>JALGQZ010000018.1:23431131-24051369 GCA_023105745.1 Austropuccinia psidii | reverse complement strand
ATTCAAATTAATTAAAATTAATTAAAATTAATTAAAATTAATTAAAATTAATTAAAATTAATTAAAATGAATCAAAATTAATTAAAATTAATTGAAATTAATTAAAATTAATTAAAATTAATTAAAATTAATTAAAATTAATTAAAATTAATTAAAATTAATTAAAATTAATTAAAATTAATTAAAATTAATTAAAATTAATTAAAATGAATCAAAATTAATTAAAATTAATTAAAATTAATTAAAATTAATTCAAATTAATTAAAATTAATTAAAATTAATTAAAATTAATTAAAATTAATTAAAATTAATTAAAATTAATTAAAATTAATTAAAATTAATTAAAATTAATTAAAATTAATTAAAATTAATTAAAATTAATTAAAATTAATTAAAATTAATTAAAATTAATCAAAATTAATTAAAATTAATTAAAATTAATTAAAATTAATTCAAATTAATTAAAACTAATTAAAATTAATTAAAATTAATTAAAATTAATTCAAATTAATTAAAACTAATTAAAATTAATTAAAATTAATTAAAATTAATTAAAATTACTTAAAATTAATTAAAATTAATTAAAATTAATTAAAATTAATTAAAATGAATCAAAATTAATTAAAATTAATTAAAATTAATTAAAATTAATTCAAATTAATTAAAACTAATTAAAATTAATTAAAATTAATTAAAATTAATTAAAATTAATTCAAATTAATTAAAACTAATTAAAATTAATTAAAATTAATTAAAATGAATCAAAATTAATTAAAATTAATTAAAATTAATTAAAATTAATTAAAATTAATTAAAATTAATTGAAATTAATTAAAATTAATTAAAATTAATTGAAATTAATTAAAATTAATTAAAATTAATTAAAATTAATTAAAATTAATTGAAATTAATTCAAATTAATTAAAACTAATTAAAATTAATTAAAATTAATTAAATTAATTAAAATGAATCAAAATTAATTAAAATTAATTAAAATTAATTAAAATGAATCAAAATTAATTAAAATTAATTAAAATTAATTCAAATTAATTAAAACTAATTAAAATTAATTAAAATTAATTAAAATTAATTAAAATTAATTAAAATGAATCAAAATTAATTAAAATTAATTAAAATTAATTAAAATTAATTAAAATTAATTAAAATTAATTAAAATTAATTAAAATTAATTAAAATTAATTAAAATTAATTAAAATTAATTAAAATTAATTAAAATTAATTAAAATTAATTAAAATTAATTAAAATTAATTAAAATTAATTGAAATTAATTAAAATTAATTAAAATTAATTCAAATTAATTGAAATTAATTAAAATTAATTAAAATTAATTAAAATTAATTGAAATTAATTAAAATTAATTAAAATTAATTAAAATTAATTAAAATTAATTAAAATTAATTAAAATTAATTAAAATTAATTCAAATTAATTAAAATTAATTAAAATTAATTAAAATTAATTAAAATTAATTAAAATTAATTAAAATTAATTAAAATTAATTAAAATTAATTAAAATTAATTAAAATTAATTAAAATTAATTAAAATTAATTAAAATTAATTAAAATTAATTAAAATTAATTAAAATTAATTAAAATTAATTAAAATTAATTAAAATTAATTAAAATTAATTAAAATTAATTAAAATTAATTAAAATTAATTAAAATTAATTAAAATTAATTAAAATTCATTAAAATTAATTAAAATTAATTAAAATTAATTAAAATTAATTAAAATTAATTAAAACTAATTAAAATTAATTAAAATTAATGAAAATTAATTAAAATTAATTAAAATTAATTAAAATTAATTAAAATTAATTAAAATTAATTAAAATTAATTAAAATTAATTAAAATTAATTAAAATTAATTAAAATTAATTAAAATTAATTAAAATTAATTAAAATTAATTAAAATTAATTAAAATTAATTAAAATTAATTAAAATTAATTAAAATTAATTAAAATTAATTAAAATTAATTAAAATTAATTAAAATTAATTAAAATTAATTAAAATTAATTAAAATTAATTAAAATTAATTAAAATTAATTAAGATTAATTAAAATTAATTAAAATTAATTAAAATTAATTAAAATTAATTAAAATTAATTAAAATTAATTAAAATTAATTAAAATTAATTAAAATTAATTAAAATTAATTGAAATTAATTAAAATTAATTAAAATTAATTAAAATCAATTAAAATTAATTAAAATTAATTAAAATTAATTAAAATTAATTAAAATTAATTAAAATTAATTAAAATTAATTAAAATTAATTAAAATTAATTAAAATTAATTAAAATTAATTAAAATTAATTAAAATTAATTAAAATTAATTAAAATTAATTAAAATTAATTAAAATTAATTAAAATTAATTAAAATTAATTAAAATTAATTAAAATTAATTAAAATTAATTAAAATTAATTAAAATTAATTAAAATTAATTAAAATTAATTAAAATTAATTAAAATTAATTAAAATTAATTAAAATTAATTAAAATTAATTAAAATTAATTAAAATTAATTAAAATTAATTAAAATTAATTAAAATTAATTAAAATTAATTAAAATTAATTAAAATTAATTAAAATTAATTAAAATTAATTAAAATTAATTAAAATTAATTAAAATTAATTAAAATTAAATTAATAAATTAATTAAAATTAATTAAAATTAATTAAAATTAATTAAAATTAATTAAAATTAATTAAAATTAATTAAAATTAATTAAAATTAATTAAAATTAATTAAAATTAATTAAAATTAATTAAAATTAATTAAAATTAATTAAAATTAATTAAAATTAATTAAAATTAATTAAAATTAATTAAAATTAATTAAAATTAATTAAAATTAATTAAAATTAATTAAAATTAATTAAAATTAATTAAAATTAATTAAAATTAATTAAAATTAATTAAAATTAATTAAAATTAATTAAAATTAATTAAAATTAATTAAAATTAATTAAAATTAATTAAAATTAATTAAAATTAATTAAAATTAATTAAAATTAATTAAAATTAATTAAAATTAATTAAAATTAATTAAAATTAATTAAAATTAATTAAAATTAATTAAAATTAATTAAAATTAATTAAAATTAATTAAAATTAATTAAAATTAATTAAAATTAATTAAAATTAATTAAAATTAATTAAAATTAATTAAAATTAATTAAAATTAATTAAAATTAATTAAAATTAATTAAAATTAATTAAAATTAATTAAAATTAATTAAAATTAATTAAAATTAATTAAAATTAATTAAAATTAATTAAAATTAATTAAAATTAATTAAAATTAATTAAAATTAATTAAAATTAATTAAAATTAATTAAAATTAATTAAAATTAATTAAAATTAATTAAAATTAATTAAAATTAATTAAAATTAATTAAAATTAATTAAAATTAATTAAAATTAATTAAAATTAATTAAAATTAATTAAAATTAATTAAAATTAATTAAAATTAATTAAAATTAATTAAAATTAATTAAAATTAATTAAAATTAATTAAAATTAATTAAAATTAATTAAAATTAATTAAAATTAATTAAAATTAATTAAAATTAATTAAAATTAATTAAAATTAATTAAAATTAATTAAAATTAATTAAAATTAATTAAAATTAATTAAAATTAATTAAAATTAATTAAAATTAATTAAAATTAATTAAAATTAATTAAAATTAATTAAAATTAATTAAAATTAATTAAAATTAATTAAAATTAATTAAAATTAATTAAAATTAATTAAAATTAATTAAAATTAATTAAAATTAATCAAAATTAATTAAAATTAATTAAAATTAACTCAAATTAATTAAAATTAATTGTAATTAATTGAAATTAATTAAAATTAATTGTAATTAATTGAAATTAATTGAAATTAATTGAAATTAATTAAAATTAATTAAAATTAATTAAAATTAATTAAAATTAATTAAAATTAATTAAAATTAATTAAAATTGATTAAAATTGATTAAAATTAATTCAAATTAATTAAAATTGATTAAAATTGATTAAAATTAATTCAAATTAATTGAAATTAATTAAAATTAATTAAAATTAATTAAAATTAATTAAAATTAATTAAAATTGATTAAAATTAATCAAAATTAATTAAAGTTAAGTAAAATTAACTATAATTAATTCAAATCAATTAAAATTAATTCAAATTAATCAGAATTAATTAAAATTCATTAAAATGAATGTGGCAAAATGTGCAAGTCAGAAGGAGCCAAAAAGATGGCGTAAAGCAGAGCTTCCTGAAAATGTCCATGAGATGAGCTCAGTGGTACATACATACCCATTTTCTGTTCCTATTAAAAGTGAAGGATAAGGATTTTTCTTCACTTCCAGTACCACCCAGCATAGAAGAGCATAAAATTGCAATTCAAGTGGCTGCTCATCTCAGATATTTATCCAAAGTTGTTTTCAAAGAGCCATAAGAACTAGTGCAGTCTCACAGTTTCCAAAATTACTGCAAAAACAGCTCCACAAGATAGACTGATGTTATTCTCTTGGGACTGGGAGAGTGTGTGGAAACATCCATTGAACAAGTTGATGTATATGGTATTTTACAGTACCTTCAGACTTGCCCTTATTAGAGCTGAGTATCTGTCACAGGGGCTCTTCTAAATGAAGAGGGCCTGGCACTCAGTGAACAGACGTACTTAAGGAGGGCTCAAAATACTCAAGAACAGGATAGACAGAATGCAAGGATAAATTCCTGATAAAAGAATAAGAGTACTAAGAAAAAGAAATAACAATAAGTAATAAATAGAGAGCCAACCACTAAGTAATCCTGAGTCACTGTTTCAACCTGTTCAGAAAAGAGAAAAGGAATTAATAAGGATATGGCCACCAGGACTCTACTGAACAGGTGAGGGAAGGCTAAGACTAACTTAATAGGTAATAAAGTAATATTCCAAAAGTGAGAATAAAATAAGATTAAATAATAAATCAACTATTTTAATTAACTGGGGGAAAAACCCCCAGGTGGGTGAAGAGGGGCTGGTATATGTGAGAAATGCCAGCCTTGGAGTTTGAGTGTTGAGATACTTGCCTGTATGCTGGAAGAAGTTGGATGTGGGATTGAATCCTGTATTGGTGAATCCAATACAGGTGATACAGTCAATACAGGTATTTGCGCCTGTATTGATGACAGGCCTGTATTTGGTGAATCCTGTATTTGAGTCTTTCCTGTATGGAACTGTATTGGGTGAATTGTTGAATGAAACCCCCTTGCTGATTGGGTTTTGAATGGTATCCATGATATAATGATTTGCTGATGATGATTGGAAATGCCCCTGCCTCCTTGGCTGTGACAGTATCGTCATAAATGTTGGAACAAGGATCATAATAACTATAGGGGTCCTGCAGCTTTGATGGAGAAACATTTCTCTTATTTGCAAAGAGAATGGAAGTAATTTCAAAAGATGCATAATATTTGGCAAAAGAGAAGGAGAATAAAAAGCTCACAAAAATATGTCAAAGGGTATGTCATATTATATTCTTCATAATGGTAAAATAATTCTGATGATAATTAAATTGATTATGTGAAGACCTGTGAGTGCTGTCATTGATTGTAAGGTTTGTCTATGAAACTCTTGATAATAGTAGCAAAATCAAGAGTACTATGACTGTCCTCAGTAGAAATATATAATATAATGAAATATCACAACCACAAAGTTAAATATAATTATTAAAAATAATCAGAAAAAAATAATTTTAATTATTATAATAAAAATATAATAATTATAATCAATTATAATTAATCTATTATTGTTATAGTCACTGACAGTTATAACAATAAGAAGTGTAAAGCTCTTAATGAGACCATTACACGTGGAAAATATGAATATAAACAGCTTATAAACAATATAAATATTATTTATAAAAGAATTAAACGCACACTGTGCATAAATAATTCTTATAGAATAAAATTCTATATAAAAAAACTAATACTAGATAAAAAAATATAGAGCTTTTAGAGAAAACGTACTTATAATATTTATTTAATACAACAAGTCAAACAACAACAGTTATTATATTAAATAATAATTATAAGTTAAAAAAACGCCGAAAATCAATATTTTTAAAGATAAAACAACTTTTCATAACAAAAATTATGATTAAGGAGTTTTTAAGAGGAATTTGTGGATTTTTAAAAAAAAATTAAGATGATAATTTTATATAATAAAATGTATTATTGGTGAGTACAACAATAATCTAAATTCTATGATTTCAATTATTTAATTTTAATTAATAAAGAATGAAATAACTTAAGAATTACTTTAATAATAAGATTTTATATTTAATAAAACTTTACCTGTTCCAATTTCTAATATGATTGGATTGAAAATGAATGATGGACAAAAACAGTGATGAAAAGACTCTTTTTATGTTTTCAGAGCAGCTCTCATGATTAATAATGAATATAGAGGGCGTGCTCAGGTCAAAACTGAAAAACCATGCTTAAAAATAAAGTTCTTAACTTAAGGTAACTTATTTTTAATTCCAATTTAAAGCTATCAGTGTTATTCTTAACTCCATGTAACTTTAATCCTCATTTAAACTAATTATTTTAGGTTTTTAATATAAATAAACTTATTTATATTAAAGTTCATCACATGAACAACTTAAAAATAAAGTTTCAAGCAGAAATCTGTTAAACTCAATTTTTAATTAATTTTTAAAGAAATTATAATTTTCTTTGAGCTTTAATTAAAAGAGTAAATTTCCAGACTAAATACCCAGGAAATATATTTATAAAAGATACTTAAAATTTAATTTATATACAGATAATATTAAATTGTAATCTGTGTGAAATTTACAAGCAAATCCTTTAAGAATTGGATTTTTAATGAATTTTTAAAGTTATTACTATTTTTCCACGTAAAATAGCAACACACACCATACCTTAAGTTTTGATAAGGTTTTAATGCTTGTAACCTGAAAGCTTTAAGCTTATTTAAGCTTTGAAAGTTCTTAAAACCTTGAATTCAAGCCTGCATATTGGGATTTACCCTTTGGCAGCTTGAAATTCCTGTCTAAATTGGGATAAAACCAGTTTAAACTTTAATGTTGGATCAAAGTCTAATCTTAAAGTTTAAATAAGGTTGAAAATACTCCAATACAGGTGGACAACCTTAATTGAATCCTTGCAGATCCAAAAAGCTGGGTACCCCAGCTCTATTTGGTCTTTTTCCTTTGTCCCACCTTTCTGTGTGGATTTTGCCCTTTTATTTATTTAAAGCCATACTATGGCCTTAAACCCTTTTAAATTGAGCTCACGCAGGATTTACATTCTGTATGGCAAATCCTTAGCCAATTAAGTAAATATACACCACACCTCAATTTTAACTAAAATTTTGGTAAGTTTGCATTAACCTTATGCAACTTTAAATTTAAGCTTATTATAAGCTTAAATTTAACAATTTCAAAAAAATGTTAAAAAATTTACATTAGTACTGTGAGATTCTTAAATCTTCTAATAACATAAGAAATAAGTGTTTTTGGGTATAACACCTTATGGATGTACCCTACGTTATTTTTGGTGTAGAATCCAAAAATAACATAATATTTATAACTTTGTTTATCCAAAAAAAAGTTATACTTATCTTTTGTTATTTTTTATTTGAAATTCAATTAAAAAGTCTATTGAAGACAAATTTAAATGTGTATAAAGTGCTTTGTGGCCTTATGGGTATGTTATACATACCTCATAGGCTCACATTGATGGAGTGATATTGCTAAATTTCCCACTTTAGTATCACAATTAAATGACCCTTTGGTATATTCAGATACTGAGGAGGTAGTGGAAAAAGGAAGTCAGGTTTATGGAAAAGTGGGCTTACGCTGTGGAACTCCTTTTGGTGTGGGATTGGATAAGGCAGTCCTTGAGGGGGAAATCACAGGTAAACAGTTTTGAATTGCTGAAATAATCCTGTAACCAAGGGTGCTAATGGTGTTTTAGCTGCCCCTCTGAATATACTAAACAATCTCCCTACAGAGCTCACAAATCAATATTTAAGATTGTGGCTTTACAACTAGAGAAGACTTTTCAGCCGTCTCTATCAGACCTATTCAATAATCAGACTAATGATAAAATAATAATACTAATTTAGATAAAATAATTTCAAAAGATAAATTTGTAGGTGATTTTAGGATAATAAAGTAATAATTGAGTAAAATAAATAAGAGATATAATAATACTGAGTGGTGATTTTAAGCTGTTTTCTTTGTTTAAGGTATTTTGTTTTAATGGATAATAGTTCAATATGAGAAAATTGAGTAATTGTGATAATATAATAATATTGTTTGATAGTTTAAATAGTTGTTGTTAGTAAATAATTTTGATAATATGTAAAATATATTTTGTGATAATAATAATAGTGATATAGATTTTCTTCTAGTGAGAAGAGTATAATATAAATATTTTGTTGAATATGAGTATTTCACTAATAGATAAATTTATAATATAGGCAGACCTACTGTTAACTACAGTTATATATAAATCACTTTTAATGTAATGTAATAATAATAATAATAATTTCTAGATTAACCTACTAGTAAGGGATGAATAATTATTCTCCTTCTTGGTATATAATTATTGGCATGAGGAAAGAGGAGAAAAATGAGAGAGAGGCCCCTTTTTATGTTGTGAGAAGTACCCATGGGCTCTCCATGTAAAGTGTTATTCTTGCCCTTGAGATAATTTTGCTGGTGTAGATTTTTTGTAGCAAAAGTCAGATGACCTATCTGCTACACTGTATTAGTAATCTTGCACAGCCTTGAGAGATTAATGCTAGTGTGTAAAATTGAGAATGGTGTCATATGACTGAGATATTTTTTCCATTTGTTTGGTCAAAATGAAGGTTGAGATGTTTTTCTTGGTGGGGATTTTTGATAAAAATATCAGGTGACCTCTCTTTTGCACTGCTTTAGTCAGCTTGCATAACCTTGAGGAACTAATGCTGGTGAGTTAAGGATGAAGGTGGTATCATGTGAATAAGCCCCTGTATAATTTGTGTGTAAGATTTATCTAGTTCCAGGTGATCATGCTGTGTAATGTGGGGATATCTTGGGTTTTAATTCTTGATTAATGTAATTGCTGTGTGGTTTACAGTTTAGTGTATTCCCCTTGCATGCAGCTGGTTGAAATTGAATTGAGTTGTATTTGATGATCCTGAGGCTGTGTACTGTACAGATCTTATGCATGTGGACTGCATCAGTCTTATTTGGGCCCCTGTATTGTTGTGTAATTTTTAAGTTTTCTGAGTGGACTTTCATGTATTGAGTTGAATTGGATACTTTCATGTGATCCTTGTGTCACATGAACTGTATTTTGTTACTGCGATTCTTAGTCATATAATCTTCTTGATGGATTTGGAGTGGATATAATGTTACAATGTTACTTTTCCCATGTAATTTTGAGTTTCTGTATGTATTAAGCCTATTGTTGATTCTGTAAGGCTTATATGTAGGTTTTCTTGTATAATTCCATAAGATAGCACTCCTCTACTATTCATTTAATTATAGAAGTATATTGAATATTTCAATTGTGAATGCTAAAATCTTCCATTCCTCCCTGATGTTGATGTTATTCCTGGGTTTTTTGTGATTTTAATCATGCCCTTTGAGTGGTTATTTCCTGAATTAGTCAATGGAATCTTGATTTTCCAACTTTTAATTTCCAAAAAATTCTTGAAACTGGTAAAAAGGTATGGAATACCACATCCCCCTCTCCATTTAATGCTGTCCCCAGCATTCCAGTTTCAAGTACAGTCTCCTGGTTTCATAAGTGAGAATTTTCTCCTTTTTAAATTTTTATTTAAATAAATTCAGTTGATAATTCCATTTATGGCTTGTTATATTGATTTTGAACCTCCATTTCTTCATATTTGATTTTTACCCTGTTTTTTTCTTCTTGTTTGTTTGTTTATCCATGTTAATTTTGTCCTATATCATCAATACTGATTTAGGGTGATTCCCCTTTCCATTTGATAAAATTTCTTCCAGCTACTAATAAGTTATCTTGATTGAATATTTCCACCAGGAGTGCCATAAAATAAAATAAATGGAAAATAATAAAAAAGAAAATTGGTATAGTTTAAGGTCTTATCCAGGACCTCTGCTTTAGTCCTGAGACTTTAATTAGCACAAAATAATGCTGATGAGGCAGTTTAAGGTCATACTCAGGACCTTTTCTTGAGTCTTGATTTTTGAATAAGTATTATAAAAGAGTTTTTCAGACAGTTTAAGGTCTTATCAAGGACCATTTATTGGGTTAATTTGTTGATGATAAATAAAAAAAATATGAAATTTAGACAGTTTAAGGTCATATTCAGGACCTTTTCTTGAGTTGAAATTTGTTGAATTGTCTTGATGAAAGCTAAAATCATAATTCAGACAGTTTAAGGTCTTATCTAGGACCTCTTCTTGAGTTGAAATTCGTTGATTTGAAATATTTACTTAATTGGATTTGTTTTGACCTATTTTTTATTGTATTTATTAGTGTTGAAGTCTATATCCTCCTTCCCCATGTCATCCTCTTCATGACAGTTCTACACTATAGCCTATTGATGATTATTAAATGGGTGGGCACCCCCTCTCCATTTAATTTTTTTTTTTTTTTTATTATTATAATAATAAATTTGAATTAATTTGAATGATAATTATAAGTTTAATTTAGTTTAAATAATAATAATACATTTAATTTGATATAAATAATAATATTATTATTTTTAATTTAATTTAATAATAATATTTTTTTTTTTTTTTTTTTTTGAAATAAAATAAATTTTTTTGAAATAAAATAAATAATTTTTTTTTTAATTTTTTAATTGAGTTTTTTTTTATAATACATAAAAAAATAGAATTATGATACTGATACACTTGAAACTCTCTTTTTTTTTATTTATATATTTTGATATTTGATATTTTTCATTTTTTATAGATATTTGAGACTGAAATAAACTAAGATTTATGAAATAATAAATGAAACTGTTTAATTATAAAAAAAAGTCATTTATAATATGATAATTTGTTGTCAAGACCTTTCTTGAATTTGGCCTTCTTAGCTGTAAGTTCATTTCGTCTTTCTGTATTGAGATACTGATCTTGAAACTCTTCTTTATTTCCCAAATGCTCAAGATTTGTATTTTCATTTCTGTTATTATTCTCTTCTCTGTCCTTATTTTGTGTTGAAACTTGATATCTGTGTGCAAAATGGGCTTGCAAATTTGGGCATATCTTCTTATTCTGAGTAATCCAAAAATATTCCCTTTCTTCCTTGGTGAGCTTTTCTTTTTTAATTTCAGTTTTTTCATTTGGTGCTTTCTTTATTTCTTCTAGCCATTTTACATGTTGTGTTGAGCATTGATGATCATGTTCAGTTATTTTGTATAGTTCCAGGTTGCAATTTTCATTCCTCAAAGGCTGCCAATTGGTATAGCCTTCCCAGGGAAATTGGTCTTCTGTAAGTAAAATTCCCTCTGCTTCAAGTTCTTTAATATTTGTTTGTTCTAAGAAAGCTTCTTGATCCTGTTTCTGTTGTCTGTTACTGATTTCTTCATTTATTTCTTCATTTTTGTTCATTTGGCTTTCCTTGGCTTTTCCCAAAGAAAAGTGATTTGTTTCCAGATTCAAATTTGGATTATCTCTATCAAAGTGATGGTGTGGGGTAGGTGAGTATTCTTCTTTGGAATTGGTTGAATGATATATAGAATTTGACCTATATATTTCAATTGGCTCTGATTTGTTTTCCACACAATCATCTGTGTTTGTTGGGTAAGTGAACTTTTTATGAATGTCCATTTCCTCTGTATTTTGACCTATTTGAGTGCTGAAATAATTATTTTCTTCCTTTTTATGTTTCAGAATTTATTTATTTTGAATTGAAGCCTGATATCTGTATGCCAAATGTAATGGTGAATTGGAGGATAATTTTTGATTTGGGGCAATCCTATCATATGGTTTTTCCCTTCTTCTTTTCTTCTTATAAGATATTTGACTTATCCCTTTGACCAAGTTCCTTTTGACATTTTTATTTTCTCTTCCAAGATAATTTTTAGGTTGTGGTGAGTGTCCATGATGGTGAGTTATTTTATGTTCATGTTCTTTTGCTTGAATACTGATGTTGGTAGGATCTTTGGGTCTTGAGTTAATTGAATCTTCATTTTTGGTAATTGCACTTTCTTTTTCTACAGTTACCGCTTGCTTGATAGCTTTATTTTCCTTATTCAACTCTCTTCTTGGGTGGAAAGCCTTAAAGTGTTGAGGATATTGTAGGAATATTGAATCCTTATTGGGTGTATGAATATGAAATAGGTTATTTTCTTTGGGAAAATAAGTATCTGCTTCTTCTTTTGGTTCTTGAATGAGCTCTTTTAAAAATTCTTGTTCTTATTTTCTTATTCCAATTTTTGACTTCTTTAGGTTTTGTTTGGTAATATCTTTATTTTCAATAATAAGCCTTGGGTCAATATTTTCCATATTTGAGGGAAAAGGTTGAAAATTGTTGTCCTGCTTGTGTGAAGCTTCTGCCTGGGATATTTTTGAAAATCCAATTGGTGACCTGGCTATTTCTTGTGGTAAGACTGGTTTACTTTCATCCATATTATTTTTGATACTGGTTTCTCTGGATTCTTTCTTTACAGTTTCTTGACCATAATCATTTCCATTTTTTGGTTGATTATCCATGATATTTTCCAAGATTTTATTTAATTCTTTATTTTGCTTGGGGTTTGAGGTTGATTCCATACTTTCTTCCTGAATTATAGGATTTTCTTGAGGCTTGAGGTCTTCATTTATGGTAATTTTGTTTTTTAGAGAAATTTCTTTGCAGGTATTTAATGCTGATGTATTAGAGTTGGAGTGCAAATGCCTTTCTCCCATTGTGACATTAATTACTGACATAACTTGTTTTACACCTGATTTCCAACTATTCTTAAATATTCCCTTTGAAAGGGACTTTAATGCTTTGATAGGTGACAAGAGCTTGGTGAGTGGTTTTATTTTTATTTCTTCAGGATTCTTGAAATTATAATAGTTGATAACTTGAGCTATTTGGTTACCAGTATTTCTATTTTCTCCTTTTGAGGTTGTAATTCCTGTAAGATTTATTTCTTTAGGCTTTGGCTTGATGTCTTCTGTATTAAATGGGGCTAATTCCACTTTTATATCCCTTTTTCCTTCAGATTCAATTATTTCTTCTTCCTTAAATACTTGGTTAGAATGTTTTTCTGAAATTGCCTGATTGTTGGAGCTTGGTTCTTTCTCTACTGGTAATTCTTTCCAATCTTCCAATTTAGAAACTGCACATGTTTCCATTCCTGCTGGTGGGTTTTCTCTCCATCCTACTTTCTGTGGTGAACAAATTGGTAAGCAAAGTCTTCTTCCATCTGGCTCTACATAACTGAATATTTCCCCTTTTTGTTGGGAAAAGTCCAGTCTGATATTATTGTCTGCAAGGAAGGGCCTTCCTAATACTGTGTGTACTGCTCCTCTTGCTACAAAAAGATGTATATTTATTTCTTCCCCAGTAACTAAAGTGATTGGGGTAAATTCTGCTAATCCAACTATTGAGGTACAATGCCCACCAATTCCCCTTAAATTAATGTTGAGGCATCTTGTGGTAAGTCCTGCTTTGATTGCTGAATCTTCTGGTATTATATTCAATTCTGATCCTGTATCAACTAATGCCATTATTTCATGTCCTTCTTCACCTAAGTACACTTGCATAAATCCCAATGGACAGGAATAATGTAGTTTGGGCTGTTCATAATCTCCTAAATGGTGGTTTATGAGTTTGGTTTGAATTTCTTTTGTGTCAAGTGAGTTGATTGAGTTTCTTTCTTCTGTTGTCAAATTTTTAAGGTGGTTGATAACTTTGGGTGACATGATAAGAACTTGTTCTAAGGTGAGATTTATCTTCTGATCCAAAACCTTTTTGATAATTTGACTCATGACCTCTTGAAATTCTGTGTGTTCTTGCTTGATATTCTTGTTTTTAACAGTATTTTGAGTCAATTCTTGCTTTTTTCCAGAATCCTGTTTTTCTTTAACTTCTGGGCTAACTTCTTCCTCTTTGAACTCTTCAGGTTTCTTGAATTTAGTGGGAATAATTGTTTTTTCCACTGTTCCATGTTCATCTTCAATATAGGCTCCAGGTATGTGTGGCTTCTTTTTGAGTGGTGTTTCCATTATTTTTGGTAGTGACTTTGTTGGTTCTTGACTTGGATGCTCATTTCTAGAGGATCTTTGTTTGGTGTTCCTCAATCCATAGTTATTGAGAAATGGATCATTGGCTGATGATATGGTTGGTGGCTGCCAGCTTCCCCAATCTTCAATCTTGGCTATAGCTGTTGAAATTTCATTTTTCTTTGCTTGTATTATGTTTACTTCCTTTGGTTGATGTGGTAATTCTTTAGCTTCATTTTCCTTCCTTTTCTTGGTAAGTTCTTCCTGTTGTTTTGCAAATTCTTCCACTAACTTCTTTGGTGATATTTTTCCATCTGTTGGTACTCTTTGCCAATTTGGAAATAAGAATCCCCCTCCTTGTCTGCTAACCCATTTCTTATTTTGATCTTCAAATAGGAAGTTACATCTATTAACTGAATGTCCTTCCTCCAGACAGTAGTAACATTTGACATAAGGTTTTGGTATGTTTTGTGCTGGTGCATAGGGAACATGCCTTTGTGAGAATGGGGGTAAATCATTTCTTGGCTTGAACTGTTGATTATTGAGTTGATTATTGGTAATCCCACCCATTGGAGGTTTGGATAGACTTTTCAATTCTTCTAGTTGAGTCATAAATTTCTTGAAATCTTCATTTTCCCCTTGTGTCTGCTTTCTAGTTTCCATTTTTTGTTCTTTGAGGGATTCAGTAATTTCCTTCATTTTATTAAAAGCTTCATTCATTCCTGGGAAAAACTCTTCCTTGAAATGAACTTTATTTTTATTTTCAGTAACATTACTTCCTGTATCTCTTGATGATGAGAATCTTTTGGTTACTAATATTCTGGCTTCCAATTCTTGTTCAATGTACTTCTTGAGGATCTTCATAGGTGGTATAAGGTATCCTCCATCTTCAGCTCTAACCATGACATTATCTTTAATCATTTCCTTACTTATGGCCCCTTTAATATCAGCTGGAAGACAATCAAATAAGTCTTCATGGAACATGTTATCTTGAGGAATATACCTGTATCTTAATAAGTAAGTAACAATAGTTTCATATTCTCCCATAAACTTTTTATATTGTGATAGACTACCAATTCCTCCATCTTCTTGAGTTTCACAAAAAAGCTTCATTAGGGAGTCTTTTCTGTATCTTCTTTCAGGTTCAACTCTTCCCCATTTTGTTATGATATCTTTCTTGAGTTGTGTCCAATTTCCTTCTTCATAACCTGGCATAGCTTCAATTGCATCACTCACCTTTTGGTTTGTTGTCCAAAATGCCATTTGCATTGCTAGGTCTTCATCTTTTGCTCCTTCAATTTGGGCTATTCTTTCCACTTTCTTGATAAATTTCTCTACTTCTTCTCCATCAAAATTTAGATTGTAATCCTTTGCTTTAATTTTAACTACAGGTCTTTCTTGTCTTGGAACTTTCTGCTGTAATGGACTTGGATTATTAGGTGTAGTGACAAAAACTCTCCTTGGAATATTTTGAGCTCTTGGTTCTGTTACTGGAGTAGAGGTTGCTCTTGGACCAGGTGTAGGTGATATTGGTGAGTCTTCAGGTCTAACATGCCTTGGTAATTTTTGTTCACTTGGACTGGCGCCGGGTGTGTAAAATGTTTGTTCCATTATTTTTCCTTTCTTTTTACTTTGTGTTAAGAATAAATCTTGCATTTGCTTCATAAGACTTTGTATCTGTACTGTTTGATCTTCCTCTTCACTTTCTTCTGCATACTGTCCTTCTACAATATCTTCAGGTAATGGTGGTAAGTCAGATGTTGATTGTTGATTCATTTCTACTTGATAAACTGATCCTTTAAATTCTTTTGTACTTTTCTTGTTTTTCTTTGCTTCTTGAATTAACTTGAAGAAAAATCTCCTTAATTCTTCCTTTTCCTTCTGTTCTGTTCTTGGTGTTGCAATGAGTAAATCAATATCCTGAGGTGTTTGATTTTCTGGTGTTCCTTCTTTTACTGGATAATAAAAATGGTATGATTGATTTGAGGATTGTGATGGTGATGATGATTTGGAATGGGATTTGTTTCCAGATTCCAGATTGTATGAGAGTGTTGATTGTTAATTCTTGATAATGATAATTATTTTTGTGAGTTATGTTGATTTGATTATCTTCTAAATTGATGATTGACGGATTATTGAATGTTGAAGTTGAAAATTGCCACTGTTGGGACACCAGATGTGGAGCTCCTTTTATGTGGGATTGGATAAGGCAGCCCTTGAGGGGGAAATCACAGGTAAACAGTTTTGAATTGCTGAAATAATCCTGTAACCAAGGGTGCTAATGGTGTTTTAGCTGCCCCTCTGAATATACTAAACAATCTCCCTACAGAGCTCACAAATCAATATTTAAGATTGTGGCTTTACAACTAGAGAAGACTTTTCAGAAGTCTCTATCAGACCTATTCAATAATCAGACTAATGATAAAATAGTAATAATTTTAAATAAATAAATTTGTAGGTGATTTCAAGATGATAAGATAATAATTGAGTAGATAAATACTAGATATAATAGTACTGAGTGGTGATTTTAAGTTGTTTTCTTTGTTGAAAGTATTTTTTTTAATGGATAATAGTTCAATATGATAAAATTTAGTAATAGTGATAATATAATAATATTGTTTAATAGTTTAAATATTTGTAGTTGATAAATAATTTTGATAATATGTTAAATGTATTTTGTAATAATAATAATAGTGATATAGATTTTCTTCTAGTGAGAAGAGTATAATTTAAATATTTTTGTTGAATATGAGTATTTCACTAATAGATGAATTTATAATATAGGCAGACCTACTGTTAACTACAGCTATATATAAATCACTTTTAATGTAATGTAATAATAATAATAATTTCTAGATTAACCTACTAGTAAGGGATGAATAATTATTCTCCTTCTTGGTATATAATTATTGGCATGAGGAAAGAGGAGAAAAATGAGAGAGAGGCCCCTTTTTATGTTGTGAGAAGTACCCATGGGCTCTCCATGTAAAGTGTTATTCTTGCCCTTGAGATAATTTTGCTGGTGTAGATTTTTTGTAGCAAAAGTCAGATGACCTATCTGCTACACTGTATTAGTAATCTTGCACAGCCTTGAGAGATTAATGCTATTGTGTAAAATCGAGAATGGTGTCATATGACTGAGATATTTTTTCCATTTGTTTGGTCAAAATGAAGGTTGAGATGTTTTTCTTGGTGGGGATTTTTGATAAAAATATCAGGTGACCTCTCTTTTGCACTGCTTTAGTCAGCTTGCATAACCTTGAGGAATTAATGCTGGTGAGTTAAGGATGAAGGTGGTATCATGTGAATAAGCCCCTGTATAATTTGTGTGTAAGATTTATCTAGTTCCAGGTGATCATGCTGTGTAATGTGGGGATATCTTGGGTTTTAATTCTTGATTAATGTAATTGCTGTGTGGTTTACAGTTTAGTGTATTCCCCTTGCATGCAGCTGGTTGAAATTGAATTGAGTTGTATTTGATGATCCTGAGGCTGTGTACTGTACAGATCTTATGCATGTGGACTGCATAAGTCTTATTTGGGCCCCTGTATTGTTGTGTAATTTTTAAGTTTTCTGAGTGGACTTTCATGTATTGAGTTGAATTGGATACTGTCATGTGATCCTTGTGTCACATGAACTGTATTTTGTTACTGTGATTCTTAGTAATATAATCTTCTTGATGGATTTAGAGTGGATATAATGTTACAATGTTACTTTTCCCATGTAATTTTGAGTTTCTGTATGTATTAAGCCTATTGTTGATTCTGTAAGGCTTATATGTAGGTTTTCTTGTATAATTCCATAAGATAGCACTCCTCTACTATTCATTTAATTATAGAAGTATATTGAATATTTCAATTGTGAATGCTAAAATCTTCCATTCCTCCCTGATGTTGATGTTATTCCTGGGTTTTTTGTGATTTTAATCATGCCCTTTGAGTGGTTATTTCCTGAATTAGTCAATGGAATCTTGATTTTCCAACTTTTAATTTCCAAAAAATTCTTGAAACTGGTAAAAAGGTATGGAATACCACAACGCTGGCACTCATGCTTATTTAAGCATGTAGTATCAAAAATTGATAGAGACGTAGAGTTTTGTAATTGGCTTAAAAAAGGGGTGAAAAATTGTTGATAGGTTTCCAGAAATACAATCAATAGATGATGGTGATATTCCTGAAAGGTTATCTTTCCAGTTATTTGATCAAGTTTGGCTTAAGAGCTGTAGTAGGATGCAGACTTTTGCCCTTAAGATACTAAAATTCCAGTTATTAGTGCAAATGGTGATTCTCTGAAATAGGTTAGTACAATAAATGTATGTAAAAGTTACATATTAAGGTTTTGTGAATAGTTTGTGCAGGTATAATACAATCTAAGGATTATTTCTTAAAAGTGCAACAACCTGATAAATAGAGTAGAATAAAAACAATATGATCTTGCATGTACTGTACTATGGTCTCCCTTATCCACTTTTGTATATTTCTCATTTTCTGTGAGCCTTGAGGTATATTTTACATACCCAAATAGGCCACAATTATCTTAAAAAGAAATTTTGAATTATGCAAAACTCATAAGTCATGCATATATCCAAAATTCATCATTTTCAATTTCAGAAAAGATGAATAACTTTTTATTGAGTAAGTAAATCCATGAATTTAAGACCAGATTTGGATTCTACACAAAAGTTCACCTAGGGTAGCTCCATAAAGTGAATAAGCTCAATTTAAGTATTTAAGTTGGTAAAATGGAAAATACTTCAATACCACATCATTAATACCACATAAAAGATCTGTGAAAATTTTTGTTTTTCTTGATTTTTAGCCAAAATAATGGGAAAGTGAGAAATCCCATGTTACATATACACTAAGAATAGTGTTATGCATGTTTTGAGCACTTAATATCATGGTATTCTTACATGGACTTTTGGTACACCCATAGTGGATATCTCACTTTAAGCTTAAATTACTATTTTGACGTAAAAAATAAGCAAGGGGGACAAAAGACATCAAAGAGAGCCAGGGTACCCAACTTCTGAGGCCTCAGAGGCGTGGATAGCTCCAGAGCATGGATCCATGGCTCATCTTGGCCCAATTAGTAAACTAAAACTCTTTGGGAACTTGGTTACCAAGTTACACCTACTGTAATCACAAGAAAATAGCAAATAACCTGCTATTTTGACGTGCCAAGGAGGTAATGAGCTACTTAGACTCCTGTAACCACGTCAATTCTTGATGACTTTCCATGACTAGACCCTAAAAGAGTAATTAAAACCCTTTTGGGATCCATATTCATTGATTTACCTCATAGAAACCAGCAAAATACTGCTATTTGCAATTCTACGTAGAAATGAGGTGAAAACTTCAAAAATTCATTAAAAATACAATTCCTAATGAATCTTCCTGAAACCTTCAGGACCAATGAAGAACTGTATTATCTATGGTACAACCAAAAAGAATTATGGCTTTACTAGTAAAATTAAAAGGTTTACTTACAGTCCACTTTTGACCATTCTACGTGAAACACTGAATCTTCAAAAATTCACAGTAATTACAACCTGTGATGAAATTGGCAATAACATTGATAACTTTGAGAAATCAATGATTATTCTAGAATAAAAGAAGATTTACAGATGTTACTCCTTTTATTCTTAACCATATTGGGGTTGGTAGTCACGTAAAAGCATCAATTAAGTAATTATGATAATCTTACGTGACAACAGATGATGCAATCATTAATCCAAAAGGGTTTATTGTTTTCTCACTCACTGGTTTTTCAGTTTGCTCCATGGCACGCCTCTGTGAGCTGTTGTTGACTTAAAAGAAGCCTCTTCTTGCTGTTTTTTCCAAGAATCATCTTATCAATTTATTAAATCATTATTACCAACAAAGTAAGTATTAGTTAAAGCTATTCTTAAGTGTTTTCAATCTTTAAAAATCATCCAGAAAGACGTGAAATCATAGAATCCAACTATATATTGTTCTAATACTGTTATAAATCCTTTTGATCCCTTAAATCCACAATTCCATGTCAAATTTCTCTACTCTTATCTATCAATAAGTTTTTTGGAGTATTAGTGAGTCATTTATTCTTAATTCTTAAAGTTTTTTGCTAGTAATAGTTTTCTTCAAGAATTATCTTTATAATTATTCTTGCAAAAGATAATTATATATTAAAATAATTTTATTATTTTAATAAAGAAGTTTTTATTATTAAATTCTTCTTGTAATTGATTCTTGTAGACAATTACTTGCTCACTGTTAAAATCACTAGCAGTGCTTAACATGTGAAAGAAATAATTTTTTAATTATTTAATTGTGGTTATAATAATATTTTATTATTATATTTCATAAGAACAGACATAGTACTGTTGATTAATAGTAATATTATCATCAGTTTCATAGTCACATCTTACATTTGGGGGCCTGGCCGTGTTTTTTGAACCTTGTACCCTTAATCAATATATTTTTAAGCTCTAAAATATATTAATTGATTGTTTTTTTCTTTCATTTTAAAGTCAAAATAATTCTTATTTTTGAAATTGTTTTGGAAATCTTTTTCATTGAGGAATTTGGTTTAATTTTATACTGTTTTACACGTGGCTTTTTCACATCCAAAAACTTATAAAATTATTCTTTGAGTTACTCTGAATTAATTTTAATCCAAATTCTAAATTTTAATTTTTTTTCTTTAAAAAGAATAATTTTTTTAATATTAAAAATAATAAAATTCATAAAAAATCTTTTAAAAATATCTTAAAAACACAAAAATAATTTCTTTTATCATATTTTTCTCTTTAAGTGTCTTTAATCAAATACTGTGCAGCTGGTAACAGACTCAGTAAAAGATACATCAATAGTCCAGAATCTTCAGAAGCAGAATCTGAAGACAGTATTGAGGTGCAGATTGCTAAAAGAGTCACCTTATTCAACTCAGAAAAAGCTAAATTACCACCAAAAGGTGTGTATTTTATCTTATATTTTCACCTTTTATCTTTAAATTGACGTGAAAATGGTGCATACCAGAAATCGAAGCAACTATTCAGTCCAACCAGATGGATGTGGACAAGGAAGAGGCAAGACCAAATCCAGAAGTGCCAAATCTTCCACAAGAAAGACACATCTGGAGGATGCCAGAGTTTCCCCCCATTCCCCAAGGTCTGTACCAACAGATTTTGATGCAAATTCTGAGCCTGAACTGATTTATGGTAATATTTCCAGGGCTGAACCACTTTCAGGTGGCAGCAATAGAAATATATCAATGCCAGTACAAAAACTGGTTCAGAGCAGCCAAGGAAGAGGAGTGGGAAATCTGCCCAAGCCTTTGGCAGGGGGCCATGAACTCCTACTTACACATCAAGAGCTTTCTGGGTCAGGAGAAGACCATAGAACTCTTAGGAGGATGGAGCCCCCTGTCTTGCAAAGACAAGGTCAAAAAGATAAAGAATTGGTTTAAGAACCAAAGTCTTTTATCCATAGACCAGAAGAAAGAGTTGGAAATGACTCCAGCTTTGGAGACAGAGGCACCAGTGGCATCTACCAGCTCCAAACCAGCTCCAGAAGCATCCAAGGACAAGCCCAAAGGACCTCAAAAGAAACAGAGAGGTCCCAAGAACCATCAAGGCAAGGGCAAAGGCAAAGCCAATTGGCACAGACCTTACCCACAAGGGTACAGGATCCCCAAATTGGAGCCTTCAGCCGTGGAAAGTGTATTCAATATGGCCAGAACTCTTATGGAATTCACAGCCAAGGAGCAGGAAAGGATGAACAGGACTTTTCCACGCAAATAAATGATGTACATAGAAGTATTAGTGTAGAAATTGGCAAACTTGAGTCAAAGTTGAAGCAAATTACATTAGAAATCAATGATTTAAAGAAAAATGACAAGCAACATTCTGAATGGCATCAATTGACAACTGTCACCCTTGAGTCAATTAGCAATGCTTGTGAAAGAATTGAGAACCAATGTCAAAATAATGACACAGAGGATCCTTCCATTTTTAAAGTAAATGATAGACTTAAAACTCTTGAAGACCATGTCTTACAAATAGTTAAGAACACCAATCAATTTGCTATACATTTAGCAAAAAGTGACAGTGAGAGGCAGAAATTGAAGAATGATATAATTGCAAGTGTGGAGCAAATTCATAAGAATCATGAACCACATATGCCAAGACATTCTACACCTTTGACTGAGGAAAAGATTTCTGTCAAAGAAAGTTTGACTCCATTCTTAGGAGAAAATGCCTACTCTGCAAGAGATATTCCCAAAATAGAAGAATGGCCAACATTCTCTGGTGAAGGAGAATACAACCATATTGAATTCATCAGGACTATTGATATGTTGCAAGAAGACTTTAATATACCTGATGAAATCATAGTGGGAAAATTACACTGTTTGTTTACCAGAACTGCAAAGAAATGGTATTACAAAATGAGGATTTATCATGGTAAACATGACTGGTCTTGGTGGAAATCTGAAGTGATTACCAAATGGGCCAATAATTCTTGGAGGTTTAAAATGGAGAATGCTTTTGAAAGTGCCATTTTTAACTCAGAAAAAGACAAACCACTTACTTGGTTCTTCAAACAAAAAGACAGATTATCTGCTTTACACCCAGATATGTCTGACACTATGATTAATATGAAAATATTAAGAAAGTGTGGAGGAGAACTGGAACATGCTATCAAAAGCAGATGTGTAGAACCTTGTTCAACAGAGGACTACATTAATGCTATGGAAGATATCATTACCAGGAAAGAATTGGTAAGACTTGGATTAAAAACCCAATAGAGTCCAAAATAGTCTCAAAGATTCCTAGAGAGGAAAGAAGACCAGAAAGACCTGTCTTGAAGTGTCATAAATGTGGAAGTACTTCACATTTAGCCAACACTTTTCCTAAGAAGACAAAAATCAATGAAGTTCAAGTCATTGAAGAATTTCAGTGTACTGAGGAGAAAGAGGAGTCTGATCAAGATTCTGCAGTCTCTGAAGATACACCAGTGGAGGACTATCCCATTGAGAACATTTCAGCTTTCTTTGAGGTCACAGAAGTCCATACCCACTTGCCACAGTACAGTGAAGATTGCTGAAACCTGATCAATATCCAAGATGCCAGAATGTGTAAAACAAAACCTGCTAGAGGAAAGGGTTATACTACTGGAGCATCCTGTATCACATCAGTTCTGATGAGTGATATTGAAGCCAAAGTAAATTTGGATACAGGGGCATTTTGCACTTGTGTTGGAAAAGATTATCTCCAAATTATACTTCCTGAATGGAAAAACCATCTATTACCAATAGAAGGTGTACAATTCAGTAGTGCCAGTAGCAATATGTACCCCTTGGTCATATTGGACACTAATATTGTATTCCCACATCCAGCAGGAAGTGTAAGAATGAAAACTGAGATTGTAGTAATGGATAATTGCACATCTCAGCACATCATTCTTGGAAATGATTACTTAAATATTTATGGTATTGATATAAATAACCATAAGGACAGATATTTCACAATTGGAGATAACAAAAGGCAAAAATTTGCTTTCTCCAATATGCCAAAACAGATATCTGTAGTATCTTCTGTCAAAGATACTTACAAAGATGAATTTGTGTCTAAACAACTTGTTGAAGCACAAATTAATCCATCATTGTCACCAAAGATGAGGAATGCACTTATTGATGTATTATATACATACAATAATGCATTTGCATCTGATAATGAACCATTAGGCGCTATAAGGGGACATGAAATTGATGTTACTCTTAATATTGATAGACCATATCCTCCAGTACTTAGAAGACCAGCTTATCCAGCCAGTCCCAGAGCTAGAGAAGCCTTGGAAAAACATATCCAAGAGTTGATCCAACTTGGTGTGCTAAGGAAAGTAGGCCATAATGAGGAAGTTGAGGTGACAACACCTGTTATTATTGCATGGCATAATGATAAGTCAAGAATGGTTGGAGATTTTAGAGCTTTGAATACCTACACAGTTCCAGATAGGTATCCAATCCCTAGAATCCAAGAAGCCTTGACTCAATTGTCTAAAGCCAAGTATATCAAATCAATGGATGCATTAAAAGGCTTCCATCAAAATGTTTTGACACCTAAAGCTAGGAAATTACTTAGAATTATCACTCACTGTGGTATTTATGAGTATCTTAGAATGCCATTTGGCATTAAAAATGCTCCATCTCATTATCAAAGAATGATGAATACCATCTTCCCCACAGAATTGTCTGAAGGATGGCTTATCATTTATATTGATGATATTATTATATGTTCTGACTCATGGTCTTTGCACCTTGAAAGACTTGCAAGAGTACTTCATAAAGTTGCAGAAGTGAACATGAAAATTTCAATTAAGAAATGCAATTCTGGTTTTGAAGAACTCAAAGAATTAGGACATGTTGTTTCTGGTTTGAGCTTGGGTATTGACAAGAATAAAGTAGCAGCAGTGTTACTCAAGCCAATACCCCAGAATAAAAAAGAAATGATGTCTTTTCTTGGATTTGCTAGTTACTATAGGCAACACTTGAAAGATTTTGCAATTCTAGCCAAGTCACTCTATAGAATCTGTGATCAACAGACTGTATTTGAGATGACACAGGAAAGAATTAAAGCTTATGAGAAGATAAAGAAAGCCCTTACAGAAGCACCTTTACTCCTCATGCCTGACTGGAATATTCCTTTTAAATTGTACATTGATGCATGTGGAGATGGATTAGGGGCAGCCCTACATCAAGTCCAAATTATTGATGACAAACCTACAGAAGGACCAGTTTGTTATATCTCAAGACAAATCAAACCAACAGAAGCCAGATATGGTGCAAGCCAAATGGAGTGCTTATGTTTGGTATGGGCACTTGAGAAATTACACTATTACCTTGATGGCAGTGTTTTTGAAGTGATAACTGACTGTAATGCTGTAAAATCACTTCTTAACATGAAAACTCCCAATAGACACATGTTGAGATGGCAAATAGCCATTCAAGAATATAGAGGAAACATGACTATAGTTCATAAAGCAGGAAACATTCACAAAAATGCTGATGGACTTAGTAGATGGGCTTTAGCCAACACTCCTGATAACCCAGCTTATGTACCTTTGGAAGCTGAACCACAGATTCCAATTGAAGGAATTAACATAACTGATATTGGGACTGAATTCTTTGAGGAAGTCAGAGAATCTTATAAACAAGACAAGAATTGCCATATCTTGACTTCCTTATTGGATAAAGACTGCAAAGATACATCTTTAGTTAATGCACTTGATGAGGTTTGGAAAAATTCTTATTCTGAAGGAAGATTTCACTTGTTTGATGGAATCATTTACCACAGAACAAAACATTCTTGTGTTATGACATTGTGCAGTAGATTACTTATCAATACCATTCTTCATGAATGTCATGATAGTATCTACTCTGGACACCTGTCAGAAGACAGAACACTTGAAAAAGTGAAGAATTGTGCATGGTGGCCATCTTGGAGAAAAGAAACCATTGAATATTGCCATACCTGTGACAGATGCCAAAAAGCAAACAGGAGTACAGGCAAGAAATTTGGACTTATGATCCATATTCAAGAACCAAAATCCCCATGGGAAGTTGTTCACATGGATTGGGTCACAGAACTTCCTCCAAGTGGTGACAAAAGTTATAATGCTTGTTTAGTCATTGTAGACAGATATAGCAAAACTCCCATATTCTTACCATGTCATAAAGATGACACTGCTATGGATACAGCTCTTCTTCTATGGAGTAGAGTTATTTCTCATACAGGATTATTTAAGAATATCATAAGTGACAGAGATCCCAAGCTCACATCTTCACTTTGGACCAATCTTCATAGATTGTTTGGGACTAAGTTATCATTCTCTACAGCATATCACCCTCAAACAGATGGGCTAGCAGAGAGGATGATTCAGACTTTAGAAGACATGATCAGGAGATTCTGTGCTTATGGATTAGAATTCAAAGACTCAGATGGCTTTACCCATGACTGGTGCACTCTGATACCTGCATTAGAATTGGCATACAAGACATCAGTCCATTCTTCCACAGGACAAACTCCTGCTATGTTAGAGAAAGGATGGAATCCAAGACTCCCAGCAGACACACTGAGGAAAGACTTGATTGACATTCATCCTACAGCTTCCAGCTTCAAATTAATGCTTGATAAAGTAAAACACCATGCAAAACAAAGTATGGATGATGCTTTTGATTATGCAAAACAGAAGTGGGACAAGAGTCATAAAGTACCAGACTTCAAAGTCGGGGACTTAGTTCTAGTTTCAACCTTGAATTTTAATAATATCAAAGGCCCAAAGAAACTTAAAGATTCTTATGTAGGACCTTTTGTTATTGTTGCTTTACATGGAACCAATGCAGTTCAAGTGGAATTGAGTGGTGAATTGGAAAATAAACACCCCACATTTCCAGTCAGCTTGATAAAACCTTATCAACCAGCTGATGAAGAATTGTTTCCTTTGAGAAACCCAACTCCTTTAACTGTACCACCTGTGGAACAGAATGAAGACAAAAAGATAAAGAAAGTCATTAAAGAAAGGAGACTTAGGGGTAAAAATCAAAGAGAATATCTTGTCAGATATAGAAATCCAGTACATGAAGATGAATGGATGGCAGAATCAGAAATACCTGACTCAGATAAACTCTTAAGAAGATTTAGACATAAAAGAAGGCCACAAGCCTGAATATGTCTATAAATGTGCTTTAAATTACTTTATCTGAGTAATGTGAGGAGGTTGGACAGTGGACATTACCCCCCTTTGGGGCCTTATTCTTTTATCACTAATAAAATTGTAGTACAATTTTATTTTTTGGTGGGAGGGAATGTGAGCCTTGAGGTATATTTGACATACCCAAATAGGCCACAATTATCTTAAAAAGAAATTTTGAATTATGCAAAACTCATAAGCCATGCATATATCCAAAATTCATCATTTTCAATTTCAGAAAAGATGAATAACTTTTTATTGAGTAAGTAAATCCATGGATTTAAGACCAGATTTGGATTCTACACAAAAATTCACCTAGGGTAGCTCCATAGAGTAAATAAGCTCAATTTAAGTATTTAAGGTGGTAAAATGGAAAATACTTCAATACCACATCATTAATACCACATAAAAGATCTGTGAAAATTTTTGTTTTTCTTGATTTTTAGCCAAAATAATGGGAAAGTGAGAAATCCCATGTTACATATACACTAAGAATAGTGTTATGCATGTTTTGAGCACTTAATATCATGGTATTCTTACATGGACTTTTGGTACACCCATAGTAGATATCTCACTTTAAGCTTAAATTACTATTTTGACGTAAAAAATAAGCAAGGGGGACAAAAGACATCAAAGAGAGCCAGGGTACCCAACTTCTGAGGCCTCAGAGGCGTGGATAGCTCCAGAGCATGGATCCATGGCTCATCTTGGCCCAATTAGTAAACTAAAACTCTTTGGGAACTTGGTTACCAAGTTACACCTACTGTAATCACAAGAAAATAGCAAATAACCTGCTATTTTGACGTGCCAAGGAGGTAATGAGCTACTTAGACTCCTGTAACCACGTCAATTCTTGATGACTTTCCATGACTAGACCCTAAAAGAGTAATTAAAACCCTTTTGGGATCCATATTCATTGATTTACCTCATAGAAACCAGCAAAATACTGCTATTTGCAATTCTACGTAGAAATGAGGTGAAAACTTCAAAAATTCATTAAAAATACAATTCCTAATGAATCTTCCTGAAACCTTCAGGACCAATGAAGAACTGTATTATCTATGGTACAACCAAAAAGAATTATGGCTTTACTAGTAAAATTAAAAGGTTTACTTACAGTCCATTTTTGACCATTCTACGTGAAACACTGAATCTTCAAAAATTCACAGTAATTACAACCTGTGATGAAATTGGCAATAACATTGATAAATTTGAGAAATCAATGATTATTTTAGAATAAAAGAAGATTTACAGATGTTACTCCTTTTATTCTTAACCATATTGGGGTTGGTAGTCACGTAAAGGCATCAATTAAGTAATTATGATAATCTTACGTGACAACAGATGATGCAATCATTAATCCAAAAGGGTTTATTGTTTTCTCACTCACTGGTTTTTCAGTTTGCTCCATGGCACGCCTCTGTGAGCTGTTGTTGACTTAAAAGAAGCCTCTTCTTGCTGTTTTTTCCAAGAATCATCTTATCAATTTATTAAATCATTATTACCAACAAAGTAAGTATTAGTTAAAGCTATTCTTAAGTGTTTTCAATCTTTCAAAATCATCCAGAAAGACGTGAAATCATATAATCCAACTATATATTGTTGTAATACTGTTATAAATCCTTTTGATCCCTTAAATCCACAATTCCACATCAAATTTCTCTACTCTTATCTATCAATAAGCTCTTTGGAGTATTAGTGAGTCATTTATTCTTAATTCTTAAAGTTTTTCTCTAGTAATAGTTTTCTTCAAGAATTATCTTTATAATTATTCTTGCAAAAGATAATTATCTATTAAAATAATTTTATTATTTTAATAAAGAAGTTTTTATTATTAAATTCTTCTTGTAATTGATTCTTGTAGACAATTACTTGCTCACTGTTAAAATCACTAGTAGTGCTTAACACGTGAAAGAAATAATTTTTTAATTATTTAATTGTGGTTATAATAATATTTTATTATTATATTTCATAAGAACAGACATAGTACTGTTGATTAATAGTAATATTATCATCAGTTTCATAGTCACATCTTACATTTTCATTGAGGAAATATTGAAGAATTTCTACCCAGCTCATGGTGTTCATAATTGTGGACCTGTGTTAGGGTGAAAAGGAGTTATCATCTTTTTCAAACACAAATTAGATATTATCAGGAAGGCTCATGCAGTTGATGATTGTTTTCTCTTGGACCTATTTGTAAGCTGAATATGGGATTACCATGGAGTGAGTTTTTAGAATAGCAATATGATCAGGGAAAAAGATGAGCTTGAAAGGTACATTACTGATGTTGACCTCAACTGAATGATGATTTATATAGTGAATAACCTTTGCAATTCATTGTTTTCCAATATGATGGAGGCAATTAACAGCCTGAGCCTCAATGGATGGGTTCCAATTGGTCTCCTGGAAAGGTGAACTTCAGTGTTGGGGAATTTTGGTGGAATCTCAGGGGTCCCCTCACCATTAAATAGACAATATCAGTGCATGTTATGTTGAGGCCTGTTCCAGCTGTTGCAATGGATGCAATGAGTACTTCAAATTCAGTTATATTGGGAATTTTCTCCAGGGCCTTCCCCTACCTCTTGCTGTATTTGTTCCATCAATTCATGCGGAAAGAATAGAGTGATGGGAAAGTACAATACCAATTATACCAAAAAATGGCTTGAAGATGGTTTGAATTCTTAATGGATGCATATTATAATTTACTCACAAATCAAGAAATTGGGTCCACTGTGAATAAAAAACATATTTGGATGGACCACAGTTCAATTGTTTGTTCTTCAGTAAGCTTTTGAGGAGGTTTGCGATTTTACAACTCATAATTCATGTTTCCACATACACAATAGTTCAGGTGATTGTTTAGTTATGCTGAGTGCTCCCACCCTCATTGTTTTCCAAATCCAGATCCGCCATTATGTTAAGCATTATATGATGGTTACAACATATACACATCTCATTATTACTTGTGAAAGATTCCCCTGGGCATTTTGTTTTTGAGGATAATAATTATTACTATAATGAATAATATTCCTGCTGCATTTTTGGGCTAATTGGGCGCAGTCCATAGTGATGGCTATCAGTGGGGAGGGATTTGAAATGTGTGGTTTTGGTGTGGTGCAATTCCAAATGCAAAATATCATTGCTACCATTGGAAAGACTATTCAAGATTAAAGGTGACCAATTATCCTAATCTGAGCTCTGGGGTTGCATGATTAATGATATTATGCCCAAAATGTCATAAATGAAGTTGTGAATGGGTGTGCCCATTGGGAGTATTTGATGGGATGATTGAAGGCTATTAATGGCATAGTGAGTGGCAGTGTATTGAGAGTGAATATAGCTTTAAGATTAGGGAAGAGGTATTGGATATAATAGATAATCTGATTCATTTAAAGATCAGAGACTCACTGTAAGGTTTGACTATAAAACAATAAGTAAAAATTACTATATTTTACTAATTGTACTCTGAATGTCCTAATATATAAAATAAATAAGATAAAAATAATTATAATAATAAAGAATTATCATAATTATGGCGTAAAGATAATTAGATTATTAAATAAATATAATAATATAATTTATATTACAAAACAATAATATAATCAATACATATATTAATATATTTAAAAGAACTTCATTATTGTTACAAACAAATAATAAAGGCGTAAAAAATGTTTTTTTATTAATAAAGAACAATTAATAACTATAATGTTACTCATATTAAAGCTATATATTAACATAAATACTATTTATATTAATTGAAGAATTATTAATAGTAATCATAGAGAGAAATTATTATAATAAGAGAAAATTACCTACTTTTGATGCTTAATATAATAATTTTGGAAGGCTTTACACCAAATAATGTAAATAAAACTTATTTAAATTGTATTTACAAATGAAAATAAAAGAAATTACAAATTTTGTTGATTTTATGTTGAAATAAGATTTCTGAGAGAACTATAGCAAAACAACTGAAAAATTGAAGTAATCATGTCAAGAATGATTATTATAATAAATATTACCTTTGGCCTTTGATAATATAAAAGATTTATATATAAAGAATAAATATTTTACCTTTTGATTTAATTGTTTTATTGTTTTGATGTATCTGACGGGAAAGTAGAGTAAAAAGAGCTCTATTTATAGTAAATACCCCCCTTTTAGAGTCCAGTAGGCTTCTAGTAGACGTGTACTGATGGTATCCACTGGAAAGGATAAGTATTTTAAGTTCAAGTGATGATTACCTCATGATCAAACCATATTACCTCATTATTATGCCCTTATTTACAGTTATCACTATAGCTCTAAGTTTGATGACATCATAGGCTTGGAAGAAGCCTAAGCTTTGTTAATTTTTTGAGTATCAATCATAATCTCATAGTACTCACCAGTTTTATCACTTATATAACTGTTAAACCTAAAATAAGATTACAGTGAGTGATAATAAATGATTAATTTTAAGCTTAAGCTTTGATGATTAATAGCTTTTAAGCTATACACACTGCAGCTGGTCTTAGAGTGAATTCTGATAGCTTGGAATTTCCTTATTAAACTGAAAATAGAATTTCATTAAATCATGAAAACTCTATTTTTGATTATTTTTCTTGTATCTCATCTTTTCTGTCAAAATCCAATATTTTAAACTTCAAGCCTTGATTTCAAGGGGTTATACCTTGAATATTATGATTTAAATTTCATCATTATTAATGTATTACCTAGTTGAATTTGAATATCTCCTTTGTTTTGAGTTTGGACCACTTTCACAACAACGTGGTCAACAGCTCTAGTAATTTTGTTCAATAAACCCTTACAAGTTATAGCTTTGTTTATATCTTGTAAAATAAAGCTCATATCTGTTTCTCTACAGTAAATATGTGGTGACCTTATTTTTGGTTCAACTCTCTATCATGTATATTTCAAGATATATTAGCTAAAAACCATGAATATATGCCTTGACCCAAAAAGTGCATATATTCAGCTTAATTCCTAAGTATTGACTTTAGAAAATTGTCAAAAAATGGATTTATGTGTAGTCTTTCATGGGGAATTCAATGGTGCAATTTATTTCACATGTATTCATTGGTTTCTGAGTTAAATAAGATTTTATGTTTTTTTAGGGTATTCTTCCTTATTATTCAGTAATTATTGACTTTACAGATATTCCATAAAAATGATATATGTGTATTTTACCATGTGGAATCAAATGGTGTAATTTATTTCACATTTCTACTCATTAGATTCTGAGTTAATTCAGATTTTGTACCTATTTATGGCATTTTCACTGGTCTCAAGATAATTCTTGTTAGTATTATTATTTTAAAGTTTTCTTGTGACCTTTTTGAATATGTGATCATATCTCAAAGGCTCACATTCCCTACCACCGAGGAATATTTTACCATAATCTGATATAGTTAATTAGGGTATCATTAACTGTCCTACCTCTTCAATAGACTTTGTTAGTCTTGAAGATCAATAATGCTTAATATTCTATTCTTTATGTTTTCTTTCATGTATGAGCCTCCTTAATAGTTTGTCAGATTTTTTTATATCTTTCTCAACTAGCCATTAATCTTTCTGAGCTTGGTTTTTATACCTTACAAGGTATTCCCTTTCTTTTTTGTTTCTTGTCCTTCTTTCTTTAAGGACTTTTGCAATTTTCTTTTCTTCTCCTTCTTCTAAAGCAGGTATTTCAAGTGGGGGTTTATTTCTCAATGAAAATAATTCTTTGTCACTTGAGCTGTAAGGTTTTATCATAATTACAGGGATAGTTGGGTGTTTGTTCATTAATGCATCTGTGAGCTCTAGTTGCACAGAATTAGGTCCATGTAGTGCTTTTATCATAAATGGTCCTGCAAAGGAATCTTTCAGTTTCTTTGGGCCTTTTATATTATTTAAATTTAGACTTTACACTAAGACCAAGTCTCCTATTTTAAATTCAGGTGGTTTATGGCTTATATCCCATCTTTCTTTTGCATACTTGAAAGAATCTTTCATACACCTGTTTGCATTGTGTCTTGCTTTTTCAATAATTAATTTGAAACTAATTACTGTTGGGTGTATATCCACTAAGTCCTTTTAAGGGTGTCATAAGGAAGTCTTGTACTTCAGCCTTTCTCTAGCATTGCTGGTGTTTTTCCAGTTGAAGAATGGATTGATGTTTTATATTCTAGCTCAAGGGTTGTTATTGATGTACACCAATCGTGTGTAAAACCATAAGAATCTTTGGATTCTAGTCCATAAGCACAGAATCTATTGATGATGTCTTCTAAGATCTGTATCATTCTTTCTGCTAGACCATCAGTTTGGGGGTGGTAAGCTGTTAAGAATGATAATTGTGTTCAAAACAGGTTATGGAGGTTTGTCCATAATGCTGAAGTGAATTTTGGGTCTCTGTCACATATTATATTTTGGAATAAGCCTGTGTGGCTAGTAACGTTATTCCATATCATTATGGCTGTGTCCATAGCTGCATCATCCTTGTGACATGGTAAGAACATTGGAGTTTTGCTATATCTGTCAACTAATACTAGGCATGCATTGTAACTTCTGTCTCCTCCTGGAGGTAAGGCTGTTACCCAATCCATGTGAACTATTTCCCAAGGGGATTTTGGTTCCTGGATTTGGATCATCATTCCAAATTTCTTTCCTGTGGCTCTGTTTGCTTTCTGGCATCTGTCACAGGTTTGGCAGTATTCTGAAACATCTTTCTTCCAATTTGGCCACCAAGAGCAGGTTTTTACCCTCTCTAATGTTCTGTCTTCTGAGGGATGTCCAGCTGCAACACTATCATGACATTCATGTAGTATAGTATTAATCAGAGTTCTATCTGTTAAAGCCATAACACATGTATTTTTAGTTCTATGATAGAGGATTCCATAAAGGAGGTGTAATCTTCCTTCATCATATGCTTTTTCCCATATTCCATCTAGTTTTGATGAAAATGATGGGTCTTTACAGCTTTTCATTAGAATTTGGCATAAGATATGGAAGTTTTTGTCCATTTTATAGCTTTCTCTAACTTGGTTAAAGAATTCTGTGCCAATATCTGTGACACATATGTTTTCTATATGGTGCTCTTCCTGTGGTACCCATGGTGGATCTTCAGGTGTATTTGCCAAAGCCCATCTGCATTTTTATTTATATTACCAGATTTATGATCTATAGTCATATCTCCTCTATATTCTTGGATGGCAATTTGTCATCTTAGCATTTGTCTTCTTGGAGTTTTCATGTTTAATAGGGATTTTACAGCATTGCAATCCGTAATTACATCAAACACTGTTTCATCCAAGTTGTAGTGTAATTTTTTAAAGACCACACTAAGCATAGGCATTCCATTTGGCTTGCTCCATATCTTGCCTCTGTTGGCTTTATCTGTCTTGAAATAAAACAAATTGGTCCTTCCACTGGTTTATCATTGATGATTTGTGTCTGGTAGAGTGCAGCACCTAGTCCTTCTCCACAAGCATCAATGTATAATTTAAAGGGTAGTTTCCAATCTGGAAGTAGAAGAAATGGGGCATTTGCTAAGGAATTTTTCAGTTCTTCATATGCCTTGCCTCTTTCTTCAGTCATTTCATGGATTTTCTGTTGGGCACAGAGCTTGTACAAGGACTTAGAAATTCTTGAAAAGTCTTTTATATGCTTTCTTTAATAACCAGCAAATCCTAGAAATGATTTCATTTCTTTTTTTGCTTGGGGCATTGGCTTCAATAGTAATGCTGCTACTTTATTCTTATCTATTCCCAAACATAGTCCAGATACCACATGTCCTAGTGCTTTCAGCTCACTATATGCAAAATGACACTTTTTCAAGGAGAGTTTCATGTTTACTTGTAATATTCTTTGCAAGACTCTATCTAGTCTTGTTAATTGGCTATCCCAAGTTTCTGAGAAAACTATGATATCATCAATATAGATAATCAACCATCCTTCTAACAATTCTTCAGGAAATATGGTATTTATCATCCTTTGATAATGGGAAGGGGCATTTTTTATACCAAATTAAATTCTCAGATATTAAAAAATTCCACAGTGGACTCTTATCCTAAGTAGTCTTTTGGCAGTGTCTGTTAAGAAATGATGATGAAGAACCTTTAGAGCATGCATGGCTGTGATGAACTTAGCCTGAGATAGTTTTGTTAATGTCCCATGAATTTGGGGTATTGGATATTTGTCAGGGATAGTATAGGTCTTTAGAGCTCTAAATTCCCTACCATCCTTTATTTTCCATTATTCCAAGTTATAATGACAGGTGTAGTGAACTCTACCTGTTCATTATGTCCTACTTTCCTTAATACTCCAAGGCCTATTGATTCTTTAATGTGTGCCTCTAAAGCTTCTCTAGCTCTTGGGCTAGCTGGGTAAGCTGGTCTTCTTGATAGAGGTGGATAGGGTTTTTGTGCATTAAGGATTATGTTGACCTCATGTCCAATTATGGCACCTAGTGGTTCTTTGTCAGTTGCAAAGGCATTCTTTTATTTAAATAAGAGGTCAATAAATTTTCCTTTCATTTTTTTCTGTTAATTCATGATTGAATTATGCCTCTTTAAGTTGTTCAGCTATAAAAAAATCCTTTTCTTGGCTTTTGTCTTCATTCTTACTAAGTGTAATTTGGTTTTGTTATTGAAGAAGGAAAATGTTTGTCTTTTATTGTCTCTTATGGTAAAATATCTATCCTTTTGTTTAAAAACATCTATGCCATAAATTGACAAGTAGTCATTTCCAAGTTTAAATTGGTTACGAGTGCAGTTGTCCATTACTAAGAACTGTACTTTCAATATGATACATTGTGAAGGATGATCAAAAATTAGTGTTAAGTTGATTATTCCAAGGGGCTTCATGCTTTCACTTGCACTGATAAATTTTACTCCTTGTATTGGTATAAGTTTTTCTTCCCAATCTGGTAAAATTGTTTTCAAATAACTCTTACCAGAACAGGTACAATATTCTCCTGTATCTAATTTCAATTTTGCCTCTTGGTTTTCCACCATGAAAATACTTATACTTGGTTTGCCAGCTATATATCCCATCCCTTTTGCTGGTTTAGTTCTATACAATTTGGCATCTTGTATGTTTTTCAGGCTTGTATCAGATGCTCCAGCTTGTGGTAAGTTTGAATTGACATCTAGTACTTCATATATTAAATCAATATTATTAATTTGTGCATTAATTATATTAATTTCATTACTTACAGAAGTTTCTGATTCTTCAGTGTCCTTTTCAGAGTCATATTCTTCTTCCTTATCATTATTGTCCTCTGTTTCTATAATTTCATTGATTTTTTCTTTTTTAAGGCAATTATTGGCTAAGTTTCCAACACCTCCACAATTGTGGCACTTTTTTTGCTCATTACTGTTTGATGTATTGGTCTTTAAAGTTTCTCTTGGTTTATCTTTCTTGATAAATGGTTTATTTGAGCTTTTAATATCAAATTCTTTCCAAGTTCTTCCAATTTTTGTCCTTGTAACTATTTTGTCTAGTGCATTGATATAATATTTTGTGGAGCATGGTTCTATACACCTGCTTCTCAGGGCATGTTCCAATTCTCCTCCCCATTTCTTAATTATTTTCATGTGTACCATGTTTTGGGACATTTATGGGTACAGTGAATTTAATCTTTCAACTTGTTTCAAGAAGCAAGTCAAAGGTTTTTCCATGTCTGGATCAAAGGAGGAATTTTCAAATGCATTCTCTATATTTTACCTCCAGGAATCATTTGCCCATTTGGTGATTGTTTCTTGTTTCCACCAAGACCAGGTGTTTTTTCCATTTGTTTGCCTTATGCCATAATACCATTTTTTTGAAGATTTCTCAAACAGTGAGTGTAATATGGCAGTTATTAATTCATCTGTTATGGCATAGTCTTCTTTTAACATGTCAATTGTTTTAATAAATGAGATATGGTCATATTCACCTTCTCCTGTGAATGTTGTCCATTCTTTTAATTAAGGTTATTCCTTCATTAAGACTTGGTTATTGTCTTGGTGATTCAATTCTTTTATTAATGGGGTTGTTATTTCCTCTTTTGGTTTGACAAGACTTCTTATATGAGAAAATGGGGTTGATAACTTTGGCATATTTAAGTTATCCTCATTCATTTTATCCACTTTTTCAGTAATAAGTCTCATTTGACTTTGAATGTAATCTTTCATATTCATTCCTGCTTCATCACTTTTTTCTCCATGGTCTAGAAGTAATTTTTGGTGTGATGAAGTGTTTTCTTCAAATTTTTCTACAAAAATACTTAATTTGTTTAATTTTACTTTAAGATTATCAATACTCACATCATACTTTATTGTCAAAGTTTTATCTTTTATATCCTTTAAATATTTATAGAATTCCTTTTGGCCTTGTATTAATTTTTGATTATTGTCAATTAAAGCTTTTGGTTTATTATTTTCAACAATAAATTTAATTTTATCAACTTCTTTATTATTTTGCACAACAATTTTTGTTGAAAATGACAAATTATTCTTTATTTCTTGTAAAGATAATAAACTGTTTTTAATTTCTCTAAGAGGTGAAATACTATTTTCAATTTATGTTAATGTATTTATAACATCTGGAGACAAAGTTATTTCTTTGTGAAATGAGGTTGTCTCATTCTTTGTTCCTGCTTGTCCTTTAATTCCATCAAGGTTCTGGCCATTTTGAAAAGATTGTCCATGGCATTGTTTTGGATTTTTGGAATCCTGTAACTTGGGGAATATTTTTTTCTCTGGTTCTTTTTCTTGTTCTTCTTCCCTTCTTGGGGAATTTGGTTGGCTTGGGGCTTGCTGGTAGAAGCTACTGGGTCTTCTTCCTTGGTTGCCTTCCTCTTTCTGGTATGGTATTCCTTGATCTTTTTTTATTTGAGGTTTGGATTATAGTGGATTCCATCCATTGGAGTATCTCACTATTTCTTCCTCTCTGAGGGATTTTTTTTGAGGATGTGCCAGGAGTTCTTCACTCCTTGGTTTATTTGTGACAACATTTCCAAGTCCTTGTCCTTGTACACTGTGTAGTACTGCTTGTACTGGCTCATGTAAATGTCTATTTGAGCCCTCTGAATGTAATTTGTACCTATTTGAGTCACTCATATTTAGTTCTAACTCTGTTTCAGATATTATGGGTGTTTCTGGGACTTGCCGTTGTGATAAGTCACTTCCTTCTGTGGATTCTGTTCCACTGGGGATTTTTCCCTTTCTTTTCCCTTTTGAGGGATCAGTTCTACCTTTGAGTCCAGCGCATTCTGGTTGGTTGGAGTATTGGGAACCTCTTCTGGTAGTCATAATTGAAGAAATAACAAACAAAAAGATTTCAGGACAAGACCTTATTTTTATGGAAATTTATAAAGGATGTACTCATCTTCAGAGTCCCGAATAGTGGGTCCTGGAAAGTCTACTTTCTTAGTTTTCTTTTTCTTAATTACAATTGGTGTTGAGGAACTTGGGAAAGTTACTTCCACCAATCTTTCAAGAGTTGTCTGATTGTCCTCTGTTGGATTGTCTTCAAACACTAAAAAGGCATATTAATATTTTTTACTATAAAAAGTGTTATTTTTGGTAATATATGGCAATTTTCCATGTAAAAATTGCTTTTATATCTTAGAATAAATGAAATGAATAAAAATATCTTTTTTTATTTTTTTTAATATTTTTATATTTTTATTTTTGAAGAATAAAATAAAAATGAATATTCTTTTATGAAATTAATTTATAATATAATTTTTTTTTTTAATTTATAAAATATTCTTTTTAAGCATTAGAGTCACTCAAATAAAGTTCTTGAAAGTCTAAGGATGTGAAAACCACGCGTAAGACAGTACAATTGCTTTCCAAATGCCTCAATAGCTTTTGAAATCAATAAATATAAAATTATTGCAAAACTTATGATTTTAATTATCATTCATTATTGGATAAACCCAATTAGAATCCTTTTGAAGGTCTTTTTAAGTAAATATCACAGCCAGGACCCCAAATGTAAGGTTTGACTATGTAACAATAAGTAAAATTTACTAAGATTTTACTTATTTTACTCTGAATGTCCTTATAAATAACATAAATAAGATAAAACTAATTATAATAATAAAGATTTATTGTAGTTATGGCATAGCAAATAATTATACTATTAAATAAATATAATAATATAATTTATATTCTGAAAAAATAATACAATAAATAAATATATTAATATTTGATAATTAATATATTTGAAAGAACTTTATTAATGTTACCAACAAATAATAAAGGCATAAAAAAAATTTTATTAATAAAAAACAATTAATAACAATTATATTACTAATATTAAGATTATGTATTAAGATAAATACTATTTATATTAATTGAAGAATGATTAATAGTAATAATAGAGAGAAATTATTATAATAAGAGAAAATAAGATACTTTTGACCCTTGATATAATACTTTTGGAAGAATTTACACCAAATAATGTAAATACAACTTATTTGAATTGTATTTACAATTAAAAATAAAGGATATTACAAATATTCTTGATTTTACGTGGAAATAAGATTTTTAAGAGAATCATAACAAAACAAAGGAAAAATTGGAGTAATCATGTCAATAATGATGCTTATCATAAATATTATCATTTGTCTTTGATAATATAACAGATCTATATATAAAGAATAAAGATTTTACCTTTTGATTTGATTGTTTTATTGTTTTGATGCATCTGTGGGCAAAATAGAGTAAAAATAGCTCTATTTATAGTAAATTCCTCCCTTCTAGAGTTCAGTAGGCTTCTAGTGGACGTGTACTTGTGGTATCCACTGGAAATGATCAGTGTTTTAACGTTTAGTGATGATTATGTCATGATCAAACCATCTTATCTCATTATTATGCCATTATTTATAGTTATCACTATGACTCTAAGTTTGATGACATCATAGGCTTGGTAGATACCTAACCTTTGTGGATTTTATTATTCTTAATCATAATACAATAGTACCCACCAGTTTAATTACTTATATAGCTGTGAAACTTAAAATAACATTACAGTGAGTGATCATAAATGGTCAATTTTAAGCTTAAAATTTGATCATTAATAGCTTTTAAATTATACAGGATAAAGCTATTCTGAAAGTGAACCATGATAGCTTAGCATGTCCCTATCAACCTGTCAAGAGAATTTCATTACATCATAAAAACTCTATTTTTGATGATTTTTCTTGTATCTCATGTTTTCTGTCAAAATTGAATATTTTAAGCTTTCAACCTTGATCTCAAGGGGTTGTACCTTGAATATTATGATGAAAAATACATCATTCTTCACGTATGAGCTAGTAGAATCTGAATATCTACTTTGTTAAAAGTTTGGACCACTTTCATAACAAAGTGCTCAACAGCTCTAGTAATTTTGTTCAATAAACCCTTCCAAGCTATAACCTTGTTTATATCTTGTCCAATGAAGTTCATATCTGTTTTCTTACAGTAACTAAGTGGTGAAATTATTTATGGTTTAACTCTCTATCATGTATCTTTCAAGATATATTAGCTAAAAACCATGAATGTATGCATTGACCAAAAAAAGTGCATATATTCAGCTTAATTCCTTTAGTATTGATTTTATATAATTTACAGAAAAACCTTTTATGTGTATTTTCGCATTGGGAATCTAATGGTGCAATTTATCTCACATGCCTTTTCATTGGTTTCTGAGTTAAATAAGATTTTATGTCTTTTTTAGGGTATTATTACTTATTATCCAGTAATTATTGACTTTACAGATAGGGCATAAAGATGATATATGTGTATTTTACCATGATTAATCTAATTTTTTTAACTCATTACACATTTTTACGCATTAGATTTTGAGTTAATTCAAATTTTATACCTATTCATGGTATTTTCATTGGTTTTAAGATAATTATTATGAAGTTTTTCTTGGGACCTTTTTGGATATGTGGTCATATCTCAAAGGCTCACATTGATGGAATAACTTTCAAACCTCAAATCCCTCTTTGAGGACACTTACATTAATTTTGGCACCTCACTCCTTGAGAATTTGGAAATTTGCCCTGACAGTGATGATTACTGATTTAGTTTAATCATGCCTAATGAGGATGTTTCAAGTTATTACATGGACAAAGATGAGGATTGCAATGGTATTTTCCATTGAGAGTATGAGAAGCATCCTCCTCAACCCTCCTGAAGCCATTTAAAGAGCCAACATGTTTGCTCTAGTGTATATGATTATTACAAGGTAAGTTGTGCATTCCATCATAATGATAATTTGAATAATCATTCAAATAACCCTAACCTCATCAATTTATTAGGATATGAGGAGGCACTTTGATATAAGTACAAGTGTTGCCATTGCAGGTGATCCAAGCCTTTTTATTTTTTCAGTTTTTGCACTCACCTATCTCAGAATTCTTCATAGAAACAAAATTGGAATCCTAGGGAAGAATACCTCAAAATTGTACAAGCATTGCAGTTTCTGTTTTGGTCAATTCTCAGCATGGGAATCAAAATCCCCAGGATCAATTGATCAAACCCTGGGGGCTAAAATGGCGTCTGAAGAGAGTGATACTTTAATGAAGGAAGGGGGAAGCCTCTGGTAGCCATTCAGGTGTCATTCTTGATTTTTCAAACAGATTTATTTCAATAAATTCTCCAGCAAATTTCTCCAATATTTTCTTTTCCTAAAAGAAATCAGGTAGCTTCCTTGGCTAGCCAGTTGTACTACGAAAGCAAACAGGCCCTCATCAATGAGGTATGAAATTTACCTTTGGAAAGAAAATCAGCGCTGCTATAGATTTCTGGAAAACAAAAGATCAAAGTCAGTCGTACATTGCAACAGTGATCCAATGGATGAATCCTTCAGCCTATACCTTTCACAAGAAGCTTCTATGCTTTGATGTCAGTACAAAAACATTTGCCTCTGAATTCACAAGAACAAGCCTTATTGCCTTTTTTCACACTCACAGACAATGGAAGGCTCCCACAGTGGGCCCAACCTGGAATAGAAATTTTGGGAATCCTTACGTGAGCATGGAATGTGCAGACAATTATACAACATAGCTGGCAACAATGCAGCAAGCAATACTTTAATGATGGGCAGCCTCAAACACAAATTCAAGGGAATTGGCCTTACATGGACCAAGGATAAATGATTTCATTGTTGTGCATGCCATGTGCTCATTATTTTCAATAAAGATTTCTTGGCTTAAATAGGTCAATTAACTAATGAGGACTACTTTTTTTGACAATTATTTGGCTGTTGGCCATGCCTCTATTGAGGATAGTGAAGATGAAGAATCTCCAATAATTACTGAGTTGAATGGTAATTTATCTTTTTTAACTCAATTATCTTGCTAGCTAACTCTCTCCCATATGAATAGACACAATTTTGAATTTGCAGCAAAATTCCGGCATTGGGCGGCCAAAGTGGCAGGTGCAACAATTAAAACCCCCGATAATTCTGGTCACCTTCAGCTCATAAATTAGGATGAAATGACAAAGATTATTTTGGTCACCATGAGACCTTTGAGATGAAGCCTTTATCCTTGGGTTAGCTAGTCAATCTTTTACCTTTCCAATTATCTTGGTGGCTTATTATTTCCCATGTGGTTTTGGCTTCAATAAAAGCCAACAATTCAATATTAAGGGCTCTACAGGATCTTTGTTCACATATGCAAGGGTCCCCTAAGAAATGCCAGGAATCCATTCAAGCTTGTGATAAGAGGAGGGATCCCAAATTTCTTCCCATAAACATTTCAATGACAAGGTGGAACTACTTTCTCCTCCAAATCAAGCGTACAAAGTCATTAGGACTATCCATTCAACTATATATGGCAAACCCAGAGGGATCAAAATACAAATTGTCATATGAAATATGGAGTGTGATCGAATTTCTGCAGCCTATTCTGTCCCTAATTGAACAGTCTTGCGATTTTCTTCAATAAAAGGAGCCAAAAAAGTATTTGGTATTGCCTTAATACAATGTGATACTCAAGCACTTAAGCCACTATGAGCAAGTAAGCCCTCCAAAGGGGCACAATGCATGCATGGCTTCCCTGTCAAAATTGAAGAAATACTACAATTATAAAATGCAGAACAAGGAAATTTTGAGTGCAACATTATTAGATCCAAAATATCACAAGGAAATATTCAAGTGCTTGGAGGTGCCATCTTATTGATCATGAATGATAATTGAGAGAATTCTCCGGATTAAAATCTGAGAAAGTCAAGAAGGGTGAGGCTTTGAATCACAACAGTTCCCCTGACTACCAGAGTGAGCCAGATAAGCTATATATCCTCCACCACCTCAATAAATCTGTAAGGTTTGTCTATGAAACTCTTGATAATAGTAACAATATCAAGAGTACTATGACTGTCCTCAGTAGAAAAATATAATATAATAAAATATTACAACCAAAAATTTCAATATAATTATCAGAAATAATTATATAAAGAATAAATTTAATTATTATTACAAATTATAATAATAATGAAAATATAATAATTATAATGAATTATAATTATTCTATTATTGTTATAGTCACTGACAATTAGAACAATAAGAAGTGTAAAGCTCTTAATGAGACAATTACACATGGAAAATATAAATATTTAACCACTTATAAATAATATAAATATTATTTACAAAAGAATTAAAACATACACTGTGCAGAAATAATTCTTATAGAAAAATTTTATATAAAAAATCTAATAATAGATAAAAAAAGATATAGAATTCTAGAGAAAAACTTACTCATAATATAAATTAATACAGCAAGTCAAATACAACAGTTATCATATTAAAAGAGTATTATAAGTTAAAAACATGTCAAAAATCAATAATTTAAATGATAAAACAACTTTTTATGATTAAATTTAATATTTAAAGAGTTTTTAAGAGGAATTTGTGGATTTAAAAGAGATTTAAGATGATAATTTTATAATATAAAATATATTATTTGATGATTACAACAATAATCTGAATTCTATGATTTCAATTCTTTAATTTACAATTAATAAAGAATAAAATGCTTAAGAATTACTTTTAATAATAATATTTTATAAATAATAAAACTTTACCTGTTTAAATTTCTAGTATGATTGGATTGATTAATGATTATGGGCAAAAACAGTTATGAAAAGACTCTTTTTATGTCTACAGAGCAACGCTCATGTATAAGATTTGACTATGAAACTGATTATAATATTACTATTAGTCAACAGTGCTATGTCTGTTTTTATGAAATATAATAATGAGATATCATTATAGCCACAATGAAATAATTAAAGAATTATTTGTTTCACATGTTAAACACTACTAGTGATTTTAACAGTGAGCAGTAATTTTCTACAAGAATCAATTACAAGAAGATTTTAATAATAAAACTTCTTTTATTAAAATAATAAAATTATTTTAATATATAATTATCTTTTGCAAGAATAATTATCAATATAGTTATTGAATAAAACTAATTATTTAGAGAAAAACTTGACAAATTAAGGATAAATCACTCACTAATATTCCAAAGAGCTTATTGAAAGATACGATAGAGAGAGTTGACGTAGAATAGTGGATTTAAGGGATCAAATTGTATTTATAACAGTATTACAACAATATATAGTTGTATTCTATGATTTCACGTATTTCTGATTTATTCTAAAAGAATTAAAACACTTTAGAATAGCTTTAACTAACACTTACTTGTTGGTAACAATGATTTAAATGATAATAAGATGATGATGTGGAAAAAACAGCAAGAGGAGGCCTCTTTTAAGTCAACAACAGCTGACAGAGGCATTACATGGATGAAACTGAGAAACCAGTGAGTGAGAAAACAATAAACCCTTTTGGATTATTGATGGCATCATCTGTTGTCACGTAAGGTTATCATAATCACTTAATAGATGCATTTATGTGACTACCAACCCCAATATGGTTAAGGGTAAAAGGAGTAACATCTGTAAATCTTCTTTTATTCCAAAATAATAATTTATTTCTCAAATTTATCAATGTTATTGGCAATTTTATCACAGGTTGTAATTACTGTGAATTTTTGAAGATTCAATGTTTCACATAGAATAGTCAAAAATGGACTGTAGGTAAAACTTTTAATTTTACTAGTAAGACTGTAATTCTTTTTGGTTGTACCATAGATAATACAGTTCTCCATTGGTCCTGAAAGCTTCAGAGAGATTCATTAAGAGCTGTATTTTGAATGAATTTTTGAAATTTTTACCTCATTTCTACGTAGAATTACAAATATCAGTGTTTAACTCGTTGCTATGAGGTAAATCAATGTATGCAAGTCCAAAAAGGGTTTTAATTACTCTTTTTGGGTTTATCCATGGAAAATCATTAAGAATTGACATGGTTACAGGAGTCTAAGTAGCTCTTTACCTCCTTGGCATGTCAAAATAGCTGGTTATTTGCTATTTTCTTCAAGATTTACTGTAGTTGTAACATGACAACCAAGTTGCCAAAGTGTTTTAGTTTACTAATTGGGCCAAGATCAGCCATGTATCCAAGCTTTGGAGCTGTCCACACCTCTGAGGCCTCAGAAGTTGGGTACCCTGGCTCTCTTTGATGTCTTTTGTCCCCCTTGCTTATTTTTCACATCAAAATAGAAATTTAAGCTTCAAGTGAGATATCCACTATGGGTGTACCAAAAGTCCATGTAAGAATACCATGATATTAAGTGCTCAAAACCTGAACAACACTATTCTTAGTGTATATGTAACATGGGATCTCTCACATTCCCATTATTTTGGTGTGAAATTAAGAAAAACAAATATTTTCACAGATCTTTTATATGGTATTGAAGTATTTTCCATATTACCACCTCAAAGAGTTAATTTGAGCTTATTCACTCTATGGAGCTACCCTAGGTGAATTTTTGTGTAGAATCCAAACCTGGCCTTAAATCTATGTATTTACTTACTCAATAAAAAGTTATTCATCTTTTCTGAAATCAAAAATGATGGATTTTGGATATATGCATGACTTATGAGCTATTCATAATTTAGAATTTATTTTTAACATAATTGTGGCCTATTTGGGTATGTAAAATATACCTCAAGGCTCACCTCATGATTCATAATGAATATAGAGGGCGTGCTCATGTCAAAACTGAAAACCCATGCTTAAAAATAAAGTTCTTAGCTTAAGGTAACTTATTTTTAACTCCAATTTAAAGTTACCAGTGTTATTCTTAACTCCAAGTAACTTTAATCCTCATTTAAACTAATTATTCTAAAGTTTTAATATAAAATAAGTTCATTTATATTAAATTTTATCACATAAAAAACTTAAAAATAGAGTCTCAAGCAGAAATCTCTTAAACTCAATTTTCAATTAATTTTTTAAGAAATGATAATTTTCTTTGAGCTTAATTAAAAGATTAAATTTCCAGGCTAATTACCCAGGAAATTTGTTTATAAAAGATAGCTAAAATTTTCTTTATACATAGATAATATTCAATTGTAAGCTGTGTGAATTTTACAAGCAAATTCATTAAGAATTGGATTTTTAATAAATTTTTGAAGTTATTGCTATTTTTCCACATAAAATAGCATTACACACTAAACCTTAACTTTTGATAAGGTTTTAATGCTTGTAACCTTAAAGTTTTAAGATTATTTAAGCTTTTTAAGCTTAATTAAGGTTTGACAGTTCTAAAAACCTCAATTTCAAGCCTGCATGTTGGGATTTACCCTGTGGAAGCTTGAAACTCCTGTCCAATTTGGGATAAAACCAGTTTCAACTTTAAGGGTGGATCAAAGTCTAATCTTAAAGCTTAAATAAGGTTTAAAATCCTCCAATACAGGTGGAAAACCTTAATTGAATCCTCGCAGATTCAAAAAGTTGGGTACCCCAGCCCTATTTGGTCTTTTTCCTTTTTCCCACCTTTTTGCATGGATTTTGCCCTTTTATTTATTTCAAGCCATACTATGGCCTTAACCCCTTTTAAATTGATCTCACGCAGGATTTACATCCTGTATGGCAAATCCTTAGTCAATTCAGTAAATATACACAACACCTCAATTTTAACTAAAATTTTGGTAAGTTTGCATAAACCTTATGCAACTTTAAATTAAAGCTTATTTAAGCTTAAATTTAACAATTTTAAAGAATGTTAAAAAGATTAAATTAGTACTGTGAGCTTCTTAAATCTTCCAATAACATAAGAAATAAGTGTTTTTGGGTATGACACCCTATGGGTGTACCCTAGGTTATTTTTGGTGTAGAATCCAAAAATGACATAATATTTATAACTTTGCTTATCCAAAAGAAAGCTATACTTATTTTTTGTTATTTCTTATTTTAAATTCAATTAAAAAGTTTGTTGGAGACAAATTTAACTGTGTATTAAGTCCTTTGTGGCCTTATGGGTATGTTATATATACCTCACAGGCTCATAAAAGCACTGATGGAATCAACCCTGTATTTCTCTCATTCCAAAGTCGATGAGGTGCTCCTTTACTTGCAAAACTGCCACCCAGTAGGCAAGGGTGAGCACATTTTGTAATAATGAAAAGTGTGTGTTTTATAAATTATAATGGCAATTTGTCTCAATCTCACACTTGACCTTGCAAAATCAGATTATACCAGGGAATTTTTCCCCCCTAGGAAAACTTGCTTTTTGTTACTTGAATATTCCTGCATCTTCTGCTAGTTTAGAGCAATTTTTCTCACATATTGGAAAATTAAAGTCTCCTGTGTGAGCATCATTAGGTTCTCATACAATTTCTCACTTGAAATGTTTGAAGGAATGGCTCAATGATGATAAGCTGTTAGGTGGCTTTTTTTGTATTATCTTATTACTCATGTTATGCCACCTGCTTTATTTGCATTGGTGAATTGCAATACAAGATTTTTTTATGAGTACTTTTGCTAGTTGCCTCAAATAATACTGATACTATAAGTCTGCAAGTGTCTTCCAGCACTTATTTATTCCTGGATTACTAAACATATATGTGAGTATGTAAATACTGGTCAGAACTTTTTAATAGGAAGAAAAAACACACCTTCTCACTCCATCTCACTACCCTGATTTTGACAAAAATAATCATGCACTCCACTGAAAAACTCATCTTTATTATCAATCAATCCTATGGAAAACAAAATATGATAATTCCAAAAAAAAAAAGATAAAATATAAAGTATTACTATTATAGCTCACCGGCCAGCCCCCCACCTTGCAAACCCACTAGATATCACCTCAAACCGCATCTAGTTCAACACAATCCCATGTCCAAATCTCTGAGTTTTTCCTATTAACCTTTTCCTCAAGCCTCACTCTCTTGTTTGTGTTTTTAAAAAAAATTAAAACTAAAATTCAAAAAAAAACAAGAAAAACTTGATTAGTATGTGTCCTACCAATGATGAATCTAACCTCATGATTGAAGACTCTATTGGAGATTATGACGGCAGACCAATCAAAAAAAACAATTAAGAAAGGGTTAACCTGTCCAAATAGTTGAATAATAATGTTGAAGAAAAAAACAAGAAAAATGCTAAAACACAAGCCATAACAAACAAACCTTTGGCTGCATATTAAAAAATGAGCCGTTGTATAGACTCAGTATTATTGTAAACGGAAAAACTAGAAAGAAAAGTTTCTCATCAATAAAAATTAATTGTTAACAATACCGAACACAACAAGGAAAAGGCCAACAAGATATCCTAAGACTTCATCAAAGCAATCATCACAAATAAGAAAAACAACAATAACGACAAAGAGAACACTGATAATTACATCAAAAAATTTCAGGACACTTACACTCAAAATGAAAAACAAACAAAGCAAGTTGGCGACTATCGCAAGGCACTTCAAGAGACACCTAGAATACGTCACCGTTTACCAGCTATCTCCAAATTCAGCAAAGTAAACCAATTTAAATTAGCTTACATTAACCTCAGATCCAAAATCAGGCACCCTCAACCATTTAAAAACTTTGTCACAAAGTGTTCAAACAAGATTAAATCAGGTTTTAAAAGATTTAAATGCAAAATTCTATGAAGAAAATATATTTTTAAGTTTCGTAGTTAAATTCACTGATGGTACAATTAAATCATGTTCTAAAAACAAGGCAAGTGTGAGATGGCTTTTAGAAAATTATCACAAGTAGACACACTTAGCTGACCCTACTTTTGTCACCTCCCTGAATTTATACCATATTATCATTCATTTGTGTCCTGTTTTTTTGTAAATTAGTGATGAAACTGATATTTCAGAATTGTGTGAACAAAGCAATATTGATCACAAATGAATAAATAAAGTAAGATGGATAAAGACCCCCAATATAGAGGAAAAATACTTTGGCTCATTGTTTATTTTGCTTGAAAATAAAAATCTTGCTTATGATATCATCAAAAGAGGTGACCTATTATTTAAAGGGAACTTAATCCAAGCAGCCAGATATCAACCTGTACCCCTGCAGTCTTATAATTGTCTACATGTAGTACACTTAGCGTTGACATGCAAAAGTAAACCCATGTGCATCAAATGTGGTGAAGAACATACCTTGAGAGAATGTAGGTAGATTACGATTGAACAACTTGTCAAAACCTGTTCTCATTGCAAAAACTCTGATAAGAAAAATAATGTTGTGATTGATGATGCAAATATAAAATATCATCATTAAGGGTACAGCTTGTATTGCCCTATTAAAAAGGCTGAGCATGATTCCTTTAAGAATATTCCCTCTCCATCCTCTCAATTATTCTTACACCCCATATAAAACCATTCTCTGTTAAAGAAACATTGAAGCATCTGTTATCCCTTCCTCTACCCACGGCCTTACCTAAAACTGTTTACCAAGAAGACCCTTTTCTTTTAAAACTCCACGATAATCAATTTTCCATTTTTCAATTAAACTGTCACAACAGAAAAGACACAATTATTAGTATACCCAATGCAGAACAAAATCATCTAGTATATCTGCCACAAGAACCATGGGTATATCATGACTCATTTCTTCCTCGCTCCCATCAGGAATGGGATCTTTATATACTGAAACCCAACACCAAAACAAGATAAGAAAAACCTAAGTCATGCATCTATGTGAAAAAACTAATCGCCACACACAAAATTAAACAGTATCCATTAATTAGCAATTGAGTGACAGCCATCTCCATCAATTTTTCCTCAAACAGTAACAAATCAGCTACTTTACTCCAGGTATACAATACTCCTCCCAAGTTCAAAGGACTAGAGCCCTTAAGCTCATGGCTGGCTGAATACTCAATCCAAAGATTACCTACTTTGATAGCTATTGATTCAAACATACAACACCCACTTTAGAATCCACCATCATACTGCCATTCACACCCAGACTCCAAGAAGCTCCACAAGCTAATTGAGGGAAAGAATTTTTCTCTGTCATTGCCCCCGGACATTCCGACCTTCTTGGGCTTCCATGGATGAGCCACAACAACAAATAACCTTTGGGAAAACCCCAAAGCCATAAGTTTAATAACATCAATTCACATATAATTAAACAACCATGCATCCAACCATCAACCAATAGCTACAATCAACCTAAATTTTCAACAAACAGCTAGCAAAATAAGCCAAATAAGTATGAAGTTTTCAATTTAAACCACACCAACTTTCAGGAAGATATTCTACATTATCTACAATGCATTCCACCACCGAAAGGAAACATGAGTATTGACAGTGCTAAAACCATGGTTACCAATCTCATTGATATCATTTTAGACAGTTACTTCAAACAGGGAAAAAAACAAACATTGATGCAACCAAACACAAAACATGGTGGGATTAAAAGATACTAACACCACTATTAAAAGGAAGTAATAAATCTTGCAAATGGGAATTGAAAGACAAAAAAAACAGAAGAAAAAAAGCTCTATCAAGCATGGAAATCCTTTTCAAAGTAGAAATTAAGAGACCAAAAAATGAACATTGGAACAAGTTTCTAGCTGAAAGCTCCCCCAATCAGGTGTTTCAAGCCTATAAATTCACAAAACTAATGAAATCAGGCAATATACTCTCTCTCAGAGACAATGAGGGAAACTTGATTTTTGACAAAAAAGTTAAAGCAAAAATCTTATTTGAAGGCACCTTAGTAATATAAAACCAAGAAGACACATTGAAAATAAATCAAAATGCTATCAATACACCCTCCATCTTCCCACCAATAACCACACATGAGATATCAAGGGCACTGGAAGAACTAACCAAAAAGAAAGCACACAGCCCCAACCAAATTCCTAATGAATTACTGAAAGAAATATCCACTCATATGACTTAATACCTTGAAGAGTTCTTCAATGGATGTCTTCAAAATGGTTATTTTCCATAAATTTGGAAAAGAGCCTTAACAGCTATCATCAGGAAACTAGACAAGGATGATTATTAAGATCCCAAAGCATACTTCCCTATTTCTCTATCAGATACTCTGGGAAAGTTGTTTGAGAAAATAATCAACAACATACTGTCCTTCTAGGCAAAACATACAGGCTCACTGGCTAATGGCCATATGGGTGGAAGACCTTATAGAAGCATATATGATGCTTTTTTTATTTCAACTTCGTGGATTAAAGCCCAATAGAAAAAAGGAAAAATACTTATAGGTCTGTTTATTGATGTCAGCTTTGCTTATTCATCTGTTGTAAGAGATCATCTTATTCACACACTCACTTAAAAGGGCCGCCCCTCTTATATGATTTCTTCACAATCACTCTACCAGTATGAAACTAGATTCTTCCTTTTCTGACCCCATAGCTATAGAAAGAGGGCTCCCACAGGGGTCCCCTTAAAAGTCACTCTATATATGCTTTACCATCTTACCCTCCTTATCAACAACTACCTCACTTCGGATGATCGGGAAATTTTGCTGGGTTTTATTGATGATGTAGCTCACTTAATCTCTGGCTCAACATATGAAATGACCTTAAAGAGATTTCACAAAAGAGGAAAAATTTCTCTAGACTGGGACATGAAACATGGAGACATCTTTAATCAAAAGAAGGCAAAATTCATTATATTCTTGTACAAAAATATTGAAATTCAGGAGCCATTTTCATTTGATGATCAGGAACTCAAATTTGAAAAAGAAGTCAAGTGGTTGGATTTAATACTAGACCAGAAACTGACCTTTTAAAAACGGATAGCAAAGACAAAAGTTATCTTCCTCTCATCATATAATAAAGCTGAAAGAATCATTAAGGTCACATATGGCATAAACAATCAGGAGGCCACACAACTAGTTTCATAAGTCATAAAGTCTTAATTTCTTTATGGTAGCCTGGTATGGTTCACCAAGAGAAATGAAAAGTCTGTTTCAGCCTTTCTAGAAACATCTCACAATAAATGTGTTAGACTAACCACAGGTTTCCTTGAACAAACTCCAATTGCTTTCTTAAAGCATGATGGTGTTCTCAAGTCATTACTAAATGCTCATCCCAGACTATTGCATAACTATATCTATTGTGCTTGGACTTTACCTCCCAATCACCCTGTTCAAAATATACTAAAGAAAGAGATAGTAGAAACTAAACAAACCTATTCTTCTTCTATAAGTCCAGTTATATGAAAGGAAGATCTGAGCAATATACTGAATATTAATGCTATTGAAATGATTTACCCAGAACCTATGGCACTATGGCTTCCAATCCTGGATCCACCTCATAACTTATCATTAATGTGAGAAGATGCAAAAGAACAAGTATGGTATCAAATCCTGGAGGAAACAGCAAGAAATTTAATCATCAAATTCACTGATGGATCATTGATACCAGGAAAAGGAGTAGGGGCAGCAGCGCTAATAGTAAATACAAATAAGACCAAAACAAGATTCATCAGCAGTGCAGAATCTATCTCAAACTTTGAAGTGGAGCTCGTAAAAATAAAACTAGCTGCAGACCTGATACAAGATCAAGACTAAAAGTAATACAAACATTAAATTGGCTGAAATCTTCAGTAAAAACCAGGGGTCTTTGATCAAATCAACAAACCCATATTACTCCTCTTGCGGTCAACACATCTATGTGAGAACTTTCAACAAACTACAAAAACTGAAGGAACAAATTGAAATAATGCTTTACTGGTGCCCAGGCCACAATGAAATTGAAGGCAACTGAAAGGTAAATGAACTGGTAAAAGAAGCCATGATTAACAACAATATTAACAACCAGGACATAATACCCTCAAGTCTATTCAAACTACAGAAATTTGCAAAGACAATTACTCCTATCTTGATTCCACTGACTGAAAAAGAGAAGAAACAAGTGAAATTCAAAACAAGAAGCAAAAAAATAGCAGAAAAATTAGCCGCATGAGAAAAGGGCATTTCAGAATCAATCTATCAACTGGGAGAAGGCCACATCCCATTAAATGATTATTCAACAAGGATTGAGAGCATTCAAAACAACAAATTCCCCAAATGTGGTAGGAGAGAAACTATCAATAACTTTTGGTTAGACTGCTATACCTACAAGAAAGAAAGGCACCAATTTGAAAAAAGAATCATTAAAAGCAAGAAAAATACTAACTTTTACAAGTCTGAACTAATTCTTGATTCTCCAGATATTTTTTTGGCTTTAGGGAAATTTATTTTAGACACAAATTTCTTCCCTTAAATCAGAAATTACCTTAAAAGCCAAGGCTAGAATTAACAACACGATAACTCTCTAGCTGATTAAAGTTTGAAATGTACCAATAAATTTGAAAAAAAAACCTTTCCTTCCAATCTCTTTATTTATTCACCAGTTATCTTCTAAAAAATATACATTTAGGTACATCTATAAAAACCACAGCTACTTCAGATATCATCAACAACAGAGATTAGTTTTAAAAAAAAAATTGGAAGAAAAAATCATAGTAACAAAAACAACTCACTAAAAAAAAACTTAACAAATGCTTTTCTGCCAACTTTACAATAGGAAAAGATAAGATAGATCAACTGGAAGACCTTTCAAGCAAATACTCCACCATCTTATCATCCCACCCACAAAGGGTCACATGATTGCAATGGGCCTGGCAAACTATATTAGAATCCTTTCAGTATTCTGCTTGGAGTCGATAACACAAACCCACCCTCAATTAAATCATAACTACCACTAAGAACACTCCTCCTCCATTAAGGAGATAGACTCAGCATGGCGGAAGGCTGATATTATCTTATCTTGAAATATTGTAGGGAAAATCAGAAACTGCATCCACCAATCACAAGTATTTCTTTAATAGAACGTAGTTCTACTTTAAGACTTGAGTTAAATATATTTCATGAAAAGCTAGTATTCCATGTTATCTATTTGTACTTACTAAAAATCTACCTAACAATTTTAGGTTTTTTGACAGATTGAATATTAGTGTGATATGAGAAATTCAATAACACTTTAAAAAATAATAATAAAGAACCTTTTAGAACCTTTTAATGGGTAGACCAAATACTGACAAAGTACCTGGGAGTGTTGTAATAATACAATAACCTAACGTAATAATGATGATACATCATATTGAATATGCATAACACTTAAAACTGTAAATAAAAAGCTGTAGAGGACTCAACCAAAGAATCTTCTTTAGGGGAGATCCTTTTCTTAAAATTTTTTTGTTTTTTATATATCAAAGAAGTAGTATACTAATTTATAAATAAAATTATATTTAATAGGTACGCATCAGGGGAGATCCAATCAAAGGCGACCTTTAAATATTTATTGTGATTACTACTTGATAGATATTTATTCATATAATTTTATATACATATTTATATTGAAATATATATAAACTTAAATTTAATTAATTAGTGCTTGAATTAAGAAATAACAGGTTATGGGCCGCATGCTAGCACTTTAATTTTGTGAAAATCCTAGAATTTCTGATTGCGCGTGGAATATTTTTTCGCTCCTACATACCCCCTTGTTTTCTTCAATTTTTTTCTCTCTCTTATGTAAACTCATCTACAATTCTCCTCTCAATCTGGATTTTTCTCGGACCCGCTCTGGAAAATTTTTTTCTGATTCCCAAGCAATGGGTTATTCATCAAAAATCCCAGATTTATCAACACTGCAACTTGATAACGATGCAGTATCTCATGCAGATAAGCAAGCTGAAATGCTGCACCGTTTCTCGATGATTGCTGAAAGGATCCGACCTAAACTGCTAATTGACGGATCAAACTTTAATATCTGGTTGCGTAATATGATTCACGCTTGGACGACTTGTTTTATCGGCGACGAAGAATATTTTAATGAAATGGAAAGAGATAAGGATTATCGAAGGAATCTCGTTGCACTATCGTTTATTCGTCACAGTGTTGAAAGACAGCTGTTTGACTCTATCTCCAATTGTATTGTGATTCCAAATGCTAGGACGATTTATCAGGCAATCAAGAAGTGTTTTAGTAAGTCTTCTTGGTCTTCTATCATCCACTATGCTAATATATTGTACCATAATACAAATCAAACACAAAATATCAATCAGCGAGCTATTGAGCTGGGAGAAGCTGTTGAGGCCATTGAAAATCAAATCGGTCCTCTGGATGGTAACAAATTCATTACTTTATGTCTTTTCTTCTCTGTTCCTCACTTGCACAAACAAATTACTGCTGCAAATCCCTTAATGCCTATTCACTCAGAAGACATTCTTGACATGGTCCGGCAAATGTCTAATATGACAGTTAAAGAATCATTGGATAGCTCCATTGATTTATCAAAAATGGATTCTACCGGCAAAGATTTGAAGCAACACGAACGTCAATACCGGGGAGAAACCCCACCAAGGCAAAGTGGATCGTATGCAAAGAATCCTAGTAAATCTTTCTCACCAATAGCCAAAAGAGATCCTGAATGGAAAAAGAAATGGTTAACATCAAAGAATCCTTGTTTTCACTGCGGTGAAGTTGGACATTGGGCACCGGATTGTCCAACTAGAGCTAGAGTCAAAGGAAATCAAAAAACTGCTTCTGTTGCTGGTATTGGGGTGGTGCCTACTTTGGAACAAGGCAAAGCTTTTTTAGATTCTGGGGCAACTCATTCTTTCGTAGGCAATCTCTCCCTCTTCAGTCAACTCTGGGATACTGACATGACCCTATCTGTTGCATCTCGGAAATCGTATCCTGTAATTGCCATAGGACAAATTATGTTGAAAACCAAAATAGGCACTTTGGTTATTGATGACGTTTTATACTGAAAGCACATCCCGGGTGTGTTTTTGTCTATAGGGAAGCTGTTGAATCAACAAATTAGGGTGGAATTTCTTGATGGTATTTTTTCTTTACGACAAAATGATTTAATATTTAATAGTTACTTCAGGAAATGTAGATGGTTTATCAATTTCATGAACATGGATGATGTCTGGATAAATCTCCTATCGGCGTCTGGGGAACCCCCAGAGGTTAATCTCAGTACGCGACCAAGAAATCTTGTAGATACTTGCCTCTTATGGCATAGGCGTATGGGCCATCTGTCTATAAGGAATATAAAACGACTGTTTCAATTCAAGGCCGCTGATGGCATTCCTTCTATTAAATTTGATTGTATTGGCATTTGCCATCCATGCTCTGTTGCCAAAAGTCAACATCAACCATTCCAAGGAGTATCTCGGCAAATGGTGCAAGGTCCTGGGGATGTTATCATAGCTGACCTAATGGGTCCATTGCCCCCCAGTCTAGACCAAAAAAAGTATGTTTTGACTATTTAAGATTGCTTTTCTTGCTTAACTGTTGTGATCCCTTTATTGGATAAAACTGAGGCAAAAGTTGAACTTCAGCAATGGATACTATGGGATACAAAGTGAAAATAGTTAGAATGGATAATGGTAGTGAATTCAAGAATATAGTTTTCAATTATTTTTCAAAACAGCAGGGAATATTGCATGAATACTCGATTCTATATGAACATCACCAAAATGGCAAGATTGAGAGAACAAATCGGATGATCTCTGAGATGGCGAGAACTTCCTTAAATGGGGCAAATCTTCCAGTAACATTGTGGCCTTGGGCTTATAGGCATGCTGTATGGATTTTTAATTGTACTTTACATGCAGATTCAACTAAGACGCCCTATGAAATTGTCGCTAAATGCAAACCATCTCTAGACATGTTAAGAGTTTTTGGCTCAAAAGCTTTCTTATATACTCATAACTTCAGGAAAGGATTGTCTGATCGGGCAACTGTAGGTTTTCACTTGGGGGTGGCACAAGATTCTAAAGGATGGATATTCTGGATCCCTGAAAAAGGACAGATCGCTAGGGCAGCAAGTGTGAAGTTTGATGAATTATCAACATACCGGGGCAGCTGCGGGAATGTCGGAGAAATACAAGCTAAAGAATTATTTGATGGATCAATGATTGAAGAAATACAGAAGCAGGATCGAATGGTTAATCAGATGAGTAAGCAGCATGATTTGCTAAATTCTATGCCAACTTCTTACAAAGACGCCATGAACTCACATGAATCAAACAACTGGTCTTGTGCGATTGAAGACAAACTGGGGAGTATGGCCCAGGAAGATGTGTTTGAGATCACAAGCCTGAAGGATGCTTTGGCTACAGTCCCGCATGAAAGTATTTGCAGTACAAAATGGGTATTTGTTAAGAAAGATAAACCACAAAGATACAAGGCGAGATTGGTTGCACAAGGATTTCGACAAATTCATGGCATCAATTATGAAGAAACATTCGCACCAACACCTGGATTTGGTGCTCTTTGTCTCTTGTTTTCTACCGCATGTTTAAATGGTTGGGAGGTGAGAACTTTTGATGTTAAAGTTGCATTCCTACATAGCATCATAGACAAACCAGTGTTTGTATGGCCACCACAGGGTATGTGTGTCCCTAAATTCAATGTGTTGAAATTGAAGAAAGCCTTGTACGGCACGAAGCAGGCAGCAAGATGTTGGTGGCTACACCTCAAAGAAATATTGACGAATATTGGTTTTAAATCGAACTCTGAAGACCCGAGCACTTATACTTACAAAGGTTCTCATGGGGAAGCTATCTTATGGATCCATGTAGACGATGGGGCATTGACGACGTCCTCTGCAGAATTGATGGACTGGATCTCAGGGGAATTGGACAAACACTTGAAGATTAAATGGGACTCTGAAATTACTGGTTTGGTGGGAATCTCTATTGTAAATATGGGGAATGGTTTCAAATTCTCACAAACTGACCTCATTGATAAAGTCATTTCGTTAAAAAGCAGTAATGTGATGGCTCAATCACCTTTACCTGTCAATTGTAATCTAAAATCAAATCCTTCAACTGTAATGGATAAGGTATACCTCAAATACATTGGTATGATGTTATACATTTCTCAAGGTACGTGTCCGGATATAGCTTATGCAGTCAATTATTTGGCTAGGTTCTCCATGGGAACGGATGACACGCATTGGCAGGCATTGGAACATCTGGTTGCTTATTTGAGGTACACAAGAATGTTGGGAATATTTATATTGACGAAGAATTCATCAAAAGAAATGAAATGCTATGTCGATGCAAATTGGGGCGGTGAGGGTGATCGATCAACACATGGCTTTATATTGTTTCAAGGATCTAACCCAATATGCTGGCAGTCGAAGAGGCAAGCCACTATTGCATCCTCAACTGCACAGGCTGAGTACATGGCATTATCCTTTGCCGCAGAGGAATGCTTATGGATGTCAAATTTGTTTTATATGACTCTTGGAAACATCACGCCTCAATTACTATCGGATAATAAAACGGCGATTGGTATTTCCACAGAGTCTATGAGCAGAAAACAAACTCGTCACCTGATACGGGATTTTAACATCATCAACGAATACATCATCATGAAGAAACTAACACTGTCGTGGATATCAACTAAGAATCAATTGGCCGATATAATGACCAAGGCATTGGGTTACATTAATGTGAAGAATTTCGTGGATATTGTTATGGTAGAATGAAAGTGTTATGGAGGGGAGTGTTGTAATAATACAATAACCTAACCTAAGAATGATGATACATCATATTGAATATGCATAACACTTAAAATTGTAAATAAAAAGTCGTAGAAAACTCAACCAAAGAATCTTCCTTAGGGGAGATCCTTTTCTTAAACTTTTTTTATTTTTTATATGTCGAAGAAGTAGTATACTAATTTATAAATAAAATTATATTTAATAGGTACGCATCAGGGGAGATCCTTTTCTTAAAATTTTTTTATTTTTTATATATCGAAGAAGTAGTATACCAATTTATAAATAAAATTATATTTAATAGGTACGCATCAGGGGAGATCCAATCAAAGGCGACCTTTAAATATTTATTGTGATTACTACTTGATAGATATTTATTCATATACTTTTATATACATATTTATATTGAAATATATATAAACTTAAATTTAATTAATTAGTACTTGAATTAAGAAATAACAGGGAGCCAGCCCTGTTACGTACAGTAAAGTGCGCTGCTTGGCTATAAAATTGCGTTTACAATTCAAAAATTAGGCAGTGCAATATACTGTACAGTATGTACAGTACAGTATTATAGATAATTGTGGTGCAGCAATATAAAAAAAGAAGATACTGAACTCAAGCGTGATACTGGAATCTTTGAAAAGGGCATTCGGAGGAATCATGATAGTCTGAGAATCTTAATACACCCTACGCTGGCCACTTCTACAGTACAATATATCCCAAGAATCTCGACTTTTAACGTCAACCCAAATTTAATTGTGGTTGTGCTGGATAAAGGCGTGAGACTTTCTTGCGAATTTACAATTTTTCTAAATTTCTCTTTTGTCCTTGGTCTGAAGTAAGACCAACTCAGTGCAGCTGTGAGATTCCCCAGTCCTCTTTGTTGCTAGGTAGTAAGATTATTGTGACTGTAGTTGAATAAAGTGACCCCTCGTGTGGATAGAATGATGATCAAGTGTCACTTGAAAGGAAGACAACGTTGAGGCACAGCTTAACCTTCCATGTGACTTGCTTCCAATTGGTCTAGACTTGATGTCCCATAAGGATTGTGCTGGCTGGTAAAAGACCTGTAGCGTGATGGACTTGTTCTTTTCCACCAGTCTGAATAGGAAAAGGGGGCGTTGGCGTTAGTTAGGAACGATTCGAAGACTTTGTCTCATCGTCTTGAGGCTGTTTATTCTGAGGCGCTGCACTGCCTGGCACTGCACGAGGGACATTCACCAACAGATGAGCAATCGGAAAGAAACTTTCATGTTAGAGAAGGGCTGAGTTGTAAAGTCAAAATGACAAACCTGCCTTTTGGCGACCACTTTGTGGATATAAATAATGGCGGCCGACTTGGCAGAATCCATACCATCCCCCACCGAGCCGCATCCGTCCACTTATTCTTAAGGTCACCTCAAATTCCCAAGTTATTTAATTACTTCCCTTAGAAATAAACATGCTTTATAATCCCATTTTGTTGGCTTTGGCGCTTGCTGGTAATTTCCTTTTCAAAACGTCAAAAAAAGTTGTTGTTTGTCGCTGATTAGTTGCCTATACCTGTCTCTGCCAATAGCATGCGTTCAGCTGGGCTCCAGCAGCTCAGTTGCGAAGCCTAGAAGGTAGAAGTCCTTTTGCTTACTTCTGATTTGTTCTTGAAAGCTGATGGTACCATCCCTTCACCTTTTTAAAGCGCTGCCATCGAGCGTCGCCATGAAAAACTCCCAGGAAGAGGTCCGCTTACCACAGAAGTCGCTACAGTCATCGAAAGCTGGTCCATCGTAGAAGCTGCCTTTGCAACCTGCGCCTCCGGTATCCATGCAGGTGTCGCGGTTGAAGTAGCCATCGCAAGTATTCGCAACTTGCGTCACACCACTTATGAGAAATGCGCGGGGCATAGCAGCTGTTCTTCCTGTAGCTCACTCCAACCCACAGATCAGGCAGTAGTGAGTTGGACTTGCTTTCGTGTCATTGCCAACGCATACTCTGACCACCAATTCTGGCTGCGGGCTTCAGATTAAATTTAAAGCGATTATTGTAGCTATCTTCACCTCATGGCAAACACTTCTCTCAGCAGGACAGGCGGCTTACCCAACGGTGTGGAAAACGGCGTGTGGCGGTGGGTTTTTTTCTTTGAAACAAAAGTAGCAAGTCAAGCGTTTTTGATGCTGCAAGCTAAAATATCTCACTCTGACAGCCGAACTTCAACAATTTGATGCATTTGTTACCAATGTAAAAACCATTTGTCAAAGTTTCAACCTCGACCTATCTGTCATTCTTTCAGGCATCGGGCTTCACTTAGACTTATTCCTTGCAATTGGTATTGACCTCGGTAGCCTTTTGGGCATTAACCTTGGCGGTATTATCGGCGTACATTTATAGATCAGCTCGCCATTGCGAGTGTCATAATTCCTCACTGAATCTGGACTTTTATCTTTCGAAATCTTTCTTATGCTCAGTTTTTCTTTATTTCTCCTCGAATCGTTTAGACTAAAGAGTACAAAAAAGTTGAATGCGTCCCGATGTAATTACACAAGAATTGTTCATGTTTGGAATCCCAGGTTGCAATAATCGTCTACTTTCTAACAATTGATAACGTATCATCAAGATGAGAGAAAAACTCCCGAGAAAACCAATACCGAGGGATCCTTCCTTGAGCAATAGACAAAACTCCAGAAAACTAACTGATTTGCCGGTGGTCTGACATGTACTGTGTCAGAGTAGCGAAAGCGAGTCGAGGACGACGATGATTGAAACATCGATTTTATTGTTCCATGTCGCAGAAGGCATGACGATATAACATCTTTTGTACAGTAGAACTTCTCCAAAGCCATAACCCCTGTTAGTGTAAAAGAGTGTGCTCTCTCCCAGTCCGTGAGCAGCCAAGAGCTTACTGAGTAATAACTTCACATGGCGCGGTATTAAGAAGTAACTTATGACCACATGATAGAAGGGAATAGATCTTTAGGAGACAAGACTATATTAGTCTTATTCAACAATTGGGAACAGGGGAGATGACAGCAAACCTGGAAACAGTAAGCGATGAAAGAAGTAAGAAATGGGATGATTCTGGAACAACAGGAACTATGGTAGGGATTAAATAGGTAGAAGGTACAATCATCATCGTAAGGACTCCAGTAATTAATATGGATATTCGAGTCAAATATTGAGATAGCTGCAGGATGCAGTCTAAGAATAAAACATAGTCTGAGAATACCATCGTTCATAGATTAGAAATACTATACTAGAACATAAGTTAGGAACTCGTATATTAATGGATAGTAATGCATGTCTATTCTAATATTCCCCCATACTTGTTAATTTGGGACTTGATAAGATAATCTTGAGGTGAGATAAGGCTTTAGTCAGCGAGAGGTTTTTAGTAAGTAGGTCAGCTAGCATGTCAGAAGTAGGTAGATATTTTAAGCTAAGTAGTTGTTTCTTCAAGGAGGTCTCTAATAAAGCAGAGTCAAAAATCAATGTGTTGAGTAACATGATGATAGATGGGGTTGGAGGCTATGGCGATAGCGCTCTGGTTGTTGGAGTGGAGAGTACATGTGCCGTTTATTCCTATGGCTTCCTGAATGATCTATTTCATCCAGGCTAAGGCTTGTGTAGATTCAGTCATGGCATTGTATTCGGCCTCAGCAGACAAAAGTGCAACTACTTTCTGTTCATGAGCTCTCCAACCTAGAGCACCATGGAAGTAAATTATAGATCCTGAAAATGATTTCTTTTCAGTACTTCCTCCCCAGTCTGAGTCAGTAAACCCTGGGATTTCTGATTCAGGGTGATTAAGGTAATTTTGGCCAAGTGTAAGAGTAAAATGTTGAGTACCGGAGACGTATTTGAGAGTGTGGATAACAGCTTGGTAGTGAGGTTTGCAAGATGATTCAATGAATTGTGAAAGGTAAGAAGTGGCAAAAGATAGATTGGGTCTAGTGCATTGGACAAGGTAATGAAGAAGTCCTACTGCACATTGGAAGTTAAACGGAGGTAGTTTAGGGGGTGTTGAAGTAAGGTTTTTTAATTCTTTGTAGTTGATTGGAAGAGGAGACAATGGAGCTTTTGCTTGTTCTATGCTAAATTCGACAAGAATTTGGTTGATAAACTTGTCTTGAATAAGGGAAACCAACTCTTGGGTTTGGGTGATTCTAATGCCCAATGCAGACTTGATCTTTCCAAGGTCTTCCATCTCGAAGAAAGACTGGATTTTCTTTTTGAAAAGGGAGTTCCAGGTCCCCCCAAAGATAAGAGCGTCAACATGCACAAATAACCACAATGTTTGGTTTCTATCTCGTGAGTAGTAAAGGCATGATTCAGTATAGCATGGAGAGAGACCTATGGCTAACAAAGTATTTTTAAAAACTTTGTTCCAGCAGCGAGGGCTTTGCTTAAAACCTTAGTGTGATTTATTCAAGACAAATACTCTGGCGTTAGGGTGGTGGATGTGTAGCACTTCTTCAGGGGTGCCGTTCAGGAAGGCACACCAAACATCCATTTGTTTGATAGGAGTGATAGATGTGACATAGTGTGAGTAAAAGTAAAAAGAAGATAGTCGGCCTGTGGGAGAGAAGACTTTGGTGTAGTTAATACCTTCTTTTTGATGGAAACCTCATACGCATAGTCGAGCTTTGAATTTAGCGAGATTGCCATTTTTTTCATCAGTTTTTCTTTTGCAGACCCATGTAGTGCTTGTTGGTTTGATGTGATCTACCTTTCCAACAGGAGACCAGACTTGATGTTTAGCCATTTTTGTAAGTTCTGAGTTAATTGCTTTCATCCATTCTTCTCCATCAGTGCTGTTTATGCCCTGTAAGTATGTTTTGGGATCAAGTGAGAGATGTTCAGCTAAATTGGCATGGTGCTTGGGTTGTCTTGGATGATTTACGATGTTTTTTGGATCTCCTACATTTCCAAATATTTCTTGAGGAGAGTTGATTTCATGATCTAGTATCCAGGAATATCCTTTATGCACAGGGAGGTTAGGAGTTGCAACCAACAGGTCTTGGGCCGTGGAAGATGGAGGATCAGGTTCACTTTGATCTAAGGCAGGTGAAAGTATGACTGGTTCTCTGATTGGTGCATCAGGAGTATCGTGGATAGTAGGGGAGTTGCTTTGGTCAGGATCTGTATTCCTGGAGACAGTATCCATTTCATTTGGGGCTAGAGTGAACAAATTTTTGTCAGAATCAATATTATCACCCTTTTTAGCAGGGAATGAGTTCTGCAAGAATTTAACATGATGTGTGATTTTGACATTGCCTTTCCCCACGTCCAGTAACCCATAGGTTTGATGTGTCTCTCCATATCCAAAGAAAATTCTTTTGCATCCAGTCTTGCTGAATTTTCCAGTATGATTTTGTTTTAAAAAGATTGCTAGGCAACCAAATGGTCAAAAGGTGCTTCAAGGAATAATTCCTATCATACCATTTTTTGAAAGGGATATTGTAATTGATGATTTTGGAAGGAGTAAGGTATTTGAGATATATGGCAGTGTTTGCTTCCTCAGCCCAGCAGGTAGGATCTCAACTGGAATATTTGAGGAGAAATATTGTTTTATTAACAGTAGTACCTTTCCCTTGCTCAGAAAAAGGATTTTGTTTGGGCATATGAGGCACTGCGGTGAGGTGAGATATCCCTTTTTCTTCAAAGACTAGTTTCAAATCAGAGTTTATGGATTCAGTGCCATTGTTGGAAATGATATTGGCAACTCTTGAATCTGATTGTATTTCTATTTTGATGATATGTTTCTTCAGGATTTCTTTGACTTCCAATTTAGTGTAGAGAGAGAATGCCCATGCAAAATGGGTAAAACCATTGAGTACTTTCAGAGACTGAAGGGGAGAGATTGGCCCGCATAGATCTATGTGGCTCCTGGAAAGGTCCCTTTGATTTGAGTTTTAGTCATTTTGCAGGTGGAATATTTCATGCATTCATGAGTTGGGATCTGTTTTTCTGGGTACATTTTCTTGAAATATTCTGAGGAAAGATGACCGGAGGATTTATGGAGTGTTACTATACTGTTATGGCTTTTGGTAATTAAAAAAGCTTTTTGAAGGTGCTTGTGAAGTATGAGATTTCCAGTGGATAGTGATCCACTGAAAACATGATTACTATTTTGATCCATTACTTCAAAGTCTTCTTATTTGACAGAGCAAATAACATGTTTGATTTTAAGGAAAGTTGAAATACTAATTAAGGCAAAACACTTAAGAGTTTAATGAGAGTAAGATTGATAAGAAATACTAATATAAGAAAAGCAGAAACAAAGAATAAGAGTAAGAAATCAAAGAGCCAACCACAAACAAGTCCAAGTCCACTGTTTCAACCTGTCAGAAGGAAAGACAAGGGTTAATAAGGATATGGCCACCACACCTCATACTGAACAGTTTAGAAGAAATGCAAATAATAACTTAATACCAAATGAATATAATACCCAAAATAATTGTAAGAATATTTATGAAATAATAAATCAACTGAATTAATGAACGGGGGAAAAGTCGCAAGGGAGAGAAAGAGGGGCTGGTATATGTGAGAATCACCAGCCCTGATCTAGACAGAGAGTTTTCATGAGAGGGGTTGATGATTTAATTGAATATGGCCAATACAGGTCCTGTACAATCTGTATGGGATCTGTACAGGATGAGTGGTAGTGTTGAGTGATCATACAGTTTCAGGATGATGTATCCATACTGTACAAGTCTTGACAGTCTGTATTGATGCACCAGACTGTATGCATGTTTCAGCAAGGAAGATTGCTGAAATTGATTGCTGATACACCCAGTGGATTGCTGATTTGAGGTGTTTGAGTGGGTGTAAGATTGAATACCCTTACCCCTGACTAATGGTTGTTGAAGTATTCCCCTCTTGAAACTGATGGGCTCCTGAACACCATAATACCCTTCCACTGTTGAGTGGCCTCACAACATCCCCATATTTTTTCCAAAAAAATTTCTTTTGATTTTCCTTTCATCTTGGCCATCATCCTGAAAATCCTCTCCTCTCTTCATTTTCCTTGATTATCTGTATTCCCCGTTCTTTTATTCTTGAGTAAGTTTATTCAACCTTTGATTTATGCTCTTCTTTTGAATTTCAATCAATATTTTCCTTTAAGGCATGGATGGCCCTTGGGTTGTATCCCAAAAAGAAGGCCTTAGAGCTCTTCTGCTCAAAAATGATGAATAATGGTTATACAATTGTATAACATTAATGACTAGCCAGTGGGGGGCCTCTTGGGTCCTCCTTATCTGGATTGACCTTTGGCACCATCCAAGGAGGGGGCTTGTCCCCATTGTCCTTGAGATTTGGCCTAAAAAATGACCTTTGGACCTTTGGGTCCTGGTCATTAATATGGCCATTCTTGATCATATTGGGATTAGGGGCTTTTTTGGCATTTTTGAGTCCCTTCTGGTCTTTTGAGTTTCCTATGGTCTGTACACTGCAATCCATCATCCATGGGGGTTATTAGAGTGCCCCACGGACAAACTGGACCCATATGCTGGGGTTCCATGGCCTGGGCCCATTGAGAGGGTCCAGGACCATAAGAACCTGAACTTCCACAATGTTGAAGGGGAGGTCTTGGGTGATTGATTGGGGCCCAATTTGAGGGGTCATAGCTTGATTATGAGCCTACTTTATTGATGAACCTTTGAGGCTTGGATTGCATTATTCTGATGCCTTGAATTCTTTTGCCTGCACCATCTTTGGCCATGAGTTCCAAACTTACTGAGCTCACTGAATATTCTCCTTCTGCGCCGCCACCATGGATTCTTTGTGGTTCTGGCATCCTCAGTTGATTAGCTTCCTATGGCCAAACTTATGATGGTTAAAAGGAAGTTAAGGTTCTTGATCCTGCTTGTACTAAGTTTCTGTCCAAGGGAAAAGATTGCTTCCAAAATTTCAATCCAAAAGCTTCAAAGTGCCATTTCTGCTTTGTTGGGAAGAAGCCATGTTGTTGTCCTGGGCCAGAAGAATCCAATGTAAGAAAGTATTTGTGGATTAAGAAAGATGGACCTTTTCAGAAAGAGTTCCCAGTTTCTGACAGCCCTACACCTGATGGTACTTCAGGATATTCCAATTGTGAGTGAAGATAACTTCTTCATTGAATTGGATACTGATATTTTGAGCTGGTGGCTGGTTCTAGGCAGAGAGATGTGGCAAGATTGACTAATGTTGGAGGGCCCATCCCAGTTGGTGGTAGGCCAATCTACTCCAGCTCAGAAGTCCCAATTTTTAGGATCAATACTGATGGTTTAGTGAAATGGATAGGACAAATTGCCGATTCCCCACCTGATCTTGATGATGAAGGTAGTGATGAATTGGATGGTGAAGAAATTGAGGTGGTTAATAATCCTGTTGGCCATCAATCCAGTACTTCTCCTTCTTAGCATCCTGCCAAAAGATTTCAAAGCTGCCTTATTCTCAGTAAACCTAGAAATTTCCAACCAACTCTTGCTACCATTCCTACTTCCCTTCCTCCTGCACCACCAAGTTCCCCCCACTCCAGGCCTTCCATGATTCCAGAAGTAAGACCATCCCCATTCAACAGTCCAGAACTTCACCTATAGTCACCTCCCAACAGCTCCAGTAGAAGAATAGAAGAGCTTCCTCCTTTCCCGCTTCCTGCTGCCCAAGAATTTCAGCAATGTGATTGTTGGCCTATCCGCGTTACCAGAGAAGATCCAAATACGGCAAGTGAAAACCAAGATGCTGTGGCCAGGTTCTTTAGAAAAGCTGATAGGAATAGTAGGGAGTTGATTATGTATGCTAATGATAGGACTATTCCTGATACTGCTTCTGAAGAGATAGCTGAAAAATTTGCCTGGTATGAAGATGAATTGATCAATGGTTTCCAGAGGACTTTTGATGATATGGGTAGAGATAACTAGTTTCCCTAGCCTTGTTTGTATTTGGTTTGACTTCTATCCCCACTCTTAAAAATACTAAAAAAACAAATGGAACCTCCCAATACATGATATGGGAGGGGATGCTTCTTCTTTAAAGAATAAAGAAATAAAATGGAATATACAAGTAAAGAAAAGAAAGAAAATGAGCAAAAAAGAGAGTAAAGAAAAAGAAATAGAACAGTTCCTGAAATTTTTCCTCCTTGTGGTGAGATGCTCAATTTTGGCCAAAAATGGTCTGAAAGATAAAAAACAACAATTTGAGGTTCACAGAGTGGCCAAGGTGATGTTTTACAAGAAGAACCCTCAGGGATGCATACCAGGAGATGGAACTTACTTTCATAACTCCCACTCCCCACCAAGCACCATAAAACAGATAGCTTTTCCATAATTGATTTCAAATTAATGAATGTATTGAGTAATGATAATTGGAATAAGCTGGAAAAGAAAGAAATAAAAAAGAAAGAAGGAATTTGGCCATATCTTGATGAAAGGTCCAAATTTCAGGGTATTGATGTTGCAAGGCCTTCTGAATCTGCCCAAAGAGTTGAAAAGTTCTCACAAAGTGGCCAAGGTGATTTTACAACAATCTTTGGGTAGAATACCCCCTTAAAGGTGCATGCCAGGAGAGGAACTTACTTTCATAAAATCCAATCCCCACCAAGCACTGTAAACTCAAACTCTTCAGATATTTAGACCAGCCTTGTCTGGATAGAATGAGTGGACATCCTTGAAAGGTTCTGGTGAGTTTGTAATGTTGGAAGCTGGTTCCCAAGTTGTTCTTTCCGGGTCTTCACTGAATACTTTGCACTCTACAAGATACCATAATTTACCTCGTTTGAGTTTTGAGTTCAGAACCTGAGCCACTTCCCATTATTCTTGCTCTTCCACTATGACTGGTGGTGACAATTGATGTCAATTTTGGATAGTTGATTGCTTCACCTGTTCTAATAAGGACACATGAAAGACAGGGTGAACTGACTTCCATTGTTGACGCAACTTGAGGTGATATGCATGGTTTCCAATCTTCTTAAGAACTTCAAAGGGTCCTGGAAATCTTTCTGAAAGTTTCTTGGTGGGTCTTGTAGTCTTTACATTCTTGGAAGCCAGCCATACTGTGTCCCCAGGTTGGAAATCAGGTGGAATTGCTCTATTTCTATCTGCATACTTCTTGAATCTCCTTATTGCTGACTCTAATTCTTCTTTGACAATCTGCTATACTGATTGGAGTTTTGTTGATAACTTTCCAGAAGGTGAGTCTTGAGAAATAAAGATTGAGTCAAAGCTGGGATTTCTTCCAAAAATGATTAAAAGAGGTGATTGCTTTGTTGATAAATGTTCTGCATTATTGTAGGCAAATTCAGCCAGAGGGGGCCAGGTGTGCCAGTCATCTTGATGGTAGCTGACATACATCCAAAGATACTTTTCTAGAATCTGATTTACCCTCTATGTCTGTCCATCTGTTTCAGGGTTAAAAGTAGTTGAAAGATCTCTTGATATCTTTACCTTCTGACATAATTGAGACCAAAATGATGAAACAAACAAAGATCCTCTATCACTAACAATACTGGCTGGAATACCATGTTTGGAAAAGACATGGTTAATGAAAGTTTGAGTTAATTCCAGGGCAGTAATTTTTCCATAAGCTGGAATGAAGATTGCCATTTTTGAGAACCTGTCCACAGCTACTAAAATTTCATCAAAGCTGTCTTACAAGGGCAATTGAGTGATAAATTCTATTGATAATGAATTCCAAGGACCAGATTGAATTTGAAGAGGCTTGAGCAATCCAAAATTTGTATGATGAATGTTCTTGTTTCTTGAACATTGCAGACATGAGGACTCATAGTCCTCAATGAATTGATTCATGCCAGCCCAATAAAAAATACCTCTTGATGCACTTGAGGGTCTTCTTCTGGCCAGGAGGGCCAGAAAATGGTGAATTATGAGACTTTTGAAGAATATTCAGTTGAATTTCTTCATTTGTTGGGATTACCACTCTATCTTTGAATAACAATAATTTGGATTGAGGTTCAAGAGAATAATCTGAAACTGATTCACCTCTTACTAGTTGCCGGAGTATTTTTTCATGGTATTTGTCTTGCCATACTTCTTTTTGGATCTTGCAAAGTGAATCTGTGAATATTTCAACCTTGATTGAGAAGAATCTTGACTCTTGAATTCCATATTGCTTGATTATTTGATGAAAATTTTGAGGATTCTTGCTGATGAAGTCCAACATGTCTGTCTGAAATGACAAGGCATCTGGTAATGTGGCCAGCCTTCCTGGGCAGTAAGTGATAGTGAAATGAAACTCAGAAAGAAATTCAGCCCCATGTGCCTGATGACAAGAAATTTGGAAGAAATGAAATACTGAAGAGAAAAGTGGTCTGTCAAGACCTCAAAAGAATTGGAAAGAGAAAGAAGGAAAGCTCTCCAGCAATTGAGAGCCCAAACTATGCCAAGAAGTTTCTTGTCATGAATTTCATAGTTAAGCTCAGCTGGGAGAAGCTTGCAACTATTGAATGCAATTGAATGCTTTCCCGATTCACTTACCTGACTCAGTAAAGCACCCAAGGCATAATAATAAGCATCAATTTCTACAATAGTTTGTAGAGAAGGATTGAAATGAGAAAGGATAGGATCAGTGGTGAATGCTCCTTGGAGTATTTGAAACTGACTAAGAGCTTCCACATTGAAGCTAAAGGGAGAGTCTTTTTTGAGAAGGGATGTGAGAGCAATAATTCTTTTAGAGTAACTTTTAATGAAACAACAATAGAAATTGGAAAAGCCATGGAAAGATCGAAGAGCTGTGATGTTCTTGGGCTGAGGCAAATTGAGGATTTGATTAACTTTTGGAGAATCCATCTTGATGCCATCACTTGAAACAACATAGCCCAAGTATTCTGCACTTGAGGCATGAAATACACACTTTGAGGCTTTGGAAAACAAATTATTGTCCCTCAGTCTTTGGAGGACAGAGGGCACATGCTTGACATGTTCCTCCTCAGAGCTGGAAAAGACCACAATATCATCTAGATAAACTACAACAAAAATATCCAAGAAATCTGAAAATATATTGTTCACAAGATTCTGGAAAGAAGCAGGAGGATTGGTAAGGCCAAATGGCATAACAAAATACTCAAAACTTCCATATTTGGTTCTAAAGGCAGTTAAGTTCTCATCCCCCTCTTTGATTCTCGGGAGATTATATGCACCACGCATATATATCTTGGAGAATATAAAGGCACCCTTGAATATGGAAAGAAGCTGGTTCATAGGAGGAACCAGACACCTGTTCTTCCTAGTGACAGCATTCAGTTTGCGGTAGTCAACACAAAAAACAAAGACCTCCATCCTTTTTCTTGACAAAAAGTACAGGTGCTCCTGTTGAAGAGGAGCTTGGCCTTATGAAACCTTTCTATACATCCTCCGATATGTAGGCCTGCAGTGTTTCTGACTATTGATTTGATAGTGATTAGATAACACCAACTGGAGGTAGAAGACCCTCCAGTTTGATATGATTATCACAGGCACAGTGTGGAGGAAGTTTCTCTGCCTTCACCTTGGAGAATACATCCAAATATTGGTGATACGCAGGAGGGACTACCTTCAACAAATTTTCAATTTCTTCTGGCTCTTCCTCCTCATCCCACTGCTTTTCCAGGGAGGCATGAAAAGATAAAGGAGGAAAGTCCATATCCCCTTGAAAGAGATTAAGTGAAGATATAGCAACATCTTCTCCAACATCTTTCATCTCTTTGAAGACTTCATCTCTTGATTGAAGTAATGAATGAGAGGACATGATGGAAGGGATATGGACAGAAGAAGGAAGGGAAGGTGTCTTAAGTTCACCAACCAGAGAAGCAGTGGCCAAGGCATTACTAGCAGAAGATTTAATACCACTAGAATCCTTATGACTAGAATCATAGGTGATAAATTCATTTTTGCAATCAATAATAGGATTAAAATGGTAGTGGAAATCCTAGACAAATATCAGGTCTTCTGCCTTGGGTGAATCTATGATGAAAAAGTCCTATTCAAAGCTTGGGAAAGAAGGCAGGTCAGCTATACACTTGGTATAATGGGTGATGAACAAGGCAGGGGATTCATTTGAATCCAATATAAAAAGAGGCATATTTTGAGGGAGCTCTGAATTAATCAATGAGTACTTGAGAACAAAATTCTTTGCAATAAAAGAGTTTGTAGCACCAGAATAAATGAGAATACTATAAAAAATATCAGAGACACAAGAAAAATTAAGACAATTTAAAGATTTCTTGACACTAGTATTCAGAGTGCACAATTGGGCTCTTGAAGGAAATAAATGAGAACCATTGAACACATCATGATTCCCACTCAGGATTTTCCCTGCTTGCTAGGGAAACCTCTTGGTAACCCAGGCCATCTCTGAGGTCTCTTGAAGAATTTTTAAATTGAGTTCTTTCCACCACAATAATTAAACAATACTATTTTGATCCTCCCCTCCTTTTCAGAACCAATTAATTTATTGTCCTTATTAAGCAGAGCAGAATGGGGCTTGTGCTTTGAGACTTGAAATTTCTTTCCCTTCTTGTTCTTCTTATGGTGAGGCCTTGAGAAATTGGATCCAGTAACAGGAGGCTTCTTTGCTTGATGACTACCCTTCTCCTTCTGTCTCTCATGGTATCTGGTATCTAATTCCAGGGTAATGTCCACGAGTTCTTGAAGAGCATCAAAGTTACCCAGGTAGGAATCCAACTGGTCCAAAAGTCTTGATGCCTGTCCTCTTCTATAATTATGCATCTAAGCCCTTCCCCCCAATCTCCAATTCTTGACATCAAGCTTCTAAAATCAGAAATGTACAAGGATACATGACCCCTTTCCTTCATCCTCAAATTGTCCAATTCCTGTTCAGCTTTCCTGACTTCATTGGGATAACCAAACAGAGTGAATAATTGGGTTTCAAATAACTTTCAATTATCAAGGAGGTAGGAAGGATATTCGTTTGAAATATTTGAGAGGTAGGGTTCAATCCATTTGCCAGCTCTACCAGTGAAAAAAGAAGTTAAGTACAGAACTTTCTTCCTGTCAGAGAAGAAATTTTCTGGATCATTATGGAAAATAAACTGACAGGATTCAATAAATCCTCTCAATTTATGAGCTTGAGTACCCTCAAAAGGATCAGGTGCTTTCATTGATGGAGTCTTGAAAGCAGGGGCTTTGGAATGGTCCCCAGGGGAAGCTTATTGAGACAGTTGCCCCATGATAGTATCCATTTTCTCCATTATCTTGAGGAGACTTGGATAAGATTGAGAGACAAGAGGTTGATTAGCAGGGGATAAATTAGAACCCTGGGGTACCTCTGGAGAATTGTTCAAAGTATTTTTTACTTCAGTTTCCCCAGAATTTCCCTCTTCCACATACTCCTCCCCCTCTTCCTCTTCATCTCCTCCTAGTATTACTCTTGAACCTTCAGACATGCCATGGTAGCCACCCAAAAGGCCAGAGAAAGATCTTGATCTTCTTAATTTCATTCCCCCTCTTCTGGAAGGTGCTGCTCCTTCCATTGTGGGTCCTCTGTCCAAATTTGCACCCAGTTGATGAACTGATGGGGTGTGGTCAAGAGGAACCCTTTCTGTAAGAGTAAGAACCTCTGGATTTCTTTGAGAACTAGTATTCTTGGCTGGAGGGCTATGCTAAACTGGAGTTATTGAGAAATTAAGAATGAGAATTAATGATACTTGACAATAAGGAATCAAAGCCTGGCCAAATCAATAATCAATAAAGCCTTGATGATCTTTGAGCAAGCAATCAACAGTCTTGAGGTGAAATCAAATTCCAACAATCAATCAATTCAGTAAATATTGGCAATAAATTGACATCTAATATCAATAAAATCTTGAGGAATTAAATAATCAATCAATCAATGTCTTCAATATAAAATCAACATCTTGAGGAATCAATCAGTCAAATAAATATCTTCAGGCTTCAGTTCAATATCTTGATGAGTCAAAGTTAATCAATAATCAAAATCAATTCTTGAAGATCAATCAGTTATCTTGAGGACTCAAAAACAGTCAATCAATCCAATACAAAACAAAATACTGAATTGCTGAATAATTAAACCAAATGGATCCCAAATAGTCAATTAACCAATCAATAAAAGTCCTGATACGGCCTGAATAAGAAAACTAAAAGAGAAATTTGATTTGAGATAGAATTGAGAATGAAATTGAGATGGTCAGCAATGATTAAGAAATGAGAAGAGTCAATTTTCATATGAATATAATGAGTGAGATGAAAGTTGATGAGAGAGAAGTCATAATCATAACTATGAAAAATTATAAAATCATAAGAAGGTCATAATTGATTAATGAGAGAAATAAAGTTAAATTAATTAAAAGGAAGAATCAAATATGAGTTAATTAATTTAATGTCACAGGGGCTCTTCTAAGTGAAGAGGGCCTGACACTTAGTAAACTGGGACTCACTGCAGGGGCCTCAAGGATAAAATAAGGCAAAACACTTAAGAGTGTAATGAGAGTAAGATTGATAAGAAATACTAATATAAGAAAAGAAGCAAAAAAGAATAAGAGTAAGAAATCAAAGAGCCAACCAAAAACAAGTCCAAGTCCACTCTTTCAACCTGTAAGAAGGAAAGAGGAGGGTTAATAAGGATATGGCCACCACACCTCATACTGAAAAGGTCAGAAGAAATGCAAATACCTACTTAATACCAAATGAATATAATACCCAAAATAATTGTAAGAATATTTATTAAATAATAAATCAACTGAATTAATGAACTGAGGAAAAGTCCCTAGGGGAGGGAAAGGGGGGCTGTTATATGTGAGAATCACCAGCCCTGATCCAGACAGAGAGTTTTCATGAGAGGGATTGATGATTGAAGTGAATCTGGCCAATAAAGGTCCTGTACAATCTGTAGAGGATCTGTACAGAAGGAGTGGTAGTGCTGAGTGATCATACAGTTTCAGGATGATGTATCCAAGCTGTATTGGGTAATTCCAACCTGTACAAGTCTTTACAGCCTGTATTGATGCACTAGACTGTATGCATGTCTCAGAAAGGAAGATTGCTGAAACTGATTGCTGATACACACAGTGTATTTCTGACTTGAGGTGTTTGCGTGGGTGTAAGATTGAATACCCTCACCCCTGACTAGTGGTTGTTACAGAGTTTTGGTTTTCCCTTTTTTGAGTGGCCAGTGCTTTTGCATTTTCAGAATTTTCTTCTATTTGTTGAATGTTAGACTGTATTTCTCCTATGGTGTCTTTGAGTGAGGGATTAGCTTCTCCAATCTTGCATTTCTTGAACCAAAGTTCACCTATGGTTTTGTAATCATTTGGTAAGCTGATTATTGTCCACATTGCTACAACTGAGCTGATTAAACCTGATGGGGTGACTCTGTTGTTTTCAATTGAGCTGTACAGGGTCTAAGTGTTTCATAACAGCTTCTAAAGGGCATCATCCAGTTTTGCCTTTGGTAGGAAAGTGGAAACGTTTCTGCTTAAGTAGGTGGTTTTATTTGGAATGGTCTTTGGTTGATAAAACTTGTCAATGATTTTCCAAAGGAGCCTTGGATCCTTGTTTGCTTCAGCTAAGCATTGAGCTGCAATTTTAACATCCCAGTTATTGCAAATAACTTCAAAAGATAGTTCTTTTCCATCTGAATCAATCTTGTTTCTTTAGGCAGCTATCTCAATGTCTTGAGTGCCCCTTACAAGGGAATATAGTTTTTTCATATGAAAGATTTATTTCATCCTGACTCTCCAATCCAGGAAGTTTGAGCCTGAGAGCTTGTATTTTTTGGTGAGTTCAAGACTGAAGTTTCCCATGGTATTTATATTTTTCAGAGATTCTAGTACAAGTTAGTAGAAGACTTCCAGTCTCATAATCTGATTGAAGGGAATAGATCTTTAGGAGACAAGACTATATTAGTTTTGGTCAGCAATTGGGAAAAGGGGAGATGAAAGAAAAACTTCAGGAGACAAGAATATATTAGTCTGGGTCAACAAGTGGAAACAAGGGAGATGACAGAAAGCCTGGAGACAGTAAGCAATGAAAGAAGTAACAAATGGTATAATTAAATATCAGGAAGAGAGTAGTCAAAAAATTAACAAGTAGACAACCAAATTTAGGAGATGAGGCTATATTAGTCTTGGTCAACAATTGGGAACAGAGGAGACACCAGAAAACCTGGAAACCGTAAGGAATGAAAGAAGTGACAAATGGGATGATTCTGAAAAAACAGGAGCTATGGTAGGGATTAAATAGGAAGGAGGTACAATCAGTGTTGTAAGGACTTCAGTAATTAATATGGATATTAAAGTCAAATATTGAGATAGATGCAGGATGCAGTCTAAGAATACCATTGCTTATAGATTAGAAATACTATACTAGAAAATAGGTTAGGAACTCATATATTAATGGATAGTAATGCATGTCTATTTTAATATTCCCCCATAATTTCTCATTTGGGACTTGATAAGATAATCTTAAGGTGAGATAAAGTTTTAGTCAGCAAGAGTATTTTAGTAAGTAGGTCAGCCAGCATGTCAGATAATTGCATACTATATACTCGGAAAAATTAGTAGAGATAGTAATGTATATGACCAGTTTATAGACTCAATGGTCTTGAACATGAATTCATCAATTAATCCAAAACAAGTCCTGAATAAACTCTCAGAGTTCCTACAGCATAAAAATACTAAAACTGACTTTCAGAATGGAATTCAAACAGAAGGAAACTCTGCATTACTGACCAATTAAAGTAGCTTTTCCTACAAAATAACCTATGTCTGTAGAGATGGAAAGCATAATCCAAGAAATATGACTCACAAACCCAAATACTGCTTGGAAGAACACCTAGAACTTTGACCTAATTAAAAGAAACAAACAAAAAAATACTTTCTGCTCCAGAAAAACACCAAACTGGATTGGAAGTGTTATTGACAAAAAAAGAAATAACAATAGAAACCCCACTGAGGTTTGTAATTTATTGTGAAGCTACTCACCATATGTTTCACAACAGAAATCCCTTTAAAATCTAAACTTAAATTCTGATGAAAAATAGCAACTGGTGATCCCTCAAGTAATCTATTATGCAAAGGGCAAGGAAGTGTTGAAAGAGGTGTTAAAAATAAACTACTTAAGCTAAAAATTGTCTTATGTCCCAAGACTGACAAGAAACCTAGTCAGTCTCCTTGATCTATGTAGCCAACCCATTGCTATCACAAGAAATGGGTCAAAATTCCACCTGTTAAAACAAAACCAACCATTTTTAAGTGGTGAAATTATTAATAAATGAATGATAGTAATTTTTGATCAACCTAGTGCTATGCTCACAAGCATATCTGAAAATGCTCCCTGGCATGCTTTACTTGGACATCCAGGTAATCAGGTTCTCAAAACACTTGGATTAGAAGTACTCAACATAGATCCATGTGACATCTGTGGACAAGGAAAAATGACTAGCTTGCCATTTAAAGGAGATTTTACTGAAGCCACAATGCCATTATATTGCATACATATGGACATAATTGGTCCAATTTATCTACTGTCAAATTCAGGGAGCAATTCTTTTCTTACTATCATTGACCAGCATACTCCCTTCATGATTGCTAAATTTTTAAAACATAAATTTAAGGTGTACAATGAATTCATCATTCAACTTAAATAAATGGAGAATGTTCACAAAAAAAATTAAAAAACTTGTAAATAATGGAGGAGTTGAATTCATAAATCATGTGAGCCTTAGAGGTATTTTCATATACCCAAAACACCACAAATAACAAAATAAGATATAAAGATAAATAAAATAAATTTATTTATATTATCAAAATAAAAATTCAAATATAAATACAGATTTATATACAAAAATAAAAATTTAATTAGAATTTAAAATAAAAATAACATTAAATTTTGAAATTGTGAAATTGCATTTTTACTTGAAAAAATTAAGTAAAAATGAATTTTTAATAAAATTAATGAAATTAAAATATTTTTGGTAGAAAGCTGCATAAAATATATTATACATTTTTATCCAATAAATAAGCTTAAGAAAATTACTTCACCATTGGATTCCTCATAAAAAATAAGGTGGGGTCACCTCTGGGTAAAATTTCTGTAACTCAACTCCAAATAAGCTTAAATTACATTTTTTAGTATTTTCTGTACAAAAATTAAAAATCCTCAAAACCTTAATTTAATTCATAGCAAATGTGATGTTAACCATCAATTTTTGTGTTAAAATTGAGGTGTTGTGTGTAGTTTAGAAGTTATGAGGAATTGAAGTATTTTCAATTGAAATGTCAAAATGTGCGCTTGTATTACATAAGTGAACTATAATTTACATATGAGGTATCAATTATTACAGCTGTGTACTGTAAAACTCAATTGAATTGTATGTGTAAATTACAAGTGTATTACATGCTGAGGAATTAAAGAAAAAGATAAACAGGAGAAATTAATTCTGGGGGGGGAAAGACACTCTAGCTCTAAGGGGGAGCTAGACCCCCAAAATCCTTTCTGACTGGCGTGGGATGTCAAAATTCACGCAAATGTTCATTACTTTTGGCCTGGAACTGAGTCACAGGGTCTGTGACTCAATTGATGATGAGGTTTTGATACCAACCAGGGAAGTTTAATTGCTTCCAAGAGGGTAAAACTACCCTTAAGTTAAAACAATGTTAGTGAAAACTGTTTTAACTGGTTTCTAAGCCTCTTACACACATTCTGACGTGTTTTGAAGGCTCTAGACCAGGTATTGCTATAGTAATGGCTAATTTAAGGGTCTAAAATGGCTAAAAATAGCAACAAATGGCTTAAACCAGCCCTTTTTTGGTCTCAACCAGGGTTCAATGATGCCATAATTGGCTTTTCTGTTATCAGAAAGTTTTTCACGACTGACAAGAGTAAGTTTCCCTTTTGGAGTAAGAAAATTGATGGCTATAAAAGAATGTCTTCTTTGCCCCACTTTTCTCTTCATGTTAGAATTTTTTCCTTTTATAATTAGTTTAAACACTGTTAAACCAATCAATAAAAGATTCCAACCACCCTTTTTAAACATTTTGAATCTTTTAGCCATGTGATCATTTTTTGTAACTCTTACAATCATTTTTACCCCTGAACCACCCCAAAAGTTAATTAAAGCACCTTTCATCACTGTTAAGTTTGTCACTTTGTTTCCAAATTCACTCTGGTCACCTTTGGGTGTGTTTCCCTTTAAATATCTTTTTAAAGACTTTGTTCTTTAATTAATTGCTTGCAGTTCTTTTCTCAATTGATTACAATTGAAATTGCTCTTGAAGAAATTTCTTTTGTATCCTTAAATATCTCTTGAAGAGTATTTTTGGATAAATCCTTATTGTTGGTAAAACAAGAAATTTTTATTATATTATTGTTTTATACTTAAAAAGTTAAAAACAATAAATTGGCGTTTTTTTGCTTTAAAAATACTATTTCATACTATTTTTAAATAATTCAACCTTAAACAAATTTTGAGGACAGGAAAAGTACTGGATATTTTATCAAAGTTTCATATCCACACCTTACATCAATGGCTTAAGCTTAGAATACAAAGAAAAACAACAATTACCCAGAATATTTGGAATAATTTTCCAAATGAACTTAACTTGTCTGAAATTAAAATCAGGATTTTCATAGTGTTTTATGACAGCTTAATTTGACTTGTAATTGTCTTCCATTAATGTTTATTTACTGTAAAATTTCCTTTCAAAGTAAAAATCAAGAATAAATTCAAATACAGATTGTTTGGCTCCACCTCATTTCTTTTTCACAAAGAAGTAAGCAAGGAAATCTGCCCTTGAATTTTCGACACAGAACAGTATACAGGAAATTTGGGTAGTAAAAAACAGTTTAAATTGTTTTTGGACACAAGAAGTTTTCTGAGGCTGTCTTTTTCAAAATGGTATATAATTCATAAGATGATTCTGGGAATGAATAAAAATGTGGAGTAAAGACCTCACTTTGAATTATTCCATGTAGCAAAAAAGGATTTCCTCAGCATATACTTTGGGAACTAAGAGAAGTTGAATAAACTTGAATTTATTTTATTAAAAAAAGCTCTTACTTCACTTGTTTGGAAATAAAAAAAACTTTTTTTGCTGCATATCTGAGGATGATACTATAAAGAAACCTATTCTTCAGAAGATTCAATCAGAATTTTGAATAAATGATATTTCTTTCTGCTCATCATATAGAAATTTATGAAATCAAAAACATTCAAATTAACATGGAAAATAAATTGAAAATAAAGACATTGATTTTTTGAAGAATTTTTTTCTGCAGACAATGTGATTTATTTGATACACTAATATCTGTGTGTCATCCAAAAATCAAACAAAACCATGAGCAAAGTTTGGTTATATCTACATTTTCTGAAAGTTTGGCTGAGTATTTGCCAACAAACTTCAGGGTTGAACCCATCTTTAATCCATGTTCCAATCAGAATGCCTTGCAGGTTGGGAGCTGGGTTGAACCTGCAGCCCCTGCTCTCATGGGCTGACATTTTTCATGGTGAACAAAATGGCGTTTGAGTGGACAGGAAAAAAGAAATTTTATTCTCCAAATTTAATGGTAACGGTAATATGACTGATCCACTACTGTAGCTTCCATAAGTGATGTTGTCTCCAATTCCCTCACAAGACCTAATTGTGTCCAAATGCTCTATGCTTCTCTTGGTTTTCAATATTGTGGATCTTAATTTTAAAAAATCTTTCCATTGTGCTAGCTACTTTAGCTATGGAATAATAAATATGGGAGTAACTTCATAGGAAATAATGGGGGGTCTATTTTTAGTCTGAGACTTAGCCAATAACAATGCGCTCTAAGGTTTCTTCTCTTCCCTCTCAAGATACTGTAAAATACCCTCTTGATGAGATCAAAAATCAATATGTTTCATTGTGTGACCATCAAACTAGAAAGATATTCTCGGAAGTATCTATAGTTACCTCAATAAGATAGAGCTAATACAATAAAATAAGACCTCAACAGTCAATTATAACAACTATTAGGTGTTAGCTTCTATTGATAATGATATCCTTTTAAGCCTTTTTTGAGGGATATTTCCCCCAATAATGAGCTTATACAGAGAGTATGTTTCAATATCACTACTAATACCAATAATGGTTTTCATCATGGTACTTTAATATTGAAATTCTTTGGTAATATAGTAATAATATAATTTCTCTATAGGAGTAAATACTTTCTATGATGGTAGGTATAGATAATAGAGATACCACAAATTAAATTAATATTGAAATATGATGTTAAGGAGTGTAAGATGTGACTATGAAACTGATGATAATATTACTATCAATCAACAGTACTATGTCTGTTCTTATGAAATATAATAATAAAAATTATTATAACCACAATTAAATAATTATAAAATTATTTCTTTCACGTGTTATACACTACTAGTGATTATAACAGTGAGCAGTAATTGTCTACTAGAATCAATTACAAGAAGAATTTAATAATAAAAACTTCTTTTATTAAAATAATAGAATTATTTTAATATATAATTATCTTTTACAAGAATAATTATAAAGATAATTCTTGAAGAAAACTATTACTAGAGAAAAGCTTTAAGAATTAAAGATAAATGACTCACTAATACTCCAAAGAACTTATTGATAGATAAGAGTAGAGAAATTTGACGTAGAATTGTGGATTTAAGAGATCAAGATGATTTATAACAGTATTACAACAATATATAGTTGGATTCTATGATTTCACGTCCTTCTGATTGATTCTGAAAGATTTAAAACACTTAAGAATAGTTGAACTAATACCTACTTGTTGGTAATAATGATTTAATAAATTTATATGATGATGATGATGATGATGATGATGATACCGAAAAAACAGCAAGAAGAGGCTTCTTTTAAGTCAACAACAGCTCACAGAGGCGTGCAATGGAGCAAACTGAAAAACCAGTGAGTGAGAAAACAATAAACCCTTTTGGATTAATGATTGCATCATCTGTTGTCACGTAAGATTATCATAATTACTTAATTGATGCTTTTACGTGACTACCAACCCCAATATGGTTAAGAATAAAAGGAGTAACATCTGTAAATCTTCTTTTATTCTAAAATAATCATTGATTTCTCAAAGTTATCAATGTTATTGCCAATTTCATCACAGGTTGTAATTACTGTGAATTTTTGAAGATTCAGTGTTTCACGTAGAATGGTCAAAAATGGACTGTAAGTAAAACTTTTAATTTTACTAGTAAAACCATAATTCTTTTTAGTTGTACCATAGATAATACAGTTCTTCATTGGTCCTGAAAGATTCAGAAGGATTCATTAAGAATTGTATTTTTAATGAATTTTTGAAGTTTTTACCTTATTTCTACGTAGAATTGCAAATAGCAGTATTTTGCTGGTTGCTATGAGGTAAATCAATGAATATGGATCCCAAAAGGGTTTAATTACTCTTTTAGGGTCTAGTCATGGAAAGTCATCAAGAATTGACGTGGTTACAGGAGTCTAAGTAGCTTATTACCTCCTTGGCACGTCAAAATAGCAGGTTATTTGCTATTTTTCTTATGATTACAGTAGGTGTAACTTGGTAACCAAGTTCCCAAAGAGTTTTAGTTTACCAATTGGGCCAAGATGAGCCATGGATCCATGCTCTGGAGCTATCCACGCCTCTGAGGCCTCAGAAGTTGGGTACCCTGGCTCTCTTTGATGTCTTTTGTCCCCCTTGCCTAATTTTTACGTCAAAATAGTAATTTAAGCTTAAAGTGAGATATCCACTATGGGTGTACCAAAAGTCCATGTAAGAATACCATGATATTAAGTGCTCAAAACATGCATAACACTATTCTTAGTGTATATGTAACATGGGATTTCTCACTTTCCCATTATTTTGGCTAAAAATCAAGAAAAACAAAAATTTTCACGGATCTTTTATGTGGTATTAATGATGTGGTATTGAAGTATTTTCCATTTTACCACCTCAAATACTTAAATTGAGCTTATTCACTCTATGGAGCTACCCTAGGTGAATTTTTGTGTAGAATCCAAATCTGGTCTTAAATCCATGGATTTACTTACTCAATAAAAAGTTATTCATCTTTTCTGAAATTGAAAATGATGAATTTTGGATATATGCATGACTTATGAGTTTTGAATAATTCAAAATTTCTTTTTAAGATAATTGTGGCCTATTTGGGTATGTAAAATATACCTCAAGGCTCACATTCCCTCCCACCAAAAAATAAAATTGTACTACAATTTTATTAGTGATAAAAGAATAAGGCCCCAAAAGGGGGTTAATGTCCACTGTCCAACCTCTTCACATTACTCAGATCAAGTAATTTAAAGCACATTTATAGACATATTCAGGCTTGTGGCCTTCTTTCATGTCTAAATCTTCTTAAGAGTTTATCTGAGTCAGGTATTTCTGATTCTGCCATCCATTCATCTTCATGTACTGGATTTCTATATCTGACAAGATATTCTCTTTGATTTTTACCCCTAAGTCTCCTTTCTTTAATGACTTTCTTTATCTTTCTGTCTTCATTCTGTTCCAAAGGGGGCACAGTTAAAGGAGTTGGGTTCCTTAAAGGAAACAATTCTTTGTCAGCTGGTTGATAAGGTTTTATCAAGCTGACTGGAAATGTGGGGTGTTTATTTTCCAATTCACCACTCAATTCCACTTGAACTGCATTAGTTCCATGTAAGGCAATAATAACAAAAGGTCCTACATAAGAATCTTTAAGTTTCTTTGGGCCTTTGATATTATTAAAATTCAAGGTTGAAACTAGAACTAGGTCCCCTACTTTGAAGTCTGGTACTTTATGACTCTTGTCCCACTTCTGTTTTGCATAATCAAAAGCATCATCCATACTTTGTTTTGCATGGTATTTTACTTTATCAAGCATTAATTTGAAGCTGGAAGCTGTAGGATGAATGTCAATCAAGTCTTTCCTCAGTGTGTCTGCTGGGAGTCTTGGATTCCATCCTTTTTCTAACATAGCAGGAGTTTGTCCTGTGGAAGAATGGACTGATGTCTTGTATGCTAATTCTAATGCAGGTATCAGAGTGCACCAGTCATGGGTAAAGCCATCTGAGTCTTTAAATTCTAATCCATAAGCACAAAATCTCCTGATCATGTCTTCTAAAGTTTGAATCATCCTCTCTGCTAGCCCATCTGTTTGAGGGTGATATGCTGTAGAGAATGATAACTTAGTCCCAAACAATCTATGAAGATTGGTCCAGAGTGCAGATGTGAACTTGGGGTCTCTGTCACTTATGATATTCTTAAATAAACCTGTATGAGAAATAACTCTACTCCATAAAAGAAGAGCTGTATCCATAGCAGTGTCATCTTTATGACATGGTAAGAATATGGGAGTTTTGCTATATCTGTCTACAATGACTAAACAAGCATTATAACTTCTGTCACCACTTGGAGGAAGTGCTGTGACCCAATCCATGTGAACAACTTCCCAAGGGGATTTTGGTTCTTGAATATGGATCATCAATCCAAATTTCTTGCCTGTACTCCTGTTTGCCTTTTGGCATCTATCACAGGTATGGCAATATTCAATGGTTTCTTTTCTCCAAGATGGCCACCATGCACAGTTCTTCACCTTTTCAAGTGTTCTGTCTTCTGATAGGTGTCCAGAGTAAATGCTATCATGGCATTCATGAAGAATGGTATTGATAAGCAGTCTACTACACAGTGTCATCACACAAGAATGTTTTGTTCTATGGTAAATAATCCCATCAAACAAGTGAAATCTTCCTTCAGAATAGGAATTTTTCCAAACTTCATCTAGTGCATTAACCAAAGATGTGTCTTTGTAGTCTTTATCCAATAAAGAAGTCAAGATATGGCAATTCTTGTCTTGTTTATAAGACTCTCTGACCTCTTCAAAGAATTCAGTCCCAATATCAGTTATGTTAATTCCTTCAATTGGAATCTGTGGTTCAGCTTCCAAAGGTACATAAGCTGGGTTATCAGGAGTGTTGGCTAAAGCCCATCTACTAAGTCCATCAGCATTTTTGTGGATGTTTCCTGCTTTATGAACTATAGTCATGTTTCCTCTATATTCTTGAATGGCTATTTGCCATCTCAACATATGTCTGTTGGGAGTTTTCATGTTAAGAAGTGATTTTACGGCATTACAGTCAGTTATCACTTCAAAAACACTGCCATCAAGGTAATAGTGTAATTTCTCAAGTGCCCATACCAAACATAAGCACTCCATTTGGCTTGCACCATATCTGGCTTCTGTTGGTTTGATTTGCCTTGAGATATAACAAACTGGTCCTTCTGTAGGTTTGTCATCAATAATCTGGACTTGATGTAGGGCTGCCCCTAGTCCATCTCCACATGCATCAATGTACAATTTAAAAGGAATATTCCAGTCAGGCATGAGGAGTAAAGGTGCTTCTGTAAGGGCTTTCTTTATCTTCTCATAAGCTTTGATTCTTTCCTGTGTCATTTCAAATACAGTCTGTTGATCACAGATTCTATAAAGTGACTTGGCTAGAATTGCAAAATCTTTCAAGTGTTGCCTATAGTAACTAGCAAATCCAAGAAAAGACATCATTTCTTTTTTATTCTGGGGTATTGGCTTAAGTAACACTGCTGCTACTTTATTCTTGTCAATACCCAAGCTCAAACCAGAAACAACATGTCCTAATGCTTTGAGTTCTTCAAAACCAAAATTGCATTTCTTAAGTGAAATTTTCATGTTCACTTCTGCAACTTTATGAAGTACTCTTGCAAGTCTTTCAAGGTGCAGAGACCATGAGTCAGAACATATAATAATATCATCAATATAAATGATAAGCCATCCTTCAGATAATTCTGTGGGGAAGATGGTATTCATCATTCTTTGATAATGAGATGGAGCATTTTTAATGCCAAATGGCATTCTAAGATACTCAAAAATGCCACAGTGAGTGATAATTCTAAGTAATTTCTTAGCTTTAGGCGTCAAAACATTTTGATGAAAGCCTTTCAATGCATCCATTGATGTTATATACTTAGCTTTAGACAATTGAGTCAAGGTTTCTTGAATTCTAGGGATTGGATACCTATCTGGAACTGTGTAGGTATTCAAAGCTCTAAAATCTCCAACCATTCTTGACTTATCATTATGCCATGCAATAATAACAGGTGTTGTCACTTCAACTTCCTCATTATGGCCTACTTTCCTTAGCACACCAAGTTGGATCAACTCTTGGATATGTTTTTCCAAGGCTTCTCTAGCTCTGGGACTGGCTGGATAAGCTGGTCTTCTAAGTACTGGAGGATATGGTCTGTCAATATTAAGAGTAATATCAACTTCATGTCCTCTTATAGCGCCTAATGGTTCATTATCAGAGGCAAATGCATTTTTATATGTGTATAACACATTAATAAGCTCATTCCTCATCTTTGGTGACAATGATTGATTAATTTGTGCTTCAACAAGTTGATTAGTCACAAATTCATCTTTGTAAGTATTTTTGACAGAAGATACTACAGATATCTGTTTTGGCATATTGGAGAAAGCAAATTTTTGTCTCTTGTTATCTCCAATTGTGAAATATCTGTCTTTATGGTTATTTATATCAACACCATAAATATTTAAGTAATCATTTCCAAGAATGATGTGCTGAGATGTGCAATTATCCATTACTACAATCTCAGTTTTCATTCTTACACTTCCTGCTGGATGTGGGAATACAATATTAGTGTCCAATATGCCCAAGGGGTACATATTGTTACTGGCACTACTGAATTGTACACCTTCTATTGGTAATAGATGGTTTTTCCATTCAGGAAGTATAATTTGGAGATAATCTTTTCCAACACAAGTGCAAAATGCCCCTGTATCCAAATTTACTTTGGCTTCAATATCACTCATCAGAACTGATGTGATACAGGATGCTCCAGCAGTATAACCCTTTCCTCTAGCAGGTTTTGTCTTACACATTCTGGCATCTTGGATATTGATCAGGTTGCAGCAATCCTCACTGTACTGTGGCAAGTGGGTATGGACTTCTGTGACCTCAAAGAAAGCTGAAATGTTTTCAATGGGATAGTCCTCTACTGGTGTATCTTCAGAGACTGCAGAATCTTGATCAGACTCTTCTTTCTCTTCAGTACACTGAATTTCTTCAATGATTTGAACTTCATTGATCTTTGTCTTCTTAGGGCAAGTGTTGGCTAAATGTGAAGTACTTCCACATTTATGACACTTCAAGACAGGTCTCTCTGGTCTTCTTTCCTCTCTAGGAATTTTTGGGACTATTTTGGACTCTATTGGGTTTCTAACCCAAGTTTTACCAATTCTTGTTCTGGTAATGATATCTTCCATAGCATTAATGTAGTCCTCTGTTGAACAGGGTTCCACACATCTGCTTTTGATAGCATGTTCTAGTTCTCCTCCACACTTTCTTAATATTTTCATATTAATCATAGTGTCAGACATATCTGGGTGTAAAGCAGATAATCTGTCTTTCTGTTTGAAGAAACAAGTAAGTGGTTTGTCTTTTTCTGAGTCAAAAATGGCACTTTCAAAAGCATTCTCCATTTTAAACCTCCAAGAATTATTGGCCCATTTGGTAATCACTTCAGATTTCCACCAAGACCAGTCATGTCTCCCATGATCTATTCTCATCTTGTAATACCATTTCTTTGCAGTCTTGGTAAACAAACAATGTAATTTTCCTACTATGATTTCATCAGGTATATTAAAGTCTTCTTGCAACATATCAATAGTTCTGATGAATTCAATATGGTTGTATTCTCCTTCACCAGAGAATGTTGGCCATTCTTCTAATTTAGGAATATCCTTTGCAGAAATAACATTTTCTCCTAAGAATGGAGTCAAACTTTCTTTGACAGAAAGTTTTTCTTCAGTCAAAGGTGTAGAATGTCTTGGCATATGTGGTTCATGATTCTTATGAATTTGCTCCACACTTGCAATTATTTCATTCTTCAATTTCTGCCTCTCACTGTCACTTTTTGCTAAATGTATAGCAAATTGATTGGTGTTTTTAACTATTTGTAAGACATGGTCTTCAAGAGTTTTAAGTCTATCATTTACTTTAAAAATGGAAAGATCTTCTGTGTCATTATTTTGACATTGGTTCTCAATTCTGTCACAAGCATTACTGATTGACTCAAGGGTGACAGTTGTCAATTTATGCCATTCAGAATGTTGCTTGTCACTTTTCTTTAAATCATTGATGTCTAATGTAATTTGCTTTAACTTTGACTCAAGTTTGCCAATTTCTACACTAATACTTCTATGTACATCATTTATTTGCGTGGAAAAGTCCTGTTCATCCTTTCCTGCTCCTTGGCTGTGAATTCCATAAGAGTTCTGGCCATATTGAAGACACTGTCCACGGCTGAAGGCTCCAATCTGGGAATCCTGTACCCTTGTGGGTAGGGTCTGTGCCAATTGGCTTTGCCTTTGCCCTTGCCTTGATGGTTCTTGGGACCTCTCTGTTTCTTTTGAGGTCCTTTGGGCTTGTCCTTGGATGCTTCTGGAGCTGGTTTGGAGCTGGTAGATGCCACTGGTGCCTCTGTCTCCAAAGTTGGAGTCATTTCCAACTCTTTCTTCTGGTCTATGGATAAAAGACTCTGGTTATTCAACCAATTCTTTATCTTTTTGACCTTGTATTTGCAAGACAGGGGGCTCCAACCTCCTAAGAGTTCTATGGTCTTCTCCTGACCCAGAAAGCTCTTGATGTGTAAGTAGGAGTTCATGGCCCCCTGCCAAAGGCTTGGGCAGATTTCCCACTCCTCTTCCTTGGCTGCTCTGAGCCAGTTTTTGTACTGGCATTGATATATTTCTATTGCTGCCACCTGAAAGTGGTTCAGCCCTGGAAATATTACCATAAATCAGTTCAGGCTCAGAATTCACATCAAAATCTGTTGGTACAGACCTTGGGGAATGGGGGGCAACTCTGGCATCCTCCAGATGTGTCTTTCTTGTAAAAGACTTGGCACTTCTGGATTTGGTCTTGCCTCTTCCTTGTCCACATCCATCTGGTTGGACTGAATAGTTGCTTCCATTTCTGGTATGCACCATTTTCACGTTAATTTAAAGATAAAAGGTGAAAATATAAGATAAAATACACACCTTTTGGTGGTAATTTAGCTTTTTCTGAGTTGAATAAGGTGCCTCTTTTAGCAATCTGTACCTCAATACTGTCTTCAGATTCTTCTTCTGAAGATTCTGGACTAGTGATATATCTTTTACTGAGTCTGTTGACAGCTGCACAGTATTTGATTAAAGACACTAAAAGAAATTATAAAAGAGAAAAAATTATTCTTTATACTTTTTAAAAATATTTTTTAAAGATTTTTTATAAGTTTTATATTTTTTAATATTAAAAAAATTATTCTTTTTAAAGAAAAAAAATTAAAATTTAAGATTTTGAATGAAAATAAATTCAGAGTAACTCAAAGAATAATTTTATAAGTTTTTGGATGTGAAAAAGCCACGTGTAAAAACAATATAAAATTAAACCAAATTCCTCAATGAAAAAGAATTTAAAACAATTTCAAAAATAAAAATATTTTAACTCCAAATTGAAAGAAAAAAATTAATTAAATTAATATATTTTAGAGCTTAAAAATATATTAATTAAGGGTACAAGGTTCAAAAAACACGGCCAGGCCCCCAAATGTAAGATGTGACTATGAAACTGATGATAATATTACTATCAATCAACAGTACTATGTCTGTTCTTATGAAATATAATAATAAAAATTATTATAACCACAATTAAATAATTATAAAATTATTTCTTTCACGTGTTATACACTACTAGTGATTATAACAGTGAGCAGTAATTGTCTACTAGAATCAATTACAAGAAGAATTTAATAATAAAAACTTCTTTTATTAAAATAATAGAATTATTTTAATATATAATTATCTTTTACAAGAATAATTATAAAGATAATTCTTGAAGAAAACTATTACTAGAGAAAAACTTTAAGAATTAAAGATAAATGACTCACTAATACTCCAAAGAACTTATTGATAGATAAGAGTAGAGAAATTTGACGTAGAATTGTGGATTTAAGAGATCAAGATGATTTATAACAGTATTACAACAATATATAGTTGGATTCTATGATTTCACGTCCTTCTGATTGATTCTGAAAGATTTAAAACACTTAAGAATAGTTGAACTAATACCTACTTGTTGGTAATAATGATTTAATAAATTTATATGATGATGATGATGATGATACGGAAAAAACAGCAAGAAGAGGCTTCTTTTAAGTCAACAACAGCTCACAGAGGCGTGCCATGGAGCAAACTGAAAAACCAGTGATTGAGAAAACAATAAACCCTTTTGGATTAATGATTGCATCATCTGTTGTCACGTAAGATTATCATAATTACTTAATTGATGCTTTTACGTGACTACCAACCCCAATATGGTTAAGAATAAAAGGAGTAACATCTGTAAATCTTCTTTTATTCTAAAATAATCATTGATTTCTCAAAGTTATCAATGTTATTGCCAATTTCATCACAGGTTGTAATTACTGTGAATTTTTGAAGATTCAGTGTTTCACGTAGAATGGTCAAAAATGGACTGTAAGTAAAACTTTTAATTTTACTAGTAAAACCATAATTCTTTTTAGTTGTACCATAGATAATACAGTTCTTCATTGGTCCTGAAAGATTCAGAAGGATTCATTAAGAATTGTATTTTTAATGAATTTTTGAAGTTTTTACCTTATTTCTACGTAGAATTGCAAATAGCAGTATTTTGCTGGTTGCTATGAGGTAAATCAATGAATATGGATCCCAAAAGGGTTTAATTACTCTTTTAGGGTCTAGTCATGGAAAGTCATCAAGAATTGACGTGGTTACAGGAGTCTAAGTAGCTTATTACCTCCTTGGCACGTCAAAATAGCAGGTTATTTGCTATTTTTCTTATGATTACAGTAGGTGTAACTTGGTAACCAAGTTCCCAAAGAGTTTTAGTTTACCAATTGGGCCAAGATGAGCCATGGATCCATGCTCTGGAGCTATCCACGCCTCTGAGGCCTCAGAAGTTGGGTACCCTGGCTCTCTTTGATGTCTTTTGTCCCCCTTGCCTAATTTTTACGTCAAAATAGTAATTTAAGCTTAAAGTGAGATATCCACTATGGGTGTACCAAAAGTCCATGTAAGAATACCATGATATTAAGTGCTCAAAACATGCATAACACTATTCTTAGTGTATATGTAACATGGGATTTCTCACTTTCCCATTATTTTGGCTAAAAATCAAGAAAAACAAAAATTTTCACGGATCTTTTATGTGGTATTAATGATGTGGTATTGAAGTATTTTCCATTTTACCACCTCAAATACTTAAATTGAGCTTATTCACTCTATGGAGCTACCCTAGGTGAATTTTTGTGTAGAATCCAAATCTGGTCTTAAATCCATGGATTTACTTACTCAATAAAAAGTTATTCATCTTTTCTGAAATTGAAAATGATGAATTTTGGATATATGCATGACTTATGAGTTTTGCATAATTCAAAATTTCTTTTTAAGATAATTGTGGCCTATTTGGGTATGTAAAATATACCTCAAGGCTCACAAGGAGGAGGATGGTATACACATATAATAGCTCAATTAGAAAATAATTATGTTTCATTCTCTACAAATAATTGCTATAAGAAAATTTGATAGCGCGACTAGTAATAATATCTTTAAATAGTGCTCAACAATTTTACTACTTTTATGGTAAGAATACTGAGTAATACCAAGGTAGTTCATTAACTCAAAAACTAGTTTATCATTACTCAATCATTAAAACTAATATGATATGGTGTTCCTTGCAACTGATATTTCCAATATAATAGTAGATTGTACTACTAATGTAGGTATGAGGTATCCTCAGGATTAGTATGTAGATTAGAATCATTGAGGAAAAGAGAGAGAGAGTATCTAAATTTATACCCTTTGGCACTCTTAAGAGCCTTCCCAATGAACGGTAATTAGAAAATTTCATGATTTAATTTGATACAGCTATGGGCCATATGTTTGGTCCACTTCACCATGATTACAAATATCATTTCTACTTCTATTAGGCTTTATTCATTTGCTCACATTGTGGAGGGACTTTTTTGTTAAAATGGCTTTAAATGGTGTTATTCCATACAGGAATGGAGAAATAAGCTCGATATAGTGAAAAATGTCTTTCAAAATGTTTCATTTATCAAACTAAGCTTTAATTCTTTGAGTGAAAATCACTGAACTATATCTCAGCTGATTCCTTGTATATGTAAACTTCAATCTTTCAAATACACCTTGAATGTTTGGTTACAGGGACTTAAGTTATTATTTAGTATTCCAAAACCATATTAGCACATATGTAGGATGATGTTTATATTTAAAACAACGTAAGATATATTCTTTCAATAATAATGGTATCACTTATGTAGTTCTATCCCTACTCACGTTTTTCTAATATCTCAGCTATTTAAGACTTTTGAAGTCATATTCTTGTACCTATAATATAGTTTATGGCACTATTTTTCTTTCATCCTTTATATATTGGTCATATAAAGCTGTTCAAATATGAGACTATAGGTAGAATTCAATTTTTATTAGAGTAAAATAACTATATCTGAAATTATAATATTAGTATGCTCATATATCTTTAATGATGTCACTGTCTTATCTGTACTATGGTGAATTTTAACGTTTAAAGAACAGGGATTGAAAATCTACCATAAGTGCTGGACATATTCATTCGAGTTTCAATATAACGTTTTGTGGAATTTTAGCATATGTTTGACAAGTATTAATCAATAAAAGCCATTGAATTAGGGTTATTATTAGTAATATCAGACATTATATTAGCCATATGGAGATTAAGCTTAAATATAAGGGTGTACACTCTGTTAAATCTCATACAAACCCCCTTTTAGAGTTATTTTATAACATTGAGATATCTCATCCAACTTTGGAGACAAAAGAACCAGGACAAAAACTATATCCATGTTGTAAGGGGTAGCAGGTTCAACCCAGGTACAACCAGGCTTCAAACTTTCTATTAATATTTGTTCAAATTCCAAGCTTGATATTAAATATTAAGAAATAAATCAAATAGAATAAATTGAATTATGAGAATACTCAAATTCCTAATTACTTCTGCATTCCATAAAATTGTGTCACAAAAAATGCGATAATGTTGAAATAACAATAAATTCATTCACCATAAAATATTTTTATTTACATTTTCAGAAATCAAAATAGCCTATCCCATGATTTCCTCTCAAAACGTTTCTTCATGTATTTTTCTCTCTGAATTTTTCTCATCAGACATCAATATTTCAAAGCTGAAAAGTATCTACAGCAAAATAATTTTTCTTGAATTACTTATCATAAATCTCTTTCACCCCCATAAATGTGTATATTTCATTATTAATTTTCCTTAAGGCTTAATTGATACTTTTTACTTGAAATCAAACACAAATCAAGAGATATCATGTCCTCTTTCAATTATTTTTGAAAATGTTTTCGAAATTCTTGTGAATATCAGATTTGAAATAAAGATACCCTAAAGAAAAAAGTTGATTCTTATAGGCTTCTATCTCTCTTATCCCTCAAATGAAATTTCTCTTCAAAGCCTGAGAGAAAATCTTCTTCTTCTTTTGGAAAAATTTAAGATTTAATCACTGTCACACCCTTTCCCATGATATAAAGAACCTCAGACTACTTATGGCTTAAAAATAATTTCTTGCCATATCACATAGCACTCAATATACCCAAAAGTTCCAGAAGAAACCACTTGTTAATAAAATATCCTGAAATATTATTTAAGTAATACAGTAGATATGGTTGAAAAAAACATTCATAATTTCCTACCTTTTTAGGTTAATAGATGTTAACTCAGGGTCTCAATATGTTTTATTTTGCAGAAGAAAATGAGCAAGCTTATGCTGTTTTTTGTGAAATTGAAGATGAGTTAATGCATTACTTCCCCTTAATGAAAAAAACTTTTTTGGGCTCACTTCTACTCCCATGGATTTAACCTCTTTGTATGAATGATAATCTCATTTGGATTTAAAGTGTGTATAGATTCTGAAAAATCTAAAAATCATGAATTAATTTTCAAGGTACCAAATAGGCTTAAATATGAATTTAGGGTATTCATTATTTTGATTAAATTTCATTTCCATGCTATGAATATTGAATTCTTTCATGTTTATTTTTCAAAGAAAACTATCTGTTTCAAACACATTTTTGAGATATATTCCACAATTCATTGTATATTCTCATTTCTGTAATGATTTTAAGCTGGTTACATTTGTGATAGCTTATCATTGGAATAATAACCTTGAATATATGAGGATATTCATAAAGCCAAAATATTTCTTGTAAAACATTGATTCCCTTATACAAAAATATTTGGATGTAATTAATAACACACAAAATTAATGCTCTCCCAATATTCAACTCACAATTATATGAATTTAATAAATCTTTTTGGATATTTACAGCTTGCTCGACACCTTTCAAATGATATCCAAACACAAATCCATAATTTTGGTCTAATAATAATATACTAAACTTTTAAACACCTCATCCAACACCGACAATTTATTAATAAGTTTCATTTTCAACAATATGCCATGATTATATTTATATCTATATAATAAGCTCAAAAGAATTGAGTAATTTATTTCCATCAATAGGACTATTTAATTGTCAAGTTTCATATATCCATTAAATAATACGCATGTCTTCAACCTGAAAGATCTAAAATTTTATGCTTAAAGGAATCAACCTTCCAGATATTTGTAAATATCAATACGCTTCGAGTTTCTTTCATAAACATAAATATTTGAGTATATCTTTCCCTTTGCTTATTAAGAATAGGAAATTCATCCAATAATGAAAGTTTGAATATTCATATAGCTTAATAGAATCTGTAAGCTCTAGAAGATATGATACAAGATTCTTTCAATTTCCTCCATGGAAAGGAAGAAAATATTCAGATTTGATTTTTCATTTGTATTATTGGAGTCATTGCTTAAAGGTAGAAGTTTTATTCAGATTCAATAAGAGAAATCTCTACATAAATCTTCATATATATTTGAATATTCATATGGTACTAGATTTTATATCTTCATTTTTTTCATAAATTGTTATCTCATCCCTTCTTTTTGAAAAATTAGAAAGTTCAAAACTAAATATCATTCCCTTTATTCCATAAAAATGTATTTCTACCAATTTCACCAAAGATGGAACTTTTAAAACCAGAAGAGATGATTTGTAATTCGAAGAGTCTTTTCATACTCAATCATTTTTCACTCAAGGAAAAAGTTTAATTTTACCTGCAAAGGAATCTTATATTTTTAATTTTTTTTAAATAAATGGACAAAAATCCAAGAAATTCATTTTTAATAGCATCTGGAAATTTATTTGAGTTTTTTAATTGAGAAGAAGAATCCTGAGAGTAAGTCAACCCAATTTTGAAACCGATACTTTCCTCCTCATCCAAGAAGAAATCATTATTAAAATAACATAATCATAATTATAATTTTTTTCTTTGGATAATGTTTATGGAAGGAATCTTTGCAGTGGCTGATTTGTAAAATTCGGAGACAGTACTCTTTCCATTAATTTTGCTATGTAGTAATTTTTAATATAAAACAAACTCTTTTATACTAATAAAAACACTTCATATAGATCATTCATATATGTGAGTCAAATATAATCACATTTGCCTCTAGAATTTCATTAGCATATTTTCAATATACTTCCGAGTGGTCTGAAGCCCTGTTGATTTTCATAAAGATCGATTCCTCCAGAAGTGATAATATTTGAAAATGGGTCCTACACACCTTTTTGTGGCTATTTGTGATTTCTACAGAGGTTTGTATTAAAATTTCTTTTCCCTTCATATAAACGTGGCTCAAAAACGTTTCCAGCCCACCTTCACTAGTTGGTTTTCAATCTAGTTTGAACAAATAATGGGATATGTGAATATTTAATAACTCATTACTCCTATAAATTCCTTAATTAAAATATATCTAAGATTGTATATGGGGTTATTAATTCAAATCACCATCACATAAAATGGTTTGAGCGGTGTTTCAGAAGTATTCTATATAAGAACATCAATCATTTCAAAAACATCAAGATATTTTGCCTTCAACCTCATTCTGTGTGTCTTCTGATTGTTAAGTTATTAATCTAATATTACAAGTCAGCTTTAACCTCAATATACATTTATCCACAGGAATCTATTACATCAAAATTTATGTCTTTTATCAATGTACAGATTTCAAAATCATCATCCGTCCTTATGCTTCTACACTCTTTTGGACCATTTGATTCTTCACTTCATATTAATTTGTATCTTTTTCATTAAATTTCTCTTTATCTCAATTTTGTAAATTTAATTCCATATTTTACCAATATTATTCCAATAATATTGATTTTCTCTAGTTCTCTGTTTTTTCAACTATTTACCTTAGTTTTTTTTGGGTTTTGGAATTTGTATTTTCATGGTGTTTTGATTATTTTTGAACTTTTGGCTTATTTATTTTTTTAATTTGACGATTTTCTTGGTTTCTTTACTTCTCATCTTGTTTTCTTTTTTGTATCATACAGATTTAATTTCCAATTTTTCTTTCATTTTGAATTTTTAGTATTTTTGAGTTTTTGTTTATTTTGGATTTCTTTTGGTGTTTTAATTTTTTCATTTTCAATTTCTTGTGCAACTAATTTCTTTTGAGTTTCTGCATTCTCAATTCTCTGTGTTCTCAATGTTTTTAATTTTTTCAAGTAATTTTTTTTGAAACTTTTCTTGCAGTTATTTTTTGGAGTTTTTTCTTCTTTGAATTTCTTTCTTTTGGGGGAGTGGAAACACTTCAAATCATCTTCAAGCCCTGATTTGAAGGTTTTTTGAGTTATTTGTTTGAAACAGAGTTATTGAAAACCAATAATTAATGAGAACTCCCAAATAGGCTTTAATACAATTAGAAATGAAAAAAAATAAAACAAAAAAGTTGAAAAATACAACACATAAATCATAAACCATCAAAAAAATATAGACTTGGAAATTAAAGCAAAATAGATAACTAAGAATTGAAAGAGAAAGAAGGAATAAACAATGAAATAAAAATTCAAATCAAATTCAGAACTTGAAAAACTACAAAAATGAACAGAACTGTCAGGATGAATCTAGAATAGAGAAGTAATAAGGCTATTTACAACTTCAAGTATGACTGTGAGTTTGATAAAAGGTATTAAAAAGGGTTTAATTATAGATTAAAAGGGCTTTACTAATGGGAATAAGTGGTGGTGAGCACTGTTGAAAGCCCTGGGTGCAGCTTTATCTGTTGGGTTACAATAATAAAAGACTACAATACTAAAGCTTATATTATAACCTGATTATTTTCCAAGAGTATAAATGTTTTTGACAGTTGTACTACCTAGGAATTCAATAGCAGGATGGAGATTCCTTTTCTGGCAATGAAAAAGCGTCCTTTTATCCTGAAATGGGGTGAAAAGGCTGCTAGACCTTTTCATGTGGAGGAAGTGAAGATTCGTCACTCTCCAGGACAGGCTTGTGGTTTGCAACAGGCCTGTATAGCCTGTATTGGGCGCGGAGGTGGATTTTAAACCACATCTGGGCAGTTTTCACCAATAAAGGGTGAAATTTTTCATCTGGGGACCACACAGCCTGATTCTGACGTGTATGATGCCTAGAATGCTGTACATAACCTGTATGGGACCCCAGTATTGAATGATAAATGAGGCAATTAAGAAAAAACAAGCCCCTTTGTCTGTTTGACACTTCATAATCATGGTTGTGTGATATTATCCCATAGTGAGGCTGTGTTGGCCAAACTGTGGGATTTTGACCTTAAAGGAGCTATACCTTTGTCAGTTTTTGATATATCAGCCTCAAAATTGGTTCATTGTGTAGCCCTGTATGTGTTCTAAGCAATGGTACCTCATTTGATATGGTTGTAATTCAATATGGCAAAGTTATCCCATGTACAAGGATTTTGTTACATATGTGTGTTTTAGGCAAAAAGCTGTATTGGGCTTGTTTGCCTTATACCTTTTGTTCTAGATGAGATATGGGGAAATGAATTGAACCATCAGATAGCCCTGATTGTGTTCTTTCAAAAAAGACCCCACTCTAGGTATCTCACACTAAAACTGTAGAAGTTAGATGAGAGGTGAATATTTTATTCACCCTTATTTGGCCTTGCTTTGGCCATAACTTCTGTATTACTGGTGCTATCTCAGTTTGGCTTGTATCATTGGATAGTCCTGACTTAGATATTCATTTTGAATACCCATTTGATGGGCTTAAGCCTCTTACTCTATATTTCAGATGAGAGGTGAAAATTAATGTTTATGCTCAGCAACAACTTTGAGCAGGAATGACTTTGTTATTCTTTGTCCTATGATGATGGGACTTGCATATTTGGAAAAGGGTTAGTTACCTATTTCTTTTGATACCTTATGAGCTGATTTGGCGCAGTTCTATTTTTTGGTGGTATCTTGGCTATACCATTGATTTATGGTATTTGGCTGTCATGCTTGTGCTCTGGTTTTGAGTCACAGGCTGACATACCCTCCCCCTAAAAAAGGATCATCATTTATGAGACTTTTCAGTTCTCCTAGAGGGTCTGAATCCCCTTAAATGAAGGTTCTCATCTGGTATGGCATCTTATGCCAACCACTTGTCTTTATCAGCTGTCTGGTTCTTGAATCTCACTAAGTACTGTCTCTGATCCTTTCCATTAAGTCTGCTCTTCCTGGCCTTGATGATTGTCTTCACTGGTCCAGGGGAATCCTCTACCTTCACTATTTCTGTTGGTGTGGGGTTCTTCTTCCAGGAGGGGAATTTATCCTCCTCTGTCTGGATGTATGGCTTGTCTAAACTCACTGGAGCGACTGGGTGTTTCCTGAAAACCTCCTCTGTTAGTTTGACTTCCACTACATTTCTCCCTATCAATTTAATGATAGTAAAGAGCCCTGAAAATGAGTCTCTCATCTTCTTGGGTTTTTTGAGATTATCAAAGTTAAGTGTAGACACTAACACTTGGTCCCCTTCTTTAAAGTCATTTTCCATGTGTGATTTGTCCCACCTCTGCTTGTTATATTCTTTTGCCTCAGCTATGCATTTGGCAGCTGTGTCACAAGCTCTCTTCCACATTTCATGGAAATCTTTGGCTGTGGGGTGGATGGTCAGAAGGTTTTCCTTCAAGTGGTCCACAGGCAATAGGGGATTCCACGCTTTTGCTACCAGGGGGGGTGTTTTTCTGGTGGTAGTGTGCTGACTTGTGTTATAAGCCAGTTGGAATTCTGGTAGAAGGGGAACCCAGTCATGGGTGTAACCTTCATGGTCCTTATATTCCATGCCATAGGCACAGAATCTTCTAAGGATGTCCTCCATTGTCTGGATCATCCTCTCAGCTAGTCCATCTGTTTGTGGATGCCAAGCCGTAGAAAAATGAAGTTTAGTACCCAGCATGTCATAGAGGTTGGTCCAAAACTCATATGTGAGTTTTGGGTCCATATCACTGATTATGATTTTAGGGACTCCACAGGTAGATATGATGCTGTTCCAGAATAACAGAGCAGTATCCATGGCTGTATCCTCCTTGTGACATGGTAGGCACCTCATACTCTTGCTGAACCTAATAGCTATGATTAAGCAGGAATTGAAGTTTTCTTTGCCTTCTGGGACAAGTCCTGTAACCCAGTCCATGTTGATGGTTTCCCATGGGTGCTTAGATTCTTCTATGTGTTGAAGTAACCCATACTTCTTCCCATGTTTCCTATTTGCCTTTTGGTATCTTTCACAAGTGTTGATGTATTCACTCAACTCTTGTTCCCATTTGGGCCACCAAGCAGTGCTTGCTACCCTTTCTTTGGTCCTGTCTTCACTCATGTGTCCCATATAGGGGAAATCATGGCATTCCTGAAGGATCAAAGATAAATGGTCTCTGCCTATTATTGTGAGTGCACTAGTGTGCTTGTTTCTATGGTAGAGCAGGCCATCTATAAGGAAAAATTTATTTTCCTTATAGTCTCTCAACCATGGTTCCTCAACCTGGGATTCCAGTTTGGGGCTCCTGTACTTTTGTTGGAAGAGTTATAACAATATGCCACACTGGTTGTGTTTGGCATATGTTTTCATCACTGCATTGAAGAATTCAGTGTGCAGTTCTGAGGAACTTATTCCCAATATGAGGGTTTTGTTTCCTTCTGAGTCAGTGTTTCCACTGTCTGGGGTACCACTTTCTGGTGCCCATTCAGAAAATCTGAAGTTTTTCTTCCTGTCTATTTCCAACTGGGTTTCTTTTTACATTATCCAGTGGCCATCTCCTGAGGCCATCTGCATTGGTATGATTTTTACCTTCTTTGTATATGATTTTCATATTCCCTCTATACTCCTGGATGGCTATTTCCCACCTCATCATGTGTCTATTGGTAGTCTTCATGTTTAGTAAAGACTTCAAGGCTGTGCAGTCTGTGTAGACTTCAAAGACTGCACCCTCAAAATAATAATGGAGTTTCTCCAGAGCCCAGACTAGGCATGGACATTCAGTCTTGGGGGCCCCATACCTGTCTTCTGAATCTTTCAACTGCCTAGAGATGTAAAATATCACTCCCTCTCTTGGTTCACCATCCACAACTTGTTTTTGGTGAAGGGCTGCTCCTAAGCCATGGCTACATGCTTCATCTATGTATAACTTGAATGGTAGTTCAAAGTCAGGCAAGATGAGCACAGGTGCATTTGTGAGTTCATATCTGATCCTCTCATATGCATCCCTTCTTTCCTTGGTAACTTTAAAAGCTACATCTATTGCACATAACTTGTACAAACTACTAGCTATGTGGGCCAAATCGTTGATGTGGTTTCTATAGTAGCTAGAAAACCCAAGGAAAGATTGCATCTCTTTGATGTTTCTTGGTACTGGCTTTTGCAGCACTTCTACTACTTTGTTCTGGTCAATTGCCAGACTAAGACCTGAGACTTTATGTCCTAGAGCTAGTAGCTCTTGTTGGCCAAAATTGCACTTTTTAAGTGAAATTTTCAGATTTATGGGTATGCATTTACTTAGCACTCTGTCTATGTATTGAATATGGTCTTTCCATGTCTCTGAGTATATAATGATTTCATCAATATATACCACAATCCAGGCTTCCAATATTTCTTCTTGAAACATGGTGTCCATCATCCTTTGGAAGTGGGCTGGTGCATTCTTGATGCCAAATGGCATCCTGGTGTACTCATATATGCCCATATGGCATATGATTCTGAGTAATTTCATGGAGTTTGGTTTAATTCCATTCTGGTGGAAGCCTTTCATACAATCCATTTTGGTTATGTATTTGGCTTTTTCCAGTTTTTCTAATGCATGAGGTATACTGGGTATAGGGTACCTGTCACCTTTGGTGTAGTTATTCAGAGCTCTGAAATCTCCACACAGCCCAGACTTGCCATCATGCCAAGTGATTAGGACAGGAGTGGTAATTTCCACTATTTCATTGTGTCCAATTTTTCTGATGACATACATGTCCAGGAGTTCATTGATGTGTTTTTCAATTTCCTTCCTGGTTTCCAGACTTGCTGGGTAAGGAAGTCTCCTGAGCATGGGTGGATAAGGTCTTTCCACATCCAGATATAGTTCTATATCATGGCCTTTAATCTTGACTAATGGTTCTTCACCAATGGCAAATGCTGGTCTATTCTTTCTCAGAATAATCAGTAAACTTAGTTTTTGTTTACTGGTGAGGGTAGTGCTGAACCTTCCCTCTCTGAATTCATTTATTAGTTCTTCCAGTGGACCTTGGCCAGATACTTGGTATATATCCAGTGAAAATTCCTTTTCCTTGTTTGTACCAATGGTAATGTGCCTGTTTTTACTATTGTAAATGTCAATGCCATACATCCCCTGGTAATCTGTCTCCAGTAAGAACCCTTGGATGTGGGCATCATCAAGCACTACAAACTCTGGATTGAGTCTGATATTACCCTTCCTGTGGGGTATAATTATTTCTTTGATAATTGTCCCAATGGAAGTAATCTTCCCTGAAGCACTTTTGAAGTTCTTTGCCTTGGTGGGGAAGAGCTGGTTTTCCCAATTTAAGAAGTGGTTATCCAGATGATTTCTGGCCACTATGGAGCAGTGTGCTCCACTGTCAATGATCAATGGATGTTGAGCATTGTCAATACAAACAGTCATTTTTGTGGCTGTTCCATGTATATATGACATTCCTTTGGTTATTGTAACCAGGAATGTTTGTGCATCTTGTGTGTGTTTGCACAAGTTTTTGTTGGAAGTATCTTGTTGCATTCCTGCTTCCAACTGTATGTCTTGGATTTTCAGTGGAGTTTCCTCTTGGTATTACACTAAGAATTATTCTCTTGGTTCTTGGTCATCATCAGATTTTTCTCTGATGGCATCACCCATAGAGTCTGATTCAGAATCGTCTTTTGGGGATTCCTCCTCTGGGACTTTCTCAATGGCATAGACTTTTTTCTTTGCCTTTGGACAGTTGTTGGCATATTGGTCTGTTGAACCACAGTTGTGACAAGAATTTTTCTTCTTTACCACTTTTGCCACTCCTTTCTTGGGTTTGTCTTTAAGCTCCACCCTGAAAGGTTGTTTCTCTTTGAAACCACTGCTTTTATATGGGGTGTATTTCCCTATGTTAGTTCTTTTCCTTACATCTTGGCAGGTATTTGCAATTTCATCTGGAGTGAAATTGTGGTTGCATCTGCATTTTACTGCATGTTCTATTTCTCCTGGAATTTGTGTGAGGAGTTTATGATTCCTAATCTAAATATTCATTTGAGGATTGATGGCTTTAAGTCTTTTAGACTGTCCAAGACACCACTCATATGGATCTTTTTGCACAGAGTATTTGTCATTTTCAAATCACATGGTCTTCTGCCACATCCAAGTACCATTGCTGTACTTTTGGATTATTTGACTATTCCACCATGACCAGCTTCTTTTGCCATGGATTTCTTTCATTTCTGTGTACCATATACTATCAAGTCCTTTAAATTCTGTATTGAGTCTAGCAGTAATCCAGTAGTCTGGAAAGCTTGGTACATAAATGAAGAGTCCATCAATATAATCTATGAGCTCCATATGATCACACTCTCCTGTTCCAGAGAATTTGGGCCAGCTTGAGGCATAAGGAAGCTGTTTCAGGGCTTCCTTCTCTGAATAAGACATATCATCTCCATCCTGGTATTTTGATGGAGATCTGGCCTTATTCATCAACATGGCATCTGGTTTGATGTCATCTTGATGATATGGATTATCCATAACATGGCCTTGGGGTTGGGGCTTCATGTTATGGTAGACATTAAACAGTTTGTTTATGTCTTGATCCAGACAGTCCCTGTCCCTTTTTCTGTGGTGTTGTTCTTAAAGACTAGATTAAGTATTTTGTTGGTCTCTTCAGACGCTTTGCTCAACTGAGCATGTCCCTCTTGAAGAGTTTTGACAATTTTGTCCATGGAGGTTGTTAAAGCTTTCATCCTCTAATGGCTTTTTTGGAGTTCTGCAAACTGATTTTGAGTTTGCTCAGAAAATTGGGACATTTGTAACCACAGTGACTCACTGTTTATGTTACTCTCAGGTGTGACAACATTATGATCAATCTGAGTGGGGGTAATATTTCTATTAATGGGACTACTGATTCTAGAGTTACTCACAACTACTTCTGGCTCTTGTGCACTTCTTTCACCAAATCCAACAGCTTCTTGATCATTGGGTCTGACCCTTTCTGCATCTGGCTGAAGGTGGTCCTGTTTTGGCCCTTGTATCCTTGTCTTCTCCTGGAAACTTCCTGGGATTGTGAAGAATGGTGACTCTTTTCCACTGATCTGTTAGTTTCTGAATGGTTTGAAGCCACTGGAGAGCTGATTTGGCCTTCTCCTTGTGAACCTGAAGGAATATGAGTATGCCCTGTCTGGGTCAGCTTTTCTTCTATAGCTTGGATAGCGGCTTGATTCTCCCTTATCCTGTTTGCCCTCACCTCCAGGAGTCTGAACTGCCTGGTAGGATTCCAACCTTTGGTGATTATCATAAGGTCCCTGAAGTCTATCTTTTTGAGAAAAATCTTCTGGAAACTTGCTCCAAGTTCTTCCCAGTGGGATGCCAGGTTGAACCTCTTGTTGTACATGCTCTATTGAAATAAATCTTTGAGGAGTTGGTGAAGCTGAAGAACTTGATCCATATCTTTCCAGTCCTCTGGTTTGAGGTTCTTGTTGAATTGGAAATTGGATGGCAGAGTGGGTATGATTTCCCTCAGTGTTGTGCCATCCACCACTGTGTCCAATGTGTCCTCTTCCAGGTCTTCTTTTTCTGGACAAGCCTTCTCTGTCCTCTGGTTGGTTCCTTTGGAAGCCAAGGCTTCTGAGGTGTACAGGTGACATATCAGTGTTTGCATGCAGTCAAAAACTTTATGTTCTTAGGGTATTTACCTTTGACTGTGCCTTGTACAAATTTGTTGTCTGCTGATTTTGGAAATTTACCTTTAGGGGTTACAACTGGGTTAATTATGGTAATTTTCCCTGTACAAGTGGTTAAGGTTGGTTTACCTTGTATTGAAGCAGAGTTTTGTGGTTTTATATTCCTCTGAGTGGAAATGGGGTTCCACCATTTAGCTGTAATGAGACTTTCACTATGCCTCTTTCCTTTTCCATTGCTGCCCTCTGGCTCTGAGGGTGTCATTGGCATGTTGGCCTGTGACTGGGCTTCTAGTGGGATGTAGTTTTCTTCCACTGAATCAAACAGGAAGAAGAGGGCTTAATGTCAGTTAAGACATCTTACAATGCTGTTTTCACGTCTAAGAATGGGCTCTGGCCTTGCATGTTACTACAATAAGCCCTTGTATAATGACATTGTAGTTGAATCAACAATCTCACGTCAAAAATACAGCCTACAGATATCTGTTACACTGTTTGTATGCAGGTATCTCACAGAATAACTTGTAATTAGCAAGTATAATCTGATGAAAGTGGTATGTAAGATGGTAATTGAACTAACAAAACACCCAACCATGCCTCAACTGTTGGCTTTACAGTAATAAGTTTCCTTATTTGATCGAAAAAAGAACTGTATTAATGGCTCAAAGTGTTTTTATATGCCAAACACACCAAAAATAACAGTTTTGTGGTGATTAAATTATAATTAACCACACACCAGTATGATTAAAGAAGATAAAAATTAATGGTATATAGCCTATACCACTTAAATATATAATATATATATGTTTTATATATTGAATTTTTGAAAACTTACTCCTAAAAAGATAAACAAAAGTCTGTCAGAATGGAGAAGATAAGAGAAAAACTCACTTGTAAGGTCCAAAAAGGTTGAAAAACACAGTCAGGCCCCCAAAATGTCAGGATGAGTATATGATAAAGAAGCTATAAGGCTATTTACAACTTCAAATATGACTGTGAGTTTTATAAAAGGTATTAAAAAGGGTTTAATTATAGATTAAAAGGGCTTTACTAATGGGAATAAGTGGTGGTGAGCACTGTTGAAAGCCCTGGGTGCAGCTTTATCTGTTGGGTTACAATAATAAAAGACTACAATACTAAATTTTATATTATAACCTGATTATTTTCCAAGAGTATAAATGTTTTTGACAGTTGTACTAACTAGGAATTCAATAGCAGGATGGGGATTCCTTTTCTGGCAGTGAAAAAGCGTCCTTTTATCCTGAAATGGGGTGAAAAGGCTGCTAGACCTTTTCACATGAAGGAAGTGAATATTTTGCACTCTCCGGGACAGGCTTGTGGTTTGAAAAAGGTGTGTATAGCCTTTATTGGGCTCAGATGTGGTTTTGAAACCACATCTGGGCAGTTTTCACCAATACAGGGTGAAATCTTTCATCTGGGGACCTCACAGCCTGAGTCTGACGTGTATGATGCGTAGAATGCTGTACAGAACCTGTATGGGACCCCAGTATTGAAGTAAAAACAAGCTTCTTTGTCTGTTTGACACCTCATAATCATGGTTGTGTGATATTATCCCATGGTAAGGCTGTATTGGCCAAACTGTGGCATTTTGACCTTCAAACAGCTATAAGTTTGTCAGTTTTTGCAATATTAACCTCAGAATTGATTCTTTGTGTAGCCCTGTATGTGCTCTACACAATGGTACCACATTTGATATTTTTATGATTGAATATGGCAAAGTTATCCCATGTACAAGATTCTTTGTACATATGCATTTTTTAGGCAAAAAGCTGTATTGGCCTTGTTTGCCTTATACCTTTTGTTCTAGATGAGATATGAGGAAATGAATTGCACCAAAAGATAGCCCTATCTGTTCTCTTTCCAAAAAGACCTCACTTTAGGTATCTCACACTAAAACTGTAGAAGCTAGATGAGAGGTGAATATTTTATTCACCCTTATTTGGCCTGGATTTGGCCACAACTTCTGTAATACTGGTGCTAGCTCAGTTTGGCTGGAACCATTGGATAGCCCTGACTTAGAGCTTCATTATGAATACCCATTTGATGGCTTTAAGCCTCTTACTCTGTATTTCAGATGAGAGGTGAAAATTAAGGTTTATGCTCAGCAACAGCTTTGAGCAGGAATAACTTTGTTATTCTTTTTCCTATGGTGATGGGACTTGTATAATTGGAAAGGGGTAAGTTTCCTCTTTCTTTTGATACATTTTGAGCTGATTTGGCCCAGCTGCATGCTTTGGTGGTATTTTGGCTATACCATTGATTTATGGTATTTGGCTGTCATGCTTGTGCTCTGGTTTTGAGTCACAGGCTGACAAAAACCTAGAAAAATAAAATTAAAAATCAATGAAAGAAAATTCAAAAAGGTGAAAAATTCTGAAAAAAAACAAAGAAAATTAGCAAAAAACAAAAAATTTCAAACCAAAATTTCCCCTTTCCTAAGGGTTAAAAATATATAAGAAAAAAAATTCAAAAAAGAATTCAAATTTCAAGAAAAAAAGATTACTTCCTCTTTTGATTGTAATTTCTCATTATTATGATTTGTGCTTCACCAAAGGAAATTGTACAATTAACATTGTTTCAACTAATAGAAACAATCAAAAAGTAGAAATTGAAATTTCTACAAGAAATACATAACTGAGTAGATAGATAAAGGTGGTTGCACCAAAAATGGGTACTGTAAAAATGGAATACTGGCAATATTTTTAAATTTGTGTAAAGAAAATTTATGACAAATGGAATGAGTGTGAATACTGATGTGGTATTAAAAGCAGCACAAAACACTTCAGCTATTATTCAGTTCATTTCTATAATGAGAAGTGTTCTTTATTCAAGAAATTTCAAGCTGAAAACACAATCAAATATAAATTGGAAAAGGGCTTTTATAATTAAAATTTCGTTACCTGGAAACATGCTTAAATTCCCAAAGAGGAGAATTTAGATGAATATCTTAAATAATGAAGATAAGTGTACAAATATTCAAAGAAATATTACCACTATCACTTTATGTAAATTAATCACTCAAAATTACTCTCCCAAGACTTTTCAAAACAATTATTTGTACATAAATATGAGATATAAATGAGTAATCAAAAACAAATAATGGCTTTATCAGAACAATTTATTAAAATTCCAATTTACCCTTTCACAGGTATTTTAGCTATTTAAGAGGAGGCAAAAAAATGATATCTGGGATGATGTAGGTGTAAAAAATCCATTTATTTATATATTCTGTTTTATAAATTGAATTTGTGCCTTCAGAAATATCCACAGATTAATGTTTCGTAATTGCGGGAAATTTCAAAGTGAGCTAAGTATTTCAAAAGCAAAAGGAAATGGAACTCATGTAATTTTTTTTTGCAGATGTTTATGAAGGAAGGTTCTTTCCAAGCTGAATATATTTATCATTCCAGAGCTTTTAGTATTAATGAATGGTGGAAATTTAATCTATAAGGAAACAGATAAGAATACTGGTTAATCCATAATATTCTACCTTAATTGAGTAAACGTTAGAATGAACAAGCTTTTTGACTGAAAGTATTTGCAAAAGTGTTTCAATGCTAGAACAAAGGTCAAGACTTGGGTTAAAAGAAGGTTTGACCTGGGTTGGACCTCCTACCCCTTCCAGAGGGGACAGCCTTTTTTCATGGTGAGAGGAACAATAACTCATAATATTGATGAATTATATTTTATTTCACTTTTAATTCCTTTTGCGTTCATTTACTTCCCAATACAATGAGGGAAGGGGGTTTTGTTAGTCCCAAAAGCTATTTATTGAATGTAAAATAAGCTCTGCCGCAGGTATATTCTTCATTTTCCAAGATATCAAGGTAAAAAGCAGAAAGGATTGAAGAATTTCATATGGCCTTCAATCTGGTACCCCTCATTCTATTCCTTCTCTGAAGTATGGAGCATTTATGTGGGCTTTTCAAGTGGTCAAAAACCTATTTTCTAGTTCCAAACTTTGAAGAAGTATATCCTGGTAAATTATTGAGATAAAGATTTTATAATTAGCTAAACCTCATGAGAGAACTGAGACCTTCAAAATGGATTCTTTATTGAGATACTCTTTGCCATTCCTTCCTTATGTTTGAATGACATCCTTCATATTAAAAATTAAAAAAGAGACTTCTGATTTATGGGTTCTACAGTAAAATGAAAGAGATTATTGAGATTCATACAGTTTGAAAATTGACAATATCCCTTTTTCTGTAACTCCATTTATAAATTCTATGATTAGATCAGATATTACGTCGCTCTTTTTTCTGGCTTATTTCTAAGGACAATTCAAAAATGAATATAATTTAGCCAATATTCATCCAACCTGGATAAAAAATATATATTTTTGAGGATTTCAAAAGAATCTTTAAATCTTCATCTTTATGAGATATATTCCGTAATGAAATAAGCTTATCTGAATTTTGTATCTGTACTGATATTTATAATAGGGGGTGTCAAAGTCACCAAATCCTGCCTTAAAATAACACGGGATTTGGACCCCGAATCCCAACACTAAATCCTGGGTTTTTTATGTGTAAATCCCATGGCATTTTAACTGAGTCCCCTGGTATTTTGACCAAATCCCATGCATCTGGGATTTCAGCTTGAAACCTAACCCAAAATAGTACTCACAATTCATACCTGCGCAACATATTCTTCTACACTCCATTTTGGACAATCTGACCCAACAGCTTACAGGCCATTTATACTTCTTCATCCATATAATAATGCCTCAATCCAAAGCAAGACAAATCAAGACAGATATTAAGATAACCTCTAGCCTGCCTCATCCATCAGGTCACTTAATATGTACAGATTATTTAACCATAATTAATTGGCTTTCAGTCAAAGCCAATTTCGAGTCATGTTTTGGTACTAGTGGTTCAACAACTATTGGAAGACCTCCCTCATCAAAGCAGCATGGATTTCAGCTTATGGCAATTGAGGTCAACAAAAAATTACGTAATTGACTAAACCTTAGTTCAAGCAGCATCCGAGATCAATGGCAAACATATAAAAAGAAATATATGGCAGCAAAAAAATTTGAGAATTTAACTGGGGCTGGAATCATGGAAGAAGATGAGAGTAAAGGAATAAAGTCAATGAGTGAAAAGCTTGAAAGTATGTGTCCTTGCTATGCTGAAATGGTTGGGCTCTTTGGCCACAAGCCCAATGTCACTCCGGTTGCAAGCTATGATTCACAAGCAAAAGACAGCTTAAATGGTGATGATGATGATGTTTTGCCCAATAAGGTACGTTATTATCTCTTCCTTTTTTACCTGTGATAATTAAAGTTCATGTGCTTTTTAAAGGAGAATAATGGATTGGAATCACCTCTCAATCTTGTTCCTTTGGTTCATAATGAAGATGACTTGATTCAAGCGGAAAACCTTCAAGATGAATCAGTAAGTATGTTTAAGCCTGATACTTATGAAATCCATTGTTGATTATTTCCCCTTTGAACAGCAAATTAAATCCATAATTCATTCAACACAAAAGCGTAATTGAGCATTGACACCCAACTTGAATGACAAGAGTGGCTCTAGGAAAAGGCCAATGGATATTTTTGCACTGACATATGCCAGTTTGCTTGAATCACGGCAAAAGGGTATGTTTTGGAATTATGGCTACTCTGATCAATCCCACTGACTAATTTCATGATTTGTAGCCCGTGAAACCAGTGACAATGCTCATTTGGAGTGGGACAGGGAGAGGTGGAATGAAGAGAAAGCAAGCAACATGCAAGAGCAACGGTTTGAAGAAGTCAAGTTTCAAAATCAAATGGAGTTTGAGGAGAAGCAACATGCAAAGCAATATGAATTTGAAAAAGAAAAGTGGAATCGTGAATTGGAATTGAAGGAAAAGCAATGCCAGATGAATCTCACTATAGCGGCATTGTCATCAAGCAGGCCAATTGGGGAGCTGGAATGCATTCTGGCATTAATCAATAAAAATAACTTATTACATATATGTAATGTGATCAATTTATATGTGGTTCTTGTTCAATAAATCTTATGTTTACGTTTAATGATTGATCTTATGTCATGAAATCTAACTCCACTTTATTACCAAATGGAAATTTCAATGTTTACGCATAATTGGAGCACCAACTTGCAATTTCAATTTCATATGACATTTATCTTCAAATTCAGACAGATTGGAAAATTTGGGCAAGTTTTGCATTGAGAATGTATATGAAGTCTGTTCAAAAATCAAATTTGATGATGGCTTTTTTCCTTTTTTATGAAAATGTCATTTTATGGTTTTTTTTTTGATTTTTTCATCTTTTTCTATATGTTTTTTTTTGATTTAATGGTTATTTTGTTTTTTTCAGTTTGAAGGGTTTCAACCTTTAATTGGGCAATGTCCCTTGTTTTGTTGATTTTTGATTTTTAATTCTTAATTTTTAATTTTTTTTTTAAAGTTGATTTTTTTCTTTAATTTCTTTTAATTTATTCTTTTTTATTTTTACTTTTCACCTCTCCAATTTAAAAAAAAAAACACCTTTTTTTTTAATTTCATCTTAAATTTCACTTTTTGCTTATCATTTTGACTTTTTACTCCTCCCTCTTAAAAAAAATTCACCAATTTTTTTTAATTTTTTTTTTTTAAATTTTAATTTTTAATTCTCAATTAATCTTTTTCTAATTTTACTCTTCACCCTTCCCTCTAAACAAAAACCCACTTTTTTTAAAATTCAGGTAAGTGAATTTCTCTTCTTTTTGTTTAATCATAACCATCTTTTGCTAATTTTTTTTTATTTTTATATAGGTAATTTTTTTTTTGTCTTTTAAATTTTTTTTATTCAATTTTTTGCACCTCCCAAACTCACCCACCCATCACCATCATCATCCACCACTCACCCACCCAACACCATCATCAATCACCATCTACCTCCCAAATAGGCTCCTGGGAGGTTCCAGGGCCTGAGACCTTAAAATCAATCCGAATCGATTCGGAATCGATTCAGAAGGCCTCCCAAATTGATTCCAAATTGATTTGGCATAATTTTACTTCTTCATCATTCTAATGGCCCCTAGAGGCCATTAGAATGATTATTTCTTTTTTTTTCATTTTTTTTAATTATATCATTTAAATAAAAAATTATACTGATGTTTTTTTTTCTATAATTCTCATTACTCTTTTTTTTCTTTTTCAATTCTGTAATTTGGAAACTGATCTCAATTTTTTTCTTATTATTCATTTATTGACTTTGAATAATATCTTACTAATATTTTTTTTTGATTTTTTTTTATTCATTGATTTTATTTCAAAAATCTATGACTGATAATGATTTCTTTAACACTGATGATTTTTATTTTATTTTTTTTAATCATTTATTTTATTTCAAAAATCATTCACTGATGATGATCTTTTTTTTACTGATGATATTTTTTTTTCCTTTTTTTAATTTTTTGGGATAATAATCATTACTGACCCTTGATTTATTTTTTATTTTAATTTTTGTTTCTCTTTTTTATTTATTTGTTCATATAGGGGAGGATTAATTATAAGAATTTATTTTGCAATGTCATTTCATTTCCCATCCCTTCCATCATCCTTAAAATTCAAAAAAAAATCTCCTCCTCCCTCTCATTCTTCCAATCATTTTGATGATGTCATGGTTAGGACTAAACCAGACTCAGCACATCATCAGAGTGATTTGAAAGATGATGAAGCTCATATTACTCCTCTTGATGTCATGGTTAGGACTAAACCAAATATAGAACATCATGAGGATAATAATACCAAATTAAATAATAAAAGAAAGCTCACCCAAAGCCAAAGACAACACATCCATGATTCAAAACAAATAATGTCTCACCTTGGCCATTCCAAAAATGAATTTAAAAACTTTTCAACAATTTCTATTGACAAGAAATCTGCCAATGCCTCATTGTTAAAACTTCCATCACATAACACTCTCCCCCATCCTTATATCCTCATTAATAAAACATCCAAGCCGTTTTTGCCTGTCATCATATATGAAATAAACCCATTTGATAATTCTTCTGGCCACTCTCAAATTCTGAAAAACATCATCATGACATTAATGTCCTTATCTCAAAACCAACAAGAAATTAAAACCAATAAGCAACTCCAAGGTGGCATTATGAAAGGTATTGGGTTTTGATCTGGTTCTGATGCTGGCAAATCTGCAGGTGTGTGATATTTTTGGCATATTACCTTAATAATTACTGACTAATTAGAAAATTATTACGTGTTTACTCCAGAAAACCCGGTTTAACTCCTCATCAAATTGAAACAGATAACAATCAATGGATCAAGCTTCATCAATATGACAAATTTGTTTACTCAAGAATATCCCATTTTTCAAAATTAGCAGCAAATGAAAATGAATCATTAATGGAAGCAGCCCAATCACCCAACTTCAGTCAACTTGAATGGACTTCTGCCGATCCCAAGGAAGAATTCAAATTGTTTACCGATGTCATTGTCACCCAAGATGGATTTTTCAATAAGCCACACAAAGATTTAAACAATCTCAACGCCTGGACTTATGGTATATTTTCTTTTGTATCAAAAAAAGATTTCCTTCCACTTCCTACTGTCTTCACCCCCTCTGGACATGGCTTACACTTCCCCAAATTAAAAATGGGGATCGATTTTTCAAAAAAACCTGGCATCATGGAAATTCTTTGGAAGACATCAACAATGGTTCATCATACAACAAAACCACCTCCAGAAATTATCAATCATGACGAAATTACTCATTTTGGATGTTCTTTTCAAATAAACCATAAATTATTTAATGTAGGTGACAAATTCTTGAAAATGACACCCACCAAAATTAATTCAAGAGTCAATGGGTACTTTGAAAGAAATATGCAGGATCAAAAAAGAACTAAAAAATCTTTATTGTAAATACTTTTATTTTATGAATAACATCTCCACTCCGTTGTATGCCAATAAATTAAGTTTATAAAACATTGGTCCTGATGAAATCTACAATTGACTATTTTTCCATGCCACAGTGATTGGTTTAATTTTTTCAGGCATATTTACCACATCTTCCCCAATTTCATTGTTGGCCAGATTTTCCGCATGTGGTGGATCATCATCTTCATATAAATCAAACCACTCATCACCAATTTGAGCTAACATATTATGTAATATCGTGCAAGACACAACCCAACTAACAAAATATTCAATTTCATGATTATCCCTCATTTTATTTTGCATTTCCCTTAGAGAAAACCACCTCCCCTTCAAAATTCCAATTGCATGCTTGATTCTGACCCTTGATTTTGCTAGACAGTAATTGAAAGAACGGTTGTCTTCATTATGTGCTACAACTCCCTTATATGCTGGAACAACCCAAGGAGAGCTTGCATATGCCGAATCTGCAAGTAAGTTTTGATCCTTTTCATAAAACTCTTGAGTTGTTTGTGCTATTTTCATATGTTGATAGACATTCGAATCATGAAGTGACCCAGTACAACCAACATGCAGAGCAGTGAACTGTTTGTTGATATTGCAAACCAGTTGTATTGACATAGAATACCTTATATGTAAACCATCAGTAAGATTGAAATAAAGAATAAAGATTCAACAGCTTACCTTTTTTTGCAATTGAAATATGCTTCACCATAATTGGGAGGACGTTGTGATAATGGTATGAGACTCCCATCAATAAACCCAATGCACCCAGGGAAGCCTTCTGCTTGCATTACTTGAGACATCTCTCTGCGTTGTTCTATTGTTGGCCACACAATCACTTTGCGCTTCAACTTCATTAATATCTTGATGACTCTTTGAGTGTACAACACAATAGCCCCATGGCTAATTCCAAACAACATTCCAATCTTTCCCAAAGCGGCCCCATTTCCATTTGCTCCTAGCCTTGATAATGCCACAGCCAATTGGATGGCAGTATTGTGATGAGTTTTGAAAGTTTTTATCAGCTTGAATTTGTGAAACCAATTTTTCAAATGATTCATGTGTTGTCCTACATAGCTGTCAAAACCTTTCAGATGATAATGTCTGTAAATCATTCATTGTATACATGTAATGAGATGGATATCTTCTACAAGGATTGATGTATCTTTGTGATTTTATCATATCTAATAAGATTATATCTTCAAGGATATCAGAATCACTATCAGAGTTGAGAGCATTGATGAACTGAAGTGAGCTCAAGGTCTGAAGTAAAGGTAGCCTTTGCGATGCCTTGGGCATGGTAAATGAAGAAAAGGCTGGTAGTAAATGCAATTTGAAATCAAACAACTTAATAAATGATGAGTGTATTGAGATTTTATGCAAGAGAAGGAAATTTTTATGCAATTTAACATGCCCTTACTGAGTTGTGTGTTTGAAAAATGTGCCTTTATGGGAAGCTAAAGGTGGGATTTTGGTATTTAAACACGGGATTTGGTACCAAAAACCTGTTTTTTTGTACCTCAAAATACCTCACCTCTTGAGGTGTGGGATTTCCCAAATCCCAAAAAATTAATGCGGGATTTTGGCAAAAAAAACTTGGGATTTTGAGTGTAGGATTTGGTAACTTTGACACCCCCTAATATGTAGATATCATCATTTTTCTCTTCTTGGTGCCACAGCCTGAGAAGAGAACTTTCTTCAATACATATTTTGAATATGGATATTAAAAAAAATGAAAATAGTGAGTATATAACTGAACAGAAATAGGTAGATAAATAAAATTCAGTTTAATTAAATTTCAGAGTGTTTGAAGGATCAAGAATTCTTTCAGGGCTACAAAAAAATGATTGAAACAATGTATTCATGTGGGAATTTTGGATCCACTTTTAGAAGTAAAAAAGTTGGATACAACAAGAAATTTTGATGGATTATATAGGAAATTTCCTTTCAAAATGTTTTCAACACAATGAAATCTTATTAATATTCAGATATTCAAAAATAAATTCTGTTTTATTCAAACAGGGTAGAGTGTTCAGGAATTGTTTTTGCTTTATAGTGCTATGAATCAGTTTTTCTTATTCAGTCCCATAATATTCAGAGTATTTTCACCCTTTTAAGAAAATTTTGAAACTCACATTGTTATTTAAGGCAATTTATTAAGCTCCTTTTAACCTTGAACGTATTATTGGCTATATTGTTATTGATGCATTATGGAATTTGACACCAGAGGCTGAATATCAAGAATATGCGGAAAATATTGCACCATTGGTATGGAAGGATGGTGTATATAAGATGTTTGAATTAGAACTAATATGGTATTTCTTTGATAAAAACACATGAAGGGTAATTTCTACCATGATAAAGATTATGAGCTACTGCAAAATAATGTGAATTAATTGGATGAAGGATTTGGGTTTAAAGGTTTTACCACATAAGATTTCTCATATTGGCGCTATGTGGTGAATATTCAGTGATATTTATATCTTTTTTATCACATTAAAAAGCTTTTAGAGATCTCACTGGTATCTAAAAATATAAATACTTGAGCTATTTCCATATAGAGAGACCCCCTGGGGCCCCAATCACAAACAATGATTCTGATTTAGCTGAGATTTTGGTATGAAACCAAATATCCTTTTTAATAAAACATAAATGGGAGATTTATTTGTCACAAGATCAATGATTATTCTTGAAAATATATATTAGATAATACAGAACACATCAGCAGTATCATTGCTAGTTATGTTTCTGATTTTATTCCATAGGTACCTCTGGTCACATTCCAAAATGGATAAAATGTGGTACAGTCTATTTATACCCAAATTTGGCTTGAGAAATTCCCAGCCAAATATTTCTTTCAGATTTGAACATGAACTTAAACAAAGAGAAAAGAGATTAAAGCCTTTCTGAGATATTGAATGTTGTAATATTTATGTCCTCCTTTCACTTCCTATTAAGAAGGTAAGAGGACTTACAGGCTTAATTTATTTCAGCTAATCTGTATTTGGGAGAAAATTAATTGAAACCCATTTTGATCATCAAAATTTTAATAAATCAAAATGTAAATGAAATTTCTTTTATATATTGATTTCAATTTAAATATGGTACCACCCCTTTTCTTCCCTTATACAGTATGGCAGTTGTAAAGGGGTTTTATCAGCTTTTGACTCAAAACCAGCGCACAAGCATGGAACCAAAATAACATAAAACAATGGTAGAGAAAGATTCCCACCAAAAATTCAACTGAGCTGGAAGAGCTCACAATGGAATACAAAATAAATAGGAAGGCCACATCTTTTCTAATACACAACTCCCATAGACATAAGGAAAATAATGAAAAAGCTGTATTAATGAATTAATGAGCAGAGCCTATTTGATATCAAGTCAAACTTCTTTTGTTTACTTTGAATATACCATGTTTTACTGATTTAATTTTTTCTTCAAAATATACCTGCTATGGCTTCTTTGATATAAATAGGTCATGGCTTGTCTAATATAGACCAGTAATTGCTTATTTTGTGGAAAAAATCAATGTTTTATTTAATATAAACCATGAATGGTTTATTTACTATAAGCCATGAATGGTTTATCTACTATAAGCAATGAATTTTCTATTCAATATGAACCATTGATTCTATCATAGGGGCTCTTGATGAAAGCAAGAGTGGCCTGGAACTCAGGAATCAAGAAGTCACTTGGAGGGCTCCAAAAGGACAAAGAAATAAAAAATATTATATTTCTTTGAAGGGGGGTAAGAGTAACAACAAATATTCCAAAGATAAAAGAAGAAGGAAGCCAATGGCCAGGAATAAAAGAACGCCAAAAGCAAAAGATACAACCCAATGAATCCTCAATTCACTGTTTCAACCTGCCAGGAAGAACAATAGAATTAGTAAAGGATATGACCATCAATATCCACTAAAAGCCAAAGAAGAAAAGGTGCAAATGAATGACTTGAGATTATCAGGATTTACTTTGATAAATGAAAAGAAAATAAGGATAAAAATAAATTCAATATATGAATTAACTGGTGAAAAGTCTCCAGGGAAGGAAAGGTGTCCAGGATATGTGAAAAGTTGAAGACTGATCCTGGAGGATTGATCACCAAGCTTTATGGACTGTTTTGGGTCAATACAGATGTGGCTATCTTGAGAATTGAATGAACTGTGTGACTGAATTCCCACAGTGGAATATGAATTGGCCCAAAAGGGCCAAGGCCATAAAGGTTGCTTTAATGCAGCGTGTATGGACCAATTGGGTTGTCCAAGGAATACTGAAGTACTTGATTCCTTAAAAATTGATTGAATGATTGATAACCTCTTTAAATTACCCCTTGAATAATCCTGAAAAGAAATTACAATCCAACTCCTGCAGGGTCAGGTGGTTGGGGTCCTTGAATGGTTTTCTGGTAGCCACCAGGGATTGCAAGACTGGATGACTGAAAATCTTCCTTCAAAATGGAGGATGGATTCGGGGACTCAAATTTAAATGACATATTTGGGTCCTGAAAATATAACCATTGGATTGCTGAGGAAAAATGGTGCATAATGGTATATTATACCATATATGCACCATGCCTGAATCCTTTGGTACAGAGTACATTGATGAAGGAGATGTCTTCCCCTTAATTAAGGGGAAGCCTTCCTGGACCTGAGTTGGTAGCCTTTGGTGGTTGAAAGTGGCCAACCTGTGGTTCTTGGCCAATTTGGGTCCTGGGGTCCTTTTGGCAATTTTGGGATTGTTCAGATTTGGGGCCAAAATTGAGCTCAGGTGGTCCCACCTGGCCTTGGAGGTTAGTGGACTGCCCCCTTGGCCCCTTTGGGCTTCATTGGATCTAGGAAAAAGGGGGCCTAAAGGTCCCATGGGCTTTAGAGGCCATAGGAAGCCTAAATGGCCCAACAAGGCCCTTTAGGCCATAGACTGCCTAATCAGAGGGGTTGGGCCAAAATCCCTGGTGATGGCTAGAGGGTACAGAAGCCCCTAGAAGACAAAATGGACCCCACAGGCCCAAAACAAGGGTATTGGCCTGGGGGTTGGTGAGGTGAAAAATTTCCCAAAAAGGCCAATGATTGTGGGATATGGCCTGGGGCCATGAGTGGCTAGAAGAAGTGGATATGGCCCAAAAGCCATAAAACATCACAAGGGGTCTAATTTGCCATAGATTTGGGTCAGGCTAGATTTGCCATAAACACCCATTGGGAGGTGATTGCACATGGTTGTGACAGATGGTTTGTTCAATATAAACAATGAATGATTTATTCATCATATAAAATGAATGGTTAATTTAGTATGAACCATTGATTTTTCAATTAATATAAGGAATTAATTGTTGACTTAATGTAAACCATTAATTGATCTTTTGAGGAAATTTGTGAATGTTTTACTTGATATAAATAATTAGGGGCTTATCTAACAATATCATCAATGAATGATTTATCAAATATAAGCCATGAATAGCTCATTCCATATAAGCCATTAAAGGTGCATTCAATTCAAACCATGAGGGTTGATTTAATGAAAACTATTGAGGTTTATATAATTAAAACCATTGATTTTTCATTTGATAAAAAACATTAAGGTTATTTGAATTAGAACCATGAATGTTCTATTTAATAAAAACCATGAAGGTTTATCCAATTAAAGCCATGCATGGTTAATTCAATATAATCCATTAATTCAGTAAAATATGGTCTATTTGAAACAAACCAAATTGGTGTGACTTGATATTACATAGGTAATTTTTTATACATGTATGCAGGCTGTTATTACATATTAAAGCTGTAGCTAATAACAAACCTCAATTATCAGCTCCCATACAAAATTTAGAAAAACAGTTACAGCCCATCAAATGAACCTTATCTTTAAGCTCTTGAAGAGGGCTATCAAATGGTACAATTCAAATTTGGATGGGTCCAAAAAATAGAATCTGAAGTTAAATATAAGCCAAATAAGTGTGAAGGAAGTATTAAACTACCATATACCCTTCCCAGTTATATTGTGAGATACCTTAATTAGGGTTTTTAAAAAAGAGAAAAGCTTAGATTTCTAATGGTACCCTCCATTAATATATCTATCATAATACAGGATTTATACATAATCAATATTCTTGAAATGAGATTAAACAATTGTATAAAGCTTACATACTTAGCTCTGGATATAAAAATTGAGTAAACATTGTGTAGAACCCATCAAAGGCTATGAACCTAGCCACTTTTGATCTCTCTATCTTCAAAAATGACAAAGGTATGTCAGTTTTAAAGATAAAATCTCACCTCATTGAAAAAAATCCAATACTATGAGAAGGTCTCCCATAATATTTGCTTATGAGAGTCAAAGCCATTCCAAGTCTTCATTTGCCTCAACAACTTATAGTATGGGTAATATGGAACCCCCAGAGGCATGCGGTAAAGAATTCTATGAGTATGAATTTTCAGAACACATCTGTGAGGTCCTCTGATGAGAAATTTCACCCTGTATTGGGGGAAAGTGACCAGATGTGGTTCAACAGCCATATATCAGCCCAATAAAGGATATCATTGGCTGTAGAAGCCACATGTCCACCCTATGGAGTGGAAAATCTTTGCTTCCCTCATGTGCTAAGGAGAAGATGCCCCTCCATACCTTATTAAGTATAAAAAGGGACCTTTCTCTGCCTCAAAAGGGAATACTCCTCCTGCTTTTACATTCCTATTTATTGAAATTTTTCAAAAACAATCATAATCTGAGAAAAGGACCAGGTATAATTATGGTCTTCATTATTGTAATACTTATTATAGTTATTCCATTGATAATTTCTGGACCCAGGGATTTCATTAGCACTAATAACCCATATTCCAACATATCAAATACCTTTTATCATTATTAATATATTCATATGTGTCAAACTCAGTTTGATAGCATTATTACTATTATATAATTGAGTCAGCCTGACAGGTTCAAAGACTGTTGAACAACTTTCTTCTTCTATCAAAGCCTTCAACTTATACATCTCAGTATATTTTTGTAATATTTCATATATAAATCAATTTCATCAGAAGATAAAAGATCTATCTATAATATTTGCTTTTTTAAGAGTTTATTTTGCGTATCTTCTCAATTTGAAACAGACCATTTATATTGAATTCTAAAAATAGCTACATATTTTTTCTTGAAGTCTTACAAGAGAATTACTGACTAGATTCATGGTATCTCACTGAAAGAAAACAAGAATTTATTCAACTCTTGAGACTTATTGCAAAATAGAAAATTTATAAAAGATATAAATGTGAGGATGAGTCTATGAAGAAGTTTTGATATTACTATTCACAACTCAAACTATGACTGTGACACCGTGTATTATAACAAGACAGATTTTAAAGAATAATATTAAGGGTTTTACTATAGAAAAATAGTGGTGGTGAGTGCTAGTGAAAACCCTGGGTGCAGCTTTACAAATTGGGATATTATGAAAAATACTACAATAATTTGAATTATAATTATACCTGATTATTTTCCAAAAGTATAACTGTTTTTGACAGTTATACTACATAGGAATTCAAGAGAAGGATGGGGATTTCTCTTTTGGGCAGAGAAAGGTCCCTTTTTATCCTGAAATTGGGTAGAAAGGTTCTTTAGACCATTTCAAATAGAGGAAGTGAAGAATTTTCACTTCAAAGGACTGGCTTGCCACTTTCTCACAGCCTGCTCACAATACAGGGTGAAATTTTTCATCTGGGGACCACATAGCCCTCTTCTGACACATAGAATGCTGTACAGAACCTGTATGGGACCCCAGTATTGAGTGAACTATGAGGATTTGAAGCATAAACAAGCTACTTTGTCTATTTGACACCTCATAATCAATTATCCCACAGTAAAGGTGTATTGGCCAAACTGTGGTATTTTAACCTTAAAGCTGCCATAACTTTGTCAGTTTTTGAGATATTGAGCTCAAAGTTGGTTCATTGAGTATCCCTGGATGCAATATACACAATGGTACTCTCATTTGGTGTGGGTATCATTAAACATGGTAAAGCTATACCATGTTCAATGTTTATCATCAAGATATGTAGTTTTCTCCAACCCTGTATGGAACTAGTTTTCTCAATAACTTTTGTTATAGTTGCGTTATGGGGAAATGGATGAAACCATCAGATAGCCCTGATTGAGCTCTTTCCAAAAATACCCCACTTTAGGTATCTCACACCAAAAATGTAGAAGTGAGATGAGAGGTGAATATTTCATTCACCCTTATTTGACCTTATTTTGGTGATAGCTCAATTTGGCTAGTACCATTGGATAGCTCTAATTGAGAGCTTCAATTTGAAAACCCATTTGATGGGGTTCATCCTCTTTCTATGAGTTTCAGATGAGAGGTGAAAATTATGGTTTATGCTTATCAACTGCTTTGAGCTTGAATAACTTTGTTATTCTTTGTCCTATGATTATGGGAATTTTATATTTGGAAAGAGGTAATTTTCCTATTTCTGTTGATAAATTTTGAGCTGGTTTGGCTCAGCTCCATCCTTTGGTGGTATTTTGTTCTACCATTAGTTTATTGTATTTTGGCTGTCATGCTTGTGCTCTGGTTTTGACTCACTGGCTGACACTCAAGTAAAAGCTTTGTATCAATAAGCAATTTTTCAAAAAGAGATTGGTAAGAGCTCAGTCAATGATCAGCCTATTTCAATGAAACTCCTATATAATCAAAGCTTTATTTCACTTTCCAATTCTATAACTCTTATGATCCTCTTTTTCTTAAAAAGGTCTTTTTTCTCAACATCTGGGATGGTATCCTTGGTTATAGTATGTAAATATCATTCTTGTACTGTATTTGGGAACATGTAACAATATAAGGCCAATACTCCTCTTCACCTGAGAAATTTATATATAAAGGAGATCCTGTCTCATTATTACACTTCTCCTCCAATATCAATACCAAATATCCTGTTATATTCACTCTTTCAGTTCCAACAAAAATAAAATTCACATATTCATAGCTTTTGACATGATTAATCAAGTTAATTCCTCAAGAAAAAAAATAATTGCTAAGAGTACTTGATTAAAACTGTATACAAAATTGTGTCTATTTAAAACTTTCAATACTTGATATACTGTTTTTATTGATTGAATATCAAATTGAACTAGCTACACAAATTCGCCTCAGAAGATAAGATAGATATTGCTTCATATCATATTCAAGTATTATATCAGTATTTGATTATTATTAAAATAATGATAGGGATATGAACATGTTTATGATAAATTACTTCTTACAATGAGACTTTCTTTTTCTTAATTATCAATTAATTAACTATAAATTCATTTTTTTGGCTTGAGAAAGTGTTCTATTTGAGTTAAGGCACCATTATTCTCTAACATGAGGTTACCAATCTATAAAGTAGCAACACTTCCAAATTAAAATAACTTATAACTGAATAAATTAAGCTTCTACTTACAATGTGTCACCCCACTGTACTATTCCAAACTACAAATTGTGAAGGATTGACTTACCCAATCTGATCACCAATTTTCCATTTATTTGAATTAATTTTCAATTTCAATTTTTTCAAAAGCATTTAAAGTTGATAGTTAAATATTACTACTGCAGAAAGGGTCTGAGCTATAATGACAATGAATAAAAGGACCCTTTATGGAACAGCTATAGTTTAATAGGAGTCATATTATGAGGAAAGGTTAATTTAAAGCACTTAAAGGAATTTATATATGAAGTAGTGTAACTGGGGCTTATTAAATAAAAGAAAAAGGGAATATTGTATCAAGAATTTATTTTAGTTAGTTGAAGGTGGAAAAATAAGTGAATTTAAACTACATTACAGATGTGGTATAGGGTATATATGACTATTTTCCATTATAGATGACCTTGTTATTCTTGGTGGAAGGCTTTATTTAGCTATTGGGGATAGGTGAACTCCACAAATAGAATTCATCAATAAGAAAGAAAGTGTTATCATTATATGGTATGAAGAAGCCAAGTGAATATTCATACTAGGGATATTGAAGCAATTGGAAAAATTATTCAAAACGGAAAGAAAGGACAGAAGAGGAGTTATATGCATATTAAAAATTAATATTACATAAGTAGGAAGAATATATTCTGAATATTATTAATAAATCTAGTCTAGCTAAGTAATTCAGTAAATTCATCAGAGATCATCAGGAGATAAAGGATCCAGAAACTCTATTGAATAAACATCAACTCACATTAAATTTAATGAATCACCAGGTAAAAAAATTAAAATTTCCCCACACCATCAAGAACCCAATTAAAATACAGGTCATATTATTCAAAATGACCAAAGTTTAGTTTATAATACAGGTCACATGATAAAAAAACAGATTGGAGACTTTCAGAAATTCTAATTCCCCTTTTGTTTACACTCCTATTGACGTCCCAAAAACCCATAAATAGAGGTCCTCTATCCCCCTTTCAAATTTTTTTTCACTGCCTCCAAAAAGGGACCTCACCCAACAAAATGAAACTTCTTAATATTTTTCTGAGGCAAATTCCCTCATCCATAAAGTATCATCCTAGTATTTTTTGGAACTTCTTATATGTAGCAGTTGTTAACAGTGCTCTTCGTTATATTATAAGCTTACTAAGATATTATAATTAGAAAATGGTCTTAAAAGCTCCAACAGGGGAGCTCAACCAAAAAAATCAAATTCTCAATATTTCATTTGTGGGAAATCCCCTTCTCCATATAGTATTATCCTATTTTTAGTGTTCTATGTATAATAGTAATCAAAAGTGGTCTGAATGAGAGTATAATTCACTCATAATAAATGAAAAAAAGAAGTATTATCATATTTAAAATAGTCAAAAACCCTTTAAAAGGAAAGAATTTTTATCAGTAGTATTATAAAAGCTCATCACTCATATTCCTATTGATAGAAATATTCTATGAATAATTTTTACCATATATTTTTTTATTTCTAGAACATTATCAATATATCAATAGTTGTCTCAAAATCTCATGATTTGATTGAATTTAATTTTTTTTTTTTGCAAAGATAATCAGCTTAAAAAAAGTAATATCCAGAAAATAAGTCACATATATAAAAACAAATCAATTAAAAAAGATAATCTCTGTCTGATTTTCATGTATTTTTCTAATAGTAGTTCTATCAGATTTTCTTAATCTGTGGTTTATGACATATTCAAGTTATTAGTAGTTGTGATTGGTAAAACTCACCTTGGTTTCTAGCTATCTATTTTTTATATTGTTTTAAGGTTTTCTATAACCATTGTTCAAAAGAAAGCAAAATCTGATAAGAGTCTGTTGAATAGCCTTTCCTGACTCAGCCACCATCAAAATAAATTAAATTGATTGTGGAGCTCAAGTCAGTATAATTCATCATTATTATGAAGGGAATGCTATAGTATTTTGGCAAAAAAGCAGAGAAAGTGTTACAAGTCATAAAAGCAATTCGAAACTTTCTCTTGTAAGTTCCCCTTTCAGGTACTGCCTCATAAATCTCACACAGAGGAGTATCCCACATCAAAAATGATTTTTTATAAACATGATAATTGAAAGAAGCTCCAAGTCTTTATTTGAGCTTTATCTTTGTAATATGATCAATTTTTTGTTCTTTTATGTATATAAAAATACCTTTACAGATATAAAATTGCTCTTATGTGAAATCATTCTAAAATTCAATAAATATGTCAGCCTGTGACTCAAAACCAGAGCACAAGCATGACAGCCAGATACCATCAACCAATGGTAAAGCTAAGATACCACCAAAACATGGAGCTGAGCCAAACCAGCTCAAAAGGTATCAAAAGAAAGAGGAAACTCACCTCTTTCCACATATACAAGTCCCATCATCATAGTACAAAGAATAACAATGTTATTCCTGCTCAAAGTTAGTGCTGAGCATAAACCTCAATTTTCACCTCTCATCTGAAATCAAAATGAAGAGGCTTAACCCCAGGAAATGTGTATTAAAATTAATGCTCCAAGTCAGGGATATCTAATGGTACTAGCAAAATTGAGCTAACACCAAATTTACAGAATTTATGGTCAAAATAAGGTCAAATAAGGCTGAATAAAATATTCACTTCTCATCTAACTTCTACAGATTTACTGTGAGATACTTAAAGTGGGGTGTTTTTGGAAAGAGATCAATCAGGGCTATCTGATGGTTCCATTCATTTACCCATATCTCCTCTAGAACAAAAGTTATGGAGCAAACAAGCTCCATACAGATATTGAGAAAATCATATATCTGAATAACAAAACTTGTACATGGCATAACTTTGCCATACTTAATGTTACCCATACCAAATGAGGTACCATTGTGTAGATCTCATCCAGGGATACAAAATGAACCACCATTTGAGCTCAATGTCTTAAAAACTGACAAAGTCATAGCATTTTTGAGGTTAAAATCCTACAATTTGGTCAATACACCTTTTCTGTGGGATAATATCCCATAACCATGATTATGAGGTGTCAAACAGATGAAGAAGCATGTTTATACTTAAATACCTCATAGTTAATTCAATATTGGGGTCCCATAAAGGTTCTGTACAGCATTCCACACTTCATAAATGTCAGAAGAGGGCTGTGTGGTCCTCAGATGAAAATTTTCACCCTGTATTGGGGAAAACTCCCCTGATGTGGTTTCAAAACCATCTGAGCCCATGACAGAGTATAAACGCCTGGTTAAAACTACAATCCAGTAATCTGAAGTTAAAAATCTTTGCTTCCTCCACGTGAAGTGGTCCAGAGGACCTTTCCACCCAATCTCAGGATGAAAAGGGCTCTTAATCCTTGCCAAAAAGAGGAATCCCCATCCTGCTCTCCAATTCCTACATAGTACAACTGTCCAAAACAGTTTTAATCTGGGAAAACAATCAGGTATACCTCTAATCTTAAGTATTCTAGTAGTTATTATTGTAATGCAATAGATAATTATTGGACCCAGGGCTTTCAACAGCGCTCACCACCACTGAAATTCTTTAGTAAAGCCCTGGAATACTCTTTAAAACCCTTTTTAATCAATTTTTATCATGTCACAGTCACAGTTAGAGTTGTATATACTATTTTTATTACTCTATCATAGACCCAGCTTGACAAAATAGAAGATAGTATTTGTCTCATGATAGTTCTCTTTTTCAATACAAACAAAAGATAAGGTATTTTTCTTCAAAAAACATCCATCTAAAAAAGTTAAATTTTCACAACAGAATTTTTTTGTCAAAAAAGTTACTTTCACCATAAATAATTTTATTACAAAGAAAAAATTTTCAAATAAAATATATTAAAAAGATATATTTCACACCTTCCATGATTTATAGATAAAAAAACACCCCATCCTTCAAACACACAACTTTTTTCAGAACTTACTTTTTTCATAAATCTTTTTTTTCAGAAAAAATAGATTATTCTTCAACAAAAAAATATTTATATAAAACAATTTTTTGGGAAAATCCTTTTTTTGCATGAAAAAAAATCTTTCTTGAAAGAAATCAGTTTTTGCATTATAAATATTTATTTTGCATGAAAGTGTTTGTCTGGACAGAATAATTTTTGATTGAATTTTTTTTAACACAATCATATTTTTGGAAATATCATTTTGGATTAGGAAGATTTTCTTTTAACTTCAAAATTAATTGAGTTTAGTTTTATTTCTTCATGATTCTTCTTTTGTAGAAAATAGTTTTCTGTTACTTTTATTCCAAAACAAAAACTTCAAGAGGCAAGTGCTATTTCCTTTCTCCTGGTCTCAGCCTGATTTTACATAGGAAACAGTAATTAATTTTTCCTGCTTAAGTCGGTATTCATGGGTTGCGTTATAAACATAAGCAGGTCTAATTTCTCAAATATACTTACGGGATATAGTAGTCACTTTTGTGTATCTCAATTTTTTTCGACACCATCATAAGTTTTGACTGCTGCAAAGTCAAAATTCAAAAAACAGGTTCATGAGGTTAAAAAAGGTAAAAAGATTTCAGGGTGATGGAGGCGATATTTTTCTCATTTTTTGGTGTTATTGCGTTTTCATTTGCACTATAGCTCCTATAGACTTGTTATACAACTACCCATGTATGTTGTAATTACTCGCCAGTAGCGTGCAGAAGACAAAGAGCAAACTTAGTAGGAATCACGGATTCTGGGTGTCTGAGTACCCAAAGTAAGCGATTATGATCACTTTTTATTGATCCAGGCGGATTCTCAACATACAACGTCGCCTGCTTGGGAGTATCAAATTCTGCTGACTATTGCTAATGTGGCGGTCTCAATTTAAACTATTATCAAGCTTTCGGCGAGCGCTTAACTTGAAGGCTTGAGCTATTGTGATTGAATATCGATGAGCGCATTGGGGGTTTTCTTCGTGGGCATTAATGACTTGAAGAAACTACGACGACTGAGTTGGCCTTTTAGGCTGAATATTTTGACGGCGACTAAGATTCTCCAAACCTGCGCACTAGTGACTTTAAAAAGGCATGTTCCCTCAAGCGGCTTGAATACACAGTTTTAGTTGTCGGAACACATGACATAGACCTTTAGAATTTCAGATAATGATTTTCTCGATGAAAGTGATCAGCGCTCTACCCTTTCTTTGTCTTTTTTATTTGGCGCATGGAGCCCCAAGTTCCGATTCCTTTGATTATATCATTGTTGGAGGTGGAACGGCAGGTGCGTTGCTCTCAGGCTGCTACGAGATGGTTTCAAATCACTTGAAATTTTTGGGGCTGATGAAAACTCTCGTTTGATATATGAAGGTTTGGCACTTGCAGGCCGTCTTTCCGAGGATCCATCTTTAAGAGTCTTGGTGTTGGAGGTACACTTTTTCAGAAGGACTTCTCACTACTCCCACGGCCATTCATTCGCAGTCATAACTAATAATTTCTGATCATTCAACTGGCCTCACCTTTGCACAGGCAGGAGGAACAGGGTACAATAATACAGGAATTAAAATCCCAGGCCTGATAGGTGAAGTCTCATTTTCTAGTTGTTATGGAAATTTCGACCTGAATTGAAGTATTTCAAGCCAGGTTCGACTCTGGGCACCCAGATCGATTGGAACTACTGGACAGCGCCTCAAAAAAATGCGAATGAGCGACGAATTTCTTATCCACGGGGAAAGGTATTTGAGTCTTCTTTTTGCTTTTGAAAGCTATTACAAGCATATAACTTGGTGGCTAGATCAAAGTGTTTCTTGAGTAGTAAAACTTGTGCTCCTTCCTAGGTCCTTGGTGGTTCCTCAGCAATTAATTTTCTTCTCAGTACAAAGGCCTCAAGAGATGACTACGATGCTATCGAAAAACTTGGTAATCCAGGATGGTAAGCGTATAAACTCAACTCTTACCAACCTGGAAGCTATAGAATAAAGTGAATCTCTTGATTATTTTTACCCAAAGGGGTTGGTCAGAAATAGACCGACTTTCAAAGAAAAGTGAAGGGTTCCTTCTTCCTACAAATCAATCCAACCTTTCTTACAATGTACGCGATCATGGCCGATTCGGTCCGGTGGCTACATCGTTCCCAAAATATGTACCACCTCAGTTTCTCCCGTACTTCTCCGCTTCTGCTTCTGTTGGGCATGTGCGCAAGGGTAACGACTCATTTAGTGGTACGGTGGAAGGCGCTTTTATCTTTCCTTCCGCCATTGACGATAAGAGTACTCGCGTGACGAGTTCCACTGCATATTGTAAGTCAATAGCTTTTGACATTGCTTCGTGTGTCAGTATACCGGATTTATGCATCCCAAATGGCGTTCCCTAGATCTTCCGCACCAATCCCGGAATAATTTATTTGTTAAGACCAACTGTGAAGTTAATAAACTCTTGCTCAAGAAAAGCGCTGACAAGCAAATCCAAATTCTCGGTGTAGAATACGCCCAAAATGGCGTTGTCTCTCAAGCTTTGGCTAGCCAAGAGGTCATCTTAAGTGCTGGTTCTGTTGGAAGCCCAGCAATTCTTGAAAGAAGTGGTATTGGAAAATCTGATCTTTTGAAGAAATTAAAAATTCCCGTAGCCTTGGAGCTTGAGGGCGTTGGCTCAAACCTGGCGGACCATCCGGTTGTATTGGGAACTTACAGATTGAGACCAGGAATCGTTTCTGCGGATGACCTTCTGAGGAACACGACGTTTGCTGCTAGGCAAAGGGAAATTTATGCACAAACCGGAGGGGGCCTACTCAGTCACTCCAACTCAGTGCTTGATTATCAGGGCCTAGAAACTATTGTCGGCGAAGATGAGATGAAGAAAGGACTAAAACTTTTGAAACACGATCCTAGCCAAATGTCGCTTCCACAATTTCAAGCGGTTGTCGAGCGCTTGAGACGGGGTTCAGCAGTAGAATTCACTCTCATCAACTTTTTTTTTGTCAGTCTTTTTATCAAAACGTTTCTCAGCCCCCGATGAACTCTGACGAGTGACCTTTTTATCTCAGGAAGCAGACCATAAGCCAGATCCTCATACCTCTTAGTTAGTTGGCTTCACCCAAACGTTTATTATACTTACTTTCTCTGATGCCTTTTATATTATACTAGCCTTACAATCGCTGCTATACTCCAATACCCCTTGTCCCGTGGTTCAGTGCACATCAAAAGTCGAGATCCGCATGAAAGTCCGTCAATTGATCCCGGTAGGATTTTGGTTTTCAACCCTTGAAAATGGGTCATGTTTTATTCTGATTATATGTCATGAAACATTTGAAGGATTCTTAACCCATCCATTTGATAAGTGGCTGCTTGTACAGGCAGCAAAGCATGCAAGAAAGATAATGGCACAACCGGAATTTAAAGGAGTAATTTTAAATGAACAGTTCCCAGGCCTTTCAGTAAATACGGAGGAGGAATGGCTCAAAAGTGTCAAAAAGGGTGTTAGAACTCAATGTAAGTGAGGTCAAGTCTAGGCTTATTGATATCCTGCTGACCTCTTTCTTAGATCATCCATTGGGTACGAGCTCTATGATGCCCTTAAACCAACGTGGGATTGTAGACTCACATCTGAAAGTGTATGGAACAAAGAACCTTAGAATTGCAGATGCGAGGTAAAAGAAACTTCATTTAAAGAACTTCATGAGATGCTGATGAAATCCACCCGTTGTATAGCATTTTGCCTATTCATCTGGCGGCCCACCCAACTATGACAGTGTATGCGATTGCAGAAAAAGCAGCCGAAATGATTCTTCAAGATCAAAGAAGACATACATAAGAGATTATGTAACAGTACCTATGAAGAGAGCCCCACTCAAGCACACAATTCATCAATTAAGAAAAACTAATTCATAAGTTCTCAAATCAAGGAGAATTTGATGCAAGTTAATCAATAAAAATATGAAGCCAAATTTTTTAGGCAAATATCTCTTGTTCTTTTTTGTTTTCTCACTTACTGTGAAAAATTTATCTTTTCAAGGAATTATTTCTATGATTTTTATGATTTTTTCTTGATGCTTATTTTGAAAGACTTTGAATTTAAAAAAAGCGTTTGAGAAAAAAAACTAGCCACCGTCGTTTCCAGCCACCTTGACTCTCCCGAGATAAAAAAATAGTCAAGCTTAAGAATAATAGGTAGTAGATGGAAATGAAATATAGCTCTAAGAAACACTAACTTTTCCAAAAAGGATGATGGTTTGGGAACAAGATGTAAAATTTCAAGGTGAAGCTGAAGATGAACAAAATATCAATTGTAAATTAAGATAATGCTAAAAATCATGATGTAAATCCCTCTCTTGATACTTAATTTCTCAAGCTATTATTTTGAACTTGAGTATGTTGAAATCTCAAAGATGAATTTTTACACATTGCCTGTGCCATTAAAACTTCTATTTTATAATTTTGAGGGGAATTGCAAAACAACTGGGAAAAGAGAAAGATGAGTAAAAATGTATCAGAAGTGGCTGCAGAATTTTGGATTCATTCTAAAAGTACCAAACACTTGTAAAATGAAACCCTTGTCAGGAGAATTAATATATTATTACTTAACCATATATCTAAATGATTTTTGAAATATGGGCTTATGGAAAAGATTAGTCCAACTTATAAATGTAAAGTTAGCCCTTCCAAATTGTTGTGTGAAAAACACTGAATATTAGCAAAATAATCCCAAAATTAATTAGGGGAACAATTTACAAAACTGACCATGAGATGTTTCTCAAAGCTTTTTACGCAAGCTTTTTCTATAATTTACTGAAAAAAAAGCTATAACTTCATATTTTTAAACAAAGGGGTTTTGGTATTTATATCAAAGTTTTGAGAGCAAATGAGTAAGAGGGATCAATATTATTAAGATTTCACAAAGTCTGAGTCTGTTCAAGCCAATTATTGTATTTAATAATTAACTTAATGATTATTCATTCATAAGAGATCTACTATTATTGAAAGATATATTTAGAAATCAGTGACTGAAAGGAAGTAAAACGATAATTATTTCAGAACTCACCTTTAATATACTATCACAGTCTTAATGTTCTGCAGGAAAAAATGATGCAATTTATGAGCTAGAACCTGTGAATTAATAAAAACCATAAGTAAACTATATTCACCTACCTACAAGTGAATTCAGGGTACCCCTGGGTTAAACCTAGGTTAAAATCAGGTTGCAAAGTTTGGCATACCTGGGTTTTTCATTTGGAAAATTTGGAAGGAAAAAAGCCAAATCTACAAACCATGCATATTAAATACAGTTAACTAAGAAAGGGGCCCAAGATTCAGCCTTTTGTTTAATCGATTTTACGACTTATTGATATCCTTATATCTAAGTTTTTCTGAGCAGAGATCTACAATATCCAGCTATCATACCCACAAATGGTAAAATTCCTATGGATTTCCCAAAATATCTATGAGATGAGTTTTACAAAATTCAAACAAATGTTTAATAAATAACACGTGATGCATTAATAGATTTGGAGCTAAAAATAACTAGGGGAAATGGAATATAGTTACTTTAATAGGAAAAGTTACTTGAGTTGCTAAATAAATATTTTAATTATAGCATTTTAGTAATAAAAATGAAATTTAACACTTTATATTTGGGAGGGGATACTCTTCTCCTTTTTAAATTCAATTTCAGACAAACTAATAAGAAAAACAGTTTTATATGTAAAAAGTCAACAATGTATGCATCTAACGTTGGTGGCAGTGGTACCACAGTTATTTTATTGTATTATATACTACTTAAATATGAAATCATACGCAAGGCAATAGTTTCAAAAGGAATTAAGAACTTTCTGAATAATTTAAAATTGTGAATTTTTAATGTACAAAAACTAACTTTTATTTTTTACTTAGAATAATTCCATAAATTACACATGAATTGAATAGAAAGTTCTCTTATCTTGTCTTTTATTGGTAGTTTAGTATGAAAGTATTTCAATGAGTAAGAATTTATTAAATTTTGATCAACCAAAATTTTGGAATTTTAAACTTCAAACTTAACACTGTTTTACCTGTATGTTTTAAAGAAAAATCAAACCTCAATTAAAGCTCTCAAAAATAATCAAATTATAATTAAGTTTTTTACGTAATTTCATATGGCATCTTGGTGTTCTCAAGGATTTTTAATTCAAAATAATTTGAATTTTTTTATTTGTTCAAGATGACATAAAAAGTTAAATTATATTTAAAAGTGAAGCTGAAAAATATCCTACAAAAATATTATGGTTGACAAAATATGTATAAAAAAAACAGGTCATACACAATCAAGAGGGAATATATTCTTCACACTAATAAAGTTATTTTCAAAAGAAGAACATGAATTTTTTTGAAAATAGTTCAACTGGTTGATAAATTGCGAAAAAATTAAATAAAACAAAGAAGTGAAATATTTCTCTAAAAATTTCATGGAAGAAATTTCTCTCAGAACTCAATTTATCTCTTTCTATGGGAAATTTGGAATAATTATTTATTCTAAAATGATTAAAAATTTCATTATTTTGAAAAACATGCTATAAATTACCCTGGAATAAGTTCAGTGATAATTTTGAAGTAATATAGTTTAAAATTTCCTCCTTTCAATTAATTTGAGGTTCACTAAGCCTCTGTATTGATAACATCTGAATGGAATTTCGAGAAACCCTAGTTACAAATACAATCTATAGCTTTTTTTCAAATATTTTAACCATAAGATACTACTCAAAAGGCTTCGTTTATTTCTTTTCACAAAATGTTTGGACTCTAAGTACTTTTTTCAATGAAAAAACTTCAATGTAATGAAATAAAAATTTATTTTTTTACTTAAATCTATAAGAAAAATATCAGAGTTTTTTTCAATAAATATTCCCAAATAAGCTTGTTGTATATCTAGAGATATCAGTAGGTTCTTACATAAATCGAGTATTCCGATAATTAAATTCAAAAAAAACTTTGACATTATCTAAATTATGATGCCTGAAAGCTTTAATCAATGAATTTATCTCTCAGGAAATTACTCAAAGAAAGATTCTACATCGGTGGTCAGTTGAATTTCAAAAAAAAAACTATAATTTTTTTTTTAGAAAGATAAGTATTGATCCAAAATTTCTTAAAGTTATCAAAACAATGAGATTAGATTTTATTTGTGGAACGTTAATGAATCAATGAATTTATTATGAGATATATATTTCTGGAAGGAATTACTACAATGCACTCAATTTCGTTTGTAGCAAAAATATTTATCAAAAAATGATTATTTAAGTAAAAATACAAAAATATACTAGTAATATAAAGGGGTGTAAATCTTCATTTTAAATTGAAAAATGGGGTCTGTGAAAAATATTGATAAAAGATTCTATACTTTTCACTTTAATACATTTTCAAGAAAAATATGTATATAGAATATACTTTCAGCGCCTCTTTAAAGTAAATAAAACTCCCCAACAAAGCTCAATAGACTGTTTCATATAAGCCAAAGAGGTTTTGAATTTATCTTCAATGATTAAACATTTAATTCGAAAATTTGGAAAATCTTCAATTTTTTTAAATAAATCTCCGATTTTACTCAATCAACTCATAACGCCTGAATTTTTAGAAAAAGAATTTATCATTGAATTGTAATTATTTTGATCCTCATTTATAGCTTTGAAGATCCAAAAATTGAATTTAATTTTGTATTCTCAGGATTTTTTCTGACTTTATACCATGAATGCTAAAAATTTCAAGTCATACTTGGATAGAATTAAGTACAAAAAACCTTGGAAAGTTAGATTTTATTTCCTTTTGATACCTTTCTTAAAATTTAACGAAATATTTCAAATAGAATTAAAAAATTAACTCATTTGATTGATCTATTAGACAATTTTCAACAAACTTCATCTGCTCAGAAAAAACAAAACCTTGGAGAAATTTGTTGACTTAATAAATTCCACATTAGAAAGATAAAAAACTGAAGATTTCGGGATCAATTGAGAAAAGTATAAACAATACCTAAGACAAAAAGAACTCTAATTTTATAATTCAAACAAAAAGATTTACCTACAGTCCATTTTTAATCATTCCGCTTGAAGCATAGAATCTTCAACAAGTCACAGAAAGGACAACCTGTAATGAAATCTACACTAAAAGGGATAAATTTGAGAGATAAAGGTTCAATCTTAAATCAAAAGGTTTACAGTAGTAACTCCTTTATCTCTGAATCATGAATGGGTTGGTAGCTCCATAAAATTACTTAATAAAGAAATTGTGATAATTTTATGTGAAAAGTGAAATAATTGTTAATTCAAATAGGGTAGCTGGTTTCTCACTCAATTATTCTTAATTTTTCTCAATGAAATACCTCTGTGACCTATTTTAGTCATAAAAAAAGCCTAGTATTTCTGTTTTTCCAATAATTCCATTATTATTTAGTTAAAAGATTAAATCATTGATACCAAAAGTAATTATTAGTCATCAAACTGATCTTCATAATCTTTAACCTTTCCAAATAAACCATAAACACTTTAAATAATAGAATATTACTATTAAGAATAATTTTATATCTTTGAATTTGTATATTGCTTCTTTAATCCAGATTTTTTTCCTTCAACCCACAAATAATCTGTTAAGACACTGTACCAAATCCTTTTAAGGTATTTTTGGAGTATTAGTGGGTGATTTATTAAATTTTTAAAGTTCTTTCTCTGGTTTTTAGTTTTCTCCAAGAATTTATAATAATTATTCTTGCAAAAGATAATTAAGAATTAGAATAATTCTGTATTACTCTGATGAGTTTTTTCATTAAAGCTTCTTGTAAATTATTCTAGTAGACAATTGATGCTTACTTATATAGCCACTGGTATCTTATAACAAGTAAAAGAATTATCATTGAATTAATTCTGTATTGGTTTTTATTCTCAATTCATTTTATGAATTTCACAAGGGTAGTCATAGTAGTTTTGATCAGTGGTAATATTATCAATAGTTTAATAGAAACCTCTTACACATTTTCCCCACAAATTTTTCAAAGGCATTGTTGAAAGGGATTTGGAGTGGGAGTATTACACATGTTGTGGTTAATGCTTAATCCATGATACTCAAAAACTACAGTATGATAACCATACTCCATTAGCATCTGGAAATAATTTTTTGATTCACTGGAAGGACCATTTGATTTCAGATTATTCAAATGGAAAGTTGTGCCTAGTTTTCACCTCATGGGGTTGAAAAGTACAAAAAGAGGATATTAGTAGGTTTCTCACTGGTTAGTATTTTCAATTTATTAAAGGGAAGTGATTTAATTTGAAATTTATGAAAGTATACACAGTCACAACACTTTGCAGAATTTTTCAACAAAACTAATTTTGAATATGTATTAGAGTTGCAAGAAGTACTGATACAGGTTTCCCACAAGCCTTTACAATATTACCAAATAGATCCAACATGTCACAAAAAATATAACAGATCTTATTTGACTCATAATAATTAAAATTCAAATCTTAAGAGAAATTAAAATAAGAAAAAGTTCCATAAAAAGGCATAAATTCTTGATTATCTCAGGCTCCAATTAATAAAAGTGTGAAATGTATTGGCACATTGAATTTCCTATCAAAATTTACATATATTACTTGTTTTTTCATATATTTAGACCTAATACTTACTGAGATACATGGATATATGCACTTTTATGATCAGTGCATATGATCATGGTTTTTAGCTGATATCTTTTGCAATATCTGTGATAAATACATGATCCAGAATCAAAATCAAAGGAAATAACTGGAGAAATAAAGGTATAAAATGTCTTTGGAAATCCATAAAAAATATCAAGAATAATGAAGAAAAATTGTTTAAAATAGCAATATCAGTTGACCACTTAAATTTGAAAGCGGTTCAAGCTTGAAACAATGTATATACTCATATTCTACTAGCTCATACATTAATGATTATGTAGTTTGTATTGTGATAGTCAATATTTAACCCTATGAGATCATGATTTAAAGGCTAAAATAGCAAGTTTTGACAGAAAAGATGAATGACAAGAAAAATAATTAAGAATAGAGCTTTGATGATTTAATCCAATCCTCTTTTCACCTTTGTGAGGTCATTTCAAGACATAATAATTCACTCTCTAAATTGAGTTTTCATGAAGAGCTTAAAAGGTATCAATAATTGAATTTAAGTGTTAAAAATCATCATTTTTGATCTTCAACTATAATCTTATTTTAAGCTTAACAGTTTACTAAGGGATAAGACTGTTTGATAACTGTAATGTATTATTAAAGCAACCTTAATCCACTAAATTAATTCAAATTACAAGCTTATGATGTCAGCAAGTTGGAGCTACGGTGATAAGTAGAAAATATGGTGCAATAATGAGATAAAAAGGTTTAATAAGGATTTCCCCATCACCAATAATTATTGCATTGATGAAATACAGTGGATAAAATAAGTACATTTCTTCTAGAAGGAAGGCATTTTACTATATAAAGACCCCTTCTTCCTCTTTTTCCCCCTCAGATGCATCAAATTCAATCAAATATTAAGTAAAAGGTAAAACACTTCATTGTCTTATATATGATTATTATATTACAAAACACCAAAGTATTATTTTGTATTAATCTCTACCTTTCACATGATTACACCAATATTTCTTAGAATTGTTCATATTCTCTTAAAACATTTTAAATCCATGTAAAAATAGAAAAAATTGTATTTCTCCCTATTTTGTGTTGTAACTACATCCTAGATAAGTCTTAATTAAATTCTTTGGTGTAGAATGTATCAAAATTATTATGTTAGTTGTTAAAAGTAGGTTATTTATTTTATTAAAATATTTTTCTCTATTATTATTAATCAACTAATTCTTTTATTAATATACATAGTATTTATATTAATATATAACTTCAATATTAGTAATATTATTGTTTTGAATTTTTTTCTTTAAATAATAATCTGTCATGTATTTATTATTTTTTTTGTAAAAATAATAAATTGCCCTAAATATATTAATTTATTGAATATTGATATATTAATTCAATTCTATTATTTTCATATTATAATCTATATCATTTGATTCTTTATAAAGAATAGAGATATTTTATTACATAATTGTAATAACATCTTATTATTATAATTGTTTAAAATCTTATCATTCATTTCTATTAGTACATTCAAATTACAATAAGTAAAGTACTAGTAACTTCTACTTCTTGTCTAGTAGTCAAACATTAAATTTCAAATGCTGTGAATTTTCAGGGACTTTAATTTGGTTATCCTGTTTTTTCAAACCAATATTCATTCTATGAGCTAACAAATATTGACCTCATTTAAACAAATTGATATCCCACTTTTTTTACCCTTAACCTTCCAAATTTCTTACATATTAAATTACCTTAAAAGGAATATATAAAGGATATATTTCATTTAATTTGTTGCCACCAAGGATCTGCTAAACAAAAACTGTACAATAAGGATCTTGAAATTTTCTCATTTATTATTATTTTCTTTTCTAATTGTTGCTCAAATTTGGAATCAAATCGTAACCATCAATTTTCCAAGAAACTTTATAATGTATCACTCAAAGAATGCAAACAACCAAAATCTTTTCCACACAATTGAATAAATTAATAACTTATTTCCTGTAGAGTGAAAGTCAATTCTGGATTATGGAAAGTAGTGATGGGTTTTTAATGAACTAGAGATCTGAGAACCTGGAAAAAATCAATGTGCACAATTTCTCAAAATATAATAGTATAATTAATTTGAACATGCATAATCTTCCAGAAGTTAATATTCTTGGTCAATTTTATTGTGGCTCAGCCTCCAAGATCCCAAATCCTCAGTTCAAAAAGTTATTCCAGTTAAAAGACCTTTGAAAGCTGTTCACCAAAAAAGTTTTTGAAAAGAAATGAGTTTCAGTGGAAAGGTTAAGATTCTATTGAAAGAAAAGAATTAATAATAATGAAAACAATATCCAGGCCTGAAAAATCTAAAATTACAGTAAGACTCTTTATTATGTATTTAAAAAGATTTCTGAAGAAAGGAGGGTCTTACAGATGGATTTAAATTGCAGGTAAATTAGTAATACATAATGAATTATAAATAATAGCATATTACATTATACTTGATAAGTGTCACGGTGGTAAAATCTCTATCTGATGGTTCTAAAGTTTTAATTGGAGTTCCATCAAAATTTTAAGGTGAAAGGGAATTTTAGTTCCACCAAAAAAACACATTCTCTACCTTCAAAGCTTCTAAAGATCCTCTTGATGAAGGTAGAGAGGTTCTTACTCTATAATTGAACAATATTGATGATAAAGGTCTCCAAGCTCAAACCCCCTGGTGGTAAATAAGATAAGTTACCATAAAATTCCTCCTGTGTATCCCAAAATCATTAAGAATTACAATTAAGTGAGAAAATTCAAAAAATACAAGAGGTGAAAATATGATTGATAAAATGCCTTTACCTGAGCCCAGCTCCCCAACCTCAGATAATAATCCAGTTAAAAATGAGGGGATGTATTCATTGTGAATTAAAGAGTTTGGTAACTATTTGAGTCATAACTCTAATATTACTAAAGAATAATGGAAAGGAGGGCTCAATAATATCAATATTATTTAGGGAAGCTAATGAGAAAAGTTGCCAACAAATGATGCTGAGAAGTTCCTGCCTGTTGGGATCAAACTTATTAGTAATAAATAAAATAAACCTTCATCCTGGTTTGAACTTCTCAAGAATGCAGGTGAGCTCCATATGATTTAATAATAATAAATGGTGATTTTGTATTTTATTAATGTAATGAATGACTTTATTTATCCAAGGAATGAGAAACAGCAGCATTTTTCAGTGCCAAAATTTGGAATCTTGATTGGATGAATGAATAGGCCCAACCAGCAGATAATCTACCAAAGTAGCAAAAAATCTTCTTCAAATTGGTTTAGAGGCGTGTTTACTACACTTTTTTCTTATAAAAATTTGTTTTCAAATGCAAAAGTGAAGATTCAACGTTTGTGATTGCACCCAAGCTATATGTGGCACCAACAACAAATCCCACCAATCCACTAGAGCTGGTAAGTGAAGATTGATACCTTCCCTCATTTTTAATTAAATAAAAGAAATGTGAATAAATTCATATAAATGAAGCTGAAAGGAATGAGAATAATCTATTTCATAAACTTCCGAGGAACTTGGAGGAACTAATGGATACATTTAATCAACTGATGATCATATACAGCATGGTATATACACAAACTGTGTTATTCAAAACATTTTTTTGGTTTCAAGCCTACATCAGCATTTTTTTACCTCAAAGAAGGTTCAAAGTCAGCAAATAAGTAAGGTAATATTTCTAAAATAAGCGTCATAAACCTCAAATCATCCACTATAATTAATTAATATAACACAACCTCTTGACAAGCAATTGGATAATATTAACATGGAGACCAAGGCTACAGTGAATGGCCCTCATATTATCAATACTACACCTAAAAACAAGAATAAAACCAGAAAAATCCCAAAAAGAAATATTATCTACCCCATAACTGCCCCAAATATTCTTGAAGCCCCAATACAAGGGAAAATGCAAAGCAATTACTCAAAAAGGAAAGGGGAATTGACGTTCAAAAAACCCACCCCGCTCAAAATTTATGCTTTAATCATTAATTCTATTATTCACAGTAAATATCTCTTGCATAAACACAGCCCTCTTCAAAAGTCGATGCAACTGAAACTTCTTCATGAAATGTAAAAAACCCTGCATGAGCACATCAGTCATCCAGGAAAAACTATCAGCATACAATTGTGCAATAACCTGCATTAGAGTGCATAATCTCCTTCAACAATCTTTAAAACCCCTTGGAAAAATTAAACACCCAAAGAATAAAGATTCAAAATCCAAAGCACAGCCACTGTAGCGGCTGAAAAAAATTACATGAGCTCATAATAAATAATATTGGCAGTTAAGCCACCTTTCAGTAGCTCAAAAGTCAACTAAAAATAAAGTGTATTCACCAGCTAAAGCTCCCACATCAAATAATCACTCAAGGCTTTGCAAGATTACTAGTTCAGAACAGAACCTCAATTTCATGGCCTATTTTCAAAATTCACACAATCTGGAATGGCAGGAGAGGTAAAATTAAGGTTTACAGAACTAAATAAGGTCACCATTGTGAACATGGGGGGTACCTGAAACAACAAAAATAGAGCCTCTCTCTCACCCAAGCTCTTTTTCCCTTCCTTATGGTATTTAACATTATGAACTGATCACTTACAGAGAATTACATCATATGGAACCATCCCTTAAACTAGCAGGTAGTCCAAAGCTTATCATATTACTTCATTTCATTCTCAGTAGCTGAGCTCAGTAGCAGAAACAAGGAAATTGATGGTAGTCAATGCTATTATATAGTTACTTCAAAATAAATAGGCAGTATAGAGCCATCCCTGAAACTAGAAGTTAGTAGAAGTCTTATTATATTATTTCATTGTATTCTCAGTAGCTACGATTAGTGGAATGAACAAGAAAATTGAAAGTAGCAAGCACTTTTGAATGATTATTTGGAGATAAATACAAAAGATATAATTTCCGAAACTAGTAGGTAGTCTAGAAATATTATTTTCTTTTACTTTCAGTAGCTGAAAAAAGAAGAAGAAATCTATTTTTAATTTTCAATTTTTTATTATTAAACTTACCCTTATTATTACTTCATACCATCAGTAGTCATCAAAACCAGCGTATTAAACTCACATTACCCTTTATTCTAGTCAATAACCACTATTGAAATTAAATAAAATTAAAAAATAGCTTCTTTGTTATTATTACATACAGATTACCCAATATTAAGTCTAAAACAAAGCTCAAAAAATATTATCCCCACCAATTACCTTCATTTTCTCAAACTTATACATCCGATTTACCTATAAAGATATTTAGTCAAAAAATAGTCTTATTTGAATATAAAAAGAAGCTCAAACGCATACATTACTTCAAGTTCACTTGATTTATATTTAGTGTTATTCATGATTAGTTCTGAAATGAGGCTAGTAAATGAACACGGTCTAGCTGTAGATCCCCAATCTGAATTTTGGATTAGTGAGCTCAGTAGGAAGATTGTTTTTTTTATATTCAGAGGGGATTTTAAAACAGCATTAGCACCCTTTTTTAAAGGGACTTCTAGAAATTCAAAATTTATTACCTGTTATTACCCCCTCAAGGACTGCCTTATCCAATCCCACAACAAACAGAGTTCCACATGATGTCTTCCAGAAGTGGCCTGCAACATTCAATCATCAATAATAATTCATCCACAACACACTAAATAAAGAAGTCTCAAAATCAAACCTAAATCAAAGAAAAATAGCTTCCAAATAATCATCACCAAGTCTGGAATTAGAAACTTAAAATCTGAAAATCTTCCAAACAAAATCTCAACACTCTAGATAATCAACAAACCCAAATTATAGTAACTAAAGTACCTCAGAGGAAAGAAAATCAAAAACATTTCAGTGGTCAAATCCAAACTCACCTCTCCAAGGGTTTAAATTCTAAGCCCTTATGAATTTTTTTGAAAAGATGCAGAATAAATTCCCCAGGGAAAAAAGGAGAAACCCTCATCCACATTGACAAATATTCCAGGGAATATTGAAGAAGAAATTCAAAATGAAAATAGTATGCAAGGTAAAGGAGAAATTTAACCAGAAGGACTGCAAAATAAAATTCCTTGAATACAACAAGAACTAGCAGAATTCCTCAAAAAGCTCAGAAAGAGCAAAGAACCAACCCATAATTCACAAGAAAGCCCTCTGGAGGAAAATGTTAATTATAAAAGAACATTTAGGGCTAAATAATTACCTCCAACTTATCCCAGACCTTATTACTCCTCAAAACAACTTACAGAACACAGATAAACTAGCCTACCAAGAATAATTAGCATTTATTGTCAAATGACAGTCCTATTACAGGAAAAATGCCAAGAATGTAAACCCCAATAACCAATATCAGGGAGCAAGCTCCCAAACCTTGGTTTAATGTAAAATATTTGGAAAGATTTATCTATAAAGGTTAAAATAAAGCAAAAATAGAATGTGAAAGCAGAAGAGATATTACAAGACAAATAGGCTTCTGGACCAAGCATGAAGGAATTAGTCACCACATTTAAGAAATTCTTGGTTATGAAGCTGAAAATTGCAACAAACTGAAGGTGAATATGAAAGGAAGATGGGTAATAATCTCACCAGAAAGAAGTTACAAGCTTTCCACATTTACACATCTTTTTACAAAAACCCAAATATGCAATCAGTAATATGACCCAATAGGGAAATTTATCTGGGAATATGAATCAATAATCACTGACCTTAGAAGATACCCATAAATCAAAGGAGATATTAAGGGAAATAAATAAATATGAGTAATTTTATCCTTAAGTGTCCATGAATGAATTTACAAAAAAATTCTCAAGGATAGAATAATGTTCAAATCCCTGGGTTGGGGTTATATTTTTTAGATTGGAGATATGAAAGACTTAAATTTCAAATTACCTAGATTAAAAAGTCTTAATTAAGAAAAATGACTTTTCCAAGGAAAAATTCATTAACAGATAAGCAACAGAAGTCATCCCAGGAGAAGAAACTTGGGAAGAAGTACTCAAACAGATGAAAGAGCTTACCAACAAAATCAGAAATTGAGAAGAGAGTGAAGTCAAAAAGTAACCAATTAATAAATTATTGAACTGAATTACAGAATTAACAAAATCTTATCCTAATAAAAAGAGAAACTCTCAACCGTTTGATCATCAGGAAAGACCAAGTGATAATATTCCACCATTTCCTGGAGCCCAATCTTCAAGAGAACCTGTTCAAATTCTTAGACGGCCACCAATAAAACACTATTTTTGTTTTGAAAAGACTCACACACATCCATAATTTCCTCATTTTGAAAAGAATATAAAGAAAGGAAGGGTTTTAAGGCAAGGAATAGGTAACCTTTACCAAAACTTTCAAAGGATAACCTATGAAAAACTATTTTTTTATATCAATCTTGTCAGGGATTTTGCACATGTAAAACAAGAGCCTACCAGAAATTATATGAAAAATGCAAAACCTCTAATCCCTCAAAAGAAAGGAGGAGCAAGGAAAATAGAAAAATGGAAACCACATATCCCACCAGAAATCTCCAAGTATAATAATTTGGGAATCTGGATGCCACTTACCAACTCCTCTTCCAATGAGCCATTTTTGGGAAATTATGGACTCAGAAACACCAAGCAAACGGTCACAAGAGAAGGAGATTAAGTGTAATAAGCTATCAAAGAGGCTCAAAGATCAACTGAAACACCTCTAAAAAATGGATCAAATATTCCTGGAGCTTGAATTGAGGGATAAACAGAAATGCAAGATGTGAGCCTACCAGATATGTATGACATACCCATGAGGCCACAAATAACTTATGATACAGGTGATTGAGTATTGAACAGACTTATCAGGTGAATTTAGAACAAAATATAACAAAAAACAAGTATAACTTTATACTTGATAAACAAAGCCATAACTATTATTTTATTTTTGGATTCTACACCAAAGATAACCTAGGGTAGACCAATAGGGTGTTATACCCCAAAATGGCTATTTCTTGTGTTTTTGGAAGGTTTAAAACTCTGACAGTACAAATATACATTTAAAAAAATTCATTAAAAATGGCTGAACTGTGAGTTTTAACCTTGAGCTTAAAGCTGCACAATGTTTATGCAAACTTACAAAAATTTAGTTAAAACTAAGGTGGGGTGTATATTTACTCAATTGGATAAGGATTTGCCATACAGATTGTGAATTCTTCATGGGATAAAGTTAAATTGTTTTAAAGCCATTGCATGGCTACAAATAAATAAAAGAGAAAAGTCCACACAAACGTTGGTACAAAGGAAAACTGGCAAAAGGTACCAGGGTACCCAAGCTTTCAGATGTGGAAGAGCTAAAATATGGTTTTCCTCATGTGTTGGAGGATTTTTAAACTTATTCAAAACTTAAGATTGGAATTTGATTGAATATTAAAGTTTAAGCTGGTTTACCTCTATTTGGACAGGAATTACAAGCTTCCAAAGGGTGAATCACCATATGCAGAGCTGTAATCAAGTATTTGGGAAATTTCAAAGCTTAATTGAGGTGAAATTTCAAATTTATAGGTGTTAAAACTGTCACAACCACAAAGAATGACCCTCCTCCATTGGTGTTGCGGCAATTCCAACCTGGGACCAAGCTGGGGCCAATTGGCCACACCATATCTTTATGGCCAATTTGGCCCCTTCTGGTGCTCTATGGAATTTTGGCCATATCACTCCTCCCTGTCCTTTTATGGCCTCAGGCCATATCCTGCCATCATTGGCCTCCTTGGCCAATTCTCAGATCCCCAATCCCCAGGCTTCTATCTATGTTTTGGGCCTGGGGGGTCTCTCTGTCTTCTAGGGGGTTCTGGGCCCCCTCGCCCTCATCATTGTTCCTGGGCCACCCCTTTTCATTAGGGGGTCTAGGGCCTAAATGGCCTTTTTGGGCCATTTAGGCCCCCTATGGGCTCTACAGTCCGTGGGACGTAATCACGGTCCGTGGTCTGTGGGCCATTTAGGCCCCTTTTGGCCTAATTCAATGAGGCCAAAGGGGGAAGCCCATTAGCCCCCAAGGCCAGGTGGGTCCCAAACCAAAATTGGGCCCACCTGAGCCAGTCTTGCCCCAAATTCCATCAAACCCCAAAATGGCCATAAAACCCTCAGGACCCATTTTTGGCCAATAACCACCATGGACCATTCTTCAGCCCATGGCCTCTGGTAACAACCAGAGGCCACCAGATCAGCTCAGCTCAAGCTTTCCCCTCACCTTAAGGGGAATTCTTCCACTCCTCCATGCACCCTGTACTCAAGGTTGTAGGAGTGGTGCATATATGGTATTATATATCATTATGCACCATTTTTTCTCAGCAATTTAATAATGACTTTCTAAGTGCCCAATTCCATCTTTCCTACTCAAGGTCCCAAAATACAACGCCCATTTCAAAGGAGGACTTCTTAAATCATCAGTCTGGCAATCCATGGCAGCAATCAGAAGACCACTCAAGGATCCCAATCACCTGGCCCTGCAGGAGTTGGGTTGGCAATTTCATTCAGGATTATTCCAAGGGCCATTTCCAGAGGTTATACATTCTTTCAATCAGTTGTCAAGGCATCAAGTATTTCAATACTCCTTGGACAACTCAATTGGTCCATACAGGCATCAATCGTTCAACCTGTATGTACTTGGCCTGTCAGCCTGTGACTCAAAACCAGAGCACAAGCATGACAGCCAAAATACCATAAATCAATGGTATAGCCAAGATACCACCAAAACATTGAGCTGAGCCAAATCAGCTCAAAAAGTATCAAAAGAAACAGGAAACTCACCCCTTTCTGAAAATATAAGTCCCATCACCATAGGACAAAGAATAACAAAGTTGTTCATGCTCAAAGTTATTGCTGAGCATAAACCTTAATTTTCACCTCTCATCTAAAATCCAGAAGGAGAGGCTTAACCCCATCAAATAGGTATTCAAAATGAAGCTCTAAGCCAGGGCTATCCAATGGTACTAGCCAAACTGAGCTAGCACCAGTATTACTTGAGCTATGGCCAAATTCAGGCCAAATAAGGGTGAACAAAACATTGACCTCTCATCTAACCTTTGCAGTTTTAGTGTGAGATACCTGAAGTGGGGTCTTTTTGGAAGGAGAACAATCAGGGCTATCTTATGGTGTCATACATTTCCCCATATCCCATCTAGAACAAAGGTTTTTGGGCAAATAAGCTCAATACAGCTTTTTGCCTAAACCACGCAGATGTACAAAATTCTTGTACATGGGACAACTTTGCCATATTCAATGATACCCATATCGAATGAGGTACCATTGTGTAGAGCACAGAAATGGATACACAATGAACCAATTTTGAGGGTGATATCTCGAGAATTGAAAAAGGTATGGCTGTTTTAAGGTCAGATTCCCACCTGCTGTCATATACAGCCTTACCATGGGATAATGTCCCACAATCATGAATATAAGGTGTCAAATAGACAAAAAAGCTTGTTTTTACTTCAATATCTCATATTTCAGTCAATACTGGGGGCCCATACAGTTTCTGTACAACATTCTACGCGTCATACACGTCAGAATCAGGTTGTGAGATCCCCAGATGGGATTTTTCACCCTGTATTGGTGAAAACTGCCCAGATGTGGTTTCAAAACCACATCTGAGCCCAATACAGGCTGATACAGGTCTTTGCAAACCACAAGCCTGTCCCAGAGAGTGAAAAATCTTCACTTCCTCTACGTGGAAAGGTCTAGCACCCTTGCCACCTCATTTCAGGATAAAAAGGAGGCTTTTCACAGCCAGAATTGTTTCCTCATCCTGCTCTTGAATACCCTAAGTAGTAAACTGTCCAAAAAGCTTTACTCTTGGGTAAGACTTGGGTATAATTATAATTTTAATTATTGTAGCTCTTATTATAGTAATCCAACTGGTAAAATTGCACCCAGGGTTCTCAATAGTGCTCACCACCACTATTCTTTAATAGTAGAGCCCTTTAATTATATTATGAATCTTTATTTTACTCAAAACACTCTTATCTTAAATCATTTTCTACATGTCACAGTCAAAGTTCTAGTTGAAAATACCCTAATTACTGCTTCAACATAGACTCAGCCTGACATGGCACAATTGGGCCAACTCATATTCCACTGTGGGAATTCAATCACACAGTTCAAATTTCAAGATGGCCAGATCTGTATTGACCCAATTCAGACAATACAGCCGGTGACTCACCTTCAAGGATCAGTATTTCAACTTTTCACATATACTGGCCACCTTTCAGCACCTGGGGACCTCTCCCCCAGTTAATTAATATATTGTATTTATTCTTATATTTATTTTCTTTTACTTTATACAAGTTAATATTAAAGTTAATACTGATAATCTTAAGTCAGTCATTCAGCCCCTTTCTCTTTTGCTTCCTCACCTGTCAGTGGATATTGGTGTTCATATTCTTTACTAATTCCATTTCCTTTACTGGCAGGTTGAAACAGTGAATTGGGGATTCACTTGGTTGGCTTCTCTTATTATCTTTGGCCTTTGGCTTCTTATTTTTCTCTTTTATCTTTGGCATACTTTTCTTTTCCCTTCTTCTTCTTTAAAGAATTAAATATTTATTATTTCTTATATCCTTTGGAGCCCTCCAAGTGAGTTCTTGATTCCTGAGTGCCAGGCCACTCTTGCTTCCATAAGAGCCCCTGTGACATTATATTAATTAACTCATGATTTTTTCTTCTTTTCATTCATTCATTTCACTTCATTGAAATTATGACTCTTTAATGTTTTATGATCCTATGATTTATTCATCACCTCTTAATTTTCTCTCATTCATTATTGATTCTGAAAATTGAAAGCGGACCCCAATTTTATTTTTTGTTTCTCTCTTTTTAAATCTTATCTCATTTTCACCTTCATTCAATTCATCAAATCCTTCGTATTCAGGCCCTCATTATTGAAATTCAGATTGATCTTTATTATCATTCAGACACGTCTTCAAATCAAGATTCACATTTGATTTGTTCTTCCAGAATTTTGATTTTTCAAGGAGATTTCACTTGATTTTGATTTTGACTGATTTATTTCACATAAATTGACCTGATGATTTTATTGATTTTGCTAATTTTTCACATCAAGAATTTTGACATAAATTGATTTGCCTCATTCATTTTGATTGATTGATTTTATGCAAGATTTTGATTTTGAATTGATTTGAAATTTGATTTTGATTGATTTGACTTATTTGATTAATTGACTTCAAGTTTTAATTTGATATTTAATTGATTGATTTACCTGAATATCTCATTTGATTCATTGATTATTGATGTTTCCTCAAGATTTGAATCTTATTTGACCTTCAAGACTATTTTGGTTTTGCCTCAAGTTGTTTATTCAGATTTTGATTATTTTCATTTAATTTTATTTTTATTCAATCATGCCACTCCAACGCTCACCTCCTGAAAGACAGACAAGATCTCAGGCTGTTCTCACTCCTACACTCCTACTCCAAGAGCTCCTCTTGATGGGACCCCAGCAGTTCCACCACTGAAGGCCCAATTAGACGCAGGACCAATCAAGGATGGAGAAGAACTATCCAGTAAGGAAGGAAAGGGGGCCAAGAGGATCAAATTCTTTTTCAGGAGTAGTTGGCAGTTTTCCAGGCATGTCAAGGACTATTCTTAGAGGTCCAGGTGAAGATGGTGAAGAGGAAGAGTCTTATGGCACTGAGGCTGCTCCTGCCCCTGTGGGAGAATCTGAAGGCACCAGAGGACCAACTCTAGCCCGGTCTGATCAGCCTGTCTCTCACCAGACTCAACCATCCTTATTGGCCATCATGCAGCAAATGACCCAAATTATGGCCAATCTTCAAGCTTCTGCATCTTCTGAAGTTTCCAGACCACCAGCCTTCAAGACTCCATCTATGAAGGCGCCGGAATGTTTTGATGGGACTCAACCCTTCAAAGTCAGAATTTTCATTCAGTCTTGTCAACTTATTTTTCACAATAACCCAGCAGATTTCTCTCAAGATAGAAAGAAAGCTCTTTATGCCACTTCATTCTTAGTTGGCAGGGCTGAAAAATGGATTGAGCCGTATCTTTCCAATCTCAATAATCAAGACTCAAGTCATCTTCTCAATTCCTGGCAATTGTTTGAATACCAACTCTTCACTTTATTTGGGGACCCAAATGAAGTTAGAAAAGCTGAAGCAGAGTTGGATGGCCTTAGAATGAAAACAGGTGGGCATGTTGCCTTAAACATTGCCGATTTCAGGAGTTTGGTTTCAAGAAGTGGAGATTTGGGTGAAAAGGCTCTTATTCATCATTTCAGGAAGGGTTTGGCCTCCAGGATTCTGGATCAATTTGCCTCCCATCCTTCAAATATTGATTCTCTTCAAGACTTAATGGAAGTCACCCTGGAACTTGATACCAGGTACCATGAGAGGCAAAAGGAGAAATATCATCATCAAGAGAAGAAGCCTGAAGCCTCAAAGTCAAAACCTTTTCATCATCAAAATTCTTCAAGCTCAAGTCATAAGAAGAAGAATTTTCATTCTCAAAAGCAGGAAAAGCCCCATTCTTCCTTGTTGAATAAGGACTTCAAGTTGAAAGGTTCTGAAAAAGAAAGAAGAATCAAGGAGGGCTTGTGTACTTATTGTGGTGGGAAGCATAGTCTTGAGTCCTGTGTCAAAAGGCCTCAAAACAAGCTTACCCAACCGTCAGGCAGTTTTCCCAACCAGGGAAAAGCCTGAGTGAAGATCATGTTGTGTTCAATGGTCTTCACTGTTTTCCATCCAGAGCACAATTGTGCATTCTGAATACTGGTGTCAAGAATCCTCTTAAATTCTTTGTTTTTTCTTCTCTTTCTGATGTTTTTTACAGTATTCTCATTGATTCTGGTGCTACATACCCATTTATTGAAAAGCAGTTTGTTCAAAAGTACTCATTGACTATGTCACAACTTTCAGAGAAGATTCCTCTGAGTCCCCTTCCTTATATGTGACTCACCATACTAAATATATGGTTGAGCTCCCTTCTTCCCAAGCTTTGAATGGGAATTTTTAGTCATCGATACTCCCAAGGGAGAAGACCTCATATTGGGCTTTGACTTTCTAAATCATTTTAATCCTTCTATTGATTGGAGGCAAGGGCTGATAACCTTTAATGCTGATCATAAGGACTAGTCTGATCCTTCTAATTCTTTCCATAATGACTTTTCTTCTGCCAAATCATGTGCAGCGCTGGTTGGTGATTCCAGAAAACCATCATTTCCATCTTCTGTCCATACTCCTTCCATGAATTTCCCTCAGTCATTACCATTATCTAGAGATGAAGTGTTCAAAGAGATTCAACATGTTGGAGAAGATAATTCTGTATCTTCACTTCATCTCTTCTTTGGGAATATGGCCCTTCCTCCTTCATTGTATCATGACTCCCTGGAGGAGTTGTGGGATGAAGAGGAAGAGCCAGAAGAAGTAGAAACCGTGATGAAGGTTGGTCCTTCTACTTATCACCAATATTTGGATGTATTCTCCAAGGTGAAAGCAGAGAAACTTCCTCCTCACTGCGCCTGTGATCATCATATTGAGGTGGAGGGGTCTCTACCTCCAGTTGGGGTGATCTCCTCTTTATCCAATCAAGAGTCAGATACACTCATGGCCTACATTTCAGAGAATGTAGAGAAATGTTTCATCCGGCCAAGCTCCTCTTCAACAGGAGCACCTGTCCTCTTTGTCAAAAGGAAAAATGGTGGCCTCCGTTTGTGTATTGATTACTGCAAACTCAATGCTGTTACTAGGAAGAACAAGTATCCTGTTCCTCCTATGAATCAGCTTCTCAATGTTTTTAATGATGCTTCTATCTTCTCCAAGATTGATTTTCATGGTGCATATAACCTTCTCAGAATCAAGGAGGGTGATGAACATTTGACATGCTTCAGAACTAAATATGGCAGTTTTGAGTACTTGGTTATGCCATTTGGGCTCACCAATGCTCCTGCCTCTTCAGAATCTTTTCAATGATATATTCCAAAATCTTCTTGATGTCTCTGTTGTGGTTTATTTGAAGGAGGTTATGGTCTTTTCCAAATCTGAGGAAGAACATGTCACTCATGTGTCCACTGTTCTTTCCAGACTCAGAGCCAATACCCTTTTTGCTAAGGCCTCAAAATGCCTATTTCATGTCTCCAGTGTAGAATACCTTGGTTATGTTGTTTCTTCTGAAGGCCTCAAGATGGACCAAGCCAAAGTTCAACTGATTCTCAATTGGCCACCTCCAAGAAACCTCAAGGATATTCAATCATTCCTTGGTTTTGCCAACTTCTACCACCATTTCATCAAGAATTATTCAAAGAAGATCAGTTCACTCACCAGTTTCCTCAAGAAAGATTCCTGTTTCTCCCTCAATGAAGAAGCTCTTAGTCAGTTTCACCAACTCACAGAGGCCTTCACCACCGCTTCAATCCTTCTCTACCCACCATTTTAGAGACCAATGCATCCAATTATGCTTTTGGTGCTGTACTGAGTCAGGTCTCTGAATCAGGAAAACATCCCATTGCATTCAACAGCCGCAAGCCTATCCCAGAAGAGCTCAGCTATGAGCTTCATGACAAGGAACTCCTTGGCATAGTCCGGGCTCTCAAGCGGTGGAGGGCTTTTCTTCTTTCTCTGTCCTCTCCTTTTGAAGTACTCACTGATAATGCCTCTCTTCAGTACTTTATGTCTTCAAAAGTCCTTGCTTGCCTTCAAGCCCGCTGGGCTGAGTTCCTTTCTGAATTCCATTTCTCAATCACTTACTTCCCTGGCTGCCTAGCTACTCTTCCGGATGCCTTATCACGTTGGGACAACGTCTATCCGGAGAGGGGGGAGGATTTCATCAGAAAGAATCCAATGAACTTTAAACAGCCCATCAAGCAGGATGAATTCCAACCTTCAAGATATTTTTCAGTGAAGGTGGAATATTTTAAAAATCTGATTGATTCAATCCAGAAGGCTCTATGGCAAGATTCTCAGTACAAAAGTATCCTTCAAGAATTGGGCAAAGGTAAATCCATCCAGGATTATCCTCTTAATTCCTCTTCCAAGATTGGGTGGTGCTCCCAAATGACCCCACAATTCAACTCAATATTCTTCAAAGGTGGCATGACTCTCCTCTAGCTGGACACCCTGGCCAAGAGAAGACTCTCAAACTTGTCAAGCAGGATTTCCACTGGTCTGGCATGACTCAATTGATCAAGGATTATGTCTCATCCTGTCAACAGTGTTCAAGAAACAAGAATATTCACCACAAGAAGTTTGGACTCCTCAAATCTCTTCCAATTCCAAATGGTCCTTGTATTTGTCTTTCAATGGACTTCATCAGTCAACTGCCACTGTCCAATTCATTTGACTCAATCCTTGTCATAGTGGACAGATTCTCAAAAATGGTGGTTTTCATTCCAACAATGTCTTCAATCACTTCACTGGATTTGGCCCATTTATTCATCAAGAATATCTTTTGAAAGCATGGCCTTCCTTCAAGCATTGTCAGTGATAGAGGTCCCCTTTTTGTTTCTTCCTTTTGGACCAATCTTTGTCAGCAGCTCAAGATTTCAAGAGATTTGTCAACTGCTTACCATCCAGAAACTGATGGACAGACAAAGAGGTTAAATCAGATACTAGAACAGTATCTTTGGATGTATGTCAGTTATCATCAAGATGATTGGAACACCTGGCTCCCTCTGGCTGAATTTGCCTACAATAATTCTGATCACTCTTCAACCAAGCAATCCCTGTTTTTCACTTTTTATGGAAGAGATCCACAATTTGACTCAGTTCACATCACTGAAGATACTCCTGCTGGAAGGTTATCAACAAAAATCCAATCAGTACAGCAATATGTCAAGAGAGAAATTGAAGTTGCCATAAACCGGCTTAAGAGGTATGCAGATAAATGTAGAGCAAGTCCACCTGTTTTCAATCCTGGTGACATCGTATGGCTTTCTTCCAAGAACATCAAATCAACCAGACCCACCAAGAAGCTTTCTGGAAGATGATTGGGTCCTTTTCCAATCTTGAAGAAAGTCAGTACTCATGCTTACCACCTCAATGGAAATACATCCACCCAGTCTTCCACATTTCACTCTTGGAACCAGTAAAGACATCGACAATCCCAAATTGGCATCAAGAGCCTCCCCCTCCAATCATTTTTGAAGAAGAAGAGGAATGGGAAGTCTCTCAAATACTGGCTCCAAAGCTCAAGAGAAGAAAGTTATGGTATCTGGTGGAATGGAAAGGTTTCAGTCAAGACTCAGAAAGATCCACATGGGAACCAGCTGAAAACCTCAAGAATTGTCCCGAACTTGTCAAAGATTTTCATTCTTTGTATGCTGAAAAGCCAGGACCCAATTCTTCAAAAGCTTGAGTTTTTATGGTTCTTGGTGGGGAGAGGAATTACCAAAAGTAAGTCTCACTCCTGGTATGCACCTTTAGGGGTATTCTACTCTTTTCTGTTGTAAGCATCACCTTGGCCACTCTGTGACCACTTTGCAATTTGGACACAAATCTTTTGGCCTGGCTTTCAACATCAATTTCAATTTATGGCCATTTACACTTGGAAAAATGGACCATTCCTTTCTTATTTTCCTTCCCAAGATATTATCCCTTCAACACATTCTTTTATCAAGAAATTTCTTATTTATGGCACTGACAGGAGTGGTAACTACCAAAAGTAAGTTCCTCTCCTGGTGTGCACTTCCCTGAGGGGTCTACAATCTTTCAAAACATCACCTTGGCCATTTTTTGAGCACCTGGCATCAAACTCTTTCATCCAGGTCCTTGGCCACTTTCAAAATCAATTGTCAAAATCCATGATGAAGATTGGACTCTCCCTGAAAATTCATTTTCCTTTTTATTTTCTTTTTCTTTCTTTATATTTGTTTCTTTTACTTTTTTATTCTTTATGTCTTCTTATATGTCTTTTATCATAAATCTTAATGCCAAAATCATGTCTTCAACATTTTCACGCCAAATGTCAAGAGAAGACCAATTCAACCTCAATTCATATGCCAACACTTTTATGAGTTCAAATTTATTCTTTTCATGATTCAAATACCTCTGGAATCCCTTTGTCCAATATGTCTCAACAGCCTCAACAGACTTCTACCTTATCTTGGTGCTCAGGAGCTCACAATTCAAGGTAGGGGGGTACTGTCACAACCACGAAGAATGACCCTCCTCCATTGGTGTTGCGGAAATTCCAACCTGGGACCAAGTTGGGGGCAATTGGCCACACCATATCTTTATGGCCAATTTGACCCCTTCTGGTGCCCTATGGCATTTTGGCCATATCACTCCTCCCTGGCCCTTTATGGCCTCAGGCCATATCCTGCCATCATTGGCCTCCTTGGCCAATTCTCAGATCCCCAACCCCCAGGCTTCTATCTTTGTTTTGGGCCTGGGGGGTTCCGGGCCCCCTCGCCACCCCTTTTCATTAGGGGGTCTAGGGGCTAAATGGCCTTTTTGAGCCATTCAGGCCCCCTATGGCTTCTACAGTCTGTGGGCTGTAATTGTGGTCCGTGGGCCATTTAGGCCCCTTTTGGCCTAATCCAATGAGGCCAAAAGGGGCCAAAGGGGGAAGTCCATTAGCCCCCAAGGCCAGGTGGGTCCCAAACCACAATTGGGCCCACCTGAGCCAGTATTGGCCCCAAATTCCATCAAACCCCAAAATGGCCATAAGACCCTCAGGACCCATTTTTGGCCAATAACCACCATGGACCATTTTTCAGCCCAGGGCCTCTGGTAACCACCAGAGGCCACCAGATCAGCTCAGCTCAAGCTTTCCCCTAACCTTAAGGGGAATTCTTCCACTCCTCCATGCACCCCGTACACAAGGTTGCAGGAGTGGTGCATATATGGTATTATATACCATTATGCACCATTTTTGCTCAGCAATTCAATGGTGACATTTTCAGGACCCAAATACATCTTTCCAAATCAAGGTCCCAAAATCCAATGCCCATTTTGAAGCAGGACTTCTGAGCTCATCAGTCTAGCAATCCATGGCAGCAATCAGAAGACCATTCAAGGATCCCAATCACCTGGCCCTGCAGGAGTTGGGTTGGCAATTTCATTCAGGATTATTCCAAGGGCCATTCTCAGAGGTTTTACATTCTTTCAATCAGTTGTCATGGCATCAAGTATTTTAATACTCCTTGGACAGCTCAATTGGTCCATACAGGCGTCAGTCACTCAACCTGTATGTACTTGGCCCAATTGGGTCAATTCATATCCCACTGTGGGAATTCAATCACACAGTTCAAATTTCAAGATGGTCAGATCTGTATTGACCCAATTCAGACAATACAGCTGGCAAGTGACCATCCAGGATCAGTCTTTCAGCTTTTCACATATACTGGCCACCTTTCAGCACCTGGGGACCTTTAACCCAGTTAATTAATATATTGGATTTATTTTTCTTTTTATTTTCTTTTACTTGATTAAAGTTAATACTGATAATCTTAAGTCAGTCATTCAGCACCTTTCTCTTTTTCTTCTTTGCCTGTCAGTGGATATTGGTTGTCATATCCTTTACTAATTCCATTTCCTTTACTGGAAGGTTGAAACAGTGAATTGGGGATTCACTTGGTTTGCTTCTTGGCCTTTGGCTTCTCTTATTATCTTTGGCATTTGGCTTCTTATTTTTCTCTTTTATCTTTGGCATACTTGTCTTTTCCCTTCTTCTTCTTTAAAGAAATTAAATCTTTATTATTTCTTATATCCTTTGGAGCCCTCCAAGTGAGTTCTTGATTCCTGAGTGCCAGGTCACTCTTGCTTCCATAAGAGCCCCTGTGAACAAAACCTTAAAATTAATTGAAATTCAATTCTAAGTGGATTGGCCTGGATGTTTCACATAGATTGAAGTTCAATTCTAAGTATATTTTTGAGCAGGAATCTTTTTAATTGGTCTTGTGATTAGAATTTTCAACTATTCTTAGAGAAAATTAGGATTTATTTAAAAATTGATCAAAAATCCAGTTTGAAAGATTTCAACTTGAAGCTTAATATTTAAGTTTTTAATGTGATTAAAATTAATATAAATACATATTATCTTATACTTAGCTTTAAAGTAATTAATCAAAAGTACGATTAAACTTACTTGAAGTTAAGAAGAACGCTGGTAACTTTAAATTGAAATGAGAAAGAAGTTAACCTAGGCTAAGAGCCTCTTTTTCAAGTATGTTTTTTTTAGTTTTGACTTGAGAATTCCATTTATATCCATTATTGATTGTAGGTGCTTCTCTGAAGGAATAAAAGAAGCCTTTAAATAACTTCTTTGTCCATAAAAATAATCATTCAATCAATTAGACATCTAAAACAGGCAATATTTTGTTCAATATAAAATCTTATATTATTAAATTAATCCTTAATTAATTCTACTATTTACAAATGATAAATAACTGATTGAAATCATAGAATTTAGATTTTATTGTGTTAATCATCATCAATAGATTTTATTACATAAATTGTTTCTCTTGAAATCCACAAATTTCCTCTAAAACCCCTTGAAGTCATATTTTATTTCTTTGAAATTTTGTTTTTTTGTGTGCTTTTAGCTTATGAGCATTTTTTAATACTAAGACTGTTTTTCTTTGACTTATTGCATGAAATAAATGTTATAAGTAAGCATATCTCTGAATTCTACCTCTTTGATATCTAGTATCAGTTTTCTTAGAATTTCTCCATACAGATTATTTCTGCACAATGTGTGTGATAATTTCTTTTATAAAGAATATTCTCATTATTTCACAAATATAACTGTCTCATTAAGAGCTTTTATATTTCTTATTATTATAGATTTCAGGAAATTTTATAATAATAGAGTCATAATAATTTTGTATAATTATTAAGAATTCTTTTTATTATCAAATTATTTAATAATAATTAATTCTTCTTATTATATAATTGTTTTGAATAATTATATCAAGCTTTGGTTATGATATTTAATTATATTATATTTTCTACTGAGGACAGTACTATCATCAAGAGTTTCATATAACAAACTCACATTTTGGGGCCTGGCTGTGATTTTAACCAATTTTTGGGACATAAGTCAGATTCTGGAACTTATTTTACTCTATTTCAAGATAAAATTTCCATGTTTCCTTAGGTTTTTGGTTTTTTGGAACTCATCCCTTATAAGTAATCTTTATCATTTTAATAAGATTACTTTTCTTAATATTATTCTTTAAAAAAGTATAATATTTACTTACTCTAGTATAAAGTGGAAGATAATGAAATTTGGAGTAATAAATGTATTAGTTGAATTATTATTCCTTAAAGAAAACAGAAAGAAAATGAAATAAAACTTAAAAATCTTCACATGGAAAATTTTTTTTCTACTCTCAAAACATTTTTTTGTTATTTTTGACATAATTTCCCAAAAATTACTTTATAGCGACTTTATTCAATAAGACAAGTTATTAAATTTTCTTGTTTTTTATTTATTTTAGGAAATAACTTCCCTTTTTTATTCCAGTCTTATCTTTTAGAGAAAGATCTCATGAATCTAGCATCTCAGAATAAAGTATTAATATTCAGACCAGCCAAATACCAAGGGTTGACTTAGAAAAGAGCCGTTGAAAGGTCCAGAAGGTGAATTTCATCCATTTATTGGTCAAATTTGCTTTAAGTTGACATTAAATGACTCCTACTAGAAGTTTAAGTAGCTACTTTATCCAATTAAATGGATCTGGACCAGGAAATTCAAGTCATAAATCAAAAATACAATTCCAGCCCAGAGGAGTGGCACAAATGGAGGATGCCAGAAATTACACCAGTTCCCAAAGGCTAGCAAGCACCTTTTAAGCTATTCTTAAGAATCCTGAAGATGAAATAACTTCTATTCCTCTTGTAAAATATGAAGAACTTCCGGGAAGAAGCAGTAGAGATATACCAGTCTCATTACATGAACTGGTTTGTGGTGGTAAAGCAGCAAGAATGAGACCTGTTCTGAGCCTCTAGGTAGGGAAAATAAGCCCATGTCCTCAAGTGAGGGACTTCTTAGGCCCAGAAACAACAGAGGATCCTCTGTGTGATCCTTGAGGTATATTTTACATACACAAATAGGACAAAATTAATATTAGAATCAATCTGAACTATGCATAACCCACAAGTCATGTATGTATCTAAAATTTATTATTTTTCATTTAAGAAAATATGAATAGCTTTTTTTTGAGTAATTATATCCATTAATTTAAGGCCAGAGTTGGATCCTGCACAAAAGCCCTCCTAGAGTATCTCCATAGAGTGAATAAGCTTAAATTAAATCCATGAGGTAGTAATATGGAAAATACTTCAATTGAACATAAAAGAATTGTGAAATTGTTTGTTTTTCTCAATTCCACACCAAAATAATGGGAATGTGAGAAATTCCATGTTTCATATACACTAATATTAGTGTTATGCATGTTTTTGGAACTCAAAATCACAGTATTATTAAATACAGTTTTGATACAACTATAGTGGACATCTGTTTTGAAGCCTGGATTCCTTTTTTTGGAATGGATATAGCTAAGGAGGACAAATGACATCAAAGAGAGCCAGGGTACCCAACTTCTGAGGCATCCCAGAAATGGATAGCTCTAAATCCTGAATCTATTATTTATCATGGCCCAATTGGTACACTAAAACATTCTGGGAACTTGCTTATAAAGTTAAAGTCCCACTAAATCATAAGAAAATAGCAAATAAGCTGCTATTTTCATGTGACAAGAAGGTAATGAGCTACTGTGACTCATGTAACCATGTCAATTCTTAATTATCTTCCATTTATAAGCCCTAAAAGAGTAATCAAAACACTCTTTGTACTAGTATCCATATATTGACCTCATGGAAACCAGCTACAACTGTGCCATGTGCAATTCTATGTAGAAATAAGGGGAAAACTTCAAAAATTCACTAAAAATATGATTCTTAATTAATCCTTCTGAAACCTTAAGGATCAATGAACAAAGGAATACTTCATATAAAAACCAAATTTAATTATGATGATGTAATTCAAATTAAAAGTTTTACCTCCAGCCCATTTTTGATGATTCCATGTGAAACACTGAATGTTGCAAATTGACAGAAAATACAGTCTGTGATGAAATTTTCAATAACATCTATAGCTTTGAGGAATTAATTTTTATGTCCAAATAAAAGGATATTTACAGTGGTTATTCCTTTACTTATTAACCATAAATGCATTGGTAGTCATGTAAAATGACTTAATTAAGTAGTTATGATAATCTTAGGTGACAACATATGATGCAATTAATAATCCAAAGTGGAAAGTTGTTTTCTCATTCATTGGTTAAATATTTCTACAGGGGGTGCCTCTGTGATCTGTTATTGACTCAAAAGTGGCCTCCTCTTGCCAGTTTTTCCAAATCATCTTATTATTAAATGATACCATTAAAACCATGGAGTAAGTATTATTTGATACTTTTCTTAAGTGCTTTAATTATTTCAGAATAAATCAGAAATATTTGAGATAATAGAAGTATACTAATTACAATAGTATCTAACTATTATATTGTTTTATTACTGTTACAATTCAATTTTGATCCCTTGAATCCACCATTAATGCGTCAAATCACTTTACCAATTCTTAACAAGGTATTATTGGAGTATTAGTGAGTGTTTTTACTTAATTATTTAATTTTTTCTCTGAAAATAGTTTTCTTCAAGAATTATCTTTATGATTCTTCTTGCAAAAAAAACTATACATTAAAATAAGTTATATTATTTTAATAAAGAAGTTTTATTATTAAATAATTCTAGTAATTCATTCTTATGGAAAATTAATTCTTACTTTCATAATCACTAGTAATGTATGACAAGTAAAATATATAATTAAGTAATTATTCATTTTCAATTGTGGTTATAATAAGTTTATTTTTTATATTTCATAAGAGCAGTAATATTACTGTTGATTTATAGTGATATTGCCGACAGCTTCATAGACACATCTTACATTCTAGAAGGATGGAAGTAAATGTCTTTGAAAGGATAGGTCCAGCAGAAAAAAGCTTAGTCACGAACCAAAGCAGGTTATCAGAGTATCAGAAGAAGCAGTTGGCTCAAAAGAAAGACACACTCCTGTGGAAGCCCCTCAAGCATCCAAAAAGGCCAAACAAAGACAAGAGAACCCTAAAGACCAGCCAGATGGGAAAGGGAAAGGAAAAGGGGAAAGGAAAGTCCAAATGGACCAAACCTTACGCACAGAATCACAGAATTTAAAAGAGATAAAAAAAAGCCATGGACAATGTGCTCAATATTGAAAGAGCTTTCATGGAATTCAAAAGCAGGGAGGAGGAAAGAATTATTAAATATTTCCCAAAGAAATAGGTTTTTCAAAGCTTCTATCTACCTTTGAAACTTGTCATGAAGTAATTTTAACACAATTTAACAATGTGGAATATTTCAAAATGAAGTTGAATAGAGAAATCTTTCAAGAAAAAGAATCACAAAATACCATTCTTGGTCTAGGGAATTTAGATAAAGACAATATTCTGTTTGTGACATGTATTTGTGAGAGGATTAAATCCAAATCTAAATTGCTTAATCAGAAAGATAATAATTATATTTTTTTATAGCTTAACAATTGAAAGATTTTAAAATAAAAGATAAAAACTTTGATGATTCAACTAGTCATAATGCAGCTCTTTTCCAAGAACAATTGAAAAAAAGTGACACAGAAAGACTTTCATTGAATAAATATATTCAATCAAGTACCAATAATATCTCCTTGAGAAATGAGACACCAAGGGAGTCTACACCAATTCCAGAAAGAAATGTGTTTAACCTGAATAATGACTTAAATAATATAATTTCAAATCATAATTCAGAAGTTAGCACTTTCTTTGACTTGAAAGATATTCCAATATTAGTGAAATTGTCTACCTTTAGTGGTGAAGGATAATGTAATAAGATTCAATTTATGAAAAATTGATATATTTAAAGAAGCCTTGAGCATAAAAGATGAGTAAATAAGCTCCACATTAAACTCATTATTTACCAAATAAGCCAGAAATGGTATTATAAAATGATACAAGACCATAGTAAACATTTCTGGCCCTGGCAAAAAGAACAAATTATTTCCAAATGAACTAATGACTCTTGGAGATTTAAAATGGAAAATTCTTTTGAAGAAGACATTTTTAATATTGAGAGGGACAGGCCCATATCCTGGTTTCTTGAGAAGAAGGACATATTAACTGCCCTCCATCCTGACATGTCTGACACAATGTTACATAGAAGCATATCAAGACAATTTTAGTGGTGACCTAGAAAATGCTTTAAGAAACAGATGTATTTACACTTACTCAACAGAGGATTATATTAATGTCATAGAAAAAACCACTACCAGAACAAAAATAGATAGAAACTGGTATAAACCCCCAATAAAAAAAAATAGTGGGAAACCAATTTCTAGAGAAAGACAAAATAGACCACAAGACAGAGCTCCTTTGATATGCCATAAATGTGGAATTACATCTCATTTAGCTAACACTTGTCCTGAGAAAACAAGAATCAATGAGATAGATTTTCAGAAAAGTCAAAACACCAAGGAAAACAATGAATTTACAGTACAAGAAAGTGATTCTGAACCTTTTGAAGAAGAAGAATTACCAGAGGAACTTAGTATAGAGAACATAAATATGTCCTTTGAATTCAAAGAGACACATACTTACTTTTCACAATATAGTAATTAATGTATGGATCTAATACATGTGCAAGATGCCACAATGCAGAAAACAGGCCTGTCAAAGGTGAAGGCTATACATATGGATCCTCTTGTGTCATGGATATCAGAATATACAAAAATATGCCAATATACCTCTTGAATCAGGTGCTTTCTGGACTTGTTTTGGTACAATTTATATTTGAAAACCCAGACCAATTTGAAAGAGAAATTGATTCCAATTGAAGGTATAAAATTCAGTAGTTCTACCCAAGATATGCATCCTTTGGCCATTTTTGAGAATCAATAATATTTCTTCATCCCAAAGGAAGTATTAGACTGAAAGTTGAATTTGTTTTTATCAAAAATTTTACCTCACAACATTTTACACTTGGAAATCATTATCTTCATACTCATGGTATTGATATTAATAATCATGAAGACAGATATTTTAAAATAGGGGAAAATAAAAGACAAAGATTTGCTTTTCCACAAGAAAGGAAAGAAACCACTTTTATAAGACTTATTGGAAGAAATAAAAGAGAAACCTTAGTTAGGTACAGACACCCATAACATGAAGATGAATGGCTTTCTGAAAATAAAATACCTGCTTACCAAATGTTTCTCAGAAGATTAAGACATGAGAGAAGACCAATTCCTCAATAAGAAAAATGTGATTTTTTTTCTAAAAATAATTGAAAACTATCAGTAGAGAGGTTGGAAAATGGGTTAAACCCTCCCAAATTCAATTGAGGCTATACTATTCACTGAAATATTGTGGTACAATTCTCTTGGTGGTAGGTAATGTGATCCTGTGAGGTATGTATGATATCCCCATAATGCCACAAAGAGGTTTTTATACAGTTGATTTAGTCTTAGAAGGACTTTCCATGTGAATTCGAAATAAATAACAACAAATGTGTATAGATTTAATTTTTCATAAACAAAGTTAGAAATATTATTTGATTTTTACAGTCTACATCAAAAATCATCTAGGGTAGATCCATAGGGTTTTATACCCAATAATGGCTATATCTTGGGTTATTGGAAGGATTAAGAATCTCACAGTACAGAAATACATCTTTACAATTTTTATTATAAAATTTTAAATTGTCAATTTTAACCTTAGATTTAAATTTGCATAATTTTTATGCAAATCAAACTGTGGTGTATAATTACTGAATTGACTAGGGATTTTCCATAAAATCTTCATCCTTAATGTGAGCTCAATTTAAATGGCTTTAAATTCATTTCAACACTTTAAACTAATAAGAGGGAATAATTCACACAAAAAGGGGGAGAAAAGAAAACTGGAAAAAGGTTCCAGGGTACCCAACTTTTGGGATCCCAAATAAGGTTTTTCACCTGTATTGAAGGTTTTTAAATCCTATGTAAACTTTAACATTATATTTTGATCTAATATTAAAGTTTAAACTGGTTTATACCAATTCAGACAGGAATTTCAAGCTTCCAAATGATAAATCCTCATATGAAGACTTGTAATCAAGTTTTTAAGAGCATTAAAAGGTTCAATAAGCTTAAATTTGAAATTTATGGTTGTTAAAACCTTATAAGAGCTCAAGGTTTGGTGTGCATTGTTATTTTAAATGGAAAGATAGCAGTAAATTCAAAGATTCATTTAAAATACAATTCCATATGGATTTGCCTGGAAATTTCACACAGCTTAAAATCCAATTTTATATGTATGAAAATTATATATTAAGTATCCTTTTTGAAAGGGCTTTTTGCTGATTAGTCTTGAAATTAGCTTTTTTAATTATTCTTGAAGAAAATTAGTATTTTCTTAGAAATTGATTAAAAATCTACTTTAAAGAATTTGAATGTAAAACTTTATTTTGAAGTTGTTCATTTGATAAAATTTAATATATAAAACTCAATTTGATATTGAAACTTCAAATAATTAACCCAAATGAGGATTGAAGCTACTTGACATCAAGAATAAAACTTTTAACTTTAAATTGAAATGAGAAATAAGTGACCTTAGGTAAAGAGCCTCATTTCAAAGTATGGTTTTCAGCTTTTACCTCAGAATTCAATATATATAAATTATTGATCATGAGAGTGTCACAACCACAAATAATCACCCCCCTCAATGGGTGTTGCGGCAATTCCAGCCTGACCCAAGTTAGGGCCAATTGGCCATACCATATCATTTATGGCCAATTGGCCCCCTCTAGTGCTCTATGGCCTCTTGGCCATTCATGGCCCCAAAAGTCATTTAAGTCCTCAGGCCATATCCTGCCTTCATTGGCCTTCTTGGCCAACTCTTCACCTCACCAACCCCCAGGCCATTACTCTTTGTTTTGGGCCTATGGCCCCTTGGCCCAACCCCTTTTATTAGTGGGGTTTTGGCCTAAATCGCCTTTTTGGGCCATTTAGGCCCCCTATGGCCTCTATGGCCTGTGGGCTATAATTCACAGGCCACGGTCCGTGGAACCCTTATGCCCCTTTTGACCCATCTCCAATGAGGCCAAAAGGGGCCAAGGGGGCAGTCCATCAGCCCCCAAACCACAAGTGGGCCCAACTGAGCAGGGTTTGGCCCCAAAATGGCCTAAAACAACCTCATGACCACTATTCAGCCCATGGCCTCTTTAAGTCACCAGAGGCCATCAGCTCAGCTCCACGATGAGATTCCCCTAAGTTTCATGGGAAGAATTTTCCTTTCTCAATACACCCCATACTCAAGGATCCAGGAGTGGTGCATATATGGTATAATATACCATTATGCACCATTTTTTCTCAGCAATCCAGTGGTGACATTTTCAGGACCCAATCACATGATTCCAAATCAAGTACCCAATCCATCACCAATTTTGAAAAAAAGTATCTTTCAGCTATTTCAGTTTGGCAATTCCCTGGCAGCTACCAGAAGACCATTCAAGGATCCCAACCACCTGGCCCTGCAGGGGTTGGGTTGTCATTTTCTCATCAGGAATATTCTAAGGGAAACTCTCAGAGGTTATAAATCATTTCAATAATTGTCAAGGAATCAAGTACTCAGCATTCCTTGGACAACTCAATTGGTCCATACAGGTAGTAATCAAGCATCCTGTATGGCCTTGGTCCAATTCATATTCCACTGTGGTAATTCAGTGACACAGTTCAATTCTCAAGATGGCCAGAGCTGTATTGTCCCAATTCAGATAATACAGCCGGATGATTCAGCTTCCAGGATCAGCCTTTCAGCTTTTCACATATACTGGCCACCTTTCATCACCTGGGGACTTTTGCCCCATATAATTGATATATTGGATTTATTTTTATCCTTGTTTTCTTGTAGCTTATAAAGTGAATACTGATAATCTTAAGTCAGTCATTTGCACCTTTTTCATTTTTGCTTGTCAGTGGATATTGGTGGTCATCTCCTTAACTAATTCCATTGTTCTTTCTGGAAGGTTGAAACAGTGAATTGAGGATTCATTTGCTTGGCTCTTTGGCTTTTTGCTTTCTTATTTTCCTGGCTATTGGATTCCCTTTTTTTGTTCTTTTGGCATACCTGTCTTTACTTTTTTTTCTTAAAGAAATATATCCTTCTTCTTTTCTTTAATATTTTGGAGCCCTCCCAGTGAGTTCCTGATTCCTGATTACCAGGCCACTGTTGATTCCATAGGGGCCCCTGTGACATTATATTAATTAACTGCCAATTTCTTTTCACTCTGTTAATTCATTCTGATTCACTCATTTCATTGAAATTATGACTCTTTAATGTTATATGAACTTTAAGATTCATCATCACTTCTCAATTTTCTCTCATTCATTCTTCATTTTGAAAATTGAAAGCTGAACCAATTTGTATTTTTGTTTTTCTCTTTTAAATAATCTTTCAAATCATCAAATTAATTTCATTTTTAATTCAGGCGTAATCTCATTTTTTCATTTGATTTTTCATATTGGTCATCAAGATTGTCCAGACACACTCTTCATATCAAGTTTCATTTTGAATTACTCTTCAAGAAATTTTTGATTTTTAGGAAGATTTCACTTGAACTGATTTGATTGATTTATTTTACATATAATTGATATTTACTTCAAGAAAATTGATTGACCTGAAGATTTCATTGATTTTGTTGTTTTTTCACATGAAGATTTTTGAGATAAATTTACTTTTCCCTAAAGAATTCATTTGATTGATTGTTTGTTTTTTGAAGAATTTTATTTTGATTGATTTTGAAATATTGATTTTTTGACTTGAGGATTTCATTTGACATTTATTGATTGATTACTTCAAGATTTTATTTTATTGTTTGATTTCCCTCAAGATTTGATTGTTGATTTTTGACTTCAAGCAAATTTTGATTCTTTATTCATTTGATTTATTTCTATTCCTGAAATCATGCCTATTCAACATTCACCTCCTGCAAGACAGACCAGATCTCAGGCCAGCGCTCAAGTTGTTCTTACTCCAACTACAAGAACTCCTCTTGATGGCACCCAAGCAGTTCCTCAACTGAGGGCCCAACAAGATAGAGGACCCTGCATGGAAGGAGCAGCACCATCCAGGAAGGAAGGAAGAGGGCCAAGAAGATCAAGCTCATTCTCAGGAGTAGTTGGCATATTCCCAGGACTTTCAAGGACCAATCTCAAAGGTCCAGGTGAAGATGGTGAAGAGGAGGAGGAGAATTCTGTGGAAGAGGAAATGTCTGATGGTACTGAAGGTGTTCCTGCTCTGGTGGGGGCATCCCAAAGTACTGGAGGACCAACTGTAGCCCAGTCTGATCAGCCTGTCTCTCATTGGTCTGAACCTGTCACAACCACAAAGAATGACCCTCCTCTATTGGTGTTGCGGCAACTCCAAGCTGAGACCAAGTTGGGGCCAATTGGCCACACCATATCTTTATGGCCAATTTGGCTCCTTCTGGTGCTCTATGGCATTTTGGCCATATCACTCTTCCCTGGCCTTTTATTGCCTCAGGCCATATCCTGCCTGGCCAATTCTTCCATATCCCCAACCCCCAGGTCTTTATCCTTGTTTTTGGGCCTGGGGGTGTCCTTTTGTTTCCTAGGGGTTTCTGGGCCCCTAGCCAGAACCAGGCCTTCTGGGACACCCTGTTTCATTAGGGGGTCTAGGGCCTAAATGGCCTTTTTGGGCCATTTAGGCCCCCTACGGCATCCACGGTCCATGGTTGGTGGGTCAATTAGGCCCCTTTTGGCCTAATAAAATGAGGCCAAAAGCGGCTAAAGGGGCAGAACATTAGCCCCCAGTGCCAGGTGGGCCCACCTGAGCCAATTTTGGCCCTAAATCCCATCAAACCTAAAATGGCCATAAAGACCCTCAAGACCCGATTTTGGCCAATAACCACCGTGGACCAATTTTCAGCCCATGGCCTCTGGTAACCACCAGAGGCCACCAGATCAAATCAGCTCAAGTTTTCCCCTCAACCCAAGGGGATTCACCCAATTTCTCCATGCACCCCGTACTCGAGGTTGCAGGAGTGGTGCATATATGGTATTACATACCATTATGCACCATTTTTGCTCAGAAATTCAATGGTGACATTTTCAGGACCCAATTCCATCTTTCCAAATCAAGGTCCCGAGATCTAACACCCATTCCAAAGGAGGATTTTTTAACTCATCAGTCTGGAAATCCATGGCGGCAATCAGAAGACCATTCAAGGATCCCAATCACCTGGCCCTGCAGGAGTTGGGTTGGAAATTTCATTCAGGATTATTCCAAGGGGCATTACCAGACGCTATACATTATTTCAATCAGTTTTCAAGGCATCAAGTATTTCAATACTCCTTGGACAGCTCAATTGGTCCATACAGGCGGCAATCAATCAACCTGTATGTACTTGGCCCAATTGGGCCAATTCATATTCCACTGTGGGAATTCATTCACACAGTTCAAATTTCAGGATGGCCAGATCTGTATTGACCCAATTCAGACAATACAGCCAGTGACTCACCTTCCCGGATCAGTCTTTCAACTTTTCACATATACTGGCCACCTTTCAGCACCTGGGGACTTTTTCCCCAGTTAATTAATATACTCTATTTATTTTTATCTTTATTTTCTTTTACTTTATTAAGGTTAATATTGATAATCTTAAGTCAGTCATTCAGCACCTTTTCTCTTTTTCTTCCTTGCCTGTCAGTGGATATTGGTGTTCACATCCTTTTCTAATTCCATTTCCTTTTCTGGCAGGTTGAAACAGTGAATTGAGTATTCACTTGGTTGGCTTCTTGGCCTTTGGCTTCTCTTATAATATTTGGCCTTTTGCTTCTTATCTTTTTCTTTTACCTTTGTAATACTTGTCTTTTCTCTTATTCTTCTTTAAAGAAATTTAATCATTATTATTTCTTATATCCTTTGGAGCCCTCCAAGTGAGTTCCTTATTCCTGAGTGCCAGGCCACTCTTGCTTCCATAAGAGCCCCTGTGACAGAACCATCCTTAATGGCCATTATGCAGCAGATGACTCAAATTATGGCCAATTTTCAAGCAGCTTCAGTTTCTGAGTCATCAAGACCATCAGCCTTCAATACTCTATCTATGAAGGCACCAGAATGCTTTTATGTGACTCAGCCCTTCAAAGTCAGAAACTTCATTCATTCTTGACAATTGATCTTTTGTAATGATCCTGCAAATTTCTCTAAAGAAAGAAAGTGTCACAGGGGCTCTTCAAAGTGAAGAGGGCCTGGCACTCAGTAAACTGGGACTCACTTATGGAGGGCTCAAAGATATGGTAAGAAAGGATACACTTAAGAGTGTTAAAGATGAATTACTAAAAGAATGAATATAAGAAGCAGCAACAAAAGGAATAAGAATAAAGAATAGAAGAGCCAACCACAAACAAGTCCAAGTCCACTGTTTCAACCTGTCAGAATGGAAAGAGAAGGGTTAATAAGGATATGGCCACCCAACTCATACTGTACAGGCAAAGAGAGAAAAGGCAAAGACTAACTTAATATTAAATAAATATAATACCCAAAATAAGGATAAGAATATTCATAAAATAATAAATAAACTAAATTAATTAACTGGGGAAAAGTCCCCAGGGGGGAGAAAGAGGGGCTGGTATATGTGAGAATCACCAGCCCTGATCCAGAGGAAGAATTTTCATGAGAATATTTGATGATTGAATTGAGTCTGGCCAATACAGGTCCTGTACGGCTGTACAGAACCTGTACAAGAGGTGTGGTGTATTTGAGTGATCATACAGTTCCTTATTGGTGTATTGAAACTGTATTGGGTGAATCCAGCCTGTACAGGTATTGACAGGCTGTATTGAGGTACCAAGCTGTATTCATGTTCAGAATGAAGGTTGCTGACATTGAATGCTGGTACAAATGCTGGATCTGCTGATTTGGGGTGTTTGAGTGGGTGTATGAATGAATACCCTTACCCCTGATGAGTGGTTGTTACAGTATCCCCCTCTTGAAACTGGTGGGCTCCTGAACACCATAATACCCTGCCACTGTTGAGTGGCATTTCACTACCCCACACAATTTTTTTGAAAAGTTTTCTTTTGACCATAATCTCGAAATCCTTCTCCATCTCTTCTCTTGTCAATTAAATTCATTCCCCCCTTCTTTAACTTTGAGTAGATACCCCACTTCAAACTGTTCTTCTGATTTCAACAACTGACGTCCTTGGGGCGTGGCCTTGGGTTGTATCCCAAAATGATGGCCACTGGGCTCTTGTGCTCAAAAAATGGTGCCAGATGAGTATATGAAGTGTACTCATCTGGCCAGCCCAATCAAGGAAAATGATGGTGACAAGAATTCAGGGGTCTTGTCCCCAATGGCCTTCAAAATGCCTCAACCAGCCCCTATAGTGATTTTGGGCTGATGCCTTCTCTATGGAGGATCTTGAAGATTCTTAAATTGATTGCCATTTTGGCCTCTTTTGGATCCTTGGTGTCTTTGGGGTGAAATGTGGTTCATGGCCAATTCTGGCCTTTTCTTGGGTCCTGGGTGTTTTTGATGTGATTTTGGGTCATGGCCTTTTATGGTCAAATTGTGGTTGTTGGGAGTTTTCTGGCCTTTTTGGCCTTTTTTGAGTCTTTGGGGTCCTACGGTCCGCGGGCCGTGGGCCGTGGTCTGCGGTCCGTGGGCCGTACGCTGCGGTCCGCGGTCCGTGGGGGTTATTGGAAGGCCCCAGGACCAGAATGGACCCCTTGGGCCCAAATTTGCTGGTGACCCAAGGGGGTCATGGGGCCTAAAATGGCCCAAAAATCAATAAATTCACCTTTATGGCCTGGACCCATTGGTGGGGTCCAGGACCACCAAAAACTTGGCCTCCCCCAAACTTGCAGGGGAGGCCCCCCATGCTGATTCCAGCCCCCAAAGGGGCCTTGGACCTTGACTTTGAGAGGTTTTGAGGGGGCCATGATTGACTTGTGGCCCAATTCCCTTGAGGTCAAACTTTGATTTGACGTGGGCTTGACAATTTGGGTGGAGTGAAATCCAGTGTCTTGTAATTGTTTACGGTTGGTTTGACTCCTATTCACGCTCTTATAATAACTAATAAATGAGATAAGATAAATGATTAAAATAATAAAAGCACCTCCCAATACGTGATTTGGGGAGGGGATGCTGCTGCTTTAAAGAAATAAAAGAAAGAAAGTTATACAAGTAAAGAAAGAAGAAATCAAAAGAATAAGAGAAAATGAGAGTAAAGAAAGAAATAAAGAAAAATCCTGATGGTTGGTCCTTCTTGTGGTGAGTTGCTTGATTTTGGCCAATAAGTGTCTGAAAAGTGAAAACCAAGCATTTTGATGCTCACAGAGTGGCCAAGGTAATGTTTTACAAGAAGTAGAACCCTCAGGGATGCATACCAGGAGATGGAACTTACTTTCATAACTTCCACTCCCCACCAAGCACCATAAAATTGAAAAGAATTGCCATAAATGACTTCTGAGATGAATTGCCGTAAATGACTTGAAGTAATGAATGTCTTGAATTATGATGATTGGCATAAAAAGAAATGATAAATAGAGAAAGAAATGAAAAATAAAGAAGAAAACATTGGGCCATATCTTGATAAGGTCCAAATGGAGGGTATTGATGTTGTATGCTTCCTGAACCTGTCCAAAGAAATGACAAGTGCTCACAAAGTGGCCAAGGTGATGCTTACAACAACATATGGGTAGAATACCCCCTTAAAGGTGCATGCCAGGAGAGGAACTTACTTTCATAACTTCTTCTCCCCACCAAGCACCGTAAGTCAAACTCTTGAGGTATTTGGACCAGGCTTGTCTGGATACAATGAATGGAAATCCTTGACAAGGTCTGGTGAGCTGGTAAGGTTGGAAGATGGTTCCCAAGTGGTTCTTTCTGGGTCTTCACTGAATCCTTTCTACTCTACAAGATACCATAATTTACCTCTTTTGCGTTTTGAGTCCAGAACCTGAGCCACTTCCCATTCTTCTTGCTCCTCCACTAAGACTGGTGGTGGTGGCAATTGGTGACGATTTGGGATAGTTTATTGCTTGACTGGTTCTAATAAGGACACATGGAATACAGGGTGAACTGTCTTCCATTGCTGAGGCAACTTGAGGTGATATGCATGGCTGCCAATCTTCTTAAGAACTTCAAAGGGTCCCAACCATCTTTCTGATAATCTCTTGGTGGGTCTTGTTGTCTTGATGTTCTTGGAAGCTAGCCATACTTTGTCCCCAGGTTGGAAATCAGGTGGAATTGCTCTATTTCTATCTGCATACTTCTTGAATCTCCTTATTGCTGACTCTAATTCTTCTTTGAAAACTTGCTGTACTGATTGGAGTTTTGTTGATAACTTTCCAGCAGGTGGGTCTTGAGAAATATGGATTGAGTCAAAGCTGGGATTTCTTCCATAAATGGTGAAAAAAGGTGATTGCTTGGTGGATGAGTGTTCTGCATTATTATAGGCAAATTCAGCCAGAGGGAGCCAGGTGTACCAGTCATCTTGATGATAGCTGACATACATCCAAAGGTACTGTTCTAGAATCTGATTTACCCCCTCTGTCTGTCCATCTGTTTCAGGGTGAAAGGAAGTTGAAAGATCTCTTGATATCTTGAGCTGCTGACACAATTGAGTCCAGAATGATGAAACAAATAAGGATCCTCTATCACTAACAATACTGACTGGAAGTCCATGTTTGGAAAATACATGACTAATGAAGATTTGAGCTAAGTCCAGAGCAGTGATTGTGCCATAAGTTGGGATGAAGATTGCCATTTTTGAGAATCTGTCCACAACTACTAAAATTAAATCAAAGTTGTTTGACAGTGGCAATTGAGTGATGAAGTCCATTGATAATGAATTCCAAGGACCAGACGGAATTGAAAGAGGCTTGAGTAATCCAAACTTCTTGTGATGAATGTTCTTGTTTCTTGAACATTGCTGACATGAGGACACATAGTCCTTGATGAATTGATTCATGCCAGCCCAATGAAAATCCCTCTTGATGAGCTTGAGGGTCTTCTCCTGGCCAGGATGGCCAGCCAATGGTGAGTCATGACGCTTTTGAAGAATATTGAGCTGAAGTTCTTCATTGCTTGGGATTACCACTCTATCTTTGAATAATAATAACTTGGCTTGAGGTTCAAGAGAATAATCTGGAACTGATTCACCTCTTGCTAGTTGCTTGAGTATTTCTTTATAATCTTTGTCTTGCCATACTTCTTTTTGAATCCTGTCCACTAAATCCGAGAAAATTTCCACTTTTATTGAGAAGAATCTTGACTCTTAAATTCCATCATGCTTAAGTATTTGATGAAAATTATGAGGATTCTTGCTGATGAAGTCCACCCCCCTCTCTGGGTACACGTCGTCCCGACGTGACAAGGCATCTGGCAAAGTGGCCAGCCTTCCTGGGCGGTAAGTGATAGTGAAATGAAATTCTGAGAAAAATTCAGCCCAACAGGCCTGACGACGAGTAAGAACTTTGGAAGACATGAAAAACTGCAAGGAAGAGTGGTCTGTCAAGACCTCAAAAGGATTGGAAAGAGAAAGAAGGAATGCCCTCCAGCGCTTGAGAGCCCATACTATGCCAAGGAGTTCCTTGTCATGAATTTCATAGTTGAGTTCAGCTGGTAAGAGCTTGCGACTATCAAATGCAATGGGATGCTTTCCAGAGTCATTCACCTGACTCAGTACGGCGCCCAATGCATAATCAGAAGCATCAGTCTCTACAATAGTAGGTAGAGATGGATTGAAATGAGATAAGATAGGAGCAGAGGTGAAAGCTTCTTTGAGTGCTTGAAACTGACTAAGAGCTTCCTCATTGAAGATGAAAGGAGAATCTTTTTTGAGAAGGGAAGTGAGAGAAGTGATTTTTTTGGAATAATTTTTAATAAAACAACGATAAAAATTGGCAAAGCCAAGAAAGGATTGAAGAGCCTTGATGTTTTTGGGCTGAGGCCAATTGTGGATTTGCTGAACTTTTGAAGAATCCATCTTGAGGCCATCACTTGAAACAACATAGCCCAAGTATTCCACACTTGAGGCATGGAATACACACTTGGAGGCTTTGGCAAACAGATTATTGTCCCTCAGTCTTTGGAGGACAGAGGCCACATGTTTGACATGTTCCTCCTCAGAACTGGAAAAGACCATAATATCATCTAGATAAACCACAACAAACACATCCAAAAAATCTGCAAAGATATCATTTACTAGATTTTGGAAAGAAGCAGGAGCATTGGTCAAACCAAATGGCATGACCAAATACTCATAACTGCCATATTTGGTTCTAAAGGCAGTTAAGTGCTCATCCCCCTCTTTGATTCTCAGAAGGTTATATGCACCACGCAAATCTATCTTGGAGAAGATAGTGGAACCGTTGAATACGGTAAGAAGCTGGTTCATAGGAGGAACAGGGTATCTGTTCTTCCTAGTGACAGCATTGAGTTTGCGGTAGTCAACACACAAACGAAGACCTCCATCCTTTTTCTTGACAAAAAGGACAGGTGCTCCTGTTGAAGAGGAGCTTGGTCTAATGAAACCTTTCTCTACATTCTCTGAAATGTAGTCCCGCAGTGTTTCTGAATCTTGATTTGATAATGAGTAGATAACACCAATTGGAGGTAGAAGACCCTCCAATTTGATATGGTGATCACAGGCGCGGTGTGGAGGAAGTTTCTCTGCTTTCACCTTGGAGAATACATCCAAATAATGGTGATAAGCAGGAGGGACAACCTTCAACACAGTTTCAATTTCTTCTGGCTCTTCCTCCTCATCCCACTGCTCCTCCAGGGATGCATGAAAAGATAAGGGAGGAAGGTCCATATCCCCTTGAAAGAGATGAAGTGAAGATATGGCAAAATCTTCTCCAACATCCTTTATCTCTTTGAAGACTTCATCTCTTAATGGAAGTAATGACTGAGAGGGAATACTGGAAGGGATATGGACAGAAGAAGGAAGGGAAGGTGTCTTAAGTTCACCAACCAGAGCAACACTGTTGACAGCAGTGGCAAAGTCATTACTAGTAGAAGGAGTAATACCACTAGAATCCTTATGACTAGAATCATAGGTGATCAATCCATTTTTCCAATCAATAATGGGATTAAAATGGTAAAGGAAATCATAGCCCAATATCAGGTCTTCTCCCTTGGGTGAATCTATGATAAAGAAGTCCCATTCAAAGCTTGGTAAGGAAGGCAAGTCAACTACCCACTTGGTATAATGGGTGATGAACAAGGCAGGGGATTCATTAGAATCCAAAATGAAAAGAGGAATCTTTTCAGGGAGCTCTGACAGAGTCAATGAGTACTTGAGAACAAAATTCTTTGCAATAAAAGAGTTTGTAGCACCAGAATCAATGAGAATACTATAAAAAATATCAGAGACAGAAGAGAAAATAAGAAATTTTAAAGATTTCTTGACACTAGTATTCAGAGTGCACAATTGTGCTCTTGAAGGAAATAAGTGAGAACCATTGAACACATCATGATTCCCACTCAGGCTTTTCCCTGCTTGCTAGGGAAGCCTCTTGATGATGACCCAGGCTTGTTCTGAGGTCTCTTGAAGCATTTTTCAATTGGGTGCTTGCCACCACAATAAGTACACAACCCCTCTTGAATCCTCCTCTCCTTTTCAGAACCGATTAACTTATTGTCCTCATTGAGGAGAGCAGAGTGAGGCTTGTCCTTTGAAGACTGAAATTGCTTGCCCTTCTTATTCTTCTTCTGATGAGGCCTCTTTGAAAATGAGTTTTGAGGAGGTCTAGATTGATTGGATCCATTGACAGGAGGCTTCTTTTCTTGATTGCCACCCTTTTCTTTTTGTCTCTCATGAAATCTTGTGTCTAATTCTAAAGTGACATCCATAAGTTCTTGAAGAGTATCAAAAGCTCCAGGGTGTGAAGCCAACTGATCCAATAATCTTGATGCCAATCCTCTTCTGTAAACATGGATATAAGCTCTTTCCCCCCAATCTCCAATTCTTGACATTAAGCTTCTGAAATCTGCAATGTACAAGGAAACATGACCACTTTCCTTCATCCTCAAATTGTCCAACTCTTGGTCAGCTTTCCTGACTTCATTGGGGTCACCAAACAGAGTGAATAATTGAGATTCAAACAATGGCCAATTATTGAGGAGGTAGGAAGGGTCTTCATTGGAAATATTTGAGAGGTAAGGTTCAATCCACTTGTCAGCTCTACCAGTAAGAAAAGAAGTTGAGTACAAAACCTTCTTCCTGTCAGAGAAGAAGTTTGCTGGATCATTATGGAAAATTAGTTGACAGGATTGGATAAACCCTCTCAACTTATGAGCTTGAGTACCATCAAAAGAATCAGGTGCCTTCATGGATGGAGTCTTGAAAGCAGGGGCTTTGGAATTGTCCCTGGGAGCAACTGCTTGAGTGAGTTGCCCCATGAATTGAGTCATCTGCTCCATCATCTTGAGGAGACTTGGATAAGTTTGAGAGACAAGAGGTGGACTAGAAAGGGCTAGATTAGAACCCTGAGGCACCTCTGGAGCATTTGCCAAGGCATCTGCCACTTCAGTTTCCCCAGAATCTTCCTCTTCCACAGACTCTTCCCCCTCTTCATCTTCAGCTTCCCCTTGTCTTGCTCTTGCACCTTCAGACATGCCAGGGTAGCCACCCAAAAGTCCAGAGAAAGATCTTGATCTTCTAGATTTCATTCCACCTCTTCTTGAGGGTGCTGCTCCTTCCATTGGTGGTCCTCTGTCTAAATTTACACTCAGTTGATGAACTGATGGTGTGCGGTCAAGAGGAGCCCTTTCTGTAGGAGTGAGAACAGCTTGAATTCTTTGGGATCTAGTATTCTTGGCTGGGGGACTATGCTGAACTGGCATTATGAAAGGAATTAAAATAACTTGATGGTATTAAGAAGAATAATCAAATTTGGCCAAATCAATCACAATAAATCTTGATGAATCTTGAGGAATCAATTCAAATCTTGAGGAATCAAATTCAATCAACAGTCAAATCAATTCAATCAATCAAAATCAATTCAAATCAAATATCAATAATCTTGAGGAAATCAACAATCAATCAATATTCAATCAATAATCAATCAATAAATGTCTTCAATATGAAATCAGGTCTTGAGGAATCAATCAATCAGTTCAAAATCTTCAGAAATCAATTCAATATCTTGATGAGTCAAATCAAATCAATAATCAAAATCAATTCTTGAGGATCAATCAATATCTTGAGAGTTCAAAGTCAATAAATCCAATAAATCCTGAATCAATAACCCAAATGAATCCCAATGAATAATCCAATCAATTAAACCAATCAATAATTCCTAGATAAAACCTGAATAAGAACACAGAAAAAATTTGATTGATAAAAATAAAATGAAGTGATGAAATGGTCAGCAATGATTAAGAAAGGAAAAGAATCAATTTTCATAAGAATGAAATGAATGAGATGAAAATTGATGAAAGAGAAAAATCATAATCATTAAGATCATTAAATCATAAAAAAGAACATAATTGATGAATGAGAGAAATGAATATAAATGAATGAAAAGAAGAATCAAATATGAGTTAATTAATTTAATGTCACAGGGGCTCTTCGAAGTGAAGAGGGCCTGGCACTCAGTAAACTGGGACTCACTTATGGAGGGCTCAAAGATATGGTAAGAAAGGATACACTTAAGAGTGTTAAAGATGAATTACTAAAAGAATGAATATAAGAAGCAGCAACAAAAGGAATAAGAATAAAGAATAGAAGAGCCAACCACAAACAAGTCCAAGTCCACTTTTTCAACCTGTCAGAATGGAAAGAGAAGGGTTAATAAGGATATGGCCACCCAACTCATACTGTACAGGCAAAGACTAACTTAATATTAAATAAATATAATACCCAAAATAAGGATAAGAATATTCATAAAATAATAAATAAACTAAATTAATTAACTGGGGAAAAGTCCCCAGGGGGGAGAAAGAGGGGCTGGTATATGTGAGAATCACAAGCCCTGATCCAGAGGAAGAATTTTCATGAGAATATTTGATGATTGAATTGAGTCTGGCCAATACAGGTCCTGTACGGCTGTACAGAACCTGTACAAGAGGTGTGGTGTATTTGAGTGATCATACAGTTCCTTATTGGTGTATTGAAACTGTATTGGGTGAATCCAGCCTGTACAGGTATTGACAGGCTGTATTGAGGTACCAAGCTGTATTCATGTTCAGAATGATGGTTGCTGACATTGAATGCTGGTACAAATGCTGGATCTGCTGATTTGGGGTGTTTGAGTGGGTGTATGAATGAATACCCTTACCCCTGATGAGTGGTTGTTACAGAAAGAAAGTTCTCTATTCCACTTCATTTCTCATTGGCAGGGCTGCAAAATGGATTGAGCCTTACCTTTCCAATTTCACCAATCAAGATTCAAATTACCTTCTTAATTCATACAATTTATTTGAATCTCAACTCTTCACCTTATTTGGAGATCCAAATGAAGTCAGAAAAGCTGAAGCAGAATTAGATTCTCTAAGAATGGAGGAAGGTGGCCATGTTTCTTTATACATAGCCAATTTCAGAAGTTTGGTTTCAAGAATTGGAGATTGGGATGAAAGGGCTCTTATCCATCATTTCAGGAAGGGATTGCCATCCAGGATTTTGGATCAGATGGCCTCCCATCCTTCAAGAATTGACTCTCTTCAAGGCTTAATGGACCTTACCCTGGAACTTGATACCAGGTACCATGAGAGGCAAAAAGAGAAGATTCATCATTGATAGAAAAAGCCTGAAGCCTCAAAGTCAAATTTTCCTCATCCTCAATATGCTTCAAGCTCAAGTCAAAAGAAGAAGAAGAATTTTCAGAAGAGGGACAAGCCCCATTCTTCTTTATTGAATAAAGATTTCAAGTTGATGAATTCTGAAAAAGAAAGAAGAATCAAGGAGGGTCTATGTACCTACTGTGGTGGGAATCATTGTCTGGAGTCCTGTTTCAAAAGGCCTCAAAACAAGATTACCCAACCGTCAGGCAATTTCCCAGCCAGGGAAAGTCCTGAGTGAAGACCATGTTGTGTTCAATGGTCTTCACTATTTTCCATCCAGAGCACAATTGTGCATTATGAATACTGTTGTCAAATATTCTCTTAAATTCTTTGCTTTTCCTTCTCTTTCTGATGTTTTCTACAGTATTCTCATTGATTCTGGTGCTACCAACTCATTCATTTCAAAGAAGTTTGTTCAAAATGATCCATTGTCTTTGTCAGAACTCCCAGAGGAGATTCCTCTTATCATTTCGGACTCCTCTAAGTCCCCTTCCTTCTTTGTGACTCACCATACTAAATATATTGCTGATCTTCCTTAATTCCCAAGCTTTGAATGGGACTTTTTAGTCATTGATATTCCCAAGGGAGAAGGCCTCATATTGGGATTTGACTTTCTCAATCATTTCAATCCGTCTATGACTTGGAGGCAAGGGCTGATCACCTTTAATTCTGATCCTTCAAAATCTTTCAGTAAAGACCTTTCTTCTTCCAAATCATGTGCAGCTCTAGTCGGTGATTCTAGAACACCATCTTTTCCATCTACTGTCCATAATTCTTCCCTTAATTCCCATCAGTCATCACTATCTTCTAGACATGAAGTCTTCAAAGAGATTCAAGATGTTGTAGAAGATAATGCTGTATCTTCACTTCATCTCTTCTTTGGGAATATGGACATTCCTCCTTCATCTTATCATGACCCCCTGTAGGATTTGTGGAATGAAGAGAAAGAGCCAGAAGAAGTAGAAACTGTGATGAAGGTTGTTCCCTCTGTCTATTACCAGTACTTGGACATATTCTGCAAGGTGAAAGCAGAGAAACTTCCTCCTCACTTCACCTGTGATAATCATTTCAAGCTGGAGGGGTATCTACCTCCAGTTGGAGTGATCTACTACTTATTAAATCAAGAGTCAGATACTCTCAGGGCCTACATTTTAGAGAATGTAGAGAAAGATTTCATCCAGCCAAGCTTTTACTCAACAGGAGCACCCGTCCTCTTTGTTCAGAAGAAGGATGGTGGCCTCTGTTTGTGTGTTCATTACAGAGAACTCAATGCTTTTACTAGGAAGAACAAGTATCCTGTTCCCCCTATGTATAAGCTTCTCAATGTCTTTAATGGTTCTTCTATCTTCTCCAAGATTGATTTGTGTGGTGCATATAACCTTCTCAGAATCAAGGAGGGTGATGAACATTTGACATGGTTCAGAACTAAATATGGCAGTTTTGAGTACTTGGTTATGCCATTTGGGCTCACCAATGCTCCTGCCTATTTTCAGAATCTTGTCAATGATATATTCCAAGATCTTCTTGATGTCTATGTTGTGGTTTATTTGAAGGAGGTTATGGTCTTTTCTAAATCTGAGGAAGAACATGTCACTCATGTGTCCACTCTTCTTTCCAGACTCAGAACCAATAACCTTTGTGCTAAGGCCTTTAACTGCCTATTCGATGTTTCTAGTGTGGAATATCTGGGTTATATTGTTTCTTCTGAAGGCCTCAAGAAGGACCAAGAAAACGTCCAGCAGATTCTCAATTGGCCACCTCCAAGAAACCTCAAGCATATTCAATCATTCCTTGGCTTTGCCAGCTTTTACCACCGTTTCATCACAAATTATTCAAAGAAAATCAGTTCACTTACCAGTTTCCTCAAGAAATGTTACTGTTTCCCCCTCAGTGAGGAAGCTCTTAGTCAGTTTACCAACTCAAAGAGGCTTTCATCACCACTCCAATCCTTCTCTACCCACCATTTTAGATACTGATGCATCAGATTATGCCTTGGGTGTTGCACTGAGTCAGGTCTCTGACTCAGGAAAACATCCCGTTGCATTTGACATCTGCAAGCTTATTCTAGGAGGGCTCAACTATGAGATTCATGACAAAGAACTCCTTGGCATAGTCTGGGCTCTCAAGCACTGGAGGGATTTCCTTCTTTCCCTTTCTTCTCCTTTTGAGGTTCTCACCGATCATTATTCCCTTCAATACTTCATGTCTTCAAAAGTCCTTACTTGACGTCAAGCCGGCTGGGTTGAATTCCTCTCTGAATTTAATTTCTCAATCACTTACCACCCTGGCCTCCTAGCTACTCTTCTGGACGCTTCATCATGTCAGAACAACGTTTATCTGAAAAGGGGGGAGGTTTTCATAAGCAAAAATCCAATGAATTTTCAACAGCTCATCAAACAGGATGAAGTCCAACCTTCAAGATACTTTGCAGTAAAGGTGGAATCTTTTTCAAATTTGATTGATTCAATTCGGAAGGCTCTATGGCATGATTCTCAGTACAAAAGTGTTCTTCAAGAATTGGGTAAAGGTAAATATGTCCAAGATTATTCTCTTGAGTCCTCTTCTCAACTTCTCTTATTCAAAGATTGGGTGGTGGTCCCAAATGTCCCCACAAATCAACTCAGCATCCTTCAAAAGTGTCATGATTCTCCTCTAGCTGGACACCCTGGCCAAGAGAAGACTCTCAAGCTTGTCAAGCACAATTTCCACTGGTCTAGAATGACTCAATTCATCAAGGATTATGTCTCATGCTGTCAACAGTGTTCAAGAAAAAAGAATATTTATCACAAGAATTTTGGATTCCTCAAACCTCTTCCAATTCCAAATGGTCCTTGGATTTGTCTTTCAATGGAACTCATCAGTCAACTGCCATTGTCCAATTCTTTTGATTCAATTCTGGTCATAATGGACAGGTTCTCAAAAATGGCAGTTTTTATTCCCACAATGTCTTCAATTACTTTACTGGATTTGGCCCATTTATTCATCAAGAATATCTTTTCAAAGCATGGCCTTCCTTAAAGAATTGTTAGTGATAGAGGTGCTATTTTTGTTATTTATTGTTAGACCAATCTTTGTCAGCAGCTCAAGATTTCAAGAGATCTGTCAACTGCTTACCATCCAGAAACTGATGAACAGACAGAGAGGGTAAATCAGATACTACAACAGTATCTTCGGATGTATGTCAGCTATCATCAAGATGATTGGAACACCTGGCTCCCTCTGGCTGAATTTGCCTACAATAATTCTGATCACTCTTCAACCAAGCAATCCCCGTTTTTCACTGTTTATGGAAGAGATTCACAATTTGACTCAGTTCACATCACTGAATATACTCCTTCTGGAAAGTTATCAACAAAAATTCAATCAGTACAGAAATATGTCAAGAGAGAACTTGAAGTTTTCATAAACTGGTTTAAGAGGTATGCAGATAAAAGTAGAGCAGGTCCACCTGTTTTCAATCCTGGTGACTTGGTATGGCTTTCTTCCCAGAACATAAAATCAACCAGACCCACCCACAAGCTGTCTGAAAGATGGTTGGGTCCTTTTCAAATCTTGAAGAAAGTCAGTACTCCTGCTTACCACCTCAAGCTTCCATCTCAATGGAAATTCATCCACCCAGTCTTCCATATTTCACTCTATATTTTAATACCCTTATTTTCGATATTTATGACCACTTCACAGTAATATTTAAGCTGTAATTGGCCTATTTACTGCTTCACCATAGAATCAACCTTACAAGCCTCCTCCTCCAATCATCATTGAAGAAGAGGAATGGGAAGTCCCTCAAATACTGGATTAAACGTTCAAGAGAAGACAATAATGGTATCTGGTGGAATGGAAAGGTTTCAGTAAAGACCCAGAAAGATCCACTTGGGAACCAGCCAAAAACCTCAAGGATTTCCATTTTTTATATCCTGACAAGCCAGGCCCCAATTCTCTAAGAGGTTGATTTTTTATGGTGCTTGGTGGGGAAAGGAATTACCAAACGTAAGTCCTCTGTCATGGTATGCACCTTTAGGGGTATTCTACTCTTTTCTGTTGTAAGCATCACCTTGGCCACTCTGTGAGCACTTTGCAATTTTGGACACTGATTTCTGGCCTGGCTTTCAACATCAAACTCCAATTCATGGCCATTTCCACTTGGGGCAATGGACCATTCTTCCCCTTAATCCTTTTTCCAAGTCATTACTTTTCAATACATTCTTCCATCAATCTTCTTTAATTGATGGCACTTGCAGGAGTGGTAACTATCAAAAGTAAGTTCCGCTCCTGGTTTGCACTTCCCTGAGGGGTCTAGAATCTTTCAAAACATCCCCTTGGCCACTCTGTGAGCACCTGGAATCAAATCTTGTTTTCCAGGTCCTTGGCCAGCTCAAATCAACTGTCAATATCTGCGGTGAAGATTGGAATCCCCCTCAAGATTCTCTTTTCTTTTATTTTTTTCTTTTCTCTTATTTTCAAGTTTCTTTGTTATCTTTCCCTCTTTATAATTTTTTCAAAATTTCTTTCTTATAACTTGAATTCCAATCTTTACATCAACTCATTCTTCAAAATTCAAAGCCAAATGTCAAAAGAAGACCAAACCAACCTCTTTACCAGTCTGTAAATTCTTTTCAAGATTAAATACCCCTGGAATCCCTATGTCCTATCCATCTCAACAGCCTTAACAGGCTTGTACCTTATCTTGGTACTCAGGATCTCGCCATTCAGAGTAGGGGGTACTGTCACAACCACAAATAATCACCCCCCTCAATCGGTGTTGCAGCAATTCTAGCCTGAACGAAGTTAGGGCTAATTGGCCATACAATATCATTTATGGCCAATTTCCCCCCTCTAGTGCTCTATAGCCTCTTGGCCATCTCACCTCTTCTCTTGCCATTCATGGCCCCAGGCCATATGTTGCCTTCATTGGCCTTCTTGACCAGCTCTCCACCTCGCCAACCCCCAGGCCATTACTCTTTGCTTTGGGCCTGGAGGGTCCTTTCAATCTTCCAGGAGCCTATGGCCCCTCCAGCCACCACCAGGGCCCTTGGCCCAACCCCTTATATTAGTGGGGTTTTGCCCTAAATGGCCTTTTTGGCCCATTTAGGCGCCCTACGGCCTTTACGGCCTGTGGGACCCTTAGGCCCCTTTTGGGCCAGTTCCAATGATGCCAAAAGGGGCCAAGGGGGAAGTCCATCCTCCCCCAAACCACAGGTGGGCCCACCTGAGCCAGTTTTGGCCCCAAAATGGCTTAAAACCACCTCAGGACCACTATTCAGCCCATGGCCTCTGGCAATCACCAGAGGCCACCAGCTCAGCTCCAAGGAAAGATTCCCCTCAGTCTCAGGGGAAGAATTTTCCTTTCTCAATACACCTCCTACTCAAGGATCCAGGAGTGGTGCATATATGGTATAATATACCATTATGCCCCATTGTTGCTCAGAAATCCAATGGTGAAATTTTTGGGACCCAATTGAATGATTCCAAATCATGTACCCAATTCATCACCAATTTCAAAAAAAGGATCTTTCAGCTATTTCAGTTTGGCAATTCCCTGGCGGCTAGCAGAAGACCATTCAAGCATCCCAACCACCTGTCCCTGCAGGCATTGGGTTGTCATTTTCTCATCAGGAATACTCTAAGGGAAATTCTCAGAGTTTATCAATCATTTCAATAATTTTCAAGGCATCAAGTACTCAGCATTCCTTGGACAACTCAATTGGTCCATACAGGTAGTAATCAAGCATCCTGTATGGCCTTGGTCCAATTCATATTCCACTGTGGTAATTCAGTCACACAGTTCGATTCTCAAGATGGCCAGAACTGTATTGGCCCATTTCAGACAATACAACTGGATGATTCAGCTTCCAGGATCAGCCTTTCAGCTTTTCACATATACTGGCGACTTTTGCCCCATATAATTGATATATTGGATTTATTTTTATCCTTATTTTCTTTTACCCTATTAAAGTGAATACTGATAATCTTAAGTCAATCATTTGCACCTTTTTCTTCTTTGCCCGTCAGTGGATATTGGTGGTCATATCCTTAACTAATTCCATGGTTCTTTCTGGAAGGTTGAAACAGTGAATTGAGGATTCATTTGGTTGGCTCTTTGGCTTTTTGCTTTCTTATTTTCCTGGCCATTGGCTTCCCTTTCTTTTGTTCTTTTGGCATACTTCTCTTTACTTTTTTTTTCTCTAAGAAATATATCCTTCTTCTTTTCTTTAATATTTTGGAGCCCGCCAAGTGAGTTCTTGATTCCTGAGTGCCAGGCCACTCTTCCTTCCATAAGAGCCCCCATGACAGAGAGCTACTCTGAAGGAATAAAATAATCCTTTACATCATTGTTTTTGTCCATATAAATCATCATTCAATCAATTAGAAATTTTCAACAGGTGATATGTTATTCACTATAAAATCTTATATTATTAATGTAATTCTTAATTGAGTTTACTCTCTCTGAAGTATAAATAAAGATTTGAAATCATATAGTTTAAATTCAATTTTTGTAATCACCAATAATACATTTCATTATATGAAATTCCTCTCTTAAAATATCTCTTAAAATCCACAAATTTCCTCTAAAAACTCTCAAGATCATATCTGATAATATCAAACTATTTTATTTAATTAAAATTTCTTTTTTGGAGTGTTTTGAACTTATAAAAATTATAAGTAGGTTTTCCCTTAATTTTCTATATTTTTTATAGAATTTCTCTATAGGAATTCTCTCTGCACAATGTTTTCAATAATTTGTTTTGAAAATCTTACTATTATTGTTTAGAAGTGGTTAATATTATTGTTTTTCACATATAATTGTCTCATTAAGTTCTTTCATAGTCCTTATTATTAAAGCTGTCACTGACTATAATAATAATAGAATAATTATCATTTCTTATAATTATTGAGATTTTTTTTATCATTAAATTATCAAAAAATAATTAATACTTCTTTTTTTTATAATTTTTTTAATAATCACATTAATTTTTTTTATGATAATTAATTTTATTATATTTTCTACTGAGCAATTTCATGGTATTCTTGATATTTGTTACTCTTATCAAGAGTTTCATAGACAAACCCTGGAGAAGAAATAATGAGCTTCACATGGGTTTTTGCTATTTTACTTTGTTTGGAAGTAAAACTAAATTATATTCTGCTATTTTTGCATGTTTTCATTTTTTCTTCCAATTTTATACACATATTGCACTCCTCTTTATATCAAAGTCTTCCATAAACAAATGAATCTGGATATGATTCAAATGATATTATAGAAAACTGAGGGCTTAGAAACATCCCACCATAAATATTAGATTGATGACTTCTAAGAATTTTTATTGTGTTTCGCGAACTTTTGGATAACTAGATTCAAGGCAAAACAGTAATATTCAAGAAGATTGTAATATCCCAAGAGGAAAGGATAAAAAATAACTTGAATTCTTTGATTTTATCAAATAATTTTCATACAAAATAGAATAGAAGGAGGATTTCATACACACTATGTAAAAGCTCCATAGTTTCTCTTTAAAAGAAAAAAATCACTCATTAGAATAAATTTGTAAGATATTTCAATTTTAAAGCCACAAGGCCTGTGGGAATTAGTTCCACATTTAGCATTTTAGACTGATCCCCTACGCCTTTGGTGTTCAAAAATCAATTTCTGCTTGGATTCTGCTATCCAAGGACTATTTTGCTTCTGTCTACAAGCACCTTCAAATTCTCTCGATAAATTACCATTTTCTTAAGGAAAGGGTCTTTGAGTTTATTTTTTCATTATAAAAAGTGATAGATTAGGAAAGCATAAGAACTGAATGGGGTCATAATCTTCTTTGTATTTCATAATTGCCAAAAATCTGGAATGGTATTTTTGAATAACTCTTGAGAATACAGAATCAGTCCTTGAAAAAATGTCAAAATATCACACACATAAGATTATGTCACATGTCTTCTGCCATCATTTTTTGCTCTAATTTTTCCATTGAAATTCCATTTTCTGGTATTCTGGTGCTTCTTCATTCATAGCTAACATCTTCACCTTTAGGAGATAGGGTAGAGATAAACATTTGCATCCCTACACCATTTTAGATTATACAAGCAAGCCTATACAGCTCAATTATTGGGGCTCTTAATAAACATTTATTTCCTAGATGTATGAAATTTCAATATTCCCAAACATTTTTCAACAAGATTTCAGGTTAATGCTTCTTTGTATTTATTATTGTCATAAGATAACAAATTTCCTCAAATAATTCAAAAAACAAAATCATAGAGCTTCTGTTGTTCTTGGAATTAGAGCTGGGTTTATAAACTGATTTGTAATTTCCTTCAAAGATGTACTCCAGATTTTACTTAGAAGAAAAGGAAACCATAAAGATCAAAATATTCCTTGTTAATAATTGGAATAAACACAGTCATTACAGATTCAATATACTTCTTCAGAGAGTCAAATGATTTTTTGTCGATTGGGAAAATATTTCAGTATCCCTTCCTCATTAGAAGTTCCAAAAAATAAGAAAAAATCTTAAAATATTTTGGGGATTGTAGAGATAATTTCCATTCTTAGAAACAAATTGCCAGAATATCCTTCATATCAAAAGGTTCTATTTCATAATGAAAAACCATTTTTCAGTTTATGATCATTTCAAAATACATCCTCAACTAAAACGTTTTTGTGGTTGCCCTTTTGCAATAGAGCTGAGTGCTCTCATCTTGTTAATTCTGTCCTTAGGAGATAAATTAATATTAAGAAAATACATTTCTATTGAATATCATTTTCAACTAATTTGAGAAGAAGATATTCACAAATTTCCAAAAAGTCCTGAAAGTGAACTTATTTTCAGGCAAATAAATTATCCCAATTCACACTTCATTTTGGTATAATGATTAAGATGAATTTGATTCAAAATAAACTCCATTTTATCTCCATTTCAATTCCAACTTTTTTAAAAATTTCCTGTGAGCCTCAAAATATGTTTTACATACACAAATAGGCCATACCCTAAAACAAGAATAACTCAATAACTGTTCAAAACCCATATGTCATGTTTATTACAAAAACTCATCATTTTTGAAGTAGAAAAAGATGAACACATATTTATTGAGTAATTAGATCCTAGGGCTTAAGACCTGATTTGGATTCTACACTACACTTTAGCCTGGGTACCCTCATGAGAGGTTTACCCAAATTTGACCCATAAAGTATATCTATCCATAAGTAAAAAATGATGATGAATTACTTGAGATTTTCAGGAGGCAACCCTCTAAGCACAGAATCAGCAAAATAAACCGTTATAAAAAACTCAAAATTCAATTTTAGAAAGGAATAATGGTATTCCAAGAGTACAAAAGATACGTACCAATTGGTACAGACTAGGTCCATGCATACATGAAATGAAGCTCATGACTAGTTTACTTAATTTTCTTTTTATCATATAAACATTATGGTATTATTTAAATACTGTTATGGGAAACAATTGTAGCGGAGAGAGGGACAAGGACAAAAATCAAGTAGAGCTAGGGTACCTGAATTTCTCCGTCCTCTATGGTGTAGAAAGGTTCCCATAAGATAATTTGAAGCTGTACCAGCCAAAAACCCCCTTTTGGGACTGGTAGATTTTGATAACTAATCAATAAGCCTCCTTTAAGTTAATATTTTAAAGAAAGTGTTTTAATTTTCAAAATAAATTAAAAATAAATTTCTTAATGGATTGGTCTTGAAGATTAAAACTAAATTTAGAAAGAGGTGATCTTCAATTATAGCCTCAAAAGCCCAATTAAAATTTTTATTTGTAGCTCTTTTGTGATGTTTTTCATATAGAGCACTGTAACTTCAAAATTTCACAGAAAAGAGAATCTGTGATGGGATTATCAAGAGAATTGCTAGCTCTGACAAATAAAGGTATATTTTGAAATGAATACATATTTAGGTTAGTAAATTGATTAATTTTCAAGCATAACGGGGTTGGTACTCATGATATATCCATTAATTAGTAATTAAATTATTTCATTAACAAGGTGATGTAATCTGTAATCCAAAAGTGGTAAACAATTCCTAACCTCATGTTTTTTCAGTATGCTTTCTTTCACTTCCTCTGTTTATCTTGTAGACCTTAGAGAACACAAAAGGTACCCTCTTCCTACTGTTTTCTCCACAATCTTCAGAATTATCTCACAATTAAACCAATAATTAATAGTCATAGTAGTTACTAAAAGCTATTCTAAATATCTTAAGTATTTTTTATCTTCAAAAAGACATTAAATTCTGAATATCACTATAAGGTGTAGCATTGCAACATTTAGACTACTTTCTGTTGTTTCTAATATTCTACATATCTTCAAATCCACAATTCCTCTGAAATATCTGAATTAATCTTTTTAACTGTTTTTGACGTGTTTTGTTGTATATTTCTCCATAAGATCCTTATAAATTGTTAGTATTTCTCTTCGAGTTGCTATATCTACCATAAAATTCTTATAAAGGTAATTATTCCAATAATGCTTGCTAAAACTAGTGATTTGTATTATTTTTGATATCCACTAGGTATATTTATTCTTGTAGAAAATGGACTCCTGCTATTATATCACTGGTGGTGTAGAGTAAGTGGTAGAATAATATTGAAATTTATTTCAATATTATAGCCATAAAAATCTTATCTCCACAATTAATTTGTGGTTATAATGGGTTTTTCATTAGGACAGTTATAGTACTCTTCATTTTTTTGAGAGTTTCATAGACAAACCTTACAATGCCTTTCAGGCTGAGTATATTATGAAGCTATAATATAGTATTTACAAGCTTTATATATGACTTTGAAATGCATAAGAGTATAAATAATATTGATTTGAAAGTTTTTTGGGCTTTAATAAAGAGCTACAGTGGTTTTGATCACCTCTTAAAGCCCAGGATGATGTGATTATTAAATGAATAATTATAGTAACAGCTACCCTAATTAATACTCTGAATTATACCTGAGTATTTTCCAAGAATATAGTTTTCTGTGATAAAATTTACATTTTAAGAATGTAAGAAAAGGATGGGGATTCCTCTCTTGGGCAGGGGAAGGTCCCTTTTTATTGTGAAAAGGGGCTTGAAGGACCTCTGATCCTTACCACATAGAAGGAGTGAAGAATTTTCACTCCAAAGTGTGGAATTATGGCTTACACAGCCTTTTATAGACTTTGTTGCACTAAGATGTGGTTTTTAAACCACATCCAGTCATTTTCCCAAATACAGGATCAATTCTTTCATCCAGGAACCTCACAGAAGCGTTCTGAAAGGTCAGATGCATAAAATTCTTTTCATTTTTTGCCATTAGACCCCATATTTGTCATAAAATGAGGTATTGAAGGATGAAAAAGAGCTGAAACATCTTTGGAACCTCATATACAAGGTTGTGGGAAAGTATCCCACAGTATTGGTTTTTTTACAATAACATGGAATTTTATCTTTAGCAATTCCATAGCTTTGTCAGTTTCAAATATAAATATCTTAACAGTGGATCATTTTGTAATCCTTAATAATTTCCACACAATGATTACTCCTTGAGTTTTCCTAACATTAATTATGGAAAAGGTATACAGGTTTCCAATTACATTACTGGAATTTGTGTTTTTGATGAAACTTGTGTTAAGCTTTTATCATTAATAGCTTTTTTTCTCAAGTTTATAATTTTTTATGGATAGTAAAATTACATATCTCATATTTTTCCCTTTCCAAAAATATCCCACTTTGTGTTTTTCACACTAAAACTGTAGAAGTTAGATGAGAGGGGGCTATTTCACTTCCCATAATTTGATCTATGATTTTCTCTGACTTCTGTAGTTTTGAAGCTAGCCCAATTTTGGTAGTACCATTCAATATCTTCAATTAAAAGCTTCAATTTGAAAAAAACTTTTATGGGATTCTTCCTCTCTCTCTGTCTTTCACTTGAGAGGTGAAAATTAAGGTTTATGCTCAGTTCTGGTTTTGAGCTGCAATAAAATTGTTATTCGTTGTCCTATGGTTATGGGAGTTTTATATTTGGAATGAGGTACATTTCCTCTTTTGTTTGCAAGACATTATGAGTTGATTTGCCTCAGATAAACTTTAATTGTCATTTTTCTCTACCATTGGTTTATGGTATTTTAATTCAATACTTGTGCTCTGGTTTTGAGACACAGGATGAGATTTCCTTACTGTAACTCAGCCTAATAGGAGCTCCTAGTTTCATATATTCAGATGTTCTTATAAATTGAACCTTTGCATCAGAAATATGATGGATTTCAGGATGTTTAAGATCCTAATTCTCATCTATCTTGATTATATATTTGTATTTTCTTCCAAAGGAAAGAGCCCAAAATATTTTCAATACATGGGTCACAACATGAAATACTGTGTGACTTACTTCTTTTCCATTTAAGAATATTGATAAAGCTCTTTATTTCAATGTAAGAGCTCAAATATATTATAATCTAATACTTTAAAGCTTATTCAACATTGAATAATTGTTTATATGAATTCTTAATACTATCTTGTTTCTGTAAAGCCATTTGTGGCTTCAGGAATATATCTTGAAGATAAATATTTATTTTCCTAATAGCTTTATGATAAAAAAATCAGTTTAGAATAACTCTTATGAATGAAACAAACCTCTAAATACTCAAGTTTTGCATTTTTACATTTTATTATAAACAAGAGTTTCTATGAGTGCATGAAAATCTTTTTTAGTACTATTTTTCCATGATATATTAGGCCCATCAATATTAACCTTCCAATGACTTATTCATGCGATCTTTTTTGATATTATTCCAATACCAACGTTTTTTGTACCAGATATTTTTTAGATTTAAAAATCACAAAAGTTGATTTCCATCCACATTAACTTAAGATCAAATGTTTATTATTTCAAATTCTACCAATTGTAGAGAGGACTTGGCTGTGATATAAGAATGATTTTGGATTTTTGTTAAAAAATAAACAATGTCTTGAGATTCAATGAGGAATTAGAATCTCACATAAAAAATCTTCCCTTCACACATTTTTATCAAGTAATACTACACTTAAAACTATTTTTTACACATAGTCATCATATTCTCATAGAAGACCCAAATATTATGGGGATATTAAATCCCTGGTATTTATTTTTTACCTTTTAAAGGAATAATGCATATTGTTAAATCAGTAAAATATGCCAAATATCATTCTCGTCCTTGGTCCTATGAATCCTATCGATAATTTATTGGATAATTTAAGAGTTTTGTGCTTAAAGCCTCACTATTATCCATTTCAAGTATTTTTCAATTGAAAAGATGAACTCAAAAATAAACTTCTGATCCTTATTCATATAGACTTTAATTCATAATTATTAAACAACAAATCATGGATTGAAATTCCCTGTTTCATATATTTGTCAAAAGGATAACTTAAATTGAGAGAGAACAAAATTAATCTTGAATAACTTTGGAATAAATATCCTTCAGACTTGAAATTAATATATACATCAAATTGAAAATTGATATCTCTTTAATATTTATGTAAAGATTCAGCCAACATATTATCAAAAAACTATTAAAGAAACAATTTTGGTAAAGGCTTACATCTTCTTGTATCAGTGGAAAAAAAATTATTAATTTTAAAGCTAATTTTTCTTCCTTGAAAGGCAAAGAGATTCCGAAATTTCTTTCGTAAAATTAAACTTTTCAATTGTAAACCTATATATTTGCTTTTTTCAATGGTACTTACAGACACTAAATCAGAGACTATGAAGTATCTCTCAAGTATTCAAGTGATAATTCTGTTTTTGTAATACTTGTAAGAAAATAATCCAGATGTAATATATAATAATATTGATTGTTTAAGTTCTTAAATCACCTATTAAAGGGTGAATAGATGATAATATCTCATCTGAACAAGAGCTTCTGTCTCCCAATATTAGGACATTTAAAGTTTGCATTTTTTCTTACCCAGAAAGCTAACGTTTTTTGAAGAGAAAGGAAGGTCTCCCATTATAATTAAATTAATATTTGTACAAATATTGGAACTGGAATTCTGAATATAATTTACTATAAACCTTCCATTCCAAACCAATTCTTTCTTATGGATCGTCATAGATATGACTCAATTTTAAAATACAATTCAAATACTTCTTCTTCATTATATTTCAAATCAAACTAGGAGAAGATGGTTTCATATTCATTATGAGGTATTAATTCTCATATAAAAGGCAAAAATATATAAATAAATATATTTATTTTTACTCTTAGATCTAGAAAACATGGAGGACTGTAATAAGTGATTGATCAAGGCTATCTACCCAAAAACATGTTTTCTCAGAAGTCTTCAAAGGCCTGAAAGTTTGTATTCAATCAATTCTTCTATCTCTTCACTTCATCTCTATACAAGATCATTTAGTAAACCATTTTTGTGAGCCTTTGAGATATGACCACATACCCAATAAGGTCACAAAAAAGATTAAGAATAATTATACCTTTAATATAATTATACTAAAATTACTTAGAATAATTATACATTAAAAATAATTACTTAAATATACAAAAAACACCATAAATTGGTACAAAAACTGGTTTATCTTAAAAACCAATGAATCAAAATGTAAAATAAATTATATAAATTATACCAATAAATTATACCATTGGATTCCTCATGGAAAAATACACATATACCATTTTTATGGCATATCTGTAAAGTCAATATTTAATGAATTATAAAGTATAATACCTTATAAAAACCAGAAAACCGTATTTATATCAGGAACTAATGAGACAACATGTGAAATAAATTGTACCAGTGGATTCCCAACGAAAATCCACACATAAAACAATTAATAAGCTAATCTCCAAAGTCAATACTTAAGGAATTATCCTGAATATATGCACTTTTTTGGTCAACGCATATATTCAAGGATCATAGCTAATATCTTCTAAACTATACATGATAGAATGATGAACCAAAAATAAAGTCACCACGTAATTACTGTAAGAACACAGATATGAACTTTATTTTACAAATTATAAACAAGGTTAAAACCTATGATGAAATACTGATAAAAATCAACAGAGCTGTTGACCACTTTGTTGTGAAAGTGGTCCAAACTTAAAAAAAAGTATACATTCGGATTCTACTAGTTCATTCGTGAAGAATGATGTAATTTTCATTATTAAATTCAGGGTATAACCCCCTGAAATCAAGGTTTGAAGTTTAAAATATTGAATTTCGACAGAAAAGATGAGTTACAAGAAAAATCATCAAAATTAGAGTTTTGATGATGTAATGAAAAGCTCTTGGCAGCATAATACGGTTATGCCAGGCTATCAGAATTCACTCTCTGAATTTCTGTAGCGTGTAAATCTTAAAAGTTATTGAAGATCAAAGTTTGAGCTTAAATTGAGCAGTTATGATCACCTACTGTAACCTTAAATTAAGTTTAACAGTCATAAGAGTGATAAAATTGGTGAATACTATTAGTTTATGATTAAAACTAATAAAATCCACGAAATTTGGGGTTCTTCCAAGCCTCTGATGTCATCAAACTTAAAGTTATAGTGATAACTTTAAATAATGGTGTAATAATGATGTAAGATGGTTTGATCATGATGTAATCACCCTCAAACCTTAAAATATTGATCAATTCCAGTGGATATGATCAGTAAACGTCTACTAGAAGCCTGTTGGACTCTAGGAGGGAGGTATTTACTATAAATAGAGCTCTTTTCACTCTATTTTCCCCTCAGACGCATCAAAAACATTAAATCAATTAAATCAAAAGGTAATTTCTTTATTCTTTATATATAAAAGCATTATATTATTAAAGACCAAAGACCTCCTTACTATAATCATCTATTTTGACGTGATTAAATCATTTATTTAATTGTTTTTGTTAAAAATCTCTCTAAAAACTCATTTCCACGTAAAAATCCAGAATAATTTGTAATTTTCTTTATTTTTATTGTAAATACAATTTGAAAAAGTTGTATTTATATTTTTTGGCGTAAAATACTTCAAAATTATTATATTAAGTGCTAAAAGTAGGTTATTTTCTCTTATTATAATAATTTCTCTATTATTACTCTCTTAATAATTCTATAATTAATATAAATAGTATTTATATTAATTCATAACTTTAATATTAGTAATATTATTGTTATTAATTGTTTTTTATTAATAAAAAACAATTTTTTACGCCTTTATTATTTGTTGGTAACAATAATAAAGAGCTTTTTAATATATTAATTATTTTATATTAATATATTTATTTATTATATTATATTCTCGTAATATAAATTATATTATTATATTTACTTAATAATATAATTATTTTACGCCATAATAATAATAATTATTTATTATTATTATATTTTTAATCTTATTTATTCCATTTATAAGGACATTCAGAGTACAATAAGTAATAAATTAGTAATTTTTACTTATTGTTTCATAGTCAAACCTTACAATTTTTCTCATGATTGATATGAAAAATAGAATGGAAATTATTTAAAACTACTGTCTTTTATAAACGTCAAAGAGCGCCAAGTAAAGTCATTGAGAACTCTGGAATACCTGATAATTAAAATATTAAGACTTTATAGACTTCAATTCTTATGTGTGGGTTTTTTGTGGCTTAATATCTCTTAATTTCATATTCTCATATTGAATTATCAATACTAATAACAGAAGGAGAAAAGTAAAAAAGTAAAATAATCAAGTATCTAATGAACAGTGGATGTAATATAATATTGAATAAATAAACTATATTCATCATATTTGGGATATACATGAGTCATTGAGTGAAAATTATATGAGAATTCTTTTGCTTATCTGAATGTATTTATACTTATTGGCTCCATTTTTATATGTATTAAGTACTAGGATAATTTGTTAAAATTTACATGAGAATATAGAGCTTTACACAATGACATAATTCATTTGGTACACTATTGTCCCTAAGCCTTTAAGTTTTAATTTTATATAGCGGAAAATTTGAAAAAATTTAAAAAAACACATTAAATTTCAAATTCTCCACCATCAATGATGAATATATTCAAGAAAAATGAAATTTATATCTTTCCACGCATGTGGGCCTTACCCTGACTTAATTAAAGGTAATTAAATTTATCAGAACTTGATTGATATATTTTATCACAATATTTTGAAGATATTTGAAATATTCTAGAGCTATCAAATACCTTATTAGACCCGAATAAATTTTTACAAATTAACTGAAAGAATGAAATTCTCAAAGACAAATAGTTTATTTTACTCTTTGATTACAGATTATAAGCAATTGTAGCATAATTTAAGATCATCTTACCAGTTATGGTTCTTAAATGATAGCTGTGTTGTATTCTGTGAGAAATTTTATCAAAAGTCATGAACTGGGAGAATGAATCATGTCATTTTGAATAAAAGTAAGTATGGAATTTATAGTAAAGAACAACCTATACAGCTACCACTGAGAGAATCAGGTTTATTGAAAATGATCGATTGAAGACAGATATTTGGATACCATTAAATTATTAGAACTCACTTTGTATCAATATTTCATCTAAGCTGACTAATCCATAATATTAAGCTTTATGCTATAGGAAAATACTTAAATATGAAAACAACGTAAAGTAACTTCAAATTTGGGTATTTATAGGTATAAATTGTATCACTTTCTATCATACATGTATTTTAAGAGTGTCTAAAGACAAAGAAATGGAATTTCACTGTATTGAGAGAGGGAGAATCTCACTATATTGTGAGCTTCCATCTGAATGAAAATTTCAAAGATATGTATTTTAGGTCATTTTTATGTTAGATACAATTCTACTTTTGTCACAGGTAGAAGCGTTTAGAGCTAGAAATACTTATAATACCATCAGAGAGCTATAGACTTTAGCTATAGAAAAGCCCATTGAAAAATGAATAGAGTCTTGTGATTTAATCAAAATATGCAATATTTAAAATAAATGAACAACTAGTTTTCCATTGAGGAAGAAATATATATTTATGTAGGTAAGATAGATCTAATTTTGAAATATCAACGGTGATGATAGTTTATCTCATTTTAGCTCTACTAATAGGGAATTACTTCCAATATTCAGATACACCCCCTGATAATTTTGGAATTTATATTTTATCTAAAAATGATTAGAAAAATGGTTTTTGTAGAATTATATTATGTTAATATTTTTTTATCAGCTCCTTTTATAGTGGGTTTGAATAACTTTGTCACAAAATAGTATTTAAAAAGAAAAAACTACATGCCAAGGTACTACTTGCAACATTAAAAAGAGCTTGCTTATTGTAGCTGAGAATATTACCAAACCATATGGAGGTTAAATCTATGTTGGATGCAAATTTGATTCAGAGCAGTACTCATGCTTTGACTGGTTTTGAAACTGTGGAACCTGAACCCAGGGATTTCATTTTTTCTAATTTATATTATTGGAATAATTTTCGGGGGGGCCACAGTCATGAAATACATGTCTCTTTTTGGGTATATCTTCATTTTCTTTTTTGCATGTTCTCTCAGGATTATTTTTTCCCTGAAGCTGTTTTTGTAGGAGGTATACCTTCCAATTGCTTTCATTTCACTGAAATATTGTATGAGACTTTCTCTTTCATAAATGCTACTAGCTTTGTTTCATATTCATTTTACCTAATCTTCTGATTCACTTGGTAGTTTTGTCAGGAGCCTATGGTGCCTCTTTTCTATTTTCATATTAGGATCCATGTATTTACATATTTTTGTTTTCTTTGGACATTATTCAAATGGATCCTTCTTCATAGAGTATCTTTCAATTTCAAAAGCAATTTCTGTTTCCCAAATCCAGGTACAACTAATTCATTGTTTTATTATTTGATCTCTAATATGGAAAACATTTTCTGCCATGTATTCCTTTCATTTTAGTGTTCCATATGTTTAATGGCCTCTGGATTCTGATTTGAGTATTATAGTCATTCAGTATTAAGGTATCTTTGGGACAGAAACAAAAATTCACTCAATTTAGTCAACCAGATACATATGATCCTATTCTCCAAAGATTGTGATTTTTGGAGAACTAACCACTACTGAAAATGTTTCAGTGCGTTTTTCTCAAAGTATCTTGGTCTATAGATTCAGATATTAATTGTGGCTCTTGGCAGTCAGTTGTACAGTTATTATATTTTATCTTATCCTATTCTTCTTTCTTTACTCATTTTTGGGTGATCGTGATGGGTTCATGACTTTGAAATTTCTTTTTTTAAGGAAAAAAATTGTTTTTTCCGACTTGTAATAGATATGATCAGAATCCTTCACCAGGACTTCCCATTAAGATTGAATATTTCTTATTCATATTTCAATATTATCTATTCCTCCAATATTCAATTAAAACTTCTGTTTTTTTGCAAATTATTCCCATTTTTGTGCTAAATTTTCATTCAAGTATTTTATTACTGTGGTTTTGGTATTTGGCCTTATAATGAAGTTTTTTATTCCTTGGTTTACTTGTTGTACATTCTCCTTTTTCCATTCCATGAATATTCGCATGTTGAGCCATGAGATACTACCACTTATACAATAATTGGATTCAAAGTCTTGAGCGGCTATTTTATCGATACTTGAAATAATATCTGGTTCAATTGATTCTGAGCTATTATTGCCATTTGTAGGTGAATCTTTTTTGAATGTCTGTGTAAATCTCGGAATTATTAAATTGAGTTCCTCATAAAGAGTTCTGATTCTTTCTTCCTCTCTTTGGAAGAAGTTCCTTTCATCTTTGGCGCATTCACTTGTTTTGTAACTTCCAGAGATGACTGGGAATTCTTGGATGAATTATACTCTGGCTTGTAAGCTCTGGAATCTTTAGATTATTTTAGGGAAGATAGGATTTCTTCTTCTGTTTCTTGGTTTACCTGAATATGCTTTTTCTCTTATATATTCCAGGAACTCTTTATGTCTTTTATTGCTTCCTTATTTTACCTTATTCTGGGTTTCCTCTCTTCTGTGTATTTGGAATTTTGTGGGGTTCCAACCTTTAATTTCTTGAATAAAGCCCAATAAGGATATTTCATTGAGGCTTATTTTCTGGGTAATTATTCCTATTTATTCCTATTTTACTTCTGTACTGAGAATTCATTTTTCAATCCTCCAGTTAAAGAAATATATCATGAGTTAGTGCATATTTCTCGCTTTTTCTCCATATTTCCACTCCCCGGGTTAAATTTGTGGGTTGGATTTGCTTCTTAATGGGAATCTGTGTTGGTTTACTCTGGTGTTTATCTCCTTGTTTTTCATTTACTGAATAAATTTATTGTGTCTCTCCTTTGTTTTTCGTTCCTTCTTATTACTTTCAAGACCTCTGGTTGATATATTGGGTATCAATAATTACTGTTTAATGAAGGTTCCATGTTAAAAATGTTAAAAAGTAGCACTAGATCACAGAAAATAATTCATTAATCAAGGTAAATTGTCCTTCTCAGGGTCCTTCCACAAATCTATGCTCTAGACTATTTGAAAATTTTCATTTGGCATTGAATTTTGCGTGAATAACTGAGCTTTTCTTTTTCTAACCTCTTGGGTTTGTTCAACTTGTTTTATTTATTCTTCCCTAGCTTTCTTGGCACTTGAAGTAACTATTTGTGTCCACTTCTTGGAGTTCATGAGCACTTTTGTCTGCATTTTCTTTGGAAAGACCTCCTTTTCTTCCAAGAATTAAATAGTTGCTTTTCTCTTTAAATTCTTCATCATTTGATAGTTCAGTTATATTTTATTTGAATTATTTTGAGCTTCTTTAAAAAGAAACTCATAGATGTGAAATTCTTTCACGTATTTTTATAATCTCACCATTCAATATTCAATCTTTCTGTTATTTCAAGCTTGAATATTATTGCATTATGGCTTGTTTTCTTGATAACATGTTAAAACTGTCTATATTTCAATTTTTTAGGTTTGTCTTATTCTTATTCTTAGAAGGTGAAATATTGATAAATTATTTCAATATTCATTTAAAATGAATCTTTTGTATTGGGTACTTTTTAGTTTCTTATCAAAAATTATTTTTGATATATTTTTAAATCGATTTCATTCAAGAATATTTAATTTAAGAGTTTTGAATTGAAATAATGAATAATTGAAAGAATAAATTCCTTTATTACTTTAATATATATTGATTTTTCCCCAATACATTTTTCCAAGTTTTAGCTATTTTTTTTGAGAAATTTTGTAAAAAATGTATCTTTTGTAGTTGAACATGATATTCTCATAGAAGAGTAACTTCGAGGATTTAATAATAAAATACTTTTAAATTGGAATATTCTGAAATAATTGAAACTGTATATATACAAGTATTGCATATGATAATAGAAAAATGATATATCATGTGAAATATATATATATTATTTCTATCCTTTTCCTATAAATTTAAAAATAGAATAGAAAAAACTCCAACTTTTCTTCACTTTTTTAGTAAAAAACTCAGAGCTTCGAGAAGATATTCCGAAAGCATTAAAAAATAGATCTAAAGTGGATTTAAAGCATGGCAATATCGCTTTATATGTCAGCTTTAGTCTATCGAATAGCAGAAATTTAGAAAATACAAGCCATTCTCATGGCTGTAACATGGTAAAAATAATTATAAATGGACATGAAGGCTCGACTTTTATGAATGCGAGCGGTGATGAGTATACTGATAGACTTGGATTCAGGTATTGTGGAAGAAGTTTCCATTAGAATGACTAATAATGTCAATAATTCTCATTATGCTAAGATCATTCTAGGTTTACTATTGCCTGCACACAGTGTTTTGTAATAGTTCTATACAAAACTCTTGATAATATTACTATTAATTAGTATTAATATGGATTTTATTCTAAGAGATATATATTAAGAGCTTATTATAGCTACAAATCACTAATTGATTACTTTATCATCCCTTTTGCTTTTAATATACTACTGTTTACATGGCAGTAAAGAGTGCATTTTTACCAGAAGAAATCAAAATAAGTGTTTTATAGTAAAGCTTTCTACTGAAATAATAGAAGATTGTTTTAATAAATAATTATCTTTTAGATTATTAATTCTCTTAATTCTAAAAGAAAATATTGAATTTTAAGCAAAAAACTTAATAATGAAAGAAATCACTCACGCATACTCTTGAAGGACCTTTAATGTGAAGTGAAGGGGTGATTTGCCAGATTATTTGTGTATTTGAAAAATAAAAATTAGATTTAAAGTTAGAAATACAATTATTTTAGCTATGAAGCTATTGGAAATATTAAAACTCTTTTAATTCAAGCCTTTCTGGTCTATTTGGAAGATCTGTAACACTTGATAATGACATTGTAGCTTTTATATTTTATGATGTTAAGAGCTGATTGCTTTAGACTAATTATAATGATGAATATTGGTAAAAACAAAAAAACAAACAAATTCTTATTTTCATGAAAAAAGCTCATAGAGGAACTAAAAATATTAGTATAAAAGAACAATATATTAGTTATTTATTACCTTATTTTTACTTATTATTACAACACTTTTTGTAATGTAAATTTATCTTAATTAAGTATATTATTTTATATGCATACCAGCCCATTTATTTCTGAGGAAAATTTAATGTACCATTTTTAATATTCTTTTATATCAAAAAAACATTTTTCTAGAATTGATCAACTTTATTCAATAATCCATCCTAGGTTTAATTTCCTGTAAGTTTTTGAAGATTCAGTATTTCACATGGAATCATCAAAAAAGGTCTGTTAGTAAAGCTTTTCATTAGTATTATGAAATCATCATTCATTTTTCTTCAAGTTTTATACCAAAACCTTTTCCATAAGTCTTGATATATCTATATGTAGGGTGTTGGTAAACCCACATAAGCATTTTAGTAAAAGCACATAAGGGTTGCCCTGGGCCCATTTTAAATTGAAATGAAACAAAAAGCCCTGTATTGGTCCACAACCACCCAAAACCCACAAAAAAGGCTTTTTCCCCAAAAAGCCCCTCTAACCCAATTGTTTCAGTTTTTTTCAACAGACCCCCAAAAAAACCCAAACAATCCATATTATACCCCCCAAACAGTTTTTTTTGTTTTTCAAAAACAGCATTACCAAAGAAATTTTGCAAATATTTTCAAACTTTTTTCCTGTAAAGACTGCATTTTCCTCCAAATCAACCTGCTTCCAAGCCTCTAAGATTCCCTTTTTTATCTTTCCTCTTCTGTTATTCTTCAGTTCAAATCTCTTCATTTCACTTTTTCCCACTTTTTTTGACTTTTCACACCTTTTATCAATTCTTTTTCACATTTTGAAAGGTTCTTTCCTCATTGCAAATCCCCAAATTCCCTTTTTTTGAATTTATACATATTTTTCACTACATAATGCTTCAACCCCCAACTTAAGGTGAATTTCAGACCTTTGAGCTTTTTTTGAAGCATGTTCATAATGTTTCCAGGGCACAGGGGTACACTGTGTCCACCTTGAGGTCCAATATTGTGAGCCTTGAGGTATATTTTACATATCCAAATAGGCCACAATTATATTAAAAATAAGTTCTAAACTATGCATAACCCATAAGTCATGCATATTTTGAAAATTAATCATTTTTGAGGGCAGAAAAGATGAATATCTTTTTATTAAGTAAGTAAATCCATGAATGCAAGGCCAGTTCTGGATTTCATAAAAAATTTAACCTAGGGTAGCTCCATAGAGTGAATAAGCACAAATCAACTCTTTGAGGTGGTAATATGGAAAATACTTCAATACCACATCATCAATACCACATAAAAGATCCACAAAAACCTTTGTTTTTCTCAATTTCAAGCCAAAATAATGGGAATGTTAGAAATACCGTGTTACATATACACCAAGAATAGTGTTATTTGTGTTTGTGGGACTTAATATTATGGTATCCTTACATACATGCTTGGTACACCCATAGTGGATATCTCACCTCAAGCCTAAATTTCTATTTTGACATAAACAAATAGTCAAGAGGTACAAAAGACATCAAAGAGAGCCAGGGTACCCAACTTCTGAGGCCTCTAAGCTGTAGACAGCTCTAAAGCTTGGATTTATGGCTGATCTTGTCCCAATTAGTATACTAAAGCCTTTTGGGAACTTGGTTACCAAGTCAAAACTTCATTATATCATCAGAAAATAGCAAATAAGCTGCTATTTTGACGTGCCAAGGAGGTAAAGAGCAACTTAGACTCCTGTAACCATGTCAATTCTTAGTGAATTTCCGTGAATAAACCCCAAAAGAGTAATTAAGGCACTTTTTGGACTAGTATCCATTGATTTACCTCATAGCAACCAGCCATATAGTACTATCTGCAATTCTACGTAGAAATGAGGTAAAAACTTCAAAAATTCATTCAAAATACAATTCTTAATGAATATTTCTTAAGCTTTGAGGACAAATTGAGAGCTGTCTAATTCATATAGAAATCAAGAATAATTATACCTTTATAAGTAAAATTAAAAGCTCTACTTACAGTCCATTTTTGATGATTCCACGTGAAATACTGAATCTTTAAAAATTCACAAAAAACACACTCTGCGATAAAATTGCCAATAAAACTGATAACTTTGAGAAATTAATAATTATTTTGGAATAAAAGAAGAATTAAAGTTGTTACTCTTTTTATTCTTAACCATATTTGGGTTGGTAGTCAGGTAAAAGCTTCAATTAAGCAATTATGATAATCTTACATGACAACAGATGATGCAATCAATAATCCAAAACGGTTTATTGTTTTCTCACTCAGCGGTTTTTTAATTTTCTCCATGGAACGCCTCTATGAGCTGTTGTTGACTTAAAAGAGGCCTCCTCTTGCTGTTTTTTCCAAATCATCACATTATTCAATTATACCTTTATTACCAACAAGTAAGTATTAGTTAAAGATTTTTCTTAAGTGTTTTATTCTTTCAGAATCAATCAGAAAGATTTAAAATCATAGAAATAAACTAGATATTGTTTTAATTTTGTTATAGATAAATTTTGATCCATTGAATCCACAATTATCCATCAAATTTCTCTGCTATAATCTCTAACAAGTTCTTTGGAGTATTAGTGAGTGATTTATCTTAATTGGTTAAACTTTTTCTGTAGTAATTGTTTTCTTCAAGAATTATATTGATAATTCTTCTTGCAAAAGATAATTATATATTAAAATATCTTATTATTTTAATAAAAGAAGTCTTATTATTAAATACTTCTTGTAATTGATTCTAGTCCACAATTACTGCTTACTGCTATAATCAGTAGTAGTGTATAACAAGTAAAAGAAATAATTAATTAATTAATTAATTAATTAGTTAATTAATTAATTAATTCTTTAATTGTGGTTATAATAATATTTATTATTATATGTCATAAGAACAGTCATATTATTGTTGATTAATAGTACTATTATCAACAGTTTCATAGACACATCTTACAAATATGACCCAAAACCAAATTGAAATAGGTTGTGACAAGTCTGGGGCCACAAATCCCCACAAAAACACCTCCAAACCAGTCACTTCAAAAAAGCTTGACTGTCCATCTAGACTTTATGCCAGAAAATATGCCAAGAGTATCAGTTGGACTCTTAAAGTTAAAAATAATAAACACAGCCATTATGCCACTGAAAATATCATGGCATATCCTGCTTTCAGAAAATTCAATGAGCAAAAAACATCCCAAATAGCTCAAATTTCTGAATTACTTCTCATGGCAAGGAAAATTGAGGCCCAATTATGCAGCCAGAGAGATTCTGATAGTCCTGTAATTCTTAAAGTGTCAGCCTGTGACTCAAACCAGAGCACAAGCATGACAGCCAAAATACCATAAACCAATGGTATAGCCAAAATACCACCAAAACATGGAGCTGAGCCAAATTAGCTCAAAAGGTATCAAAAGAAAGAGGAAACTCACCTCTTCCTGAAAATATAAGTCCCATCACCATAGGACAAGAAATAACAAAGTTATTCCTGCTCAAAGTTATTGCTGAGCATAAACCTTAATTTTCACCTCTCATCTAAAATCTAGAAGGAGAGGCTTAACCCCATTAAATGGGTACTCAAAATGAAGCTCTAAGCCAGGGCTATCCAATGGTACCAGCCAAACTGAGGTAGCACCAGTATTACTTGAGTTATGGTCAAATTCAGACCAAATAAGGGTGAACAAAACATTCACCTCTCATCTAACTTCTACAGTTTTAGTGTGAGATACTTAAAGTGGGGTCTTTTTGGAAAGAGCACAATCAGGGCTATCTGATGGTGCCATCCATTTCCTCATAGCTCAACTACAACAGAAGTTATTGGCCAAACAAGATTAATACAGCTTTTGCCCAAACCATGCCAATGTACAAAAATACTTGTACATGGGATAACCTTGTCATATTTAATGATAACCATGTCAAGTTGGGTACCATTGTGTAGAGCTCATATAGAGCTATTCAATGAACCAATTTTGAGCTTGATATCTCAAAAGCTGACAAAGTTATGACCATTTTAAGGTCAAAATCCCACCTGCTGTCATATACAGCCTTACCATGGGATAATATCCCATAACCATGAATATGAGGTGTCAAATAGACAAAGAAGAATGTTTTTACTTCAATACCTCATATGTCAGTCAATACTGGGGTCCCATACAGTTTCTGTACAGCATTCCACGCGTCATACACATCAGAATCAGGCTGTGAGGTCCCCAGATGAAAATTTTCACCCTGTATTGGTGAAAACCTCCAAGATGTGGTTTCAAAACCACATCTGAGCCCAATACAGGGTATACAGGCTTTTTGCAAACCACAAGCCTGTCATATAGAGTGAAAAATCTTCACTTCCTCTACGTGGAAAGGTCTAGCAGCCTTTCCACCTCAATTTCAGGATAAAAGGAGGGCTTTTCACAGCCAAAAACCTCTCCTCATCCTGCTCTTGAATAACCTACGTAGTAAACTGTCAAAAACAGTTTTACTCTTGGTTAAATAATCAGGTATAATTATAATCTTTAATTATTGTAGACTTTATTATTGTAATCCAACAGATAAAGCCTGCACCCAGGGTTCTCAATAGCGCTCACCACCACTATTTCTCAATAGTAGAACCCTTTTATCTTATCATAAACCTTTATAAACCTCTTTTAAAATCATTTTCTGCCGTGTCACATACACAGTTAAAGCTGTAATTAGCCTAGTTATACCTTTATCATAGTATCATCCTGACATTTTGGGGGCCTGGCCGTGTTTTTTGACTTTTTTGGGACCTTACAAGTAAGTCTTTTCTCTTTTTTATGACTTATTAACACATTGTTTTATCCTTTTTTAGGCATAATTTCTATTTAAATATATATATTTTATATATTTTCACCTTTTTTTTATATATACTCATATTATAAGAGTATTTTTTACGTGGTTAACACCCACAGTAATTTATTATTTTTGGCGTGTTTTGCATATAAGAACACATAAGCCATTAATAAAGTCCTGAATTCTTGACTGAATAAGGACACCTCTGACTGAAAAACCATCAGTTGAGGTGTGGTCAAGTGTATTGTTAATTCAATAACACTTGTATACAAACCACTTTTTACAGAATACACTTGCAAACCACAAGTGTATCTGAGGGATACTGACACACAAACAGTGTGACAGGACACCATAAGCTGTATTTTTGACGCGGAATTGTTAATTCAATTACACTGTCATTATACAAGGGCATACTGTAACAACATACAAGCCCAGAGGCCATTCTTAGACGTGCAAAACCAGCCTTTTAAGAAGTCTTAACTGACATAAGCCCTCTTTTTCCTGTTTTGATTCAGTGGAAGAAAACTACATCCCACTTGAAACCCAGTCACAGGCCAACACACCAGTGACACCCTCAGAACCAGAGGGCAGCAAGGGTAAAGGAAAAAGGCTTAGTGAAGGCCTCATTACAGCCAAGAAGTGGACACCAATAGCCACTCAGAGGAGTAGAAAACCATGAAACTCTGCTTCAATACAAGGTAAACCAACCTTAACCACTTGTACAGGGAAGATTACAATTATTAACCCAGTTGTAACTTCCAAAGGCAAACTGCCCAAAGCAGCAGATAACAAATTCGTACAAGGCACAGTCAAAGGTAAATACCCTAAGAACATAAAGTTTTTGACTGCTTGCAAACACTTATATGTCCCCTGCATACCTCAGAGACCTTGGCTTCCAAAGGAACCAGCCAGAGGATAGAGCAGGAATGTCTAGAACCAGAAGACCTGAAAGAAGACACATTGGACACAGTGGTGGATGGCAAAACAATGAGGGAGATAATATCAACCTTGCCATTCACACTCCAATTCAACAGAAACCTCAAACCAGAGGACTGGAAGGATATGGATCAAGTTCTTCAAATCCACCAACTCCTCAAAGATTTGTTTCAATGGAGCATGGACAACAAAAGGTTCAACCTAGCAACTCACTGGGCAGAACTGGGATCAAGTTGCCAGAAGATCTGTCTCAAAGAGATAGACTTCAAGGACCTTATGGTAATCACCAAGGGTTGGAACCCTACCAGGAAGCACATACTCCTGGAGGCAAGGGCACAGAGGATAAGGGAGAACCAAGCCACTATCCAAGCTATAGAAGATCAGTTAACCCAGACAGGGCCTACTCAGATTCCTTCAGGTTCACAAGGAGCAAGCCAAATCAGCTCTCCAGTGGCTTCTCACCATTCAGAAACCAGAAGATCAGTGGCCAAGAGTCACCATTCTTCACAATTCCAGGAAGTTTCCAGGAGAAGACAAGGCAACAAGGGCAAGAACAAAGCCTCCTTCAACCAGAGGAGGAAAGAGTCAGACCCCATGATCCAGAAGCTGTTAGATTTGGTAAAAGAAGTACACAAGAACCAGAAGTAGTTGTAAACCACTCTAGAATCAGTAGTCCTAGTAATAGAAACATTACCCCCACTCAGACTGAAAATAACATTATCACATCTGAGAGCAACATCAACAGTGACACACTGTGGTTGCAAATGTCCCAATATGCTGAGCAATCTGCAAAGCAGGCTGCAGAATTTGCAGCTGCCCAAGAGAGGATGAGAAAAACTCAAGCCTCATTGGAGCAGATAGTTAAAAACCTTCAGGAAGGATATGCTCAACTGAGCAAAGCCTCTGAAGAAACCAACAAGAGACTGAATCAAGTCTCTGAAGAACAACACCATAGCAGCAGGGACAGGGAGTGTCTGAACCAAGACATCAACAAATTGTTTGATGCCTACCATAGCTTAAAGCCCCAACCACAAGGCCAAGCTATGGAGAATCCATATCAACCAGATGACATCAAAGCAGATGCCATGTTGTTTAATAAGGAAAGATCTCCATCACAATACCAGGATGGAGATGGCATGTCTTATTCAGAAAAGGAAGCCTTGAAACAGCTTCCTGAGGCCTCAAGCTGGCCCAAATTCTCTGGATCAGGAGAATATGATCATATGGAACTCATAGATTATATTGATGGACTCTTCATTGATGTACCAAGCATACCAGATTACTGGATTACTGCTAGACTGAATACTGCATTTAAAGGTCATGCAAGTATATGGTACACTGAAATGAAAGAAATCCATGGCAGAAGAAATTGGCCATGGTGGAAGAGTCAAATAATCCAAAAGTACAGTAATGGAACTTGGATATGGCAAAAGACCATGTCATTTGAAAATGACAAATACTCTGTGGACAAAGATCCATATGAGTGGTGTCTTAGACAGTCTAAAAGACTTAAAGCCATTGATCCTCAAATGAACATTCAAATGAGGAATCATAAACTTCTGACACAACTGCCAGGAGAACTAGAGCATGCAGTAAAGTGCAGATGCAACCAAAATTGCACTCTAGATGATATAGCCAATACCTTACAAGACATAAGGAAAAGGACTAATATAGGGAAATTCACCCCATATAGAAGCAATAGTTTCAAAGAGAAACAACCTTTCAGGGTAGAGCTTAAGGACAAACCCAGAGAAAGAGTGGCAGAAGTGGCAAAGAAGAAGAATTCTTGTCACAATTGTGGTTCAACAGACCACTATGCCAACAACTGTCCAAAAGCAAAGAAAAAAGTCTATGCTATAGAAAAAGTCCCTGAAGAAGAACCTCCAACAGAGGATTCTGAATCAGACTCTATGGGTGATGCCATCAGAGAACCATCTGATGAGGATCAAGACCCAAGAGAGGAATTTCTAGTGGAATACCAAGAGGAAACCCCACTAGAAATCCAGGATATACAGTTGGAAGCAGGCATGCCACAAGACACTGCCAAAAAGAACTTGTGTAAACACACACAAGATGCACAAACATTCCTGGTTACACCAACCAAAGGAATGGCATATATACATGGAACAGCCACAAAAATGACTGTATGTATTGACAATGCTCAGCACCCACTGATCATTGACAGTGGAGCACACTGCTCCATAGTGGCCAGAAATTATCTGGATAACCACTTCCCAAACTGGGAAAAAGAACTCTTGCCCACCAGGGCAAAAAGCTTTAAGAGTGCATCTGGAAAGATGACCTCTATTGGGACGATTATCAAAGAGATAATTATACCCCACAGAAAAGGTAATATCAGACTCAACCCAGAGTTTGTAGTGCTTGAAGATGCCCACATCCAAGGGTTTTTACTGGGAACAGATTACCAGAGGATGTATGGCATAGATATTTACAATAGTAAAAATAGGCATATTACCATTGGTACTAACAAGGAAAAGAAATTTTCTCTTGATATATACCAGATATCTTCTCAGGACCCACTGGAAGAACTTCTGAAAGAATTTAGAGAGGGACAGTTTAGCACTACCCTCACCAGTAAACAAAAGCTAAGTTTACTGAAGATGCTGAGGAAGAATAGACCAGCATTTTCCATTGGTGAAGAACCATTAGGCAAGATCAAAGGCCATGATATAGAGCTATATCTGGATGTAGAAAGGCCTTATCCACCTATATTAAGGAGACCTCCTTACCCAGCAAGTCTGGAGACCAGGAAAGAGATTGAGAAACATATCAATGAACTCCTGGACATGGATGTCATTAGGAAGATTGGACATAATGAAATAGTGGAAATCACCACTCCTGTCCTAATCACCTGGCATGATGGCAAGTCTAGATTGTGTGGAGACTTCAGAGCCCTGAACAACTACACAAAAGCAGACAGGTACCCTATACCAAGGATACCTCATGCCTTGGATAAATTAGCCAAAGCCAAATACATAACCAAGATGGATTGTATGAAGGGCTTCCACCAAAATGGAGTTAAACCAAACTCCATGAAATTACTCAGAATTATATGCCATATGGGCATATATGAGTACACCAGGATGCGATTTGGCATCAAGAATGCACCAGCCCACTTCCAAAGGATGATGGACACCATATTTCAAGAAGAAATAATGGAAGGCTGGATGGTAGTGTATATTGATGATATCATTATATACTCAGAGACATGGGAAGACCATGTACAATACATAGAAAGAGTGCTAAGTAAATGTACACCCATCAATCTGAAAATTTCACTTAAAAAGTATAATTTTGGCCAACAAGAGCTACTAGCTCTAGGACACAAAGTCTCAGGCCTTAGTCTGGCAATTGACCAGAACAAAGTCGCAGCAGTACTGCAAAAGCCAGTACCAAGGAACATCAAAGAGATGCAATCTTTCCTTGGGTTTGCTAGTTACTATAGAAGCCACATTAAGAACTTTGCACACATAACTAGTAGTTTATACAAGTTATGCTCAAAGGATGTAGTTTTTGAAATAACCAAGGAAAGGAGGGATGCATATGAGAGGATCAAATATGAACTCACAAATGCACCTGTGCTCATCTTGCCTGACTTTGAACTACCATTCAAGTTATACATAGATGCAGCATGCAGCCAAGGCTTGGGAGCAGCCCTTCACCAAAGACAAATTGTGGATGGTGAACCAAGAGAAGGTGGAATATGTTACATCTCCAGGCAACTGAAAGATTCAGAAGCCAGGTATGGGGCCACCCAGACAGAATGTCTATGTCTAGTCTGGGCTCTAGAAAAACTCTATTATTATTTGGAGGGAGCAGTCTTTGAAGTCTACACAGACTGTACAGCCTTGAAGTCTTTACTAAACATGAAGACTACTAATAGACACATGCTGAGATGGCAAATAGCCATCCAGGAGTATAGAGGGAACATGACCATCATATACAAGGAAGGTAAAAGCCATACCAATGCAGATGGCCTTAGCAGATGGCCACTGGACAATGTCAAAAGCAATCCAGCTTATGACCCTGAAGTTGCTGCAAAAATTCCTATCCATTTTATGGAAATAAATAGGAAGAAGAACTTCAGATTCTCTGAATGGGCACCAGGGAGTGGTACCCTTGACAGTGGAAACACTGATTCAGAAGGGACAGAAACCCCCATACTGGGAATAAGTTCCTCAGAACTGCACAATGAATTTTTCGATACAGTACTGAAATCTTATGCTAAACACAAACAGTGTAGCATACTACTCCAACTCCTTCAACAAAAATACAGGAGCCCAGAACTGGAAACCCAGCTGGAGGAACCCTGGTTGAGGGCCTATAAGGACAATAAATTCTTCCTTATAGATGGCCTGATTTATCACAGAGAAAAGCACACCAGTGCACTCACAGTGATAGAAAGAGACCACATCTCTTTGATCCTGCAGGAATGCCATGACTGCCCCTATATGGGACACATGAGTGAGGACAGGACTAAGGAGAGGGTAGCAAGCACAGCTTGGTGGCCCAAGTGGGAGCAAGAGTTGAGTGAATACATCAACACTTGTGAAAGATGCCAGAAGGCAAATAGAAAACATGGGAAGAAATATGGGTTGCTTCAACACATAGAAGAACCCAAACACCCATGGGAAACCATCAACATGGACTGGGTCACAGGACTTGTCCCAGGAGGGAAAGAAAACTACAATGCCTGCTTAATCATAGTTGATAGGTTCAGCAAGAGCATGAGATGTCTACCATGCCATAAATAGGACACAGCCATGGACACTGCTCTGTTATTTTGGAATAACATCATATCCACATGTGGAGTCCCTAAGATCATAATTAGTGACAGGGACCCAAAATTCACATCTGAATTTTGGACCAATTTATATGACATGCTTGGCACCAAGCTTGCTTTTTCTACAGCTTACCATCCACAAACAGATGGCCTAGCTGAGAGGATGATCCAAACAATGGAGGACATCCTCAGGAGGTTCTGTGCCTATGGCATGGAATACAAAGACCATGAGGGCTACACCCATGATTGGGTCACCCTCTTACCAGCAGTCCAACTGGCTTATAATACAAGCCAGCACTCTACCACAGGAAAAACACCTGCACTGGTAGAGAAAGGGTGGAATCCCCTGTTACCTGTGGATCACTTGAAGAAAAATCTTCTGACCATCCACCCCACAGCCAAAGACTTCCATGATATGTGGAAGAAAGCCTGTGATACTGCTGCCAAATGCATAGCTGAGGCCAAAGAGTATAACAAGCAAAGGTGGGACAAATCACATATGGAACCTGACTTCAAGGAAGGGGACCAGGTGTTAGTGTCTACACTGAACTTTAACAATCTCAAAGGACCTAAGAAAATGAGAGACTCATTTGTAGGGCCCTTCACCATCATTAAGTTGATAGGGAAGAATGCAGTAGAAGTCAAGCTCACTGAGGAGTTTTCTAGGAAACACCCAGTCTTTCCAGTGAGCCTGGTCAAACCATACTTCCAGACAGAGGAGGATAAATTCCCCTCCAGGAAGAAAAATATCACTCCACCAGAAATAGTGGAAGTAGAAGACTCTCCTGGACCTGTGAGTAAAATCATCAGGGCCAGAAAAATCAGACTTAATGGAAAGGACCAAAGACAATACCTAGTCAGATTCAAAAACCAGACAGCTGATAAAGACAAATGGTTGGCAGAGGATGCCATACCAGATGGGAACCTTCATTTAAGGAGATTCAGAGCCTCTAAGAGGACTGAACAGTCTCATCAATGATGAGCCTTTTTTAGAGGGAGGGTATGTCAGCCTGTGACTCAAAACCAGAGCACAAGCATGACAGCCAAAATACCATAAACCAATGGTATAGCCAAAATACCACCAAAACATGAAGCTGAGCCAAATTAGCTCAAAAGGTATCAAAAGAAAGAGGAAACTCACCTCTTCCTGAAAATATAAGTCCCATCACCATAGGACAAGAAATAACAAAGTTATTCCTGCTCAAAGTTATTGCTGAGCATAAACCTTAATTTTCACCTCTCATCTAAAATCTAGAAGGAGAGGCTTAACCCCATCAAATGGGTACTCAAAATGAAGCCCTAAGCCAGGGCTATCCAATGGTACCAGCCAAACTGAGCTAGCACCAGTATTACTTGAGTTATGGTCAAATTCAGACCAAATAAGGGTGAACAAAACATTCACCTCTCATCTAACTTCTACAGTTTTAGTGTGAGATACTTAAAGTGGGGTCTTTTTGGGAAGAGCACAATCAGGGCTATCTGATGGTGCCATCCATTTCCTCATAGCTCAACTACAACAGAAGTTATTGGCCAAACAAGCTTAATACAGCTTTTGCCCAAACCACGCCAATGTACAAAAATACTTGTACATGGGATAACTTTGTCATATTTAATGATAACCATGTCAAGTTGGGTACCATTGTGTAGAGCTCATATAGAGCTATTCAATGAACCAATTTTGAGCTTGATATCTCAAAAGCTGACAGAGTTAGGACCATTTTAAGGTCAAAATCCCACCTGCTGTCATATACAGCCTTACCATGGGATAATATCCCATAACCATGAATATGAGGTGTCAAATAGACAAAGAAGCATGTTTTTACTTCAATACCTCATATGTCAGTCAATACTGGGGTCCCATACAGTTTCTGTACAGCATTCTACACGTCATACACGTCAGAATCAGGCTGTGAGGTCCCCAGATGAAAATTTTCACCCTGTATTGGTGAAAACCTCCAAGATGTGGTTTCAAAACCACATCTGAGCCCAATACAGGGTATACAGGCTGTTTGCAAACCACAAGCCTGTCATAGAGAGTGAAAAATCTTCACTTCCTCTACGTGGAAAGGTCTAGCAGCCTTTCCACCTCAATTTCAGGATAAAAGGAGGGCTTTTCACAGCCAAAAACCTCTCCTCATCCTGCTCTTGAATAACCTACGTAGTAAACTGTCAAAAACAGTTTTACTCTTGGTTAAATACTCAGGTATAATTCTAATCTTTAATTATTGTAGACTTTATTATTGTAATCCAACAGATAAAGCCTGCACCCAGGGTTCTCAATAGCGCTCACCACCACTATTTCTCAATAGTAGAACCCTTTTATCTTATCATAAACCTTTATAAACCTCTTTTAAAATCATTTTCTGCCGTGTCACATACACAGTTAAAGTTGTAATTAGCCTAGTTATACCTTTATCATAGTATCATCCTGACATAAAGACATTTACAGCCAAGTCAAGAAAATCAACAAAGACAAACCCCAATGCATAAGGCCAATTGATGCTCTTATTGACACCCTCAAAAAATGAAATTGTGGTTGGTCCTCTAAAAGGGATGCTGAGGGACACATTAACTCCTTGTTTTTAGCTCACCCCCTTGCCATAAAACTCCTTCATTTGTTTCCTCATGTGATTCTTATGGACTGTACTTACAAAACCAACAAGTACAAAATTTCCCTTTTTCATATTATTGGATTTAGCTCAACAGATAAGACCCTTTCTGGGCATTTTTGTTTGATGAAGAATGAAAATGAATCCTCAAATACTTGGGCATTAAATGAATACAGAGAAAAAGTTCTCAAAAACACCAATATTGTTCCCCCTCCAGGTATTGTTATCTACAAGCATTTGGCCTTGAAAAATTCTGTTAAGAAGCTCTTCCCATACTCAATTAATTTTATGCATTTTGCACATCAATAAAGATTTATCTTCTCATTGCATGAAGAAAATTGGTCATGACACAAATATTAAAAGTTTTATGGTCCTTTGGAATCAATTAATATACTTTTATTTTTCACTTCTATTATTATTATTATTGTTTTTATTAATGACTTTTGGATTCATTTCTCAGTTTATGTATTCATCCACTGAAAATTCTTTCAGAGACAACTGGAAGAAGCTTCAAAAGAAAGTCCCAAATCCTGATGTCCTGCAATATTTGGAAAACACCTGGCTTCCTCTAAAGGATTATTATGTACCAGCCTGAACCAACCACCATTGCAACTTGGGTGTGGGCACCACCTCAAGGGTTGAAGTTTTCAATGCCATGGTTAAAATTTGGCTTTAAAAGTCCATTGGTACTCTCCTGGAGGTAGTGAGGGCTTTTCACATGGCTTTCAGGAAACAATTTGTTGAAATAATAAACAGAATATCCAAAGGAATTATTTTCTATGTCAAGAATATTCCTCCACACATTTTTCTGTCAATGCAAGGTGTCTCATTATGCCCTTCAGATGGCCTTTGAAAATTTCAAAACCAAATTTCCCCAATGGAAAATGCACCAACAATGCAGATATTATCAAGGCATTCCTTTCAAGAAAAAGACCCAACAGGAATTTTCCAAGGGCCAAAGGGTTCAGATATAAGACTTCCATCCTCAGTGGCATTTGAATTTACCTGTGAGGATTCTTTTATCTCCAAATTCTTAGTTTTTTTTCTTAATGAATGATTTTATTTGTCATATTCTTCTCAGACTGTTTATCAAGGTGACAATCAAATTGCTGAGAAAGAAACAAATAATGAAGCCAAAAGAATATTTGAAGATATTGGGGAAGACCTTTTTCAAAGACCAATGACAGATATCACCCCAATTCTTCAACATCTTCAAGATTTTTTGATTGGACAAGTCCCATTTGATTGACTTCCCAAGAGTTGAGAGAATGATCAATTTATGAAGACCCACTAGAATGAAAGAATATCCATGGAATCCCTCAAGGGGTTTAAGGTTTGGATATGAAACTTCAATAAAATATCAAGTACTTTTCCTGTCCTCAAAATTTGTATAAGGTAAAATTGTTTAAAAGTAGTAAGAAATAGTATTTTTAAAGAGAAAACACACCAATTTCATTTTTTATAACTTTGTAAGTATAAAACAATAATATAATAAAAAGTTATTGTTTTACCAACAATAAAGATTTATCCAAAAATATTCTACAAGAGATATTTAAGGCTACAAAAGAAATTTCTTCAAGAGCAATTTCAATTGGAATTAATTGAGCAAAGAGCTGCAAGAAATTAATTAAAGAAAAAAGTCTTTGAAAAGATATTCAAAGAGAAAACACGCCCAAAAATGACCAGAGTGAATCTGGAAACAAAGTGACAAACTTCACAGTGATGAAAGATGCTTTAATTCACTTTTGGGGTGGTTCAGGGGTAAAAATGATTATAAGAGTTACAAACAATGATTTGAATGATTTTTTCATGTGGTTAAAGGGCTCAAAATGTTTTAAAAAGGTTGGTTGGAATCTTTTATTGATTGGTTTAAAAGTTTTTGAACTAATTATAAAAGGAAAAGATTCTAAAATGAAGAGAAAAGTGGAGAAGAGAAGACATTCTTTTATGGCCATCAATTTTCTTACTCCAAAAGTAAAATTCACTCTTGTCAGTCGTGAAAAACAGTCTGACAACAGAAAAGCTAATTATGGCATCATTGAACCCTGGTTCAGACCAAAAAGGGGCTGGTTTAAGCCATTTAAGACCCTTATATCCACCATTACTATAGCAATACCTGTTCTAGAGCCATCAAAACACGTGAGAATGTGTGTAAGAGGCATAGAAACCAGTTCAAACTGTTTTTACTAACATTGTTCCATTTGAGGGTAGTTTTACCCTCTTGGCAGCAGTTAAAACTACCCTGGTTGGTATCAAAACCTCATCATCAATTGAGTCACAGACCCTGTGACTCAATTCCAGGCCAAAATTAATGAGCTTTTGCGTGGATTTTGACATACCACGCCAGTCAGCAAGGATATTGGGGGTCTAGCTCCCCCTTAGAGCTAGAGTGTCTTCTCCCCCCAGAATTAATCTTTCCAATTTATTTTTTCTTTAACTCCTCATCATGTAATACAACTATAATTTACATATGTAATTCAATTGAGTTTTTAATTACACATCTAAAATAATTGATACCTCATATGTAAATTAAAGTTCACTTATGCAATACACACGCACATTTTGACATTTCAATTGAAAATACCCCAATTCCTCATAGCTTCTAAGCTAAACACAACACCTCAATTTTAACACAAAAATTGATGGTCAACACCACATGTGGTGTGAATTAAATTCAGGTTTTGAGGATTTTAATACTTTTGTACAAAAAATACTAAAAATTCAATTTATGCTTATTTAGAGTTGAGTTACAGAAATTTCATCTAGAGGTGACCCCACTTTATTTTTTATGAGGAATCCAATGGTGTGATAATTTCTTTATTTTTATTTATTGTATAAAATTTTATACTATATTTTATATAAATATTTACCAAAAATATTATAATTTCATAACTTTTATTAAAAATTCATTTTTACTTAATTTTTACAAGTAAAAATGTATTTTCATAATTTTAAATTTTATTGTAATTTTATTTTCAAATTATAATTAAATTTTGATTTTTAAATTTAAATTCGTATTTATATTTCAACTTTTATAATATAAATGAATTTCTTTTATTTATATTTGTATCTTAATTTATTGTTTGTGGTCTTTTGGTTCCCTTCCCCTAAAAAAACAATATTACTTTGTAATATTGTTATTTATAGTGTGTCTGAACCTTCTGGGAAGCTTAGTAGCTTCAGGTATTTATTTTTCTGGCAACCATTCATCTTCACAAGCTGGGTCACTGTACCTAACAAGGTATTCCCTTACTTTGTTGGTTCTCAACTTTCTTTCTTTGAGAACTTTGGTAATCTTCTTAATATCAGATGACTCAATAGTAGGCATAACGTGGGGAGCTTTAGTCCTCAAGGGAAATTTTTCAGCATTACTAGATTTATATGGCTTTATCAAGCTCACTGGAAATGTAGGATGCTTATTGCTAAGTTCTTCAGATAACTCTACTTCAACAGCATTTTCTCTGTGGTGGGCCTTAATAACAAAATTTCCTGCAAAGGGGTCTTTTGGCTTTTTACATTCTTTGATGTTATTGAAGTTAGTAGTGGATACAAGAGCTGAATCCCCCACTTTGAAATCTGGAGTTTCATGTGATTTATCCCATTTGTCTTTAGCATATGCAAAAGAGTCTTCCATGAACCTTACTGCATGCTTTCTAGCTGTGTCTAGCATTCCCTTGAAGCAAGCAGCTGTGGGATGTATTTCAATCAATTCTTTCCTCAAGGAATCTTGATAAAGTTTGGGGTTCCATTGCTTTTCTAGGATAGCAGGAGTTTGATTGGTACTTTCATGGATTGATGTTTTATATGCTAGTTCCAGTGCTGGCAACAGAGTACACCAATCATGGGTAAATCCATCACAATCTTTGAATTAAAGTCCATATGCACAAAGTCTTCTTACCATGTCCTCCAAGGTCTGGATCATCCTTTCAGCCAGACCATCAGTTTGTGGGTGGTAGGCTGTAGAGAAAGACAGCTTAGTGCCAAATAATTGGTGAAGATTTGTCCATAGTACTTAAGTGAATTTGGGATCCCTGTCACTGATGATATTTGTAAATATGCCAGTCCATGACACTACTCTCTTCCATATCAGAAGAGCTGTATTCATGGCTGTATCATCTTTGTGACGTGGTAAAAAGATTGGAGTTTCCTGAATCCGTCTACAATCACTAGGAAAGCATTATAGCTTCTGTCACCTCCTGATGGTAAGTATAAGGTTTGTCTATGAAACTCTTGATAATAGTAGCAAAATCAAAAGTATTATGACTGTCCTCAGTAGAAATATATAATATAATAAAATATTACAACCACAAATTTAAATATAATTATTGAAAATAATTATATATAAAAAAGAATTTCATTGTTATTATAAGAATATAATAATAATAAAAATAATAATTATAAGAAATTATAATTATTCTATTATTGTTATAGTTACTGACAGCTATAACAATAAGAAGTTTAAAGCTCTTAATGAGACAATTACACATGGAAAATATGAATATTACCCACTTATAAATAATATAAATATTATTTGTAAAAGAATTAAACACACACTGTGCAGAAATAATTCTTATAGAATAAAAATTCTATATTAAAAAACTAATACTAGATAAAAAAGATATAGAATTTTAGAGAAAACTTACTTATGATATTTATTTAATACAACAAGTCAAAAAACAACAGTTATTATATTAAGTAATAATTATAAGTTAAAAACACGCCAAAAATCAATAATTTTAAATATAAAACAACTTTTTATAATAAAAATTATGATTAAAGATTTTTTAAGAGGAATTTTTGGATTTTTAAAAGATATTTAAGATGATAATTTTATATAATAAAATATATTATTGGTGATTACAGCAATAATCTAAATTCTATTATTTAAGTTCTTTAATTTTAATTAATAAAGAATAAAATAACTTAAGAATTACTTTAATAATAAGATTTTATATTTAATAAAACTTTACCTGTTTTAATTTCTAATATGATTGGATTGATAATGAATGATGGACAAAAACAGTGATGAAAAGACTCTTTTTATGTCTTCAGAGAAGCTCTCATGATTTATAATGGATAGAGAGCGCGTTCTCAGGTCAAAACTGAAAAATCATACTGAAAAATAAAGTTCTTAACTTAAGGTAACTTATTTTTAATTCCCATTTAAAGTTATCAGTGTTATTCTTAACTCCATGTAACTTTAATCCTCATTTAAACTAATTATTTCAAGTTTTTTATATTAAAGTTAATCACATGAAAAACTTAAAAATAGAGTTTCAAGCAGAAATCTCTTAAACTCAATTTTTAATTAATTTTTAAAGAAATTGTAATTTACTTTGAGCTTTAATTAAAAGAGTAAATTTCCAGGCTAATTACCCAGGAAGTTTATTTATAAAAGGTACCTAAAATTTAATTTATATTTATATAATATTAAATTGTAAGCTGTGTGAAACCTTCAAGCAAATCCATTAAGAATTGGATTTTCAATGAATTTTTGAAGTTATTGCTATTTTTCCACATAAAATAGCAATACACACCAAACCTTAAGTTTTGATAAGGTTTTACTGCTTGTAACCCTAACGTTTCAAGCTTATTTGAGCTTTTTAAGCTTAATTAAGCTTTGACAGTTCTTAAAACCTTGAATTCAAGCCTGGATATTGGGATTTACCCTTTGGCAGCTTGAAATTCCTGTCTAAATTGGGATAAAACCAGTTTAAACTTTGATTTTGGATCAAAGTCTAATATTAAAGTTTAAATAAGGTTGAAAATCCTCCAATACAGGTGGACAACCTTAATTGAATCCTTGCAGATCCAAAAAGTTGGGTACCCCAGCTCTATTTGGTCTTTTTCCTTTGTCCCACCTTTTTGCGTGAATTTTGCCCTTTTATTTATTTAAAGCCATACTATGGCCTTAAACCCTTTTAAATTGAGCTCACGCAGGATTTACATTCTGTATGGCAAATCCTTAGCCAATTCAGTAAATATACACCACACCTCAATTTTAACTAAAATTTTGGTAAGTTTGCATAAGCCTTATGCAAATTTAAATTTAAGCTTAAATTTAACAATTTCAAAAAAATGTTAAAAAAGTTACATTAGTACTGTGAGATTCTTAAATCCTCTAATAACATAAGAAGTAAGTGTTTTTGGGTATAACACCTTATGGATATACCCTAGGTTATTTTTGGTGTAGAATCCAAACATGACATAATATTTAGAACTTTGTTTATCCAAAAAGAAGTTATACTTATTTTTTGTTATTTTTTATTTTCAATTCAATTAAAAATTCTGTTGAAGAAAATTTTAACTGTGTATAAAGTTATTTGTCGCCTTATGGGTATGTTATACATACCTCACTGGCTCACATTCTCTACTACCAAGAAAAAAATTGTACCACAATTTTTCTTTTGAAGTATACCCCCAAGTTATTTGGGGGGGTATAATCCACTGTCCAACCTCTCTACTTATACTTTTCTAAGTATGTGAAGCACACAATTCAAACTTTTCAATGAGCAATTGGTCTCCTTAATAGTGGCGGATAAGGCCTTTCCACATTAAGCATAATGTCCACCTCATGGCTTTTTATAGCCCCAAGTGGTTCATTATCTGAAGCAAAAGCTTCCCTGTATTGAAATAAAATTTCAATAAGCTGTTCCTTCATTTCCAGTGTTAATTCAGGACTAATTTGTGCTTTGATCAATGGACTTGACACAAATTTTTCCTTATTTACATTTTTTACTTGTTTAATGACACTAATTTCTCTTTTTTCTAGAGGAAAAGCAAATTTTTGTCTTTTATTTTCCCCTATATTGAAATACCTGTCTTTATAATTATTAATATCAATACCATAAATATTGAGATCATCATTCCCAAGTATAAAGTGTTGTGAAGTACAATTATTCATGAGAACAGTTTCAACTTTTAATCTTATACTTCCTGCAGGATGAGAAAATATGATTGCTGCCTGAAATATACCCAAAGGGTGCATATTTTGGCTAGCACTTCTGAATGTTATACCTTCAATTGGCATTAATTTGTCTTTCCAATTGGTATCAACTTTTTCAAGATAATCTTTTCCAACACAAGTGCAAAAAGCACCTGAGTCAAGGTGTATCTTGGCTTCTGTGTTGTTTATCACAATATCAGTGATACAAGATGGACCAGCTGTATAACCTTTACCCCTTGCAGGTTTGGTTTTCTGCATTTTATCATCTTGCACATGTATGAGATCCATACATTTATCACTATACTGTGGTAAATTAGTGTGTACCTCAGTGACTTCAAAAGAAACATTAATGTTTTCTATACTAAGCTCCTCTGGTACTTCTTCTTCTTCTGAAGGCTCAGAATCACTTTCATGTAAAGATACATCAGTTTTTTCTTTTGTGTCTTCCACTCTTTCAGCATCTCTATCATTGATTCTTGTCTTTTTTGTGCAAGTGTTTGCTAAATGAGATGTGCTTCCACATTTGTGACATTTCAAAGGAAGTCTGTCTTGTGGCTTATTTGGCTTTGAAATTGGTTTCCCATTAGTCTTATTGTCTATTGAGGATTTGGACCAATTTCTTCCAATTTTTGTTCTAGTAATGATGTCCTCCATAGCATTGATATAATCTTCTGTAGAGAAAGGCTCAATACATCTGCTTCTTATAGCATGCTCAAGGTCATCACCACACTTTCTTAATATCTTTTTATGTACCATTGTCTCAGACATATCAGGATGAAGGCCAGTTAATCTGTCCTTCTGTTTAAGAAACCAAGACATGGTCCTGTCCCTCTCAATATTAAAAATTGCTTCTTCAAAAGAATTTTGCATTCTAAATCTCCAGGAATCATTAGCCCATTTTGAAATAATTTGTTCTTTCCACCAAGGCTAAGAATGTTTACCATGGTCTTGTCTCATTTTTTAATACCATTTCTTTGCTGATCTGCTAAATAATGAGTGTAATCTGGCACTTATGTATTTATCTGGTATGTTAAAGTCTTCTTTGAACATATCAATTGTTTTCATAAATTCCATATGATTATATTCTCCTTCACCATTGAAGGTTGGCCATTCCTCTAATTTTGGAATTTCTTGGAAATTGCAAACAGCTTTCACCTCATTACTTGAAATGGTATGATGGAAATCATTAAGCACATTTCTGTCAAGAATTGGTGTGGATTGCCTTGGCAATTCATTTTTCAGTGATATATTATTAATACTTGATTGAATGTCTTCTTTCAATTCAAGTCTTGCTTTATCACTTTTTTCCAATTGTTCTTGGAAAAGAGCTGCATTGTGACCAGTTGAATTTTCAAAGTTTTGAACTTGTAATTTCAATTCTCTTATCTGTCCAGTTATAAAAGGAATTGAATTGTCATCTGGTTGATTGAGACAAGTAACTTTATACTCAATTATTGCACAAATTTGCGTCAAAGACACAATATTGTCTTTATTAACATTTTCAAGGCCAATAATGGTCTTTTGTTGGTCTTTCACTTGTAATATCTCATCACCCAGCTTTTGTTGGATATACTCAAATGTTTTAAGCTTTGTCATAATTTCTTTATTACAAGATTCAAATTGAGTTACAAGCTTAACAAGATCCATTTCGTTGGGAAAGATTGGCTCAATCTTTCCTCCTCCTTGTTTTTGAATTCCATCAGAGTTCTTGCCATGTTGAACACATTGTCAATGGCTGTCTTTTCTTTCTTTGGGATGCTGTAATTCTGCGGGCAAGGCTTGTTCCATTTGGGCTTTGCCTTTCCTTTTGCCTTTTTCTTGCCCTTCTGATTGGTCTTTGGGGCTTGCTTGGGCTTGCTTGGCACTTGTTGAGGGGGATTTTTGCTAGTGGATGCTTGGGGAGCTTCCACTTGGCTGTTTTCCTTTCCTTGGGCCAACCTCTTCTTCTGATCCTCTGATAACATGCTTTGGTTTTTCAACCAAGCTTTTATCTGTTGGACTTGTCCTTTGCAAGACATTGGTGTCCAGCCCTTCAGAAGATCTTCTGTCTTTTCTGGCCCCATGAACTTCTTTAATGGAAGATAAGAGTTCATGGTGCCTATCCAAAGACTTAGGAGAAGTTCTGACTCTTTCTGTTTGGCGGCCATAAACCAGTTCTTGTACTGACACTGGTAAATCTCCACTGCTGCCTGTTGGAAATGATTCAGGTCTAACAGCAATAGCAGTTATATCAGCTTCTGGACTCTCAATAAGAGGTTCAAACGTGCTGGCTAACCTTTGGGAACTGGTGGAAGTTCTGGCATCCTTCATTTGTGCCTCTCCTCTGGGCTGACATTCTTGTCTTTTTGATTTGTGACTGGAATTTCCTGGTTCAGATCTATTTGATTGGATGGAGTAATTACTTCAACTTCTAGTAGGAGTCATTTCACGTCAGTTTTAAGAACAAAATAGACTAAGAATGGATTGAATTCACCTTCTGGACCTTTAAAGGGTTCTTTGGTTATCAAACCCCTTGGTGCTGGGCTGGTTTGAATTTCAATACTAGACTCTGAGGCTTCAGAGTCTGAAGAGCTGTCTCTAATTGATGACACTAGAAAAAAAATAAAGATATAAGTTATTTTATCAAGAAATAAAAATAACTTATAAACTCAACTTATTGAATAAAGTTGTTTTAATGTAATTAATTCTTAGAGAATAAAACTCTATATATAAAAACTAATACTAGATAAAAAAGATATAGAATTTTAGAGAAAACTTACTTATAGTATTTATTCAATACAACAAGTCAAAAAACAACAGTTATTATATTAAATAATAATTATAAGTTAAAAACACGCCAAAAATCAATAATTTTAAAGATAAAACAGCTTTTTATAATAAAAATTAAAATTAAAGAGTTTTTAAGAGGAATTTTTGGATTTTTAAAAGATATTTAAGATGATAATTTTATATAATAAAATACATTATTGGTGATTACAACAATAATCTAAATTCTATTATTTAAATTCTTTAATTTTGATTAATAAAGAATAAAATAACTTAAAAATTACTTTAATAATAAGATTTTATATTTAATAAAACTTTACCTGTTTAAATTTCTAATATGATTGGATTGATAATGAATGATGGACAAAAACAGTGATGAAAAGACTCTTTTTATGTCTTCAGAGCAGCTCTCATGATTCATAATGGATATAGAGGGCATGCTCAGGTCAAAAATGAAAAACCATGCTTAAAAATAAAGTTCTTAACTTAAGGTAACTTATTTTTAATTCCCATTTAAAGTTATCCGTGTTATTCTTAGCTCCATGTAGCTTTAATCCTCATTTAAACTAATTATTTCAAGTTTTTAATATAAATAAACTTATTTATATTAAAGTTAATCACATGAAAAACTTTAAAATAGAGTTTCAAGCAGAAATCTCTTAAACTCAATTTTTAATTAATTTTTAAAGAAATTATAATTTTCTTTGAGCTTTAATTAAAAGAGTAAATTTCCAGGCTAATTACCCAGGAAGTTTATTTATAAAAGATCCCTGAAATTTAATTTATATGTAGATAATATTAAATTGTAAGCTGTGTGAAACCTTCAAGCAAATCAATTAAGAATTGTATTTTTAATGAATTTTTGAACTTATTGCTATTTTTCCACGTAAAATAGCAATACACACCAAACCTTAAGTTTTGATAAGGTTTTACTGCTTGTAACCCTAACGTTTCAAGCTTATTTGAGCTTTTTAAGCTTAATTAAGCTTTGACAGTTCTTAAAACCTTGAATTCAAGCCTGGATATTGGGATTTACCCTTTGGCAGCTTGAAATTCCTGTCTAAATTGGGATAAACCCAGTTTAAACTTTAATGTTGGATCAAAGTCTAATATTAAAGTTTAAATAAGGTTGAAAATCCTCCAATACAGGTGGACAACCTTAATTGAATCCTTGCAGATCCAAAAAGCTGGGTACCCCAGCTCTATTTGGTCTTTTTCCTTTGTCCCACCTTTGTGGGTGGATTTTGCCCTTTTATATATTTAAAGCCATACTATGGCCTTAAACCCTTTTAAATTGAGCTCACACAGGATTTACATTCTGTATGGAAAATCCTTAGCCAATTCAGTAAATATACACCACACCTCAATTTTAACTAAAATTTTGGTAAGTTTGCATAAACCTTATGCAAATTTAAATTTAAGCTTATTTAAGCTTAAATTTAACAATTTCAAAAAAATGTTAAAAAAGCTACATTAGTACTGTGAGATTCTTAAATCTTCTAATAACATAAGAAATAAGTGTTTTTGGGTATAACACCTTATGGATATACCTAGGTTATTTTTGGTGTAGAATCCAAAAATGACATAATATTTATAACTTTGTTTATCCAAAAAGAAGTTATACTTATTTTTTGTTATTTTTTATTTTAAATTCAATTAAAAAGTCTGTTGAAGACAATTTTAACTGTGTATAAAGTTATTTGTGGCCTTATGGGTATGTTATACATACCTCACAGGCTCACAGTAGGCCAGTTACCCAATCCATATGTACAATTTCCCAAGGTCTGCTGGGTTCTTGGATTTTGATCATATTTCCAAGTCTCTTGCCAGTGGATTTATTTGCCTTTTGACATCTGTCACAGGTTTTGCAATACTCTGCAACATCTTTCTGCCACATTGGCCACCATATGCAGGTCTTTACTTTTTCTCTTGTTCTGTCTTCAGACAGATGTCCTGAAAAGGGGATGTCATGGCATTCCTTTAGTAAAAGATTGATTAATGACCTGTCCACAACTGTCATGACACATGTGTGCTTGGTCCTGTGGTAAATTATACCAACCAGTAGGTGAAATATTCCTTAATCATAAGATTTCTTCAATACTTCATCCAAGGCATGTATTAGAGAGTTGTCTTTACAGTCTTTGTTAATTAATTGGCATAAGATGCTACAATTCATATCTCAAGTGTAACTGTTTCTTACTTCTTCAAAGGTGGTGTTCAAGTCTGTAACACTTATTCCTTCTATTGGGTTCTGTGGTGAAGCTTCTTCTGGAACATAAGCAGGATTATCAATATCATTTTGTAATGGCCATCTTCTTAGTCCATCTGAATTTTTATGAACATTCCCATCTTTATGAACAATAGTCATATTGCCCCTGTATTTCTGCATGGCTATTTGCCATCTGAGCATATGTCTGTTAGGTGTTTTCATGTTTAAAAGTTATTTGACAGCTGTACAATCTGTTATCACTTCAAAAACACATCCCTTTAAGAAGTAGGTCAATTTTTCCAAGGCCCAGACAAGGGATAGACATTCCATTTTACTTGCTCCATATCTGGCTTCAGCTGGTTTGATTTGCCTGGATATGAGTCATATGGGTCCTTCCACAGGTTTATCATTTATTATCTGAACTTGGTGAAGTTCAGCACCTAGCCCATCCCCTGATGCATCAATATATATTTTAAAAGGTAACTTAAAGTCTGGCATCAGTAAAAGTGGAGCAGTGGTCAAGGGTTTGCTTAGAGACTCAAAAGCCTTGACTCTGTCAACAGTCATTTCAAATACTGTGTCTTTGTCACACAATTTATAAAGTGGTCTTGCTATGGATGCAAAATCTTTAATGTGTTGCCCATAATATCCTGCAAAACCTAACAATGACTGAATTTCCTATTTTATCTGAGTCATGGGTTTTAGAAGTACTGCTGCAACTTTGTTTTTGTCAATTCCAAGGGACAAACCAGATACAACATGTCCTAGTGCTTTAAGTTCCTTAAATCCAAAATGACATTTCTTAAAAGAGATTTTCATGTTCACTGATTGAATTTTTGTCAAAACTCTGGACAATCTGTACATGTGCTCTTCCCAAGTCTTGGAACATACAATAATTTCATCAATGTAAATTATTAGCCATCCCTCTGAAAGTTCTTCAGGGAAGATTTCATTCATCATTCCTTGTAAGTGTGAAGGTGCATTTTCCATACCAAAGGGCATTCTTAAATATTCATACACTCCATAATGAACAATAATTCTCAAATATTTTCTTGCTCTTGGTGTCACCACATTTTGATGGAATCCTTTAAGGGCATCCATAGTGGTTATATAGACTTCTTGAGATATTTGAGTAAGGGCAATTTGGATTTTTGGTATTAGGTACCTATGTGGAACAGTGTAAGTGTTCAGAGCTCTAAAGTCTCCAACCATTCTGTATTCTTCATTATGCCATGCCACTATGACTGGTGTAGTTATTTCTACTTCTTCATTATGGCCAACTTTTCTTATTACACCAAGGTCTAGAAGTTCTTTGATATGAGTTTCCAGAGCTTCTCTTGACTTGGGACTTTCTGGGTATGCAGGTCTTCTCAAGATTTGTGGATAAGGTCTCTCAATATTAAGAACGATGTCAGCTTCATGACCAATAATTGCTCCTAGAGGTTCTTTGTCTGAAGCAAATGCTCCTTTGTGGTCATACAAAAGGGAAGAAAGTTCATTTTCTTGTTTATCAGTCAGATGAAGGCTTATTTCAGACTCCCTCAACTGTTCAGATTTGAATTTTCCTGATTCTAAGTTGACTGGTGATACTTTATTTACTGTAAGTTGTCTTTTGAATGGCAAAGAGGCAAATTCGTGACGCTTATTGTCACCAATAGTAAAGTATCTGTCTTTTTTGTTATGCAAATCTATCCCATACATGATTAAATAGTCATTTCCAAATATAAAATGGGTACTAGAGCAGTTTCCCATAACAAGAAATTCAACTGTGATTCTTAAATTTCCATTAATGTGTGGGAATATGACATTGGTCTCAAAAATTCCTAATGCTTTCATTGGATTACTTGCACTATTGAATTTTATACCATCTATTGGTAACAATTGGTCTTCACAATTTGGTACACAAGTTTTAAGAAAAGATTTCCCAACACAAGAGCAGAAGACTCCTGGGTCAATCAAAAGTTTAGTGGGCTTGTTGTCAATAACCACTTCTGTTATACAGGAGTTACCAGCTGTATAACCTTTCCCCCTGTTTGGTTTGGTTTTCATAAGTTGTGCATCTTGAACTTTTGATAAATCAAGTTGACCATTGCTCAATTGTGGCAAGTGGGAATAAGATTCCATGATGTCAAAAGTGGAATTGATATTTTCTATATCTTTTGAATATTCAGAAAATATTGATGAATTATCATCTGAATTGTCTTCAATTATGTCATCTTTTTCAAAATCAGGTTCCTTTTCAATATCAATTTCAATGATTTCCCCCCTTTTTGGACATGTATTGTCTAGATGGGTGGTGCTTTGGCAAATATGGCACTTTCTGACTGTATGTGCAGATTTATACTTATTATTAGAATTTTCTTTGGGGCTTTTGTCCACAGAATGTTTTCAAGGTGTATTAAACCTTGTTTTGAGATTCACCCGACTAGAACCAATTCTGGTTCTGGTGGTTACTTCTTCTAATATATTGATAATATCCTCTGCTGAAGATTTTTCAGCAGTCCTGCTTTTGACAGCATGCTCTAAGTCACCTCCACATTGTCTCAGAATCTTTCTGTGGATCATAAATTCTGACATGTCAGGGTATAATGCTGTTAGTCTGTCTTTTTGTTGGCAAAACCATGGTAATTATTTTTCTTTGTCAGAATTAAACTAAGAAGATTCAAGGGATGTTTCAACTTTAAATATCCAAGAATAATTGGTCCATTTGTTGATACTTTGTGTTTTCCACCAAGTCCTACTTTGGTGTCCATGTTCCTGCCTCAATTTTATATACCACATGTGGGCTGATCTGGTAAACAAGGTGTTAAATCTTGCTGTTACCAATCTGTCTGGCAATTCAAAATCTTCTTTAATCATGTCAATTCCTCTGATGAATTCCATATGGTCATATTCTCCTTCACCACTGAAGTGAGGCCATTCTTTAATTTTTTGGCACTTATTTCAAAAGTGCTTGGCTCATTGATGGTTCCAAGTTATTAAAAGAAGTGGATAATTCATTTTTTAACTGTGAATTATCAGGATCCAATACTTGTGGATTTGGAATTCTTGTACCCTCATTTTGATTGAGAGATGTAGACATTCTTGGTAAGGTGTTCAGTATTTGTTCAATATCATTCATTTTACTGTTGCTACACCTTTGGGAATTACTGTATTCATGTTGGAAGGCTTGCATTAAATTTTTTAATTCAATTTTATACATGTCTTCTTTATGTGTCAGTTCTTGCCATAACTCTGTCTGTCTTGTATTATCAGCAGTTACTTGATTCAATTTCATTGATAATTTTGATACTTCTTCTTGTGAAGAATCAAAACACTTTTTCAAGGCAATGGTATATGTCTTTACTTCAGTAAATGAATTTGAAATTTCATCAAGGAATTTCTTGTTATTGTTCTTGATAATATTTATGGCTTCTTTAATTCTTGTTTCAATTATGTCATCAATATTGAATTTAGAATATTTATCTGTTAACTCTTTAATAATGGCAGATTGTTCATTTATTTTATTGCCAAAAGTATTATCATTATTGGAAATTTTAATTGTTCTTAAAACGTTTTCAAAACACATAATTGTTTCATTAATTTGGCACAGACTCAAGCTGTTTGTTTTATTGTTGTTACAAATGGTCTCATTTTTATCAGAAAGATAATTTTTCACGCCCTTTATAGCTTCATACAACTCTTGGATGGAATCAAATATGTCAGAAATCAATTCTGTAATATTAATCTGGCTTTCTTCTTCTTCTGTAATTCCATCATGGTTCTGGCCATCTGAAATACATTTTCCATGTCATCCTGTAGCCCTGGCCATATGGCTTTGGGGCTGGTGCCTTCCCTTTGCCCTTGTTTTGAGCTTGTGGCTGCTTTTTCATGTTGGAATTGCTGCTTCTGGCCACTGGGGCTGGTCTTGGCACTTGCTTTGGTGGTGGAGGGTTTTTTTTCCTCCATTATGCTTTTAAAAGCATCATATTCTTCTTTTCCATCAATGGATGCCATCCATTGAGTAACTTGCAAGTGTTGGGATGACCCAGGAATTTCCTTACAGTCAGGTATTAGTTCATGCAGTTTTTCCACATATCTGCAAGTATCTGGTACTTTTTCTGCTGCAGTGCGTTGTTGTAAGCCTTATGGCTGACTTTGTAAATGTCCACTGTGGCTTCTTGTGGCGGTGTCATCTCTTTTTGTAGGTAAAATAGTGTCATCAGCTTCAGAATTGGACAATTCATTGTTGTGGAAGTCTTTTACTGACCCTTGTCCTTCTGTATCTGATTGGCTTCTGCCATAATCACGTCTATGACCTTTTTGGGAGCTTCTTGAGGGCTTATAGCTTGCTCCTGATCTGGTTCAAGGCATTTTTTATGATTAAAAAGGTTCAAAACAGTAATTTTACATCAAAAACTTACTATTTGCCAAATTTTCAGCTTTATGAAGAGTATTACTGATATCCAAGTTGATCAATTCAGAAGAAATTGGCTCTTGTTGGTTATTCTGAGTTATAATAACAGTGCTATTATGGTCAGAAATCACAGTGCTTGCAGGAATAATGCTAGTAACTGTGGAGGCTTTTTCAATATTTTCTTGTCTTACCACGCTGTCAGACACTAAAATTAATGAAAAAAACCAATTTATTCAGTAAAAAAAGGCTTTCAACAGAGAAATGAAAATAAAGCCTCACTTATAATTATAAAATGAAATTATTTTTTAAGGATTTTTTTGAATTATGAGCATTTTTTCTATATTTTTATATTTTTCAATTGAAGAAAAATGAAAAAAAAGTAAGAAATTATGTCACAGGTAAAATATCACGGCTGTGCCCCCAAATGTAAGGTTTGGATATGAAACTTTGATAAAATATCAAGTACTTTTCCTGTCCCCACAATTTGTATAAGGTAAGATTGTTTAAAAATAGTAAGAAATAATATTTTTGAAGAGAAAACACACCAATTTTATTTTTTTTCAACTTTGTAAGTATAAAAAAATAATATAATGAAAATTTACTGTTTTACCAACAATAAGGATTTATCCAAAAATACTCTACAAGAGATATTTAAGGCTACAAAAGAAATTCCTTCAAGAGCAATTTCAATTGTAATTAATTGAGCAAAGAACAGAAAGAAAAGTATTTAAAAAGATATTTAAAGAGAAAACCCGCCCAAAAATGACCACAGTGAATTTGGAAACAAAGTGACAAAGCTAACAGTGATGAAAGATGCTTTAATTCACTTCTGGGGTGGTTCAGGGGTAAAAATGATTATAATAATTTTTTCACGTGGTTAAAAGGTTCAAAATGTTTTAAAAAGGGTGGTTGGAACCTTTTATTGATTGGTTTAACAGCGTTTACACTAATTAGAAAAGGAAAAGATTCTAACATTAAGAGAAAAGTGGGGTAAAGAAGACATTCTTTTATAGCTATCAATTTTCTTACTCCAAAAGTAAGATTTACTCTTGTCAGTTGTGAGAAACAGTACGACAACAGAAAAGCCAATTATGGAATCATTGAACCCTTGCTCAGACCAAAAAAGGGCTGGTTTAAGCCATTTTAGACCCTTATATCAGCCATTACTATAGCAATACCTGTTCTAGACCCTTCAAAACACATCAGAATGTGTGTAAGAGGCGTAGAAACCAGTTCAAACTGTTTTTACTAACATTGTTCCATTTGAGGGTAGTTTTACCCTCTTGGCAGAAGTTAAAACTACCCTGGTTGGTATCAAAACCTCATCATCAATTGAGTCACAGACCCTGTGACTCAATTCCAGGCCAAAAGTAATATGAACTTTTGCGTGGATTTTGACATCCCACGCCAGTAAGCAAGCATATTGGGGGTCTAGCTCCCCCTTAGAGCTAGAGTGTCTTCTCCCCCCCAGAATTAATCTTTCCAATTTATTTTTTCTTTAATTCCTCATCATGTAATAAAATTATAATTTACATATGTAATTCAATTGAGTTTTTAATTAAATATCTGTAGTAATTGATACCTCATCTGTAACTGAAAGTTCACTTATGTAATACAGGTGCACATTTTGACATTTCAATTGAAAATACTTCAATTCCTCATAGCTTCTAAGCTAAACACAACACCTCAACTTTAACACAAAAATTGATGGTTAACACCACATGTGGTGTGAATTAAATTAAGGTTTTGAGGATTTTCATACTTTTGTACAAAAAATACTCAAAACTTAATTTAAGCTTAGTTAGAGTTGAGTTACAAAAATTTCATCCAGAGGTGACCCCAGTTTATTTTTTATGAGGAATCCAATGGTGTGATAATTTCTTTATGTTTATTTATTGGATAAAAATTTATAATATATTTTATATAACTTTTTACCAAAAAAAATTTAATTTCACAATTTTTATTAAAAATTCATTTTTACTTAATTCTTACAAGTAAAAATGTATTTTCATAATTTTAAATTTTATTGTAATTTTATTTTTAAATTATAATTAAATTTTGATTTTTAAATATGAATTTGTATTTATATTTCAGTTTTTATAATATAAATAAATTTATTTTATTTATATTTGTATCTTAATTTATCATTTGTGGTCTTTTGGGTATATTAAAATACCTCTAAGGCTCACAAGGAGCCAATCATAAAAGCAAAAACAAAAATAAATGAGAATCTTCAATATTTGAAATAATTTAAAGTCAACCCAAGAGAAGAGGAAGACCCCAATCAAAAGTGATCAGCACAACAACATCAATATCACAATCAATTTCACTCTCTAAAATTATGGAAGTGAATTCATCTGAATATTCTGAAGCCTCATTATCCAAATCAATAAGTTCATCAGGTTAACTACCCCCAAAAACTGAATGGAATTAATATTTCAAATCAGCAGTTAGCCTTAGAAGGTCCAGAAGCTTGGCAATGGATAGCAAAACCCCACAAAGAAAATCCCACCAGACTGCCACAACTTTGAAGATATATGATTCAATTGAATTGACCTGTGAGAATTGCAAAATCCATTTCCACACAAGTGATGAATGCTCCAAGCTCTTTGTGAGTTTCTGACTCATTTCAATGTATATTTCTTTTGTTTATTTTAACATTTATCATTTTTTTGACCTAATTTTGTCAGGATAAGTCTATGATGAAGCAGTAATAATAGTATTTACAGCTTGAACTATGACTGTGACATGAATTTAAATAATAATATTAAGCGCTTTACTATTGTAAAATAGTGGTGGTGAGCACTGTTGAAATCCCTGGGTGCAGTCTTACCAGTTTGATTACTATAATAAGAACTACAATACTCTAAGATTTGAGGTATACCTGATTATTTCCCAAGAGGATAACCTTTTTTTACAGTTGTACTATGTAGGAAGCAAATAAAAGGATGGGGATTCCTTTTCTGGCAGAGAAAGGGCCTGCTTTTATCCTGAAATGGGGTGGAAAGGTCCTCTAGACCATACACATAGAGGAAGTGAGTATTTTTCACTTCTTAGTTCTGGCTTTTGGGTTTCACAAGGCCTGTATACTCTGTATTGGGCTCAGATGTGGCTTTGAAACCACATCTGGGCAGTTTTCCCCAATACAGTGTGGAAAGTTTCACCTGGGGACCTCACAGCCCTCTTCTGACATGGATTACACATAGAGTGCTGTACAGAACCTGTATAGAACCCCTTTATTGGCTGAACTATGAGGTATAGAAGTATAAAAAATCTTATTCATCTTGTTGACACCTCATAAACATAGTTATGGGATGGTAACCCACAGTAAGGCTGTATTGGTCTAAATGTGGGATTTCGACGTTAAAGCTGCTATACCTTTGTCATTTTTTAAGATATTGAGCCCAAGTTTAGCTCATTGTGTAGCCCTGAATGGGGTCTACACAATGTTACCTCATTTGGTATGGTTAAAATTAGATATGGCAAAGTTATGCCATGGTAAATTTAAGCTATCCAGATATATGATTTTCTCAAAATCTGTATGAAACTTGTTTACCCCATAAATTTTGTTCCAGATGAGATATGGGGAAATAGATGTAACCATCAGATAGCCCTGATTGTGCTCTTTCAAAAATGGCCCCACTTTAGGTATCTCACACTAAATTGTAGAAGTTAGATGGGGGTGAATATTTTCTGCCTCTTATTTGGAATTATTTAGGCCATAACTTTCATAGTTTTGTTTCTGAATCAATTCGGCTAGTACTATTGAATAGCCCTGCCTTAGAGATTCAATTTGAATACCCATTTGCTGAGGTTAAGGCTCTCTCTCTTTATTTCAGACTGGAGGTCAAAATTAAGGTTTATGCTCTGCAACTACTTTGAGAAGGAATAACTTTGTTGTTCTTTTTCCTATGATGATGCAACTTGTATCTTTGGAGAAATTTTAGTTTCCTCTTTCTTTTGATACCTTTAGAGTTGGTTTAGCTCAGCTCCATGTTTTGGTGATATTTTGCTCTACCATTGGTTTATGGTATTTGGCTGTCATGCTTGTGGTCTGATTTTGAGTCACAGGCTGACAATTTTTATCAGGTACCTGGCTCAGAAGACGTTCCAAAATTTATATTTAGATACACCTTCAAGCCCATCAATTTTCATTGTTAAGGAAGCTGTGGTTATGGAACAGTATCCCACTACATTTAAAAGGCCCAAGATCAATGGGCTGATGTCAGAGGTGACTTGGCTGAAGAAATACAAAATAATCAAGACCTTTATGAAGCCAAGAAAACTTTAATTCCCTCATTATCCTCTTCTTTGGACAGAATGGAGTGGTATGAAGATGTTGGCCATGTTCCAAAGAGCAAGTGGAGGTCCATGCCTGATATGGGGGATCCAATTGCTTATAAGTATCAAAGACCAGTTTTCTTTTATTCTACAGTACCATTTTTCTCTTTTTTACCTTATTTCTTTCCTCCAAGTGATAATACACCCATTTTCATCTGTTTCTTGGATAGCTATTCTCATTTTTTTCCATTGTATATCATCATTTCTGAATCGTAGCCAGTCCCCCTCATTACTGTGAATTGGGAATCTCATGACCAAACAAAGGCCCTTGGGTTGGAAGATAAATTTAAAAAACACAGGATATTATATCTGTCCAATCTTCCTCCCCCCCTAAGAAAAACCCAAATATCTTGGAGGTTGATTCAGATTGATTGTTTTTTCTTTATAAAATTCATGCCAATTATCCCCCTCCTCATTCCTATTTATTTCTTAAATACCACCTCATTCTCATTTTTTACCAAACACATGGCACTTTTTCAGTCAAAAATAGTCATATTAAAAACATGAAAAAAACACGTTTTTGTGCCTTCACTTTTCCCACAAAGAAATTACCCAAAATAAAGGGCTCCTTGTCTTTGATTGTCAACATTGAACTCTTCATTGAAAAAGAAGGAAGGAAGTTCATAAGTGGGAAGATTTTGAATAAAATTTTGTAAAAAAATATGCCATTCTGTCAAATTGGCTTAATTTGAGAAATTTGGCAAAAAAAATGAAACAATTAGGGGATATTTACATCCCATCTTGGAAAAAATATGGTAAAAAGAATCAAGAAAATTTCAAAAGGAAGTTTGAGGAATTTTATTTTGAAAAATTAGGTCACTTATGTGTTTTTCTCATAAATTGGTAATAATACATCAGTTTATGGTAAAAACATTTAAAGGCTCATTTTTTTTACTAAAAGCTTACATGGGTTTACCAACACCCTATATTTACTCATAAATAATTCTGTTCTTAATGGGTTTTTGAAGCTTTAAGCCATTTTTTTCTGTGATAGAGGCTATTAGTAATATGAAAACTTGATTCTATATGGTAATTCTATAGATACTAGTCCAGAAATTTTTTGAATGGGCCCCTTTTTGCCTATTAATGTGTTTAAATGGGTCAGAGGTTTTCATTGCCTCCTTGGCATACCAGAATAGCAGCTTATTCTCTATTTTATCATTATTCAATAATGAATTATTGCCTTAAGAACAATATTTAGACAGGATTGAGCAGTTATTTACTTATGAATACAGTAGCTTTAAGCGCCAAAACCATGCATGAACCCAATATCAGAATAGATTTGACATGGGATTTAGGCAAATTGCAGTACTTTGACATGAAAATGCAAAATACAAAAGAACCCAATCTTTTGTGCAGCATTGATGATAAGGCTTTGAAGTATATTCTATTTTGACATTTAATATATTTAAAGCTTTCTATAGCCCTTGTTGACAGAAAATAGTATTGATTTTTGTAAGATCCAAATATCTTCTTGAATTCAAGTTTTTAATTATTTAAGAAAAAATTAAAAATCTTGTCTTTGATTTAAAATATCAGAAATATGGACTGAAAGTATAGATTTTGATTAAGATTTTCAAGATACAAATACTATTTATTTAAATCCAATAAAAGAACTCTCTTAATATTCAAAGATTTTTCAAGAGCTCTTCATTGAGACTTTTATTTTTAATCATTTTTGAACTTTATATTATTTACTTGGTGATGAAGGCTTTTAAGTCTGGTAATAGCTTTTTTCCCCTAGGTTATTATGATTAATCATAGTACCAAGAAGTCTTTTGTTCTCTTTATGCGGAATATCCATGATAAATCATTGATATTTGACATGTTTTCAAGCTTCCGAATTGCTCATTACCTGCTTGGAGTTCTAAATAAGTAGAATATTTCTTATTTTGTCATCTTTTTATATACCTCATACTTAGTAGCTAATCTCCAAAAAAGCTTTTAATTTATTTATCAAGGTATTGCCTATGTCGTATAATCCTCTGGGAGACTATCTATGCCTCCGAGGCTCCAGGATTTCGGCACCCCTGTATTTATTCACTGCTCTTTGTCCCCCTTGATCATTATACACATAAAATGATTAGTTATTTCCCTATGCTCAAAAATAAATATTTTTAAATAAAATCTTTACTTATTAATACTAAGATATGGGGAGTAAGAAAGTGTTTATTTCTATGACACCAATGGATATGTCATAGGGGATTTCTACAATACCATGAATTCTATGTGGAAAAAGAAAAATTATATTTATTAATTCTGTTTATTTGCTATTTATTATTAAGTGTTAAATTATTTTCCACTTTTGTATTTCAAATGTATATTTATCCTATAAGGCCTATGGAGGTACCATTGTTTGATATTTAAGTAGAGTCCAAATATAGCCTTCAATACATGGCTTAACATATTCAAACGCAGGTAAATCTCTTATTTTTCTCTTTAAATAATTATGAGTTTTTAATATTAATATTACTTATGTATTTTCCATATTTCAAAATCTCTTTTAGTATACTCTTTGGCCTATTTTAGTTTGGAAAATATACCTCATTTCTCACAAGCCTTAGCAATATACTTTCTATACCTCATGAGTTCAAAAAATCAATGGATTTTTGAGTTTAAATTTGAGAAAGTAAAGAAGTTCCATTAAAAACCAAAGAAATTGAAAGGCATAAAAATTGTTTTTCCCATTTCAATTGAAATTATGAAAAGCTGTCTTCTAAATCTTCCAGAATGAAGGAAAAACTTAATCTTGACTCTTTAGGTTGTCTTATTATTTATTTTAACTTATATTTTGGAAATATATTTGTTTTTCAGGTTTGAGTCTCTTCTAAATATAAAGTTTCTTCATAATATGGGATTCATGAAGATCCGGGAGGATATATAGTATATTTCTCAAATTTTATATCCCCCATAAGTGGACAATTGTTTTAACGTATAATTTTATTGGTAAACTGTTTCTATACTGGATTGAATACTACTAAGGAGTCTCTTCATTTCAAAGAGACAAATATTCTGTCAGAATTCAAATTTCATATTGTTTTGTGCTTTTTTTGGATTATTGACTTGATATTTAAGTCAATGGTCCTAAAAGAATTCCCAAAATTCATCCCTTTCATGGAAAAAAATCCTATGTTTCATATCTGTCGAAAATAATATGTTCACAAAGATATATTTATTATTTCAATCTTATTTCGTATTATGAGAAATATTATAGATTTTGTTGATATTGATTAAAAGAAATATTCACAAAATCAATGATTAACATTTATTTGAGATCGTTTTTCAAATTATCATCTAAATATTAAAAACCAAAAAAAAGCAAAATCAAAATCTTTTTCGGACTTATATCTAAATACTGAGTTTTGAAATTTTTCAAAAATAAATTGTTTTGGATTAAATTAAGTATGATAAAAGCTGACATTTTCTTTCTTGATATGATAATATATCATGGATTTTCTCAAATTTGAATCCATATCCTTGAATGGGGTTTATGATCATTGTTAATTAAATAATTATAATTTTATTTTAATATGATTCTTTTCAAGTTCAAATTCACATGAATCATAAACTAAAGTAATGGAAATTCATTTTATGATATAATCTTTTTTTGATTTATTATTCTATATACATTATATATATTATCTAATGATATTATTTTAATTTATTTTGGGGAAAATATTATGAGAAAAAACAAACAAGTGGTTATGTAACAAGGAAGCTTTCCTCTTATCAAACAGCTCAGTAATACTTTCATTTTCCCAGAATAACTTAATTAATAAGTACTATTACACTCACATTTTCATGGACAACGAAATTGGATTTATATAATATAATTAGTTTGCAGAGTGATATTCAGTAAATTCATATAAGGATAAATATTGAATAAATCAATAATATATACCTTTGTAAATTAGAAAGCTTTCTTCTATATTTACATTGATAATAGAACTATTCTTGCCTACTGTAATACCATCCTAGGTGTTTGAGCTTACAAAAAATGCAACATCATGTGTTCATAAGGTGATAATATTTTATAAAATGATTCCCATTTCATATCACCCAAATTTCATCAAGGTTACTCTGTGTAGGAAATTAATGATTATAAATCCAATTCTTGAGACTGTTTTGTTCTTATAATATGGAGATTCAATGAGAAAGATACATAATTCTTTTCATTGCGTAAAATGTAGAGTGAATTCTCTTAAAATATTTAAGAATTGAGGTGGATTGGTTCAGGAGTAATTATTAAATTGAATTCAAAGCATAATTCATATTTCTCTATGAAGAGGTTTTGCATTGTAGTATATATAAATTCATTGATAAAAGGAAAGATACTTGAAAAGAATTTCTTATGTCAATGTCACAATTTTGTCTTCCAGACCTCAGCAAAGGGAACTCTTGCCAAAAAGGCTATTAAACCAGTTGAAAGACCGGTCAATACTGGAAAGTTGTATCTCAAATTATATCATGTAACAGTACCCCTGGGTTTAAAGCACTTCTCCCCAAAGTGCATGTAACTGATGGTATCACCCTTGCCCTCCTCTTGGAGCTACATTAGTCACAACAAGAGCCTACAAGTAACCTCCAAGGGGTGGAACCATTGTATGCCAATGGAACAAAAAACCCAGCCATTTCTGGTTGTTTGATTGAGACCTCTCCTTTTCTCCAGCCAGAATCAAACGCATGACATTGGTAACTGGTTTATTGTCACAACCCTGTCTTCCAGACCTCAGAAAAGGGAACTCTTGCCAAAAAGGCTACTAAACTGGCTTAAAGACCAGTTAATACTGGAAATTTGTAGATAACATTCAATAAATAAGTTTTTTAAATAATAAGCTTAAATTACTTACTGAAAAATTTATTAATAATCTTAAATCCTAATATTTCTTGATCAATTTATTATTATGAATAAATTAAAATGTTATTTTCCAAAAGAAAAAAGCTTTTATATATATGATTATTTGAAATAAAGAAAAATATAAATTTGATATAATTTCAGAAGAAAAATAAAATTCAAATTAAAGATTTAAAAAACAAAATCAAAAAAACCAATCTTTTCTTGATTTTTTTGGTTAATAATAATGAAATTTTAAATAAAATCTTATTAATTTATTTATTTGGAATTTTTTGATAAAAATTGAATTTAAATTGGGAATTAAGGGGTGTCAAATATAAATAATACCACTGTCAAAATATGTGGTAACTAATTCCTGAATCCCACAACAAAGATCCCGAATACTTGGTTCACAAATCCTTTTCAATTTCCACTCAGTCCCTCAGGTATTTAATAAAGTTTCATTTGTTAGGTTTTTGGGGCTTACCCTTAATGCAATACAAATTCCAATTTGAAGCCTAAGACCTTCAAGTAAAGTTCTAATTGATTTCTGCCATTAAGCAAAAACATTTATCATTACCCTTTTTTACTTAAAAACATGCTTTTAATGAGTTCAAAATATTTTTTTACAGAAAATGCCTTTCTATTCAAACAAGAAAAAGAAGTCAAATACACAATATAGCTTTAGTCTTTCTTGTCCCTCTCTCTATCTAACTTCATCTGACTATTTAGGTATTATCAATTTGAAGACACATAAATCCAACTTTGATGCATGTGTTGGAAGTAGTAGCTAAACATCTTTTGGAAGGCCCTCTTTGAGAAAAATAAAAATCCTCAACCTGATGGCTATGGAGGTGAATAAGAATTCCATTCACCAATTCAATCTCAGCTCCACTAGAGTTCATGACAGATGAAATACATATAAGGAGAAACATACCACTTCTAAAAAGCTAAAAAAGAATTATGTGCCCATTTTTGTCACAAACCCAATGTGAACCCACTATATATTCATTATTGACAAGAAGTGGAAGAGAGCCAAAATGAGGGGGGAGACAATCCAGGAAATACAAAATGAAGTTTCTTCAAAAATTTCAATGAAAAATTCCAAATCTTTGCTGTTTTTTATTCAAGGGTACAAACACTCATAACTCAGCCCATTTTGGATGTTGATGACATCAATTTAAATTATTAGGATAGAGATGTCTATGTCATCTGGTTCCATAAGTGTGTAATAATTTAAATTCTTACTTATTTCGGCTCTTTGGCGAGGAAAAACAGAAATAAGAACTTCTCAGAGGAGAAACCATGGTTATAACCTCGATTTCAATGACACTAGTGGCTCTTACACAATAACTTTCAATATATTTTCTCTTTTATAGTCACAATTAATGGATAATTGTCAAGAATATTTCACTTTTTCATGTTTCAATAAATCATTCTAGTGGAAGATTGAGTTGATATAAGGATAGTAGGAACATGTACCATGAGTAAATTGGCTACACCTGAGAGCAGGTGTTCCATTTGGAAACTAGCTTGGACTCAATTTGGAGTGAGCTTGGACCCTTCCTGTAAACTAGGTTGGAAACATAATTTCAATTTTTTTTAGTATTCCCAGTTCTTCCAAGCCACTGGAATATTACAGATTTTCCCATATTTTCCTCTTTTTCCAACTGGGTAGAGTAAGCTGAGAATATAGTATATCAAAACTATTTCAATTTATATTTTCATCTTCAAACTTAAATTTTTCAAGATGAACATTTCATCTCAATATTTATTTTCCATTTAGAAAATTTAAGCTCTTTGGGAGGGAAAAACTATTTGAAACCACTCTTAAAGATGAGAAAAGCCTTCATATGTCTTCATTGATGACTTGGTGTTTTTTTAGAAATATTAACTCTTATTTCTTATTCAAAAACTGGCTCACAAAAATCATAATCACCTGTTTTAAGATGTAGCCTCTTCTTTAGAAACTACATTGATGAGAATTTTTTTCAGTTTTTTTTAGAATCTTTGAAAACTCACAAAGAAAATATGAAGTATGATTGACATTCTGTAAATAAAATCATTTGCCCAAGAATACAAAAGTTTATATATATTGTTTTTTTATTGATTAGTATTACTAGAAATTATTTCTTATTTCTTTCTTTTTCTGATTGCTTTTTAGCATAAATGAATTTTATCAGTTTCTACTATAAGCACCAGAATTCATCCTTTTTATTGAGACAGTCCATTAATCTGGCTTGTTTGAATCTTTTATTTATCAGATCAAAAGAGAAGTGGTGGGCTTTATTCAAAAAAGCCCCTGCTACTGGAGGAACTCAATAATTTTCAAACAAAATTACAGTAAAAGACCTGTAATGGAAGCTGCTATAAAATATTTGACAATTGTTGAAAATATTTTATAAGCAGGAATTACAGTTGCTGTACTGTAATGAGCTGTATGTAGTAACAGTCCTTGTAAAAGCCTGTTACTATAATTTTTATTGAAAAACAAGATATAAAAGTAAATCAAAACTAGTTTACAAATATAAAAGATAAATTCAGTGAAACTAAATAAAAACACAAAAAAAGAAATAATTTATGAGAAAATCAAAATACCATATTACCATAAAATATGGATGAAAAACTCAGAGAGGCAGTTCTTGATACTGTCTTTCTCCAAAACATATAATATGAGCTCTGTTTAAATGACGAAATTGAACTCAATGAAAATTTTATTAATGTTCTTGTATTTCATATTTTTGAGGTAACTATATCATTTATCATCAATCATTTGTTATAAAGAAAAAATGTTTTTGGATATTTTTTATGGATTTTTTGCTACTGTTTTCTTTTTCAGATACAAATTTAAATAATATTTATGTTTAAGAATAAATTCAGAAATACCAATAGGAGTATATATATAATTCAATATTATTCCAATAATATTAATCAGAAATTAAAGGTTTTTTATTGTAAGGAATAAGGACAACTTCATATAATTTCTGAGAGCTCTCTTCCCATAAAGAATAGTATTATTTCAAAAAAATATTAAGATACTTGATTTTATTTCAATCCTGCTCAAAGCCTCTTAATATTCAGATTCATTATCTTCTTCTTCTTTTGAAATGCTCAACAGAATTTTTTGTTAATTTTGGAATACATATATTTGCAATTTTTTATCACATCCTCATTGATAAAATGAATAAAACTAATACTTCATTGTGATAATGAATTCATTTTTTGTAAAGAAAGGTTGTGAATGGGTTCGAGAATTTCTGGATAGAACACTTTCACATATTTCCATCAAAAGATAATATTAATTGTTCCAATTCCTTTGTAAATTATTCATAATGAAAATTGAATAAATCAATCATTATTCAGACCAGGCTTTTATTATCAGTGGACATGGCTCTAAAGTGATCTTTTTCCCACTTTAATCTTAATTCCAAAAAATTTCTGAGTTACTTATGGGGCCTTCCTCTTCTGAATGCTACTTATAAAGATTCTGTGATCCTTTCATTGAGAATAAATACTAAATAAAAGCAAGAACTGTCACTGTATTATATTTTGAAAACATTTGAAAGAGCTGAATACATTATTGTCTTAATTTAATCTTACAAACAGCTTCTTGTTGTTGATTTATCATTTCTTGAGGCTGTAAAGTATTTAAATGTAAGCATAACCTCACAAACCTACCACAATCTTTATTAGTATTCTTTGAGAAATAGATTTTTTAAAGGAACCAATCTCTACCAGTTATTTTGCCTTCATTTAATCTGTTGTGGTATTCCATAGCAATTATACAAGTATCAAGCTTAGCAATTGTAAAAAAAGAGATAAAATCAAAATTAGGGAATACCTCCCAAGAAGAAAATCAAATTGTGGAATAACTCTGGAAATGAACATAGGAATTACGGAATTACTCTGGAGTGCAAATAGGAGTTAGGGAACAACTTTGGAGATGAACACAGGAATTATGGAATAACTGCCAAGATGGAAATAGGAATTATGGAATAACTCTGGAGATTGAAATAGGAATTAGACAATAACTCCAGAGCTGAAAATAGGAATGAGGGAATAACTCCAGAGGTAAAAATAGGAATTAGGGAATAACTCAGGGGAAAACTTAGGAATAACTCCCAAAAATAAAATAAAATTGTAGAATAACACTGGAAATGAACATGGGAATTATGTAATTACTCTCAAGATGGAAATAGGAATTAGGGAATAACTCTGAAGATTGAAATAGGAATTAGGGAGTAATGCCAGAGGTTAAAATAGTAATTAGGGAATAACTTGGAAAAAATTGAGGAAAAACTTGCAAGAAGCAAATCAAATGGCAGAATAACTCTGGAAATGAACATAGGAATTATGGAATAACTCTGGAGATGAAAATATAAATTAGGGAATACGTTTTGAGATGGATAAAGGAGTTAGGAAATAACTTCAAAGGAGAAAATCAAAATGCAGAATAACTCGGGAAATGGAAATACAAATTATGGAATTACTCTGGAGTAAAAATAGGAATTAGGGAATAGCTCAAGAAATGAAAATAGGAATTAGGGAATAGCTTTGGAGATGAACATAGGAATTATTCAATAACTTCTGAGATAGAAATAGGAATCAGGCAATAACTCTGGAAATGAAAATAGGAATTAGGGAATAGCTCTGGAAATGAAAATAGGAATTAGGAAATAACTTTGGAGATGAAAATTGGAATTACAGATCAACTCCCAAGATGGAAATAGGAATTAGGGAATAACTCTGGAAATGAAAATAGGAATTAGGGAATAACTTTGGAGATGAACATAGGAATTACGCAATAACTCCTGAGATGGAAATAGGAATCAGGGAATAACTCTGGAAATGAAAATAGGAATTAGGAAATAACTTTGGAGATGAAAATAGGAATTACAGATCAACTCCCAAGATGGAAATAGGAATTAGGGAATAACTCTGGAAATCATAATAGGAATTAAGGAATAACTCTGGAAATGAAAATAGGAATTAGGGAATAACTCTAGAAATGAAATTAGGTATTAGGGAATAGCTCTGGAAATGAAAATAGGAAGTAGGTAATAACTTTGGAGATACCCATAGGAATTAGGGAATATCTCCCAAGATGGCAATAGGAATTAGGAAATAACTCTGGAGATTGGGATAGGAATTGGGGAATAAATTGGGAAGATTTGAGGAATTACTCCCAAGAAGAAAATAAAATTGTGGAATAACTCTGGAAATCAACATAGGAACTATGGAATAACTCCATAGATGGAAATAGGAATTAACAAATAAGGTTGGAGATGGAAATAGGAATCAGGAAAGAACTCCAAAGAAGAAAATGAAAATGCAGAAGAGCTCTGCTAATGGAAATACAAACTATAGAATAACTCTGGGGTGAAATTAGGAATTAGGGAATGGCTCTGGAAATGAAAATAGGAATTAGGGAATAACTTTGGAGATGAACACATTAATTACGCAATAACTCCTGAGATTGAAATAGGCATCAGGGAATAACACTGGAAATGAAAATAGAAATTAGGAAATAAATTTGGAGATGAAAATAGGAATTCCAGATCAACTCCCAAGATGGAAATAGGAATTAGGGAATAGCTCTGGAGATGAAAATAGCAATTAGGGAATAACTCTAGAAATGAAAATAGGAATTAGGGAATAACTTTGGAGATAAACATAGGAATTATGGAATATCTCCCAAGATGGCAATAGGAATTAGGAAATAACTCTGGAGATTGAAATAGGAATTAGGGAATAACTCCAGAGGTGAAGATAGGAATTATGGAATAACTCCAGAAGTGAAAAGAGGAATTAGGGAGCTCAGGGGGAAATTGAGGAATAACTCCAAAGAAGAAAATCAAATTGCAGAATAACTCTGGAAATGAACATAGGAATTAAAGAATTACTCTCAAAATGGAAATAGGAATTAGGGAATACCTCTGGAGATTGAAATAGGAATGAGGAAATAACTCCCAAGAAGGAAGTCAAATTTCAGAACTCTGGAACGAGGTAAATCAAACTGTAAAGAATTCCTAGGCATAATCAAGAAGATTAAATTTTCAATCAAAATAGAAAATATCAATTTTCCCACCATTTTTGAATCTAATGGCAGTGCACTGAATAACAAAATGCTGTATTTTCCCAACTTTCCCCACTTCCAAAAAAAATTCACTAGCTGAATTCTCTCAAAGATATAATATGGCTAGAAGAAATCTCAATTATCAGAAGCTGTATTTTCTCCACTTTCATGGCCAAAATAAGCTTTCAACAGCCAAATTATCTCAATTGTCTCACATGGCTTTGATAAGACAAACATCACCAGCAACATTCTCTTGGCAAACATGTAACAAAGTCACCAAAAAGAAGAATTTTACCAGGTTATTTCTCTCACAGATATCATATGACTAGAAGAAATTTCAATTTTCAGAACCTGTATTTTCTCCACTTTTTTGGCAAAAAGAAAATCTCACCAGCCAAATTATCCATATGATATAACATGATTTTGATAAGGAAACTACTCTCAAAAGCCAAATTATCTCAATGAAATCACATGATTTTGATAAGAAAAACCACCACCAGCAAAATTCTCTCAGAAAACACATAACAAAGGCACCAAAACTACAGCTCTTGCCAGCTAAAACATCTCAACTATGATTTTTACAAGTCCCCTGTTTTGAGAAGGTCTATGGAAGCCCAAAATTTATAAATAGAGGTCTTCTGTCCTTCATTTTCCCAAAAAAAAACAATGGAAAAGTTCCCATGGTTGAGGATCACAACCATTCCTGAACTAGCAGGATATCTAGAGTATTAATAGTTTAACTGTAGTGAAAAGCTCAGTAGCCTTGCTCAGAAGCTTAGTATTGGTGAAGAATAGTAGTTTAACCATAGTGGAAAGCTCAGTAGCCTTTCTCAGAAGCTTATTATTAGTTAAGAATAGTAGTTTCACTGTAGTGGAAAGCTCCATAGCCTTGCTCAGAAGCTTAATATTAGTGAGGAATAGTAGTATAACTGTAGTGAAAAGCTCAGTAGCCTCACTCAGAAGCATAGTAGTAGTGATATAAACATAGTATAAAACAACTTTTTTTGAGAATCTTTATTAGTATTAAATCCCATAGGTATATTATTAATCTTCAAATTAAAAAAACAAACATAATCAAAAAAATCGTTATTAGTCTTATTAAATAAATTCAAGGAGTAGTCTTCAGTTTATTATAGTGTTACATCAGATTTTTGGCTATAAAATTATTGATAGGTCTGATTTAGATACTACTGATAAGTCTTCTATATCTTTCAAAGCCACTCATGTTATTTTATTTTTGTGAGTCTCCCTGGGTTTACTATTCATTATTATTTAGAGGGGCAGCTAATACACCTTTACAGCCATTATTATTGGACAATTCTGAAATTCAAAACAGACTTACCAATAATTTCCCCCTGAAGGTACTTCCTTATTTCATCCCACACCAAAAGGAGCTCCCACAACATCATCAGAATTATTTCAAAATAATCAATTGAATTTTTTAATTTATTCACAAATCTGAGGTTGTTAATTATTCTAAATTTCTGTTGAAGCTTTATCTTAGCTTAAATTAAATTATCCATAGATCTTTTTAAAGTGGTCCCTTATGCATTTAAGGAAATATTCTTGTAGAGAAATGGGAAGTTTATTTTTTAGTATTGAGAAAATCAAAATCCATGTTTAGATACTTGAAGCTATAAACCAACAAAGTTCAGATAACATTTTTATTTTATGGTGCATTGAGAGCTCTCCATAAATCCTAACAGTTAAAAAATAGGGTTAGTATTAATGAAATTGTATTGAAAAGCTAGATAAAAGATACAATAAACCCAATATCATCCAAAAATGCACTACACAGAAATGTATGTTTGTAAATGATTTATAAATTATCAAATTATTTCTCAGATTGATTTTTTCGTAATATTTATACATGCAGATTGAATTTAATCAAATTTCACACAAACATTAGCATTTTTAAAGCTATATTTCATTTATTGATAAAGACACTTCCCTCATTTCTTTCAAATAAAAATCAAAATTATCTTGGTTTTTCATATATTAAAGTACTTCAATAGATAAAGATGGTTAATTCAAAATTGGGAATTTTGGCAGAAGAATATAAAAAATGGATCTCAGCTTTTATCAATAAAGAAAAAAAATTAATTATCCAAAAAATAAAGAACTGCATGTTTTTTTATGCTTTAAAATTCTTTTATTAAAAAAACATTTTTATATGAAGATTGAAATTGTTGTTAGTCAAACCATGAGATTCTATAATAAAAGGGTGGCTAATTCTAGAACTGAAACCAAATATTCCAGTCTTAATAATTCTATTATCTATCCAAAAGTTTAAAGCCCTCCTCTAAAGAAATTCATTGGCTGAAATAGGGGCACATTCTTTCAATATATGGCACAGTTTCTTTGGGCCCCTCCTTAAAATTACTTTATCCCATAAATCTTGGAATATTTTTTAATTTTGGTTTAAATCTTACTTTGAACAGAGGAGAGAGAAATGGATATGATTCTTTGCAAAATACCCTCTTTAATTGATAGTAAACAGTTCAATGCTAGGGTATATTTTGTAAGATATTTATATGTGAAGGAAGTCAAAAATTCTGAAAGAGCTTTTATCATCAATGAGAAATTGCTTTGAAATCTGTAAATTTTTATGTAAACATCATTCATACATGGGATCCCATAAGTGACCTTGAAATAGAATTAATGTTGAAACTAAAATACACATTTCAAAATCTATAAGAAAGACCCCAAAGGTTGAAAGTACTGTAAATTTGAGGATCAGAAGCAATAAAGAAGATTAAAACAAAGGGAAAGTTTGAATAAGTTGTTTAATCATGTATTGTTGAATAATTGGACTCTCACAAGCCCAACCAAGTACTTCTATTGAGTTAACTTAATTGATACTTTGTGGCTTGCATATTTGGCTTGAATTTCTTTCAAAACTTCTATTTCTAAATTCAATCTCTGTGCTATCTTTAACCTGAATCTAGCCTATCTCCCATGTAAAATTCTAAATGCAACACCTTCTATCAGGTGTAGCCATTTTTCCCATGGTTATGATCAGGAAATTTTGGAATAGGATAAACAGAACTGGAATACGGAGGAAAATTGATTAGTGATTGGGTCTGAAAAATATATGTATTCTAATGAAAAGTCATTTGCTTTTGTGAGGAAGAAAATTTGTGAGATTAAGAAATTTTAAGAGGCCCAACTCAAATCTAATCTAGAAGTAGACAAGGAAAAATGGGACAAACAAAACAAATTCAAGATAAAAGAAGAAGAATTACCTGTAAATGAAAGAAAATTATCATAAAAAGGCTTTTCCTATTTCTATATTGGGCTCATTGCATCAAATATTTCATTTTAACAGGATTCTAACCTTAATTAAGAGTTCAAGATAAATTATTTCATTTATCAATCCTAAGTTCTTGATACTTTTGCAGTAATGAACTATCCTTTCTTAGTTTTCTGTGATTCATGGTAAACTTTAGTAGACTTAATCATCTATTTTGTTGCCTTATGATTTAAATTGAACAGAATTTTTTACAATTTCTTTATGATCAAAAGTTCCATTATTCATTTTATAATCAATCTTCAATAATGGCCAGGATGTATACTTTTATATTATAAAGTGATAATTTTGAAGAATTATTTTTTTAGATCAAGTATATCCTTTTTCCCTTTTCTTAAAAAAGGAAACAGTTAAATTAAATAATTATTTCACATTATTAATTTTTTTGAAAAAATTCATTTAAAAAAGTGGTGTTTAATTCTTTATTTTTAATTTCTAATTTTTTTCTGAAACACTACTTTGAAGCTTTTGAGAGTAAAAAACTGTTTTGTGGAAAAAAGTTTGTTTCTAGAGGTGTTGATACAATCAATTCTTTCGTAAAAAAAGTTCCAATTCAAATCATCCAATAAAGAAAAAAGCAATTTTCCAAGAACAAAGATCATTTTACTTAAGAAATATATTTGATTTAAAAAAACTCACTTCATTTTGAAATTAATTTTGAATTTCTTTACTTCAATTTCAAGATATTCTCAATATTTTCAAGATAATCACTCCACACTCATATTCAAATTCACATCCATCTTTTTATGTCTTTTTCTTACATTGCTTTCACTCTCATACTGGTATCTCATTTTTTTGATTACTATAATTTCTTTCCTCCTCTCCATCAGAAACATATACTATTCTTTATTGTATTTATTTCTTTTATTTATTTATTTTCTCATCTCATTCTCATCCTACCAGGCACGCCCTTCAAGATAAGTCTAAGGACTCAGGAATTTGAATGCAATTTTTTCATTTTTTCATAATCCATCCACCACACTTTATCCCTCCTTACCCTACAAACATCCTCCAATTCATTTAAAATTGATTTTTTAATGAATTTCTAATTAATTTGCAACTTCCACCACCACCTTTCTTGCAAAACAATGCAAAAAAATTGAAATTAATTTTATCTTTTTTAAAATATTCTTGGATATCCAACAATCAATTAATATCTAAGTTCTTCATTTTTTAAAGACAAAATACTGATAATTAACACTTTCTTTTCTTTTCTTTAATATCTAATTATGTTGAATAGATTCTTATTTTCTCTTTTTTTCTGTAGTGGTGGATATTAATAATTGGGCTATAATTATTCATAACTTAAATATTGCTAAAGAAAAGCATCCTCCTTGTCTGAAGTTTTAAAAAAAAAGAAGATTCTCCCTCATTACTCCTCCAACTCTTTAGAGCTCTCAAATTATTTGAATGTTTGAATTCAACCTAATAATGAGATAAATTATAAAATTTTTACAATTAATAATAACTCTTCGCTCAGATTAGAAGATCACTTTTGGGACTCAACTCATTATAATACTTAACCCCAATATTTTATACTCCGTTTATATCTATTGGTAACCATAATAAGCTATAATTGTCACCCCAAAATAAACAAAAAAAGAGGAATGTCACAATGCCTTTATCAAACTAGACTACATCTAAACTCTGAAAATGAAAATTGTTCGTTAATTTAACTAGATAAAAAGTAGATTAAAATTCAGTGACTTGAACTCTCTCCTCAGAATATTGTGGACAAGCTATATGTTCTTATTGGCAAAACTCATAATACATACTTAAAAATAATGATTTTGCAAATTCATACACCTAATAAGCTCAATCCAATCTTGTCTCATACTAGAAACCTCATAATAATCCTGGCTAAATTTTTCAAAACTTTTTGACATATCAAGAATAATGATCATATGCTATCTGGAATTATGAAAGTAATTGTATTTATTCAGCGTTCTTATTCTAGAAAATATTCTGGATTGTATTCAAGAAAGCCTGGATTTACTCAAAATTATTTTGATGAAGATAATCATGACTGGTTAAATCTTTGAGATTTTGATAAATTTATTCACTTACAAATCAAAAACCTTTTCAACTTGATATTAAAAAGAATTAAACTACAATTAATTAATGAATTTTATTAAGTCAATTTGGATGTCACTCAAATACCTCACCTGAATTCAAAACCTTCTCCAATTTTATTCTTACTTATTGGTGACTTGAAAACTACAAACATTATGATAAGATTAATTTATACCCTTAAAAATATGGTATTATTTCTGCTATAAGTAAAAACAATGTATGAAATACTCCAAAGATTCTCAAACCATCTTGTCATGGATTCTCCTTTGCTCAACTCAAGTTTGATTTTGTTTAATCCTTTGTAAAACCCTTAATTTTATTCATCAAGCCATATAATCTTTGGTAAGAATCAACAGATCATCAAAAAATTACCCACTTTTGTTTCTTCTTTCAGATCAAAAAGAGAATCTTTGAATTTGGCCAAATACTCAAAATTTTGGACCACAAGTGATTGATTTAAATGTTTTAAGGGAGCAACGAACCAATAAAGAAAATAACAAGAGAATTAGTCTGAGATGAAATTTATCTGATTCCAAATATAAATGCTTATCCAATCAACCAAGAAACAAATCCAAAATAAAAGAAAAAAATTATTAATCCTTAATAAATTTTAATGTTGCTAACTGGCTTTTATAATAATTCTCTTTTGAAAAGATGTCACATGGAATGAAGGATTGGAAATAAATACTGTTGGTTATTTATATTTTTATGATTGTGAACATTATTTATGTTCTTTTAAATGAAGAAATCATCTACTTTTCAACAAGTAAAAATTTAGTGGCTTCATTTTCCCATGTATGTTCAAGTATGGATCAAATTCTTCTAGTTTCAATGGATTTTTTCAATTACGTTGAGTATTAATCTTCATATCAGCCGACCCATTGGTCTCCAATAAGTGTTAATATATTTTGTGATATAAAACAAGTTACCACCAATCCCAACAGATATTTTACCTCTTCTTCATTGTGAATTTGATTTTTAATCTCCTTCATAGGTTACCACCTTTCCTTAAAAACACCAATATAATACTCAATACATACTTTTGATATTTTTAAAAATACATTTAAATTTTGATGTTCATAACAATCAGGATACTGGCCTTTGTAGGCTTTTCTGACTCATTGGGAGTTTCTATAAGCTGAATCTCCAAGAAGGTACTTTTATTTGAAATAAATTTCTGGGGGAGGTTTGGATATTTTCATGTGTTTGTACACATTTGAGTCATTAATTGAGACCAAAAATTAAACATGAAGTCCAATGAAGCACTTATTTACATCACAAGATAACTAAATCATAATTGAATACCTAAAGATTTTGATCAGAATGTGTAGTTCAGTCTGTAATAAAGTTTGGAAAATAACTTCTGTTGACGTCAAAATAAGCCTCCCCGTCCTTTAGAGGTCTTTGAGAAAAAGGTATAAGGCTCTAATTTATTAATTCAATGAACCCGTAGAGTCTCAGCTTTCCTGACTTTATAAATCTTTTTTTTACTTTCAGAATTTGGCCAAATTATATTATATTTTTCATAATTCACCAAAAACTTGATGATTTTCTTAATATAAATTACAATGGCCCCATTACTGATACCCAATGACATCCCAAGATTACTCAATTATTTCCCTTTTCCATTAGATCCTAGTTGGGACAATTCTAAAGCCAGTTAGATTTTCAGATCCTACAGATTATTATTCATCAATTAGCTTTGAGAAATTTCACTATCTTGAATAAATAATGCCTACTGATGGAATAAATAATTTGTAGCATGGAATAGAGGTTGAAATTTTCCCCTTGATAAGCTGACCTAAAGACCTGAATTATATGTATATGCTGAAGGTGTCATTGTTTGAGGCCTAATTGAACCTTTTGTGCTGAGATGTTGTAAGAGTTACATGTAGTGTTGTAGCTCAGAACCTAAATAAAATTAGATTGTAACTGCATACCACGAGGAATTGAACCCCTCAATTCATTTCATTATCTCTTAGGCCTTTGTCATTGATATTCAGAGGATATTAGACTGATACATTTCAAGGAGATAGAAAAGAAATTTGATTATTTTTCTGAAATTATGAAAGCTTCAATTTATCATGTACTGGAGTCTTTTTTATGCAAACTGAAGTTCAATTAGTGAGGCTGTTGGATGACTCTGGATATATGAGGCTTTGGTTTTATTGGTTGCAACTCAGAATTTTTCCCAAAAAATAGGGTTTTTGGGATTTTTAAAATACCACACCTATGGGTGTATGGTAGAATGTTTTATAAAAAAAGTAAAAAAATATTTGTGTATGAAAAAAACAAATTTTATATTTTTTGAATCTTAATTATTAGAAAATAAATTTCTTAGTAATAAAATTACTTTTATTTTCATTCTTCATGGATGATTAATATATATTGAATTTTCAAATTCTTCAAAAAAAGTTGTGGAAAAAAAATTATTATTTAAATTTTTGAATTATATTCAAGTTAAATTTTAATAACAATAATGATTAGAATTTGATTTTTTTTGTGTAGATAGAAACAGAAAAATTAAATTAATCTGGATCAAAATTTTATTAGTTATACTTGCTATTGAGCTTTGTAAATTAAAGATTACATTTCATTAATATAATGGAAATGATTAAAGTAAACAACAGTTAAGAGAATCTAGCTCAAGGTGGAATACAAGCTTAAAAATTAACAGACAGTTCATACTACAACAATTTAATTACAGGATAAGCTGATAGCTAGTGATAATAAACAAAGAGGTGCTTTTTTCAGAATCAGTATTTTGAATATATTAAGAGTGTGGTACACTACCTTGGCTCAGATATGACTTTAATTGAAAAAAATTTGATAAAAATTAGAATATAATAAAAGAAGAGATTTTGAAAGATAATGAAATAATAGAGAGAATTAAAGATAAGAAAATAGAGTTTAAAACATTATTAAAGATAATAAAAGAGATTATGAAAGATGATCCAAGAAATAAATATTTTTTTCCATTGAGGAGACCAATAGAATTGGGTTTATATCTAGAGATTTTTTTCAAGTCCTAGGCCTAAGACTAGTTTAAGTAGCCAACGTTATTAATAACAGATACTTCAGATAGATTGAGGTAGGAGTGAAAGTTGATTTACTACCTCATGCCACTTTGGATTTTTTTCAGAAAGGAACTTTGACATATCTCTCCACTAGCAAGATGCCCAAAGATGCAAGGCTTCCTTCTAGAACTACCTTTTTTACTGATTTATAAAGTAAATCAGCCATCCTTTGGGCCAACAGGACATACCTGAGTTCAATAATGTATTACTTGATGAATTCCTTCATAAAATGGAGTTGGAGGTCAACATTCTTCATTCTTTTATTGTTCAAATTTGTGGTCCTTTGAAATAATACCACATATCCAAAAGGGTCACAAATTAACTTGACAATACTTATTTTAATAATAGGAATTGAAATTATTATCTTAAAATAATTTGAAATGCCTCAAAAAGGCATAAACTCTTCATTATTTCAGAAACAAATGAATAAAAATGTGATTTAAATTACACCCTTGGATTCCCCATCAAAAAACTACACATAAAATGCTTATTTAATATCTGAAAAGACAATACCTACCAAGATAACCTGAATATATGCACTTTTATGATTGGTGCATATATTCATGGCTTTCAGCTCATATCTTTTTAAATATGCATTATGAAGAGTTTAACCAGAAATGAAGGTTCCACTTAATGGCTGTAAAAATACAGATATAAACTTTATTTGAGAATCTATAAACAAGGCTATACCTTACAAGTTTTCCTTGAGCAAAATAGCAATATCTGTTGACCAATTTGTTGTGAAAGTGGACCAAACTTAAAAAAAGGTAGATATTCAGATTCTAATATTTTATATGTGAATAATAATTTAATATTTATCATCATATTCAAGTTATAACCCCTTTAAATCATGGTTTGAAGTTTAAAATAGTTAATTTCAACAGAAAAGATGAGTTCCAAGAAAAATCCTCAAAAATGGAGTTTTGATGATTTAATGAAATTCTCTTGGAATCGTAGTAAGTAAATGCCAAGCTATCATAATTCACTCTATGAATTGCTGTATGATGTATAGCTTAGAAGTTATTAATGATCAAAGCTTAATCTTAAAAATGATCATTTATAATCACTCACTGTAATTGTATCTCAATTTTAAAAGCTATATAGGTAATAAATCTGGATAATATTAGTATATTATCATTAATACCAATGAAATTCACAAATTTTAACCTTCTTCTAAGACCATGACATCAGAAAACATAGAGCTAAAGTGATAACTCTAAATAATGGAATAATAATGGGATCATATGGTTTGATTATGATGTAATCATCACCAAACCATAAAACACTGATAAATTCCAGTGGATATCATCAGTAAATGTCCAACAGGAGCGGTCTGGACTCCAGGAGGGAGGATTTTACTATAAATGGGACTCCTTTTCCTCTATTTCCCCCTCAGATTCAGAAAAAACAATAAAAAGGTAATTTCTTTATTTATTATATAGAAATCTATTATATTATTAAAGGGAAAAGATCATCTTTATTTTAATAACTATCTTTTACATTATTCACTCAATATTTGCTGTTTTTGTTAAAACTATCTTCAAAATCTTTAATTCCATGTAAAATCAAGAATATTTGTAGTTTCTTTCATTTTTATTCATGAATAAAATTTTGTTAAGTTTTCTTTACATTATTTGGAATAAACACTTCCAAAATTATCATATAAAGTGTTAAAATTGGGTTATTTTCTCTCTATTATTATTTTTTAAATGATTATTTTCTTGATATATAGCTTTAATATTATTAATATTACTGTTATAAATTGTTTTTGATTATTGAATAACAATTTCTTATGCATTAATTACTTTTTGGAAACAATAATAAATTTCCATAAGTATATTAATCATCAAATATTAATATATCTAGGGTATTTTTAAAAACATGTAAGCAAATTGGTAAAGACACATAATTTTATGGTAAAAACACATAAGGGGAGGGTTTTAAATGAAATATGGCTATTTATGGCATTTCTGATGCCATTAATGCCATTCATGGCATTATCAATGCAATATTTCTGATGCCATTACTGCCATTTATGGCATCAGCCATTCCATTTTTGGCATTAACAATTCAATATTTCTAATTCCATTAATGCCATAAATGGCATTATCAATGCAATAAATGGCATAATTACATTTATTTAATGCCATAAATGGCATTATTAATGCCTGAAATGGAATTTTTAATGCCACAAATGGCATTTTTAATGCCACAAATGGCATTTTTAATGCCATTTATGGTATTGTTAAGGCCATTAATTCTATTTTTAAGGCCAATGTTAAGGCCATTCATGCCATCATTGAGGCCATTTATAGCATTGTTAAATGAATGAATATCATTCTTAAGGCCATTAAACTCAATTTATGGCATTGTTGTAATGCCATTTATGCCAATTTTCTGGCCATAAATGGCACCTGTATGTCATTCTTGATGCCATTTATGGCATTATTATGTTGTTTGTGATGCCATTTATGGCACTTTTGATGTCATGAATGGCACTGTTAATACCACAAAAGAAATTTTAACTTCCACTCATCATAAATTTCATTTTAAATTCAATTTATGTCATAAATGGCATTTTCAATTTAATTACAAACATGAACAAAAAAATATAAAAACAAGGACTTTTTGGGCCTAAAAATGTCCTGGCAAAAGAAATCCCAAAATTTTGAGCTTCTGGTTTTTTATTCTCAAGATTTTGCCCTTCATTTTAAAAAAAATATGGAAACTCATAAGTGGGAACATATTTAATGAATTTCTTTGAAAAAAAAGGCCATTTTGCCAAATTGGCCAAAATGGAGAAATTGGGCAAAAAGAATTTGGGGACCTTCAAATCCCATGTTGCAAAAAATATGGCAAAAAAAATTATGGAAATTCTCAAGACTGAGCCTGAGGAATTTTTATTAAAAAAAATAAGTTACTTACGTGTTTTGGCCATAAATTGGTAAAAACACGTAATTTTATGGTAAAAACAGGTAAGGCCTTACATGTTTTTACTAAAAGCTTATGTGTGTTTACCAACACCCTATATTTATTTATTTAAAGAATATATATAGTTTTATGCCCTAATTATAATATTTCTTTATTATTAAAATTCTTTTTGACCATATTCATTATTTTAATTAGAACATTAAAAGTACAATAAGTAAATTATTAGTAATATTTACTTATTGTTTCATAGTCAAGCCTTACAAAATTTCAGCCCCCATTCACAATTTTGATACAGCTCTGGTTGTCCTCCCAGAGTTTTATTGGGGCCATCTCTTTGACAAGGTTTGCTTCAATATACTATTGTCTAATCCACAGTACCTCTAATGTCATATTTCAGAGGGCCTTGTACTCTTTGTTTGCAGTTGAAATTGACACTGAGGATTATTTCATTGTCTTTCACGGGAATAATCCTCCCTGGAAGGTGGCTAAGAACCCAGTTACATTTCCTCTTGTTACCTGACAATTTCCCCAGTCAACATAGCTCCACAAGGTTATTCCCTGACAAGCTATTATTGAGTAAATTAAGTCTATATTTTGAGACCCACTCAGAACTCAAAGGACATGGAGGAGTGCTTTCCAATGTTGGATCCCAGGGTGTTCCAAATACTGAGATAGAGTACTTACCCTTAACAAAATATCAGTTCAAGTGGCTCTTCTGAGATAGTTAATGCTTCCAAATTCTCTGTAGAAATTTAAATTCAAGTTAGAGAATTTCTCAACTTCCTCCTCTGTGGCTCTTCTGAAGTTCTCATTTGGATTCAATGGGGTTGTAGATGTTTTACAGTTTCTCATTCCATAATGATCAAGGAGAGCTTCTGTGAAGTTTTTTTGATCCAGAATTATCAGAGCCTCATCTTTTGTTATTTTTCCCTGAACAATTTTTTCTGCCAGACCTAACTCTTTGATTTCAAATTTTCAACAAATCTCCTTCTTTATGTTAGTGGAATCTTCTCCAAATACTTTGATGACATCCACATGAAGGTACAACCAAATGGGATATCTCCCTGAACAACGGAGCACACACTTATGAATTATGCAAATGACTAAACCAACCTTTACTAACTAATTTCTGAGATTTTGGTATCATTCAAGTGGTTCTTTTTTGAGATCATAGATATATTTGTGAGCTTTCAGACAGTACGTTTTTTTGATCAAGGTTGGAACCCTGAGGAAAACTTAAGTATAATTCTTCATCCAGAGGCATGTTTGAGAAGGAAATTTCTATGTTGATTCAATGGAAGTGAAGCTTCTTAGATTCTTCAAAAGCTATTAGAACCCTTAGTGAGTTGAGCCAACCAGTTGGAGAATAGGTTTTTTCAAAATCTACTCCCATAGTTTGAGTGAATCCTTGGGATCATAGTGATTCCTAATGCTTAATTATTGCATTTTAGTGGTCTTTTTTAATCTTGAATACCCATGCAGTTTCAATCAATTGACAGTCTTCTTTAATCTTTAAAATTCTCCAGAAATGAAGTTCTTTTTAAATTCTCATGCACCCTAGGATTTTGTCTCCATATTTAACTTCCTTTTGTAAACTGTTGTGACATGTGTTTTTGCTCCTCTAGTATAAGGAAGTATGTTAACATTATGAATGTCAGAATCAATCAGTCCTGGTTTTTATGAGAAAAATTGTCCAGGGTTCTGTATCTCATCTGCATTAATTCCATCTACCATTTCAGACTCAAATGAATCTCCTTTGTGGATTACCTTGTCTAATTCAGTGGTTCATTTCAGCTGAACTTCATCCACCAAGTATGGCTGTTTCTCAATGCTACCAATGTGGTTTTCATATACCAGAATTAGGTAGTCATCATATTTTTGTGGAAAAAGAAGTTGTTCTTCCTTTTCAGTACCAGACTTCAGGCTTTGAAAAAAATTCTTGTTGAATGTTGTGTGCTTGGTGGTGATGACTCTAAGATTTCTAAATTTTATGATGAAATGAGAGGTGTTGGAATTTTCATATCCTAGCATTATTTCTTCACTTCCAGAAGCCCCTAAATTCTATTTGAAGTTATTTTTTGTAATGGCTACAACTGGCTGACATCCAAAGTTTTGCAGTTGTTTTATTTCTGGAAGCCATTCAAACCAGAGTAAGTAGGGTTGATTGTTAAGCTTGGAAGTAGTGGGTGAAATATTAGAAAGGAAGTTAGCTTTTCTTATGGCCTTGGCTCAATGAGATTTTGGTAGATTCAGGGATCCTAACATGCAACTACTTTTTTCTATATTTGTACTATTGGCTCTTTCTGCCACTGTTTTTGGTCATTTAGTTACAGGTGGTTAGTAAGTGTGACTAAAGTTTTATTCTTTAGCTAGTTTTTTGAATTCATTTTTCAGGAATTCACCCCTCCAGTCAGATACTACCTTTTTAGAAGTCTGGTTGGTTTTCCATGTAGTTTTTGCTAAAAATTAACTTTTAAGCTTTGTGAGCCTTTAATATATGACCACATACCCAACTTAAAAGGTCTCAAAAAATATTACAAAGCTTATTTTTTATAATATGAATTAAAATTTCAATCTTACAAACAGTTGAAATAAGTTGAAGCTCCATAAAAAGCCATGAATTCATAATTATCTCAGAAACCAATCAATAAAAATGTAAAAAAATTCACCATTTCATTTACCATACAAAAATACATATATTACTCTTTTATTTCATATTATTCAACCCAATACTTACTGAGATACCTGAATATATGCACTTTTATGATAAGTGCATATATTCATGGTTATTAGCTCATATCTTTTGAAATACCCATGATAAAGACATTATCAAAGATTTTAAGAGTAAATCTATAAACTTTATTTGAAAAGATATAGATAAGGTTAATAATAATAAGGAGAAATTTGTCAAGATATCAACACCAGTTGACCATTTCAAATTAAAAGTGGTCCAAGCTTAAACAAAGTAAATATTCAAACTTCAATGGCCCCCATGTTAATAATTACTTAATTATCATCATTAAATTCAGGTTATAACCCTATGAATTAATGTTTTGAATTTTAAAAGAGAAATTTTCAGCACAAATGATGAATTACAAGAAAAAACATCCAAAATAGAGTTTTTATTATTATGTAATAAACTCCTCTTGGAACCTTGGTAAGGACATGCCAAGATATTAGAATTCACTCTCTCAATTGAAGTTGAGTGAAAAATTTAAGAAAATTCAATGATTAAAGCCAAAGGCATAAAAATGATCATTCTTGATCTTTAACTATAATATTATTTTAAGCTTAGTAGTTGGATAAGAGATGAAACTTGTGGATATTGGTATTTTATGATTCAAGTTACCTTAATCCACAAAATTAAATCATATTTCAAGCGTATTTCAGAAAATTGGAGTTGCACTGATAGCTTTAAAATATGGTGTAATAATGAGATAAAAAGGTTCAATAATGATTTTATCATCACCAAACCTTATAATATTTATCAATAAATGTTTATAAAATCATTAAAATTCTGATAGAATGAATCTGGTCACTAGAAGGAGGGATTTTCACTATATAAGGACTCCTTCTTCCTCTGTTTCCCCCTCAGATGCATCAAATTCAATGAAATATTAAATAAAAAAATACCAAAGTCTGAAGCTGTAGTAATTACTTTCTTTTAGGTGATTACATAAATATCTTATTGTCATTTGGAGAACTCTCTTAAAATCTCCAAATCCAAATAGAAATAGTAAAAATCATATTTCTCTCTATTTTTGATAACTGCATTTAAAATTAGCTTTAATTACTTTCTTAGGTGTAAAATTTATCAAAATTATTATATTAAGTGTTGAAATTAGGTATTTTAGTCTATCATTATTTATTAATGATTCTTATATTAATATAAATAGTATTTATATTAACATATAACTTTAATATTAGTAATACTATTACTATAAATTGATTTTTATTATCAATCAACAATTTCTCAAACATTTCTCAATTTCTTGTAGCAATAATACATTTCCATAAATATATTAATACATTTATTTTATTTTATTCTTTAATAATAATATAAATATTTTATTCCATGATTGTAATAATATCTTATTATAATTCTTATTTTATGTATTATTATTCATTTCTATTGAAAAATTCAGAGTAAAATAAGTAAAAGTTTACCAATTTTTACCTATTGTTTCATAGTCAAACCTTAAAATATAAGTATCTTATTCCATAATTCTAATAATATCTTATTATTATAGTTATTCCGAATCTTATTATTCATTTATATGAAGAACATTTACATTAAAATTGGTAATATATTAGTAATTTTTACTTATTTTTTCATATTAAACCCTTACAAACTGCATCAGAATATTTTCTTGGGAATTTTGTTATCTTGTAAGAGGTGGCTTGATTCACTATCATTAGGAAATAACAAAAGCCCAAGATTTATGCGGGAATGATGGGAACAACTAATTCAAGGTGAATGCAATCAAGAGGAAGGTCTTCCTTTTGAAAGAAATTTCTGAAGATTTGTTGATGTTGCAAACCCGGCAGTTTTCATCTCTGCTTGGTAATCCCATTTTTTTGAGTACTGAATGTCCAGGGTGACTTAGTCTCTTGTTCAAAAACATATTTTCAATGCTGGATATGTGAGCATTGGGTAAGATACATTTGATATACATAAGCTTCTTGATTAGTTTTCCTTTCAAAGGTAGAAATTTGCAACATTCTATGGTGAATTTGTTTATTCTTTTATTTATAGTGAGCTGATCTTTAAATAATGTGAGGAGACTGGTCAAATAACAGTTATGTTTTGGAATGTAAAGGAAATTATCAAAGGTGAAAATTTGACTTCTTCAGAATAGCTTTTCTGTTATTGTGCTTTGAGCTATGAAGGAGCTATTGTTATCACCAGTAACAACAGGAAACTTTTCAAGGTTAAGGAGGGTAGTGAATAATTCCATTGATTTGAAAATTTTGTAATTGTCCCCACAGTCAAGAATGGAATGATGAGGCTGAGGAGTGGTGTTGATGGCAGTGACAAGAGCTTGAGTGGAGGAAAATGTTTCTTTTGTTTTTTATCTGTTCAATTGCGTCTAAGGTGAGGATTTCCTTCCCAGAATTGTTTTTTTCCTTTTTACTGGTACCTCTGTGGCTATGTTTCCCTCCAGCTCAATATTATATTCCTTTTCAAAGCTCTTTGGTAGTCAAAAAAAGTGCGGAGGGCATTTCTGAGGTGGTGGATTGGTCTTTGGAGAGGGTAAGATGAGCATAACATTTTAGTCAGTTTGAAATAAGGTCTTGTTTTTATATGAGATCATTGTTGATCTTAAGTACTTTTAAAACTTGAGTTAGTTTGGAGTCTCCTGCTAGTTTTTCTAATAGGGAATAAGAGAGTAATTTTCTGGGTATTTTGATCCTTACTGATTTACGTTCCATCAATAGCTTTCTGAATATTTCAATTCAATATTTTAATTTTCCATTATATAATAATTGTTTCCAATCCATCCATACCCTTCCTTTTTCAAAGGCTCTCTTTAGAGCATATTGTTTGTTGGTCTTGAACAAGAGAAGGTGAGTGTTTTCTGTGGTTTCTAGATTAATTACCTCTAAGAATACTTGTTCATCAGGTCTTGAAGCTATTATTTCTATGGAATTGTAACTTGATTTGGTCCATTCATTGGTTTTCTAGTAGTTTCATCTTCCAAAAGATATGTCTCACAGCCATCAAGCAGATCTCTGGATCTTAGATGAATATTCACTCAAATCAACCATTGGCTGAAGTTGGTTTCATCTAGAAGTAGTATGTTGGTAAGATCTTTGGTGTCTGTGTCCTTTTCTATCATTATCAAAGTTTTCTTGTGGTCCACCTCTTGAGTCTTTTGGGAGAATTTGAGATTTGGAAACTACAGATGGCACTTAATTAATATAATGGAACAGATAATATTAAACAACAGTGAAAAAATCTAACTAAAGTTGGACTATTTCAGGGTTGGTCTATCTGTTAGTGTCAGGGTTACTCTATGATATAGCTGTACAATTATAATAGAAAGCTATGACTATGAGTGTGACACGAAATTAACAATGATAATTGAGTTATTGGATGGTTAAAAGGGCTATACTAAATGAATTTAGTGATGGTGAGTGCTATTGATAGCTCTGGGTGCAGTGTTAATATGTTGGTTTACAATAATAAACTATACGATAATTAAAATTATAATTATAGCTGTTTAACCATAAGGGTACCACTTCTTTCAGAAGCTATACCATGTAAGAACATTAAGAACAGGATGATGAATTGGCCTTCTGGTGAGGAAAGTCCTCCTTTTATCTTGTTCTGGGGTAGTGAGAGGTTGTTTACCTCTGCACACAACCACAGAGTGACATTTTTCACTACTTTGGGCTGTTTTGTGGTTCTAAGCACTCAAGAAATACTTTTATTGGGTGTAAATGTGGTTTTAGAACCACAAGTTGTCATTTTTACCCTATACAGGGTAAACATTGTCACCAATAGAGTTTACAGGCATGTTCTGGTGCTTCTGAAGCGTCAGAAGCTGTACAGAACCTGTATAGACCCCTGTATTTGACTGAACTACAATGTATTGAAGTATAAACAAGCTTATTTCTCAATTTGACACCTCATAATTATACCTATGGGATGGTATCCCACAGTAATGCTGTATTGGTCTAGATGTGGGATTTTGACCTTAAAGCTGCCATACCTTTGTCAGTTTTTAAGATATTGAGCTCAAATTTAGTTCATTGTGTATCCCTAGATGGGATCTACACAATTGTACCTCATTTGGCATGGTTGACATTAAATATGGCAAAGGTATGCCACATTCAATTCTAGTTATTGAGATATATGATTATCTCAAAATCTGTATGGAACTTGTTTGCGCCATAACTTCTGTTCTAGATGAGATATGCAGAAATGAATGGCACCATCAGATAGCCCTGATTTTTATATTTCTAAAGAGACCCCACTTTGGGTATCCCACACTAAAACTGTAGAAGATGGATGAGAGGTGAATATTTTATTTACCCTTATTTGACCTTATTTTGGCCATAACTTCTATAGTTTTGGTGCTAGCTTGATTTGGCTAGTACCATTGGATAACCCTCCTTGGAAGATTCAATTTGAAAATCCATTTGCTGGGGTTCAGTCTCTTTCTCTGGATTTCAGATGAGAGGTGAAAATTAAGGTTTATGCTCAGCAACTGCTTTGAGCTTGAATAACTTTGACATTCTTTTTCCTATGATTATGGGACTTGCATATTTGGAAAGAGGTGAGTTTATTCTTTATTTTGATGCCTTTTTAGCTTTTGTGGCTCAGCTCCATGTTTTGGTGGTATTTTGCTCTACCATTGGTTTATGGTATTCTGGTAGTAATGCTTGTGCTCTGGTTTTGTGTCGCAGGCTGAGATACCCTCCCTTTAAAAAAAGGCTCATCATTGATGAGACTTTCCTGTCTTCTTTGAGCTACTAGTCTGTCTCATGTGAGGTTGATCCAACAAATTTCTTGTGGTCATACCCCCATGTCTGGTGGTTTATGTTTCAAACCATCCAGATGTTTGGTCATTGGTTTCCTTCTTTTTAAGTGGACTAAACCAATTTCCTTTGTTCCACCGTTCTTAAATTCCACCAAATATTCCTCATTAAGGTTAGGTTCACAGCCATTCCCCGCATTATCAGAGGCAGATTCATGACCTTCTTTGTCTTTTCTTTTTTTGTTCTCTCTTTCAAATATCTCTTCCCTGTCTTTGGGAAAATTTTTGGAATAGTGATTGGGTGATTCACAGTTGTGAGATCCTGTTGTGATGTCAGATTCTTAATAATGAGTTTCTTTGTCTTCCAGGGTTGGATTCTCCCTGTTATTACCAGTACTATGGGTATTGTATCTACCAATTGATATTCTAATCCTTACTTCTTGAAAAGTAGTTGATATTTCATCCAAGGTGGATTCTCCAGAGCATCTTCATTTTACTGCATGCTCTAAGCCTCCTGGTAGTTTGGTCAACAGTTTGTGATTTCTCATTTCTGTTGTTATGTGAGGGCCAATGGCTATCAGCCTTTTTGGCTGTCTCAGACACCAATCATATGGATATTTGTCCACTGTGTATCTATCATTTCCAAATGAAAGTTTTTACTGCCATATACATGTATCATTTCTGTACTTTTTGATTATTTGGCTACTCCACCATGGCCAGTTTCTTCTACCATGAATATCTTTCATTTCAGTATACCAGATACTAGCATTTCCTTTGAATGATGTGTTCAGTCTAGCTGTTATCTAGTAGTCTTGTAGGCTTTTAAAATCAATGAAGAGTTCATTGATATAATCAATGAGTTCCATGTGATCATATTCTCCTACACCAGAGAATTTTGGTCAGCTTGAGGCCTCTGGAAGCTGTTTCAGTGCTTCCTTCTTTGAATAAGTCATGTTATATCAATATTGGTGTTGTAATGGGGCTCTTGGCTTATTCTCCAACAAGGCATCTGGTTTGATGTCTTGCTGGTGGTATGGAGTATCCAAAACATTGCCTTGTGTTTGGGGTTTATGTTTTGGAAGACATTGAACAATTTGTCAATATCTTAATCCAGGTATTCCCTATGCCTTTTGCAGTGGTTTTCCTCCTCCAAGACTTGATGTAGTCTTTTTTTGCTCTCTTATGAAGATTTACTTAATTTAGTATAGTCCTCTTTAAGGGTATTGATAGTTTTTGTTTGTAAGGTATAAACCTCTTGTAACCTTGAAATATCTTCATGGAGTCTTTCAAACTTTTTTTGAGTTTTCTCTACAAATTAGGAAAGTTGTAAAAATAGGGTATTACTACTTATGGTACGCTCTGGGATCACAACATTATGTTTAATTTGAGTGGAGATATCATTCCTTATTCTAGGGCTGCTAGCTTCATTAGAATTATTCACAAATTTTTGTTGTTTTTTTGTACTTCTTTTGGCAGGTCCAACAAGCTGTGGATAATAGGATGTGACTCTTTCTCCCTCTGGTTGAAAGAAGTCTTTTTCTTTCCCTATGATCCTCTTGCTCTCCTGGATTTTACCTGGGATTGGAAAGTATGGTGACTCCTGGTCACTGATCTGCTGGTGCCTGAGTGGTTTGAAGCAACTAAGTATTTTGGTTGGGTTACCACTCCTTATGAGCCTGAAAGAGTCAGAGTATGTTATCTCTGGTTCAATTTCTCTTCTATGATAAGTTCTTTGAAGAATATCCCTTTGAGGGAAATCTTCTGGATACTTTCTACAAGTTCTTTCTAGTGGAACTCTATATTGAATTCCCAGTCTTCCATTCTCCATTGGAGAAGTTCTTTGAAGATTTGATGGGTTATGATAAACTGTTCTATGCAAGCCATTCCAGGAGGTTTGCTGTTGGAAACCATTTAGGAAGCTGTAAGAAGGTTCATTTTTCCATGTCTTATGACTTTGAAAAACGTCAACTTCTCTCCTTTCCATGCCTCTATTCCTACTTATGGTTGATTCTCTTTGTAATGAATAATCCCTTGGAACACCAAAGTCTCTGAAATGAGGTGGTATCATTTCTGATTTGTAAGGTGAGAGTTTTATCAAGTTGATTAAATTCCTGTTAGGAATCACTAATTCAGCTTGGACAAATTATTATTGAAACTATTGATAATTATCAAATCAACTTTTCACACCAATTTGGATGGAAAAACTCAATTGTAAGGGCTTCACTTGAAGATAAATCCAAACAATTTATACTTTTTATATATTAAAAAAAGTAAAAGAAATATTATTATATTTCTTTTTGGTAAGTATTATAATTAAAATTATCAATGATAATGACTATTATCAATTGTTCCACACCGATTTGGGTGAAAGAAGAAAATGATTTTAAAAGTTTTTTCTTGGAGAAAAATCCAAATAAGATACACTTTGTATATATTATTAAAGTAAGTTTAGAGAAATAAATATGGTTTTATTTCTTTTTAAATGGTTATTATTATTGAAATTATCAATAATAATAATAAAAATCAATTTTTTTACCCCAATTTGGGTAAAAAAATGAATCATAATGGTATTTCTCCAAGAAAAAACTCTAACAATATTTTGTTTGTATATATTATTATGAAAAAATCAATGAAAGTAGAAAATGTTGTTATATATATTTTTGGTATTATTATTTAAATTATCAATAATAATGAGAATAACCAATTTTTCACACCAATTTGGGTCAAAAATGGATTATAAGAGTTTTTCTTTAAGAAAAATTTAAACAATATATACTTTTTGTATATTATTATGGAAAAAAAGAAAAAAAATATGATTTTTTTAAAAAAAAAAATAGAGTATTGTATAAATACAAATTATATATTTATAACTCTTCAAAATGAGGAAAAAGTATTATTTTTCAGAAAGAATATGTATACAGTTTTTTTTTATTTTTATTATTTTATTATGTTTTTTTATTTTTCAGTAAAAAATTAGAATAGAGAAAAACCATGAAATTCATCCCCTTCAGGGTTTCTTATGGCTTAAAAAAGTGAAAATGAGAAAGAAAAAAAGTATAATAACTCTAAAAGGCATTAAAATAAGATAAAAATAGTGAAAACAAGCTAGAATTGCGTCTAAGATAGGTAAAAATCCAGGCCAGGCCCCCAAATTGTCAGGGTGAATTTATGATATAGCTTCACAATGATAATAAAAAGCTATAACTATGAGTGTGACACGAAAATAATGATGATAATTGAGTGAGTAAATGGTTAAAAGGGCTATACTAAAAGAATTTAGTGATGGTGAGTGCTATTGATAGCCCTGGGTGCAGTATTTATCTGTTGTTTTAAAATAATAAACCATACAATAATTAAAATTATAATTATATCTGTTTAACTATAAGTGTACCACTTCTTTCAGAAGGTATACCACATAAGAACATTGAGAATAGAATGATGCATTGGCCTTCTGGTGAGGAAAGGCATCCTTTTATCTTGTCCTGGGGTAGTGGGAGGTTGTTTTCCTCTGCACACAACCACAGGGTGAAAGTTTTCACTACTGTGGGCTGGTTTGTGGTTCTACACACTCAAGACATACTTTTATTTGGTGGGAAAGTGGTTTTAGAACAACAAGCAGTCATTTTTACCCTATACAGGGTGAACGTTTTCACCAATGGAGTTTACAGGTGTGTTCTGGTGCTTCTGACACATCAGAAGCTGTACAGAACCTGTATTGACCCCTGTATTTGACTGAGCTATGATTGATTGAAGTATAAAAAAGCTTATTGCTCTATTTGACACCTCATAATCATACTTATGGGATAGTATCCCACAGTAAAGCTGTATTGGTCTAAATGTGGGGTTTTGATCTTAAAACTGCTAACACTTTGTCATTTTTTGAAATATTTAGCTCAAAGTTGGTTCATTGTGTAGCCCTAGATGGGATCTACACAATGGTACCTCATTTGGCATGTTTAACATTAAATATGGCAAAGTTATGCCACGTTCAATTTTAGTTATCCAGATATATGATTATCTCGAAATCTTTATGGGACTTGTTTGCCCCAAAGCTTTTGTTCTAGATGAGATATGCATAAATGGATGGCACCATCAGATAGCCCTTATTGTGCCCTTTCTAAAGAGACCCCACTTTGGGTATCTCACATCAAAACTGTAGAAGTTGGATGAGAGGTGAATATTTTATTCACCCTTATTTTAGCCATAACTTCTATAGTTTTGGTGCTAGCTTGATTTGGCTAGTACTATTGGATAACCCTCATTGTAAGCTTCATTTGAATACCCATTTGATGGGGTTCAGCCTTTTTTCTCTGGATTTCAGATGAGAGGTGAAAATTAAGGTTTATGCTCAGAAACTGCTTTGAGCTTGAATAACTTTGTCATTCTTTGTCCTATGAGTATGGGACTTGCATATTTGGAAAGAGGTGATTTTCTTATTTCCTTTGATAACTTTTGTGCCCGTTTGGCGCAGTTCCATGTTTTGGTGGTACGTTGCTTTACCATTGGTTCATGGTATTCTGGTAGTCATGCTTGTGCTCTGGTTTTGATTCACAGGCTTACAGGTAGCTTAAAAAATGAATAAAAGCTAGCATTCACCATGAAAAAAAACTATCCCTGAGGGCAGGGGTAGCAGGTACAACCTGCTTTCAACTTGAGTCCCAACCTTGGTTCTAACCTTGAAATATTTTTGCAGATACTTTCAGCCACAGGTTTGAATATTTGGAATTTTAATCCATTAGAATAGAATATTACAGACCTACCATGATCCTTGTTTGCTTATTCATACATTTCATATACACCATTCACAAATACAATCAATTTTTGAATGAAAATTCCTCTCCATAGGGAAGTAAACTTCTTTTACAGAGATATTTAAAGCAGCCTTAGAGGTGTTTAATTTTTCCTCATACTTCAAATGATGGGCTCATGGCATGGTCTCACATTATTTCTCACAATTGTTTTATAAATTTCTTCTGAATGAAAAGCCTCTATGTATTAAACCAATTTATACAGAAACTCAAAGATTACAAGCCAGATTATCCACATGGAAGTTTTTCTAATCTTATTTTGAGATACTTCACACACCCTTTGAGGTGTATAAGAAGTCTTTTGAATATTTTTTTGATGCATATCTCTTATTTTTGTTTTCCCCCCTATATAAAGAACTAGTTTTTGAATGATCTTTTTTGAAATCTGTGTATAATTTTAAATTAACTGATACTCATATAAATCATAAGTAGTATTATTTTCTTTGAATTTGTTTCATATTGTCTTGATTAGGCACAATATTTACAAGGAAGGGATAATTTTTTATAATTAAAATGAATTATTAAAGGTTCATCAAACTCTTTATGCATAATGAAGAAGACAAATTATGAAGATTATTTTTTAATTGAAACTCCCTTGCATATTGAGTTTTTTCAATATTTAAATAAATCATTTCAGTTTCTATGAAATTATTCTACAACCTTATTTCTTATTGTTGAGTTTTGTGAAGGAAAACCTTTAAATTTCACATGCAATTGGCTTCCTTTAGAAAATTATCTAAGTTTAAATTGAAATAATTAATCATTTGGTTACAAAGTCCTTATGGTGTGTTTTAACCCCTTTCATCTTTGAGGTGGTATATTTATTTCCCAAATCTTAATTGGCTATCTTTATTTCTCTTTGTATTTAATATTTTTTTGAGTTTTGGAAGATGAAAAAAATAGAACTAAAAACATAACCAATTTTCATTTTAATTTATAGCAAGAATGATATTTTTCTCCATTTTTTTTCAATTTAAATTTTTTTTCTTTCAATTTTTGGTTGCTTTCATTTTTCAGTTATTTTTGGGTTGAAGTATTGAAAAAACTTCTTGTTCATTTTTTATATTTTTAAGTCTTTTTTTAAAATTGTAGCTTATTTTGATTTTGAGGTTTGTTTTAATATTTTGGGCTAATTTCTAATTTTTGATGTTTCAATTTTTTTCTTTTTGAAATTATGAATTTTTAATTTGGTGATTGTTCTTTTTTTTTTAATTTTTTTTCAAATAATGTGAATACTTTGAATCAGTGATTCTGAACTTATTTTAAGTGCTCACATCCCAAAAAAATCAATAATTAAAACAAAAAAAGCTAAAAAGAAAATGCCTAAAGCAAAATTAAAAAAATAGTGAATAAGAGAAGAATTCAAAAAAAACAATCATAACAAATTGTGGTAAAATTAAAAAAAAAATATTTGGAGTAAAAAGAAATCAATTCCTTTTGGAAATCATTGAATAAAAAAATATTCAAACCCCCCAAAAAATCAAAAAAATGAACAAAAAACTCAATTGAGTGACAAAATTAAAATTAAATTCAATAAGAAGAGATAGAAAGAAAATTATTCTACACAACAAAAACAAATTTGAGAATATAAAAAACAATTGAGAAATTAATAAAATCCCAAAACACAAAAAAAAACATTCAGAAATTAAGAAAATAAATATAATTTGGGAATCATCTTGATAAAATAGGGAAATTATGTGAGATAAAATCATTTTTAAAGGAATGAAATAAAAAATAGAAATTATATGATATGGAAATAAAGACACACAACAATACCACAGAAACATATTCAAGGATATTGGCTTAGTAATTGTTACATATTTTGAATTCAAAAATTTCAAGCACAATAAGTCCCTGATGATCAAAGGATAATGAATTCATAATTTATTCAATGTTTAATTATCAATGCTCAACATCGTTAAGATATCTTTCACAAATTTTGATCAACAAACATCTTATTTTTTTGAAATTGGTAATAGTGTGATTGAAAATATTTCTGTCAAATGGTTGAATTTATTCGTCATAGAACTCACATGAGGGAATGACACTTAAAATACTTCCAGAAATTTAATAATTAAGGTCTGTGGAAGAAAAATGAGTTATTAGACATCTTCCCATCCAGCTTGCTCTAAACCTTGCTCCAACAAAATTGCAATTGAGCTAGTGTATGTGGGCTGGGAAGAGTTTTGAGAAGAACTTGACAGAAATTGAACATAAGTTTAAGCCAAAGCTCCAAAAAATCTGGAATAACTCACATAAAATTACATAGAAGTGGTTTTTAAAATTATTTCTTTCCAATGAGTCTTCCCTCCTTATAAAAAGAATGTTGTGGACTAATTTATTTTTTACCCATGATACGTTGTTTAAATAGTGTAGAAAGCTATTATTTGAATTTTAAGAGGTAACTAAACCCTATAATCTAAGTATTTTCATCAATATTAATAGTTTATTTCACCTTGAAAATTATTATATGGAAAAAATGATGGGAATATTTTATTTCAAACTCTCAACAAATAAGCCATTTTAAAGGTTTTTTTGACAATCTGTATGCAAAATTTAAAAACCATGATGTACAATAATGGGGATTTAATCATTGTTTTTTTGGGAATTCCAGACAAAATATGAGCTTGAGAATTGACATAAAAGACTTTCCAGGTTTGCATTTCTGATAAAAAAAGCCTAAATAATAGCTATAAATCTTTACCGTGAAATATTTTTTCCATTTTTTTTGGTCTTTAGACACATTAAGGTTTTGAGTTGAAATCCCACTAAGATTTAAATCACCCTTTTGAATTTATGTAAATTCAAGAGGGAGTGAAAAAACCTTAAAAATTGAAAATCCCTTCTTTTAGCTTCAACTATTCCATTTTTGACCAAATTACTAGCAAACATGTTAATTTTAGAAATGAGAAAATCCTTACTTTTTAAATGGATATTTTTCAAATAAAAATGAGCCAAACCCATATTATATAAAGACATTTTGTATCAAAGGTTACTAGATAATAACGAATCAAAAATCCAGGTAAATCTATAAAAAAATTACGCTTCAAAATAGGCAATAGAATTCCTAAATTTAACAAATAATTCAAAAATGAATAAGAGCTACCTGAACCAGAAATATTCTTCCAATTCCCTTTTTTTGGATTGAAAACTTTGTGCAGCATCTTCTCAAGACATCACTCATCTTATTCAATTATCCAGAAACTTTAAATAATCATTTTGAAAGATATTCTCAGGTTCACAAAGGCTAAGTAGAGCATGTTTCTGGAACCTTTTGACTGATAGGTCAAATCTCAGTGGCTTCAATACTTCCAAAGATTTGGTAGGTGAATTCTTGAAAGAATACTTTTTGGAAGATTACAAGATTAAAGAATAAATAGTATTTTGAAAATATAATAAATTGATTAATGAAATTAAATTATTGAAAGGAAAATATTTCCCATTTGTTTGAGCTCATTATATAGCTGAAATTATAATCCAAGATTTTCCATGAAAACGAAAATAAGGGCTTGATGTTTCATGAAGGCTTCATTTATGAGAGGAAAAGCTTTCAAATTCAATCTGTTCTTCTTGAATCCAAAGAAATTTTTTATTCAAAAATATGATTAGAACTGTCTTGATAAGGACACAAAACTTTGGAAAAAAGGTACATTGATTAAATTGTGAATTCTGCTTTTTGAGAGTGATAATCTTTCCTTTTGAGCTTGAATTCAATTATCCATATATATTCACATCTATTCTGGTAAAAAACTTTTTCAGCTGAAGAAATACTCTCCATGAACCAAAAATGATAATTCTTAAAGATAAAATATGACGGTTATAATTAACTAGGATGACTCTAAAATTGAAATCAAAAAAATGGTTTTAATATGGATTTGGGATTTTTTTGAAATGAATAATTATTTTATGAAAAATCAATGTGTTATGATTCAATATTCATGTCATGAAACTTAATACTTACTGGAATTATGACCTTGCACATTTTGAATTTTTTCCTCATCAAAACATTAAAATTTGAGTTCTTATTTTTCATATCATGTAAAGCTTAGTAGAGATGTTCATTCAATATTTTAATATCACATATACAAAAAATTGAATTGAATAAAAGTAAAATTGAGGTAAAAAATCCCTCTTTTAATGGAGGAATAGGAAGAAAACACTTCCCTTGTAATTCACAGATTTTCTTAACAAAACTTCATTGTCTCTGAAAAATGAAAAAAAATATTGGCAAATTGAGTCAATTCTCAATTCCCCACAATATTACTACATGATGAAGATTTTTTCAATAATAGTCTTATTGACAAGAAATAAAATTTTGGGATATATACATATCAAGTAGCTTATGTTGAAAATTTTAGGTTTATTATGTGTTCTTAATATATTAAGAAATCAAATAATTCAAATTTTACTTATCATGTGAAAAATTAATTGCAGGTGTAAAGTATTAAGTTTTGGAATAACTATAATAATATTTTCTTTTATCTTTTGAAAGAAGAAAATAAATTTCAAAAACAAGACCTATACAAAGAAATAATCAACAAATTTTCTTCAAAAAAAAATACATTTGAATTTTCATTTAAAAATTATTTTTGAATTTTCTACTAAATAATGAAGAATGTAAGTGAAATATCTTAATTTTTTTGATCAGTACCTTTTCAAAGAAAAATATTTTGATCTCAATATTTTCAAGCTAAAAATATTAGAAGATCACAAGATGATTTCAGAAAAAAAAGACCTATGAAAGGTAGTGTGCAGTAGTCAGTGGAAAAAAATGATAATTTGAGATTCAAAAATATAAAAAAAAAGATTTAATGGCTATTGGCTTTATCTAAATTTGAAAGTTTCTTGTTTGGGTTTAATAAAATCTTTTGGAAGAAGAGTATTTCTCAGTATTTCCAGATTCTACATAGCTCAATTGATTTTATGGGAAGTATTTCTGAAGCTTGAAAATATGGCTTGGAATATGGCCAGATAATAATATCAAGTTAGAGCCCAGTATGAAGCAACTTAGAAGCTGCGTTGGACCTGGGTTGGACCTGCTACCCCCGCCGACGGGGGTAGCATATTTTTCAGGGTGACTATGACTGTGAAACAGTAAAAAATAAGTAAAAACAGTAATTATGACCCTACTGTTATGAGTAACAGTCGTGATGAATCTACTGAGGGTCTTGGTTTCAGACTTGGAATATCTTCTTACTCTAGAAAACAACTACAATAATTGAGATTATAATTATATCAACTCTATTCTAAGAGTAGTACTGGTTGTTGACAGTTTTACTACATTTATTGCATTGAAAATTCAAAACATTGCATTAAAAATTCATTTTATCCCTTTTGGGAATTTTGAAGGGCTTTTAAGCTCTTAACACATCTTTATAATGTAATTCTTCCACTCTGGGGGCTAGATTTTGGTTTTGTACCATAAATTCTGGGTCAGCATAGTCAGAATTGTGGCTTTGGGACCACAAATCACTATTCTGGATCAATACAGGGTGAAAAAACTCTTCACATGCCACATCAGCACTTTTTTAATGTTTCCATTGTGTTTGGATTACTAATATTAGTCATTCTGGGCAGATTTAATCTATAAAAAACAATTATTTTAAGTATCAAGCCAGTGCAGGTTGGTACAGGTTTAGTACAAACCAGTATTGGTCAAAAACCTTCCAACAAAGATATTTCAGTCTGTTTTTGAGATATCAATAATTCAAGAGAATATAATTGAAGAGCTTAATGAGATCTTCAATTTTGTATGCTTCATATTCACCCTTCTTAAAAATAGCAGAAGCTATAAGGGTTTCCAGTTTTTCAATGTGTTTTTGTACATAAGTGTGTGGTTTCTGAAGCTTCCAAGCCAGATAGCTATTTCAATTTATAAGATATCAGTATTCTAAAAATACATAATTGTAGGTCTTTATGAGCTCTATAGTTTGGTATACCTTACAGTAAAGCTGTATGAATATATGGCAAAGATACAGGGATTTCTTTCTATTTCTATTTTCAGAGATACTGTATTTTGAGTAATAGACCTTTGAACCATAATATCTCTTCCAATTATAAAGGTATAGAGGTGTAAGGTATCTCAAATTAAAGCCCACATTTAGATCTTCAATTTTCCTATACTTTTGTACAAATTTTTACAATCCCTCTTTCACCTTTAAGGGGCTTTTTGGTAAAGAAGGGGTTATAATAGTATTTCCTGAAGTAGGAATTAAACAGACAAATAAATGATGCCATTTTCATAGCTCTCCTTGATATCTTTAAGAAAAATACCATTTTGGTGGTGTTTTCATTAAATATGCATAAGCTGGATGTGAGGTGAAAATCAGGGTTTGGTTATTTGGTATTATCTTTAACAGGTTATTCCTTTGTCATTTCTTATCTTATTTTGGTAAGGTTGGTATATTTATATTTTGAGATGTTTCTCTTTATATTTATACTTGTATTGGCTATTTTTGTCCAATACTCTCTGTACCATTACTTATGGTATTTGGATGTCACGCTGGTGCTCTGTTTGGAGTCACAGGCTGACATATTACAACCTTAACAATTCATAGACAGTGCAGACCACATTAATTCAATTACAGGACCAACTAGCAGCTAGTGATAATCAACAAAGAAGTACTTTTTTCGTAATCATTATTCTAAAGATATTAAGAGCACGATACACCACCTTGGCTCAAATATAGCTTTAATTGAACAAAAAGTGAGAGAAATTAAAAGATAATAAAAGAAGAGACTACAAAAAATTATGAAAGGAAAGAGATTAAAAAATATGATTAAAGGAAGAAAGATTTTTTTCCATTGGGGAGAGGAATAGGATTGGGTTTATATCTAGAGATTTCGTTGCAAGTCCTCAGCATAGAACTAGGTTAAGTAGCCGAGGTTATTAGAAACAGACCCTTTGAATAGATTGGGGTAGGATTACAAGTTAATTTACTAGCTCATACCACTTCAGGGTTTCTTTAAGCAGTAACTTTGACACTTGTCTTGTCATAATATGACTTAAATAGCCTTGATTAGTGTGAAACTACTCAAGCTGTATTTCATGTAGCAAAAGAATATTGTAGGCATTTTTTCCTGTAAAGCATAAGGGAAATATTTCTTTTCCTTAAATATAATGAATGTAACTGCCATAATGGGATTTCTTTTGAAATACCCAATTTTTATAATTCTTGGTTCGCGTTGAATTCTTTCTTTCCATAACTTACCAAATGTAACTATCATTCTGCTTTCCTCTTTTCTTCACGTCAGAATAAATGAAAAACATGAATTTTGCCATTTCTTTATCTTAATTTACCAATAATGACACCCATGACGTTTTACAAATAGCTATTGTAGGAGTAGTAGACTCATACTTGTTTATTTGGCTTAAACATGCAGATAATCTTTTTTTTCAATTATTTGTATGAAATGTTTTTATTTCTAGCTATATCTTTCGCTTCTTTGTAGTTTGTTATTGCTTTCGATTTTCTTCTAGCCATTCAAAGGAATAAGATTCAAAAACCCTAAGAGCTGTTTTTGATACCCTTTAAGGTCTTGATTAGAGTTATCTATTAGTAGTATATTTCTTTCAATATCCTGTTACAGATATGTCTTCCTCAGTTTCTATTCAATCCTTTACTCCGAAGGATCATTTCAGCTGCCTTCTCTGCAATGGCATAAACCGTCATAGTTGGATGTGTAGCGAGATGAATAGGCAAGATGCTATAATAGAAGGGTATTTCATCAGCACCTTGAAGTGGATGTTCAGATTGAGTATTTGTTACCTTGCATCAACAATTCTTAGGTTATTGGTTCCATAAACCTTTAACTCTGGGTCTACAACTCCACCATCGCTCAATGGCATCATTGAACTCGTTCCCAATGGATGATCTAACAGAAAAAGCGAAAAGTCGCAGGTTTTTATATTATTTGTTCAAATAAAATCAAATGTAGCTTACATTCAGTCCTGACTCTCTGCTTGACACTCTCAACCCATTCTTTATCAGTGTTTACGGAAGGACCGGGAAGTTGTTCGTTTAAAATTACTCTTTCAAACGCTAGTTGCGCCATGATCTTTCTTGCATGCTTTGCAGAATGTGCAAGCAGCCACTCATCAAATGGATGCGACAAAAAGCCTAAGGATTTTTCAATAAGAGGGGTTAAAAGAAAGAGACATTTGTTCAAGTAGCAAAAACCAAAGTCTTACCGGGATCGATGGATGGGCTTTCATTGGGATCCGCACTTTTGATATGCACCGAGCCACGGGACAAGGGGTATTGCAGCATAGCAGCAATCGTAAGGCTAATATCACCAAAAAATAGGCGTCAGAGTGACAAAGTCTCATGAGCATTTCCTGGTATTGAACTGACTACGAGGTATTGGGATCTGGCTTAGAATCTGCTTCCTGAGACAAAAACGTCACTCGTCAGTGTTCAATATTCACGCCAAAAGTTTAGTTGTGACCAATTCTCTATAAAGAAACTAACCAAAAAGGAATTGACGAGAGCAAATTCTACTGCTGAACCCCGTCTCAAGCGCTCGACAACCGCTTGATATTGTACAAGCAACATTTGGCGAGGATCGTGTTTCAAAAGTTTAAGTCCTTTCTTCATCTCATCTTCGCCGACAACAGTTTCAAATCCCTGATAATCGAGCAGTGAGATCGCGTGGCCGAGTAGGCCCCCTCCGGTTTGTGCATAAATTTCCCTTTGTCTAGCAGCAAACGTCGCGTTCCTCAGAAGGTCATCCGCAGAAACGACCCCTGGTCTCAATCTGTAAGTTCCCAATACAATCGGATGGTCTGCGAGGTTTGAGCCAACACCTTCAAGCTCCAAGGCTATTGGAATCTTTAATTTCTTCAAAAGATCAGATTTTCCAATACCGCTTCTTTCAAGAATTACTGGGCTTCCAATAGAACCAGCACTTAAGATGACCTCTTGGTTAGCCAAAGCTTGAGAGACAACGCCATTTTTGGCGTATTCTACACCGAGAATTTGGATTTGCTTGTCAACGCTTTTCTTGAGCAAGAGTTTATTAACTTCACAGTTGGTATTAACAAATAAATTATTCCGGGATTGGTGCGGAAGATCTAGGGAACGCCATTAGGGATGTATAAATCCGGTACGCTGACACACGAAGCAATGTCAAAAGCTATTGACTTACAATATGCAGTGGAACTCGTCACGCGAGTACTCTTATCGTCAATGGCGGAAGGAAAGATAAAAGCGCCTTCGACCGTACCACTAAATGAGTCGTTACCCTTGCGCACATGCCCAACAGAAGCAGAAGCGGAGAAGTACGGGAGAAACTGAGGTGGTACATATTTTGGGAACGATGTAGCCACCGGACCGAATCGGCCATGATCGCGTACATTGTAAGAAAGGTTGGATTGATTTGTAGGAAGAAGGAACCCTTCACTTTTCTTTGAAAGTCGGTCTATTTCTGACCAACCCCTTTGGATAAAAATAATCAAGAGATTCACTTTATTCTATAGCTTCCAGGTTGGTAAGAGTTGAGTTTATACGCTTACCATCCTGGATTACCAAGTTTTTCGATAGCATCGTAGTCATCTCTTGAGGCCTTTGTACTTGCAAGAAAATTAATCGCTGAGGAACCACCAAGGACCTAAGAAGGAGAGAAATTTTTATTAACCAAAAAGCTATAACATTTTTCTGACTTGATCTAGCCACCAAGTTATATGCTTGTGATGGCTTTCAAAAGCAAAAAGAAGACACAAATACCTTTCCCCGTGGATAAGGAATTCGTCGATTGTTCGCATTTTTTTGAGGCACTGTCCAGTAGTTCCAATCGATCTGGGTGCCCAGAGTCGAACCTGGCTTGAAATACTTCAATTCAGGCCGAAATTTCCATAACAACTAGAAAATGAGACTTCACCTATCAGGCCTGGGATTTTAATTCCTGTATTATTGTACCCTGTTCCTCCTGCCTGTGCAAAGGTGAGGTCAGTTTAATGATCAGACATTATTAGTTATGACTGCGAATGAATGGCCGTGGGAGTAGTGAGAAGTCCTTCTGAAAAAGTGTACCTCCAACACCAAGACTCTTAAAGATGGATCCTCGGAAAGACGGCCTGCAAGTGCCAAACCTTCATATATCAAACGAGAGTTTTCATCAGCCCCAAAAATTTCAAGTGATTTGAAACCATCTCGTAGCAGCCTGAGAGCAACGCACCTGCCGTTCCACCTCCAACAATGATATAATCAAAGGAATCGGAACTTGGGGCTCCATGCGCCAAATAAAAAAGACAAAGAAAGGGTAGAGCGCTGATCACTTTCATCGAGAAAATCATCGTCTGATATTATAAGAGGACTTCGTCAAAAGCTTCAACAAGAGGCCGATTGGAAGGTGTGCAGATAAGCTGCAAGTTTTTAAAGAACGGAATAGCTTATATATTTCCAAGTCTTGCCATGAGCAACAGATAGATTGTGACTTTGCTCTTCGCTCACCGATTCGACCACTCAAAAATCTCGTTTCCGAATGCATCAGAATATTAATACTCATAATTAGATAAGAAATTCATAAACGAACCTTGAGTGAAGAATTCCCTCAACACTGAAGCATCGCATCATCAACATTGCAAAATTGGGAAATCGTATTCAAGTATGAAGCGATTTGAGAAATTTTCTCAAGACCCAAGAGTGGAAAATTTTAATCGAAATCAAGTCCATAATCCTAAAAAAATAATATTTATTTTTCCTTCTAAAACCCATAACTCAAATACTAAGATGAACCTCAAGATTTACTCCCAAAGGTAGAAAATTTGGTGACTGATCGATTATTTTTGTCGTTCCCATCCAGCTCATTATACTCTCATACGTCGTACTAGGTTGAATGCCTACCTCCAAAATTTATTAATGCCTGCAGAAGTATATATTTAAACCCACTTGAAACCAAGCAACAATTCGCTCTGTTTAACGTCCAATCATTTAGCTTTAAAATCTAATCGCATGCTCCTCATAGGATCGAGCCAAAGTTTTCTATAGGAAAATGTTGATTTGATTTACCTTTAAAATTTTCAGATTTGCGTCAGGGACCAAAGCAGTATGAAATACGTTGTTTAAAGTATAAACCTGTCTCCTTTTCGCTGATAAGCTTTCTTATCATAGATATATTTCCTTGCGATACCAATAATAGTCACTCATCACATGTGGCTATTTGTTTTATTATCAGCTGACGTCTATTGCCATTATGCGTACATGTGTGAAGCGACATGCTACAAGCCTCCTATGACCCACAGAAAATGAAAGAAGTTTAAACTCAGAGGGTGATGAGCTGATTTTAAAAAGACAGTTTCTGCTAAAATGCAGAATTAAGTGTCCATCCATTGAATTAGGATTCATCATAGCTACAATGATAAACAATAATATAAATCAAAGTACCTCAGGGTATACAATGAGAAATTCAAAAAAAATTAAATTCAGTTATAATTTGAATACCGAGATCAACAAACAGCTTTGAGTAGCTATAAGATCACTATCCACATTCAAAGACGATTACTTAACGAAGGTGTTATTGTACCTGAACACATTCTGAGAATACGAGGAAAAGCTAAAATAAAGAAACAGATAAGGTATAGATAAATTAATAGAAAAATTTGTTAGAAGGACCAAATTAATAAAGAGAATAGGAACCACAAAAAGAAGAATCACTCCTGTTTGTAGCTGACGGGTACAGCTGGTCATCATTCCGACTACAACCCACAATCAACTGGCGAGATCTCTAATCTAAAATCGTAGCATCCATGCCACAAGATATCAGGGTTTCCAGAAGTGTCTTTGGTCTCTTCTTTGGCATTTTCTCACTAAGTTTCATCCAAAAACTGAACATTTAACCATGCACTTCCCCACCCACTGGTGATCAGAACCAAGGCTGGACTTGCAATATTACTGCACCCCGGCCTGCTTCGTATGCAAAACCAGTTGTGGCATATGTGCAGTAAGATGGAAGTGCATTGTGTACTGCATTCTTAAGGTACTTCCAAGCGCCTATATTGAACATAGGTATGTTGCAAAAGCATGTAAGACTCAAAAACTTAAAGCATGCAGTCCACCCAAAAAGTTAAGAAAAAGAAGGCAATTATGATATTGCATGTTTAGTCAAAATTCAACAACTGACTTAAATACATGTATATACCTCTAATTTCAGGAGTAAGCCTACAATAAATCCAAATTTTAAAAAAACCACATCACTGCTTGAGGTAAATAAACCCTAAAATTCTTTTAAAAAGTCCCTAGTGGACCATATGACTGATGATCCCAATGTTTGAGACAAGTCAAGTGCGCAATAGTCCTGTGATTGAGAGATGTAAAGTTCAGTTTAAGGATGTGGCTTCTATGAGAGAAATATCTCTTCGCTTCTGTAGATGATGTTGGGAGGGATAAGTAACACAATGCAATGGCACCTAAAATGGGTATGTAACCTGAATTAATTGGACTCTAAAAAAACTATTTCAGTTATAACATTTATAGATTGAAGTATAAGACTATTACCTTCTATTAAGATACAATATCCTCTTCAGGTTCGACTGTTCAGTTATGAGCAAGATATTCACTGACCTTCTTTATTTGTTTCTTGTCCAACAATCTCGCTTGAAACTTGTCAATTGGTAACTTTCAAGACCTCTTAAATATAATATAAACGGTGCTAGCTTTGTGTTTTTGATTCTGAGGAGAGGTACTTTTTGCAGGTATTTGATTCTGATCGTCTTTCTCTGTGAGCTGTTCAAGGTGATAATATTATTCAGATTTCAAGATATTAATTGCCTCATTGATCCAATTTGAAGATATTCTCAACTGAGTTGAAATATTGTGAAATAATTCTGGGTCTAATATGTATGTAATGATAAATCACTTGTTTCCAGTTTTATAATCAATATATTTTTAAGTTTTTGTTCCTGTGCGTTCAAAGGACGTATCCCAATTCAGATTTATTTTAGGAATCCATTTGAGTAATTTTTTGCAAAGCACATAGCAGAAAGTTAAAACCATATTTTGGTGGGTTGGTAAGAATGAAATTTGTTACACATATGGTCCAATAGTTGTAAGATGAGCTCAATGTACTTCATTACGGTACCTGTCTCATGAACTAAGTGTTCAATTTTGAATTCATTAGATTTTAATCGTTCAAGTTATGGGCTTTCTTGAGCTGATGAAGTAATTAATTCTACCTTGTGGTGGGGATACTAATAGTAAAAAGTGGAGGATCCTTCATATGTTGATGGCACTGTTTGAATATATCAAACTTCTGAGGTTACTGCCTAATATATTTATACATTTCATGTAAAATCTTGACGCAGGTGTTCCTATTTGACTTGAAGGTACTTGAAAATAAATCCATATATTACTGAGTTGAGATGATGGAATACTCTAATACCACATAATTTTAAAGTCCTTCTTTATGTGTTTCAATAGTAAAATCATTTGACGCACAGTATTTTCCACATGTGTCCTTATTATTTTTATTGGATGGTATTACCAAGGCTGTAAGTAGTCATGGTAAATTTTCAGATTTTAGTCTATCTATATAGCATAAGACTCATATTAACCTTTTTTGAGAACTTCTCTATTAGGCTTAAGTTCATCTTGAGAAGAAAAGTAATCCCTTTCTGTAGAGACATGATGATCAAAGAAGTTGTAATATTTGTCTGTTAGTTTATTCATTTTTGAAAGGGATTATTTAACCACTAATAAAACTACATGTCAAAAAAATTGGTTGAGCTGTTCCATTTTTGACCAAGTAATTTTGACTGAGACAAACTTTTGCTCAATCCAATTAGTCATGGTTTTTTTTTTGAGGAATTTTCACCAGTTATTGAGTAAAACTTATTCATTATTTATTTCCCTTTTAAGATGACCCAAAACAGTTGACCTAGGTCTTTGCCAGTGTGACTTCTATATAGCAATTAAAATGCTGAAAGACTCCATTTAAAAGAAAAGAAAACATAAAAGGCTTTACTTAATGAATTAGAATGGCCAAATAAGACTCATTAAAATATCAAGGTTTCCATAAATCAATTTCTTTTAAAGTATTTTTCCATAAGGTAACTCCTTGTGTTTATCTAAAAACCAGAATCTACCTTTAATAATACACATTTTTTCTAGTATGGAAAACTTCTTTAATTGGGGCCATTTAAAGATTGCTGATATCCCTGATAATTTTTCATGTAGTATTCCATCATTTGATTATCCAAAAGAGAGGTTTCCTGTGATTATTCTAAGTACAAACTTCTTTTAAAATTACTCTGCATGTCTTAAAAGTGTTGCATTGATGTTTTAAGGATCCATTTCCCCTGGTATTTGCAGATTCCATTCATTAAAATTCCCTTTGAAGCTATTCAAGTGCTTATTCATATTAGATTATTTGAAACATTATATGAGTATCTTTTCAATAAAATGATCCAACTGATAAATCAATTTCATTTTTTGTCTTTTGTGATCCCTAATAAAATTTTCTTCTTTTTTCTTAATGATATTTTATTTCTACTATGAACATGACATGTCAAAATCAAGAGAACTAATATTTATGCACATTAAAATAATCATAAACTGAGGAGAATAAATTTTTATCAGAAGAAGACTCCTCCATAGGATTTACATTGGATGGGTAATTTCCAGAACTCCTTTTTTATTCTTGATGTTCCAAACTACCTGGTTGTATATTATATATATAAGTAGGTGTAATACTTTCAATAGTCATATTACTAATTTTCATATCATTCAGAATGTTTTATGATATTAATGATGGTTTTTGTGACTCCAAATGGTCATCATTGATTTGCTTCACTATTTTATGTATCTGATCTTCCAATGTAATTTTTCTTGGCTTAGAAGTTGTATTAAATGGTAATAATTGCAATAATATTCACCATGGGAAAATTTGATACACCTGAAAGCAGGTTTTTTAGTTGAAATTCAAAATGTGAGATAAATTAGATGCATGTGGTAAATAGGAAAGAGATTGAATTTAAAATTGGAAGTTTTGGAAGAAGTTCAAGCCACAAAGCTGCAATTTATGCTCCTGAATATTATCTTTTGAAAAGGCTGGTCAAAGCTCAACAGCTCAAAAGAAAATATAAAAGTAAAATTTGAATTCTCAATTAATTTTACCGTTTTTCATTTCTTAATATCATGGAATGAAAGAGTAGTAAAAATTTGAGGTCTTTTTTACAGGCTTGTAAATAAAATTACAAAATAAAAAACTTACTTATATATATCCATAGATGTTTAATATTGAAATTGAAAGTTTTTTTTTTGAAATATTTTAGTTAATGAAAGATGGTCTCCATTACTTGAGGAGTTTCTCATCATATAGTTATTATGAAAGAGCTAGCCTTAAATTAAATTTTTTTTCTCATATGAAATTCTGTATTAAGTTAGTTATAATATCCATAATCTTTTCTCTTCTTATATTGATATTACTTCTCTTAAAATTTAAAAAAACTCGCTTTTAATTCCATGATATGTATCTTAACAAGTTCTTCAAAAAATGGTACACATTAATTAGATATGGAATTTTTCCCTTGATAGATATGATTTATGAAGATATAAAGTAGAATATCTTTCTTTAATCTTAATTTTGGCCCCTTTTTGTATGATACAATCCTAAGGATTCAATTAATATTCATTTTGATGTTCAGAAAATATTCACAACTTGATCATACCACAATTAGTGTAATGTTTCTTTAGTTTTTGTACAATTGTATTTTGTCCTTTGGAATATCAACTTACTTATTGCTTTATATATTCCTGTTAGAAGATGAATTCTTTTTAATTTATCATATTGAATCAGTTAAATATTAATATATGTAAAGGCCAAAAATCATATTCCCAAAATTTTGTGGTTTTGTGACCTATCATTATAAGAAAATGAAGGTAAAACCTATATCAAGGAGTGAAAGATAGCTTTAATAATTGATATCGACATAGATTTTATAAAGATAATGAAATTAAATGTATTATAATTTAGGAAATATGATCTAAATTAATTAATATGGTTAATATTAATTATTAGCTATTTTTTTCATCATGAAATATTCCATTGATCTCATGTTATGTAATTGGGCAATATTTAATAGGAATTTTTATTGTTTTCTGTCTTTAATTAATTTTTAATTTTTTTTTATCAATTCAGATGTATGAAAGGTTCTTTATTTATTTAGAAATGAAAATAATCTTTTCATCTCGCGGTTTGAAAAATTTAATTATTCCCCATCTATTTTTTTATTATACCAATAGTAAAAAGGTGGAAGGTCAAATCCTTTAAATTAATTGATAATATAATTTTCTAATTTCTCTAAATCATTTCTCCTCAAATTAAGGGGGGATACCTGTGTAAATTCTGTTAAAAACTTAAATCAAAGGTAATATGCATATTAGATAGTTATTGGGAATAATTAAAAAATATTCACTTCTTGATAAATAGAAAAAAAATTGTTTTTTTTCAATAATTGGACTCTGTTCAATATTAGAACAAAATGATGTGGATAAATTACTTCTTTTGCCAAATTCATTTCACAATTGTTTGACATTAAGATCTAGGGTGTTTTCTGAAGTTATATTCAATTCTATTAGCTTATTTAACCTTAAAGAATAGTAAATTTGTAATAATAAGCTATTTCTAAAGTTTGGTTGATGAGATTATATATATATACTATTCATATTTTCAAGAAAAAAAAACAGGGTTCCTTGTGTTGGATTCTCACCATGAAAAAAGTTATACACCGTCTGTGGGATGAAATAAGGAAGTACCTTTAGGGGGAAGTTATTGGTAAGTATGTTTTGAATTTAAGAATTTTCAATAACCATGGGTGCTAAGATGTGTTAGCTGCCCCTCTAAATACTACTTCATATTCAGCCTATGTAGAATCACAAAATAAAATAATATTTGTGGCTCTAACAGATAGAGAAGAATTATCATTTGTCTTCAAATCAGACATATCAATAACTCTATAGACAAAACTCTGATGTAACACTATAGCTTAGTATAAAATAAGACTAATATTTGATTTTATTTCAATAAGAATAATGAAAATATTTTCTTTTCTTTTTCATTTTTCATCATGATAATTCTTTTTTTAATATGAATACTAATAATAATACTACTGGATTTACTACTAATAAAAATTCTTCAATTATTTTTTAATACTTTTTTATATCACTACTGCTTCATTTTAATACTACTACGCCTTTGAGAAAAGCTACTAAGTATTTCACTATGGTTATAATACTATTCTTCAATAATACTAAGCTGATACGTTTTTTGAAACTAAAACACTACTACTACTCTAGATATCCTGCAAGTTCAGGGATAGTTGTGATACTGGAAAGTGGGAACTTGCTTCATTCTTTTGGAAAATGAGGGAGAATAACTCTATTTATTCCTTTTGAGCCTCCATAGAGATTTCCAAAAAAGTTTGATTAGAAAAAACATGCATGAGATTTTTTAGCTGGTAAAACCTGTATTTTTGGCTTAGCATTGCATTTCCTGAGAGAATTTTGATGGTGATGTTTTTCTCATCAAAATCATGTGATGTCATTGAGATGATTTAGAAGGCGAGATCTATTTTCTTCCATAAATTGGAGAAAATACAGATTCTTACAATTGAGCTTTCTTCTAGTCATATGGTATCTTGTAGAGAATTTATCTGGTGACAAAATTATTGATAGTGGAGAAAGTAGGGAAAATACAGAGTTTGCTATTGATTGCAATTCCATTAGATTTGAGCAAACATGGGGAAATATTTCCTTTCAAATTTCCTTTATTTTTATTTATTACTAATTCAAACTTTGATATGCAATATTGAGAGAAATTTTCTGGTGGTTTTATTTTTTTATTCCATCATTTAATTCAGATATTGCATCATTTCTATCAAATTTGACATGGATTATTATTACTAAGAAAACATTTTTCCTTGGTCAATCCATTTTAATTCTTTTCATAGCCTTGAGGTATTTCTTTTAATTACATTTATGTGTAGAAAATACTGTTATGATTCTGTGCTCAATATTAGTTTTGATAGCTTTATTTAATTCATCTGCATTGAATTTTTTAATTTTTTATGGATTATGTAATAAGGAGGAGAAATTGGTATTTATGATTTTAATTGAAATTCTTCTTATTAAAACTTTAATCTTCTAGATTTGCAAAATTCTGGACTATGGTCTAGGAATTCTTCACAGTTTGATTTACCCAGCTCCAAATTTTGCAATTTTATTTCCTTCTCTGAAGTTATTCCCCAATTTTCTTTTCCTCTCTGGAGTTATTTAAAAATTTGATTTCCTTATACATAATTATCCCACAACTATTGTGTAATTCCACCATCACATTTCCATATCTGAAGTCATTCTGGAATTCTATTTCCTTCTCTAGAGTTATTCTTCCATTTTATTTCCATCTCTGGGGTTCTTCTGCAATTGTATTTTGATCTCCAGAATTATTCCACACCTATTTTGTAATTACACAATCCTATTTCCATATCTGAACTTATTCTGAAATTTGGTTTTCTTCCCTGGAGTTATTGTGAGATTTGTCTATAATTTTTCGATTCCATCTCTATCTCTGCTCTTCTGAAATTTGATTTACTTCTCCAGAGTTATTCTGAAATTTTCTTTCCACCTCCTGGTTTATTCCACAATTTTATTTCCTTCTCCAGAGTTATTCCACAAAATTCCATAATTCTCAAATCTTCTTTCAATATCTAAAGCTGTTCCACAATTTCATTTTCTTCTCCGAAGTTACTCCAGGATTTGTCTATTATCTGGTCCTTTGTTTTCTTCTTTTTTTATATGATTTGGTAATCTTGAGACTTTTATAATTGGTATGGAATACCACACTGCCAGTGGGGGTTGCAGTCTCAACCCAGCTGCAACCAGGCCTGCAGTTTTCTTTGTACTAGGCTCTGACTTTCTATTATTATTTGGCCATATTCCAAGCCACATTTTCAAGGCTTAAAGATTCATCAAATAATATTAATTTAATTGCCTATGCAAAGACATTGCATAAAAATTATTTAAGATCAAAACCAACAGCTTGTAAATCAAGATATAACCACTCATGATGCTCTATATTTTTAAAAATCAATCCAGCCCAAATTATTCCCTTTATCCATCTTCTATCATACATTTTATTCAGCCCATTTTGCATTTTAAAATAATTTGTTTATATTTTCATATTTTCAAACCCAAAACAATATCAATCACAATATTTTTCTTTGAACCTTTCCTCATCATAAGTGCCTCTCAGTCACCAAAATAAAGCAGAATATGAATTTCAAATGATATGTATGCTTTTACTCTTACTTTATCTTTCCTTAAAAAAATTTCTTCCAAAAAAACATAGATCACTTTGCCATGTTACAATTTGATAGATTTCATTAAAATTGAAAATCAATTTCTTGAAAAATAAAATCACCAGATTTTTATTTCTATATCCTTTATTTATGGCTTTCAATTTTTTCATTTGAAACATGAGAGAAATTTTTGATATATCTTTTCCAACATTCAATACTCAATTCCCATTATAAACATAAAATAAGACCTCAAATTTCAAAAACAAAATCTCTTACTATATAATTCAATACACCCTAGACTCAAAATTCTGAACCTAAATTACTTTTTAGAATGGAATTTTTCAATTCACTTTGTTTTAAAATTGTTATCTTATGTAATGAGACTTTATATTATCCTCCTCTTGTGAGGAGACCAAAATCAGCTTGTTTTCTTAATGAATTCAATTTTCATTTCAAAGAGAAAACAAGTAAAACTGAATGGGCTTTTCTTCATTATGGGAATAGAATACATTATCAACCCTTTGACTAAATTAGAATGCTAAAAATGAGTTTTACTTCTTTCAATAAAAGATACGTGTATTTGAGATAAAAGTATTTGAAAAGAATCATAGACTATACAAAAGTAGAAAATGACTCCCAAAGCTCTGAAGAGGGTTAACTTTCCAAGAAAAGAAGCCACAATTATAATAAAAATCTATATTTACAGCATGGGTATTTTATTATCCTGTGAATAAGATTTCAATACAGATAACTTGTTTCACTGGAACTCCTTGATATGGAGTTCAATTAATATTTGAGTTTCAATTTCCACTTTATTCTCATTTTAATCTAATTACCATGGTGATATATTATGATACACAATTCTTATTATTCTCAACCATACTTTGGTCACACTAGATATAATTATGTTTAGGTATGGATAATTAATCTTTAGGGAATAAATTTGAGACACTAAAACCTTAAATTTACCAATAAATGAACATGATTAATTTTCGAAATTTCAGCACTATTGATAAACACCTTCATGAAGATTTCTTTGATGTGAAATTTCCATTGTTGTGCAATAATACTATCATGAACTTGCAAATTCCCCCTTTAATAAATAAATATTTTATTCACAGCTTATCCATGTTTCCTTCTGTCTGAAATCTTCTTGGATAATAGTTATATATATATATATATATATATATATATATATAGCACACCTGACTGATGGTGAATCTTATTTGTTGAAAAAAATATCTTATTTTATTGAGAAGCCCCAAATATTTCTGAAATGGGATTCTCTACTCAATTCTAAAATTCCTAAAATAATATGCTTCCAAGAACTCACCTCCAAGACCTTTAAAAAGATTAATACTCTTCCATAATCGTTGATAAATGGATTATTTTAGATATATTTCTTAATTAGCCTTTCAAAACTCAACAGTATATAGGAACAAAAAAATTTCAAGGTGAATCAAATTGAATTTCATGAGTGATCCCCACAGGATATTCTCATAAAGTTTTGTAATTATGAAGAAAGGAATTTGAATTAAGTATCTTAATTATATAATTCTGATTAAGTTTTGAAATGATTCCTTTACTTCACACATATTATTCACACCTTTGATTCTATATTTGTATAGAGGGTTACACATTTCTTTGAAAGTGAAATTTGGTACTAAAGGCTAATTCAACTGTTTTCAATAAATCATTATTTTCTCTGAAATTGATACAACACATCAGAATTTCAAAATTGAAGCTTATAATCTTCCATTAATTGCCTCAAAGCTGGAAGGAAAGCATGTGGTGAAAGTGTGATTTTCCACTTTCTCCGATTCTTTCAAAGTGAACTTTTTTTGATAAAATCATACAGCTAGATTAATCTTAAAAGGAATATTCTATTATTAAATCTCTTTTAATACTGAAACAAGAACTTTCAATATATCTCATGGAAATAAGCTATGGTCATTCTTTAGTTATTGTGTTTCATTGGAAGAATCATGAAATTCATATTAAAAAATTTGAAAAATAATTTTCTATTCCTCATTTTTTCAAAAACATTTCTTTCATTATATCACTTTTATACCTAGTATCAAGGCTTTGGATAAAATTTATGGAGAGCACTTTCAAGGTGGTTGATTTCCCAAACTTTTATCAAAGGATATTTCTATAACTGTCTTGATGTACTAATAAGTAAGCTGATACAACTCTTTGATATTGAAAAACTCATTTATTATAGAGTATTCATTTATCTGAATAAATTGAAATGAGAGTTTTCTTGAGTATTTATAAGTAATATACTAAATATAGAACTATGTGGTGTGTAAATTTCTTCAAGTCTGAAAATATTTATGAATTGCAAAGTAGACACTTTAAGAAACAAATTTCATAGAAAATCTTGAGTTCTTTGGAGGTTCCTTTTAAGCTTTCTATGGAATTTAGGCACAAATTCATCCAAACTCTTCTAAAGCCATTCTTGAACCCACACCTATTGGCTGGGTTAGACCCTGGCTAAAGCCAAGTTGCAAAATTCTTGCATATGGGAATAACTCATAATTCATGCTTTCTATATACTCCTGAAACAAGGAATAACTGCAAGTTTATCAGGGGGTATTTTTATATTGACTTACTATTGATATGTGATAAATCCTCTCATGAAGATTTCCTCTAGCATTCCATTGATAATTGTGAAAATAATGATAAATCCTGCATTCCATTTTCATGCAAGATATTTTGTTCAATTTCAGAAACTTCTATCAAATCTAAATCAATATTCATTTCAATCTATTTTTGTCGACAAGGAGTCATCATGCTGATATATATTTTCTCTTACATATGTACCAATCTCTTATAAAATAAAACATCTATTCAATTTTTGGGCCAGTCCTTCTTTAAAATAGTGAACTATAAATTGCAGTTTTCTTGTGAGCCTTAGAGGTATTTTTATATACCCAAAAGACCACAAAGAATAAAAATAATATAATTATAAACACAATAAATTCATTTACATCATAAAAAATTAAAATTAAAATTTAAATATAAAATTTATATATAAAATTCAGATTTAAATTGTAATTTAAAAATAAAATTACTCTGAAATTTAAGATTATGAAAACACCTTTTTACTTGAAAAAATTCAGTAAAAATAAATTAAAAATTAAAATATTTTTGAGAAAAAGTTAAATAAAAATTATCATAAATTTTTATTTAATAAATAAACATATAAAAATTATTTCACCATTGGAATCCACATAAAAAATAAGGTGGTGTCACCTCTTGGTAAAATTTCTGTTACTCAACTCCAAATAAGCTTAAATTAAAGTTTTCGGTATTTTCTGTATAGAAATGGAAAATCGTCAAATCCTTAATTTTATTCACACCACATGTGGTCTTAACCATCAATTTTTGTGTTAAAATTGAGGTGTGGTGTGTAGTTTAGAAGTTATGAGGAATTGAAGTATTTTCAATTGAAATGTCAAAATGTGTACATGTATTACATAAGGGAAATTTGATTTACATATGATATATCAATCATTACAGTTGTTTACTTTGAAAACTCAATTGAGTTACATATGTAAATTACAAGTATAATACATGATGAGTAATTAAGGAAAAAATAAATTGGAAAGATTAATTCTGGGTGGGAAAGAAATCTTGGCTGGCTCCAAGGGTGCCAGACTCCCCCAAATTCCTTGCTGACAGGCATGGGTTGGCAAATTTCATGCAAAATTTCATCACTTTTAGCCTGGAATTGAGTCACAGACCCTGTGACTCAATTGATGGTGAGGTTTTGATACCAACCAGGGAAGTTTTAACTGTTACCAAGAGGGGAAAACTACCCTTAAGTTAAATAAATCTTAGTAAAAACAGTTTTAACTTGTTTTGAAGTCTCTGAGGCACATTCGTAAATGTTTTGAAGGCTTGAAACCAGGTATTACTATAGCAATGACTGATTTAAGGGTTTAAAATGGCTAAAAACCAGCCCTTTTTTGGTCTAAATCAGGGTTCAATGATTCCATAATTGGCTTTTCTGTTTTCAGAGTGCTTTCCACGACTGACAAGAGTAAATTTCACTTTTTACATAAGAAAATTGGTGGCTATAAAAGAATTTCTTCTTTGCCTCACTTTTCTCTTCATTTTAGAATCTTTTCCTTTTATAATTAGTTTACACACTGTTAAACCAATCAATAAAATATTCCAACCATCCTTTTCATATCATTTTCAAGCTCTTAACCATGTAAAAAAAGTGTTATAATCAATTTATCTAGCCTTTATAATTATTTTTTGTAACCTTTATTATCATTTTTACCCTTGAACCACCCCATAAGTGAATTAAAGCATCTTTCAGCACTGTTAACTTTGTTACTTTGTTTCCGAATTTACTCTGGTCACTTTTGGGTGTGTTTTCTCTTGAATAATATTTTTAAAAATTTGTTCTTATATCAATTTCTTTCAGTTCTTTTCTCAATTAATTTGAATTGAAATTTCTTTTGTATCCTTAAATATCTCTTGCAGAGTATTTTTGGATAAATTTTTATTGTTGGTAAAAAAATAAATCTTTATAGTATCATTGTTTTATACTTATTAAGTTAAAAACAATTAATTTGGCATAGTTTCTCTTAAAAAAGCTTAAGTCTTAAGACTCTTAATGATATTGTACCTTGCACAAATTTTGAGGACAGGAAAAGTACTTCATTTTTAATCAAAGCTTCATATCCACACCTTACATTTCTGGGATAGTTTGTTAATTCATTTTGGACTTCAAATTCTAAGAAGAAACATTTTAAAATAAACATAAATTTGTTACTGAGATGTATTGAAATTCCAGATTCTTTCAAAAAAATTTCTTCTCCAGATAAAAAATTTGAGATAATTTTTTTGGTAATTGCAATTTTGCATATATGGAAGTGTGAATTAATCTTTATATTGAATGTTTTCAAACTTTCTTGAGATTTTATTCATTCATTATAGAATTTAATTCACCAATTTCTGCATTTTATGTGGGAAATAAATGTTTTTTTAAAAAAATTCAAGACAACACCCATAATAGTTTGTAGTTTCTTGAGATTTACTAATTATATTAATCTTTTACAAAAAATGATATTAATTTCTCACTTCATTTTATTGTATGATTTTTTCTTCAAACTGTTTGTTTGTTAAGAAAATAATATTTCTTTCATATTTTTTTCTAAAATTTAAAAAAATGAACCCAAGGAGCTGATCAGTTTATTCATAAGTGAGTAAACCCCTTCATTTTTTTTAGTTTTTTTTCACACTTTAGTTCACCTGTGTGGTTTTTTCCAACTTTTATCTTTATTCAAAAAAACTTCTGAATTTTATTTTTGCTTTATCTGTATTTTTTTGTATTTCATGTGTTTCTTTTATGTTGTAATTGCATGTGTCTGGTCAACATGACTCCTTATCAGACCATCTTTTTCTCTTTCTGGCCTACATATTTGTTTTTCTCTTTCCTTTTTCAATTTTATTTTTGATCTTGAGAAAAAAAATTCAAAAAAATATAATTTTTATTAACAAAAAAATGGTTTTTTTTCTAGAACTTTTTTCTTTCCTTGAAAATACTTTTTGTGAGGGTGTAGATACACTGAATCAGATGGCTACACTTATTTCGGTGTAATAGTAATTTTTTTCTATTTGCTCGCGCTAGAGCTATTACAAACAAATAATTTCTATTATTCTGAAATTAGTGTAACCATATGATTCCAGTGTATTCACACCCACACCAAAAAAGATCATTTTTTCAAAAAAAAATAATATTTCCAAGTCAAATAAAATTAGAAAAATGTTCATAATTTAAAAAAAAGCTTTTGAATTCAAAAAGAAATCATTGTCAAGTCAAAATGACAAAATTTGAAAACTTGAAAATAAGATTCTTATTCTCTCTTTCAATGAAATTCAATATTAATGATGTTTTTTGATTTTTTTTCTAAAAAATTCACAAAACTCAACACTAAAAAAATGAAAGTAAGACACACCAATATTTGTAAACTGGAAAATTTTCATTTTTCACTTTTTGTCAAAATTTAATATGTATAATTGATGTAAAAGATGATTCATTATTAAAAATGGTTAGATAGCCTCACTGAAATTCAAGGATTATAAAACAACCCATAATTATTTTGAAAAGGGAAAATCTTCCTTTATTCTAAGAGTAAAAAACCTCATAGGCAGGGGATTTTGAATTGGGAAATTTTTCATAATGCAAGTTTCTTTATTACCACAAAAGAGACAGATAAACCCTTTTCCATCCATTTGAAACAGACAATAAAGATATCTCCCTTGTTAAAATATTGAGTAAGAAAGATAACAGTACAAAAACTTTACATATAAAATACTACCTATGATTTATGTAGATTATTAGTTCAATGTGTGGCTCCCAAATCTCATTCCCAATTTTTTTGATTTGGAAATCCTCTTTTCAAACTGAATTATCATCTGAAGTGAGGAATAATGGGGATATTATATATCTATATAAGCATTATATAATGCTCTTGATATCTTGTTTGAATGTTATGTAAGCTCTTTTAGAAGAGGGAAAAACAAAATATGTTGAGGATGATTCACCTCAAAAATATTTAATGAATGTATTAATTTTTCTATAAAATGAATTTTTTCCTTCAACAAACATTAGAGTTACATGGGTCAAGCTCTTTAAGTATAAAGAAGGCAAGGAGGTTTCTGTGAGATTAATTCACATATTTCTTTTTAGGGATTTTCTTTTTTTGTTCCAAGTAATTCTCATTCTGGAGTTTATTTGAGTAAAGAAAGCTTCAACTGGAATGTGTTAGTAAAAAAGCAAAGATCCTGGTAAATCCATGTTTTTCTGTTTCAATTGAGTAAGTTTCTTGATTACCAAGCCTGTGGCTGAAAGTATCTTCCAAAATATTTCAAGTTTAGATCCAAGGTTTCACTCAAGTTTAAAGCATGTTAGACCTGGGTTGGACCTGCTACCTCTTGTGGAAGGGATATCCTTTTTTCATTGTGTCTGATATTTATGTGTAGTAATAAATTATGGCACTCATTAAATTGGTATTTTTAAGTAAGAAACCACAGAAATAAGCTGGAAAAACTTTGGAAGGAATCTTGAAGTGATGGAAAGATCCCTTCCAAGCCATATCTAGCCATATCCAAGACATGGTCACAATCACCATCCAATTTTCAAAACTTGACTATTCGAAGCTTCATAAGCTATTTACCCAGAGTTTTATCAGTTTTTGATGGTAAACTATCAATATTTTCCTGTCATAAATATCCAAGCTATCAAAGAAAACTGTTTTTCATATAGTTAATTTATCATTAATATAATCCAAGATACATAAGCTTGTGTCAAAGAAAACACAGTGCAAATTTGAAAAATTATATTTTTGAAACGCATAGCATTGCTGTTAAGCTTTTAAAAAGCAATTTGAAGCTTGACCAAAATTGAATGGTATTGCAGTGAAATAAAGTTTCTGAAATATTTTTGACTCAATAATATGAAGAATATATGCACATAAATCTCTGAGATTGAGTGATTTGGCTCTCCTATCTTGAGATCAAACATAATATTGGAACTTTGAATTAGGATGATAAGTAGGATATTTAATTAATAACTCTTGCATTATCCCTTCCCCTGTATTTTTGTTTGGAATTTCGAAAATCTTCCCTTTTAATTCTTTAAATGTAAAATGGAAACCAAAAAACCCACAAAAAAAAGTATTAACTGTGTTTTTTCTCAAAAAATGAGTTCAGAGGATAAATTTACCTCAAAATAATTAATTCAGAGGATAAATTTACTTCAAAAATTTAATTTGAAAAATTATAAAAAATGAGCTTTATATATTCTATCAGTATGATTGAAATTATTCTGTGTCTTATTTTAATATGAAATAATGAGAAAAAAAAAATTTCATGCTGATGTGAAAAAAGGTTTTTTATTTCTTGTACTTCACTTTTTTTATTTTTTTATGAATACTATGATATTCTTTTGTTTTTTTAGTTGCTTTTTCAAAGTGTCTGAGTTTTGTTTTGATTCCTTAATTTTTTAATTTGGCTGAGAACTTATATTTTTTGGTTTCCTACTGAATATTATAGTAGTGTGCACTTTAGTTCCTTTTAGTGTAAAATTGGAATAAATTTCTTAAAAAAAATTGTTCGTTTCATCCTCAGAATTTAAAATTAATGCGAATTTCAACAAATTTTCCTGTATCAGGATGGTCTAAAATACAACGCAAATTGTCTTTGGAATGAAAAAATGAGAATTACAAAACACTCAAATGAGGTAATTATTTCTGTGTGAAAAAAATAACTGAGCTGTACTAATATGAAAAGTTAATGAGCTTCATTAATAATAAGAGAAATACAAATATGGAAAAAATTAAAATGATACTGATTTTATGAAAGTTTTAACCAATAATGCATAAAATATGTATTTTGTGTCCTTTTTTCTTAATAATTGCATTAAAGCAAAACTATAGCACTGTTCATTTTCATCATTTTTCAATTGAGAAAAATAACTATTTAAAATACATAAATGTGAAGGTCTTTCTATTTTATCAAGATGAGGAGTTTATCCAGGATAGGAAGTGTTTGAAGACAACTCTGAAAGGGTTAATACAAATTAATATTATTATTAATTCATGAGAAGTAGCTAATTAAACAAAATTAAGGATTTCTGTACTTCCAAAACTGGAGCTTCATCTTTAAGGCCTCAAACAATGAATATAAGGCTAAAATCAGAAATATAAGATAGGTTAAGATTTGCTTTATCAATCCAAATACCTTAGAATCTTACATATAATATAATATATATTCATTTTTTGAAATAAACAAATGAAATTCTTAAAAATTCTGTGATATTCCAGTGGCTTGGAAGAACCTGTAATATAAAAAAACATTGAAATCCTGGGTGTAACGCAGTTCAGAGGAAGGATCCAAGCTAATTTTCAAATGAAACACCTGCTTTCAGGTGAAGAAACCTTTCTCATTGTGATTTTTTTTTCTTTTGATTCTTTAAATAGTCCATATTATATACCTGAAAAGAAATAAAAAAATAATTGTTGGCTATGAGTCCACAACACAAAAGAGCTTGGGTGAAAGCAAAACTTACTCAAATAATATTTTCATCAACATCTGATAGCTGTAAAAGATTTACTTCAAAGTTAAGAAAGTTGCTAGTTTGTTCCATATCAAATTTTCTTTTTATTTTAAATTGGCTAATTCATAATCTAAAATAAGATCTATTTTCAGCCTAATAAATGAAGACATTCAATGTTCAGTTGATCTATACTTGGTTTTTCCATCAATTTTGATTGAGTGTAATTATTAATCTTATTTTTATAAATTAAATTGTAAAATATTACAAACAGGAAAAAATAATATATTTAACTTTTCTGGTGCTCAATTTGAGGGTCGAAGTTTTCTCATTTTAGTTTTATGCAGGCTCAGGAGCGTATCATTAAAATGAAAAAGGAATTTCTATCTCCCGTATTCCCAGTACTACTGCATATGTTATTTGCATACACAAACTATGTTTCAGTAGAAGTTCTAGCTACAATTTCACTTTGGAGTGTTTTTACAGGTGGAATTAGTTCTGAGAAATTTCTACACTGTGTCAAGTATGCTGCAGTATATGCACTGCAGCTCAACCATTGATCGCAGTATCCAATATGCTCTCATTATTAACTTTACAATTTTTCTCAAGCTATAAATTTTATTTACTAGGTTTTTTCCTACTCTACTGTTTCCTGTCTATTTTCTTATTCATACTTTATCTTTTTCTCTGTTATTATTAAGTCAATTTTGCAGTATTTCATGAATCAATTCATTTATTACTTTTATTCTTCCAAAATGGAAATGGAATACTATGTTTGAGACACTTGAAAATCCAGGCCCATTTCATTTTGATATAATCTTTTAGTAATAAAAAACATACTCATATTTTAAATGATACTTCATTTTTATATAAATATTATTTAAAAACTTTTTCAAAAATAGAAGTGAAACTTTGACTATTTAGAAGAAAAATATTAATTCCAAAGCTAATCTAAATTTTTGAACTATCGTTATGACCTAATCAAGCTTGATAAACCACCCTTAGTTCTTCATTCTGGGCTGGTAAGTGTCTTAATTACAATCCAACTTTTGTAAAGATGAATAAACTTACAAGTAGTTGAAATTTGTTTCATAATATTGATCCTCATTCAACTAAAGTTTTTTTCCTTATATGACTACTAAATCAGTCTTTATTCATGTGATTTATCAAAATACCAATCATTCACGGACCTAATTAGAACCTTCCAAATCTGTATGATTCCGCACAGATTCAAGCTCAATAATTATGAAGTTTCTCCGAATCCTTTTACAAAAGGTTCTTACAAGAAAATTGATTCAGTATCATTAAAATATTCCATTTAAAAACTCAAGTAGAAGAAAAAACTGTTGATATTTGGATAGGAAGTGCAAGAAACTGAGAATAAATTTCAATAATTGGAATTCCAATAGCTAGTTTTTTTTCCCAAAAGATGTACTATACAAAACTCTCAAACATGTTTTGATTATGAGAAATTTTTTTGAAATTCTTTTCAAGCTTGTTAAGGTTAAAAAGAATTTCAAAGAATAGAACAGCTACTATCATTGTTTGATTTCTGAAAAAGACCCATGAAAAATCCTAAAATATTTAAATTATCTTGTCATATTGGCAGGTATAAAGCACATAGCAGTCTTTCAGAAAAACAAATTCTAGAAATATTTTGAAAGTATGGAGAATTTCAGAGTTTAATTAATATTAAAAATTTATGTTCTTAAATATTGTTGAAATATATTCTTCCAATTTGACTTTTTTACTTAATTTCTCATAAAGAAGAAAAATATCTTTCTCAAAACATTTTCTCTCATATTCGAGAATTTGGATATTGAAAGAATAATTCAATTATTTATTATTCGATTGATGATAAATTAATTAACATCTGTGAAGCACATATAATAGCTGTTTTTCAAGTCCTTTGAATTCTTTCATTTCAAAGAATATGAGTGAGAGAATATTTGTCTTAGAGCTTCCTTTTCTCAAAAATTTTATATAAGTTTCCCTTACAAAACCCACTAGCACCTAGTTAGCTCTACAGTATTTTTAAGGTAATAGTTATTGAAATTTATACATATATTTATGAAGTACATTGGCAAGGAGATGTGTGAGCCTTGATATGTAACCTATATACCAAAATTGACCAAAGTTGTCATCAATTATTAAAGTAAAAGTACTATAGATAATTATTTCAAATTCATAGATTGAAATACACCTTTCTAACATTTATTCAATAAATTGAAGGGATAACAAGGTAATAAGCTCAATAAATATGAATAAGACAATGAATCTCCTACAGGTAATCGAAGAAGATTTAATATTTCATGATATATTATTTCTATTCTCTAAGGACAAAAAACAACAAAGAAATAATTTTTAAAAACATTTAGTGATAATATACAATAATTTTCACCTCTCATCTTCTATCATTTGCTTTTGTAAGAGCTCTATCATGTGGGATTTTGTATCAATACGCTTAATTAGGGATATTTGAAATTACTATTCCTAGCTATAATAAGTAAAATAATAGAATCTATACCAATACTTCTATTCAAGCTAGTCAAAAGGGAAACATTTCATATTCACCTATCATAAAGCTTTTAAAATTTGACCAATAGAGCTATAGAATAAGATATTTAATGAAAATCATAAATTATTTTTATCTACTTATACCACTAACAGCCCTGTATAGATTACATGTCAAAACTGGTTAAGGTTTTATATTAAAATAATAAATACTCTATTGTACAAGAATCTAACATATCTTTGATCCTGTAAAGCATTTACGTCTTCATTATTGAAGCTTTTATTAGTGTAACCATCTTGGAGAACTCACTAATAGCTAATCACTAAGCTCATTTTAATCTCCTTGTCTTCAAAAAAGACAAATTTATTGAGAGATCCAAGCTACAATCTCATGGAAGCCTTTTAATGCCTATATTGTGGTATCCTTGTGAATATAATTGAATCATAGGTATTCAAGCTTCACTAACCTCTCTTTATTATTTCATTTCTGGTAGTTTTACCAATCAGATACCCCCTTACACATTATTCACAAATTCTGATGTATCAGAAGCTACATGACACATTTAGAGAGTCTATAAAAGAATATTTTTTACCTTTATGTTCTAGAAATAAAAAGTTGAAGTTTCAAACCAGCATCTTATCAATATTACATACTTTATTTAAATTTTTAATATCACAAATGAGTCATTTTAGTGATAATTCTTACTCTTTAGTCATCTGTGAAAGGTTTTATGACCTCCCACTACTCCATAGTAAGGTAAAAAGAGGCCTTTTACTCGCCTAAAAGGATAATTATGATCGTGAAAGCCTTCATCTATCAAATTTTTAGCTTAATAAATAGAAAGTAATCTTCAGATAGAAACTGTATATATCCAATTTTACCTATTTTATTTATTATCATAAGAATCAAACTTTTAGTCATTTCATCTTTATGTCTCAGTAGAATGATAAGTATTATATTATTATGATGGAACTCTTTCAATTCCTCTTAGAGAATTAAGTCTGTGTAAAGCTCATACATCTAGATTTTGGATTAATAATTCATGTTTATATAATGATATTTTTGTTGCTCCAAAAAAAATTTAAATTACCTTTTTGAATTTATTTTAATCCCACTTGAAGGTTTATTAATGTTATTTCAATATGGTTTAGTTATTTAAACAATTTTAAGGTGAGTAAATTTGAGTTTTTTCATATATTTTTACTTTTTCCTTTTACTTTTAAGAAAATAATAATAATGATATTATTACTATCATTATTCATATTTCAATATTTATTTGTAGCTATTAGTATAGATTTTACTTATATTATGTATTTATGTTTATGTTCTGAAATTTTTGAGTTTATATATATATATAGCTTGAATATTCTTTTTTTTTGATCTTTGTTTTGATAAAAAAAAAGAAACAAATTCCAGCTTACAAAACAATGAAAGAAACTACCTTATATTTTCTCACGATTCAATGGGACTTAGCCTTAGCAACAAATCTCTCAAAAGGTCTTGATTCACTAATTATGTAATTTTTCTCCATGTTTCCAAGTTCTAGGGCTTTAAATACCTCATAGGACTCAAAATATGGTCTACTGTGGCTCTCTTCACTATCCTTTGTCCCCCTTTTCTATTTTTACATCAGAAAATGGAAATTATATTAAGTAGGGTTTTAGCAAACCTGTATGTAAAAATATGGTGATTTTAAGTTTCCAAAGCATGCATAACACTAATTTTAGAGTATATATAATAGTTTATCTTTCATAATACCAGTATTTTAATGTTAAAATGCACAAAAAAAACTCTACACAGATATTTTGTGTGGTATTGAGGATTAAGTGTTGAATTATTTTCCATTTTGACATCTCACATAGTCAATTAAATCCTATAAAATTTATGGGGCTAGCTAGTTGAAGGTTTGTGTGGAATCCAAATCTTGTTTTAAATACATTTATTTACTTACTCACAAAACTTTCATTTATCTCCTTCTTCATGCAAAGTGATTAATTTTGTATATGCAATCAGCTCATTGGTTTTTCATTTCCAAAAATTATTTAAGGTTACTTTTTTCCTATTTTCTTGTAAGATATACCTCAAGTCTTGCAATAAATAAATAATCAAAGCCTCTAAACTAGGTGGGTGGCAATACCTTTTCTTTTGGAATTCCATTAGGTACTCAAAGGTGGGGTCTGTCCTATGAAAATTTCAGGTTGTAACAGTGGCCTTCCAGTTTTTTTAATTGTTCTAATCCATGAAAAATTTCAATGAAAGACTTTTTTGGACACAGACAAGAGATTTATAAATGCTACATATTTTTCCTTTTTTAAGCCATATTTAGGATTTTATTGATTTTCATCCTTAATAAGATTTACCACAAATTCATTTTCATGATGAGAATTATTTAACTCATCCCATAGGGAGAATGCAAAAAAATATTTAAAAAGACATCCTGCCTTTAAAAAACTCCCTCATCAGCACAATTGAAAACACCATCTTCAAAATTCTCTGAGTAATGAGGAAAGTTTAATTGTTCAAATCCTCTTATGAATTAATATTTCAAATCATTTGTAACTGAATAATTTAATATTTTGAGGTCTAGAGAATTTTTTTAATTATTTTGATCTTGAGGTAGTTTCAGCTTTATATGGTTTCTCATTTTAAGGGTGGATTGCTTAATTTTATTATGATATTTTTCTTTTATTTCTATCATCATTGAGATCAAGCCCTCAGATCCCGCAGCATGTGAAACCGCTGCTGAAAGTCTCATTTCAAGCTTCTTCAAAGATTGAAATAATTTGGTCTCTGATACAGTGAGTCAATAATTTATGAGATTTATATAACTTTTTTCTGTTAAATAAATAATTCAGCTGTGATAATTCAACAATAATAAGATAGTAGCTCACCACTACTTACCTTTGGAAAAATGATTTTATGTGTAATTTTCATTGAAATATTGAAGAACTTGATCTTTAATTGGTTTAGATTACAATCTTTCAAAAATTCCATTTTTGAGAAGGGTGAAGAATCATTTAATTGAGATAATAGAGTGAATTTTTCAATGAGGTTGTGACTTTGAAATAGGCTGAATGAATAAATAAGCCAATAACAAATAATTTACTGTTTAATTCACTTTATGGTTAATTTAATACTGATATTAAGTGTTTTTTGAATGTATCATATCATTCATCAAGTGTAGTTGACTTTATATCCAAATAAGTTTCTCTAAGCTCCTTTCAGATGTCATGGTTAAAGGTGCTCTCATGCTCTAAGAAGACAATGCTGTCAAATATAAGTTCCAAAAGGGACACGGGCACTTTATTAGATGTGAATTGATTGCAATTGAAAATCACATTGATAAATGGCTTAGAAATGGCTAGTGTATTGACTTCTTAGTTAAGAATCATTTATAAACATTTTTAAATCCTTCTTTATTAGTATGAAACCTAGGAAAATCCTAAGCTAGTGAGTACTATTGTTTTTCAAAGAATATTGAGAGTCCATGTTATTGACACTGTTCATCTTTTCCTACTGTGTAAGCTTTTAATTTCCAAAGTTAGGAAAACTAAATAAGTTTACCAACCATCATTATTTTTGAGATTTTTAGCTATGGCTGGAAATGAAATAAGCTTCTGGACAATAATTTTCATAACATGAATAATTAAATGATGCTTTTATATATGTAAATATTGAGCATTTGGAATCTTTTAAGAAAACGGTATCATTAATAAAAAAATAATATGCTTTAAGGAACACATACTTAAAATTTAACCATGACTAAACAAAAATAAGTCATAATTTCACAAATATTTTTTGGGTCAATCCTTCTTTTTGATAATGAAGCTTTGGCTTCTTTTACAATGCTGTCGGCTGTATTATGCTTGAGTTCAAGGTCCAAAATATTAACAAATACCTGTAGCAATCTTCCATATGAAAGGAAGAGGGAAGATATACTATTTGAAAATATATTGGTACATCCATCAAGCAATATATTAAGATATTTCTCTCCAGTCAATTGGCTAAGGTATTTAGTTCATATTTTGGATCAAGTGATGTAAAAATGGTACTTCAAGCTTGATATCATGTGGGAGCTAAATATTGTGATAATATGTAAGAGCTCAGTATGAAACTAATAATTGAATTAATCTTGATTTGATTCTTGTACTTTTTTTTCTCTTAAGTTGTAGCGGAAACAACTCTAATAATATTAATGAATTAAAATTTTCAAAATATATCAATGATTCTATAAGAATAAAAATATTATATATATATAGAAATTAATTAATGATAGTATTACCAATAGCTATTATCATAAATTATGATTATTTCTTATTACAGGGATAGCAATAATGATGCTGAAGTTATTCTTCCAGAAGGGAATTTATTTTGAGATAGGCTCTTTATTAATAAATAACTATAATATCTATCAAATATTAATAGAAAAAATACCCACTGGTTAGTAAAAAATTATTATTATTAAAACATGAATCAAAGATAGTACTTTGAAGATTTTTTTGAATTGAATCTTTCAGAAATTTAAATAAATGTGAATTTAAATTGAACAAAAAACATATTTTATAATATAAATGGATTTATTAGTTTATAATTAAATATTGTTATTAAAAATTGACATTTACAATATTATTTTTACAATATTATGCTTTTTTAATTACAATGAAAACCATCTATTACAGTTATTATTATGGATATTTTTTTCATTTATTATATTGTTTATAAGCTGGGCTTAATTCTGAGGTTTTCTGACAGTATTTGAAGGTCTTATCATACTGAAAGGTCCTCCAACCTAATAAAGAGTAAAACTATTTCTTCAAAAATACATAATATTCTTAATAAATTTAATTTTAAGTTTTCTGCATGAATGACACTCAATTTAATTATTAAAGAAACTTTACTTGTTCTTTTAAATATTTTAAATGCAAGTAAGGCTTTTATATTAAGGTGATCTAATAAATAAGGCTTACACTTTCATAGCACATTTAAACTCATTTTGTCTGGAGTTGCAAGACTATTCTTCAAGATTTAGTGTTATTTGGGAATTTCACCAAATTTTTTTAAATGATAAGATCCTTTACAGTTTGATCTCAAATTGCCTCAGCTTTAGCTTCATTATATGTTTACAGTAAAACTATATTTTGTTAAATTTTGGGTGATTTTCATAAGTAAATGTATGAGTTTATTTTCATTTTAATTTTACTATATCAGGAAAAGGAAGTTCTTCACACTATAGGTAAGACTTCTTCAATTTTTCATAATTAGGCTCAAATATTTGTGTTGAAAATATTTGGTTGGTAGAACCCAAATCTCTTATTCCCATTAAAATCCATAATTGAACAAAAAAAAGTTTTACTTTTGCAGAAAATTTGGGTTTTTACTTTAAATTTTCACTTTTTTAGGTCTTTCAAGTTTTAATCTTAGCTCAATCTCAAATAAACTTCAATATTATTTAGGTTTGGTTTATTTATTAGGCTTAAGCTTCAAATTAGAATTAAAACCTCATCTGACACTTGGTCTTTCTGCAGGGCCTTAATTGAGGCTGGCCAAATATGTCAGCCTGTGACTCAAAACCAGAGCACAAGCATGACAGCCAAATACCATAAACCAATGGTAGAGCAAAATACCACCAAAACATGGAGCTGAGCCAAACCATATCAAAAGGTATCAAAAGAAATATTAAACTCACCTTTCTCCAAATATACAAGTCCCATCATCATAGGACAAAGAATAGCAAAGTTATTCCTGCTCAAAGAGGTTGCTGAGCATAAACCTTAATTTTCACCTCTCATCTGAAATCCAGAGTAAAATTCTTGAGCCCACAAAATGGGTATTTCAATTGAAGCTCTAAGTGAGGGCTATCCAATGTTACTATCCAAACTGAGCTAGCACCAAAACTACAGAAGCTATGGCCAAAATAAGGTCAAATAAGGGTGAATAAGATATTCACCTCTCATCTAACTTGTACATTTTTGGTGTGAGAAACCCAAAGTGTGGTAGTTTTGGAAAGAGATAAATCAGGGATATCTTATAGTTCCATCCATTTCTACATATTTCATATAGAACAAAGTTTATGGGGAAAACAAGTTCCATACAGATTTTGAGAAAATCATATATCTGGATAACAAAAATTGAACATGGCATACCTTTGCCATATTGAATGTTACCCATAATAAATGATGTACCATTGTTTAGATCCCATTCAGGGCTACACAATGAACCAGCTTTGAGCTCAATATCTTAAAAACAGACAAAGGTATAGCAGCTTTAAGGTTCAAATCCCACAGTTTGGCCAATACACCTTTACTGTGGGATACTATCCCATAGCTATGATTAGGAGGTGTCAAATAGACAAAGAAGCTTGTTTATAGTTCAATACCTCATAGTTCATTCAATACTGGGGTCTCATACAGGTTCTGTGCAGCTTTCTACACGTCATACATGTCAGAAGAGGGCTGTGTGGTCCCCAGATGAAAATTTCACCCTGTATTGTGGAAAACTGTCCAGATGTGGTTTCAAAACCATATCTGAGCGCAATACAGAGCACACAGGCCTTGTGAAAACCACAATCCAGTACTCTGAAGTGAAAAATCTTCACTTCCTCTATGTGGATGGTCTAGAGGACCTTTCCACCCCATTTCAGGATAAAAGGAGGCCGTTTCTCTGCCAGAAAAGGAATTCCCATCCTGCTCTTGAATTACTACATAGTTAAACTTTCAAAAACAGTTATACTCTTTTAAAAAAACCAGTTATACCTTAATTAGTGTATTGTAGTTCTTATGATAGTAACCCAATTGGTAAGACTGCACCCAGGGCTTTCAACAGTGCTCACCACCACTATTCCTCATAGTAAATCCCTTACATTATCAATTATAAACCTTTTTTAACTTAATAATCCGTGTCACAGTCTGTCACAGGGGCTCTTTGAAGTGAAGAGGGCCTGGGACTCACTTATGGAGGGCTCAGGATCTGGTAAGAAAGAATACACTTAAGAGTGCAAAGAGATGGATTACTAATAAAAGAAATATAAGAAAGCAGCAACAAAAGAATAAAAGAGCCAACCACAAACAAGTCCAAGTCCACTGTTTCAACCTGTCAGAATGAAAAGAGAAGGGTTAATAAGGATATGGCCACCCAACTCATACTGTACAGGCAAAGAAAGAAAATGCAAAGACTAACTTAATATTAAATAAATATAATACCCAAAATAAGGATAATAATATTCATCAAATAATAAATAAATTCAATTAATTAACTGGGGAAAAGTCCCCAGGCGGAGAAAGAGGGGCTGGTATATGTGAGAATAACCAGCCCTGATCCAGAGAGAGAATTTTCATGAGAGGATTGAATGATTGAATTGAGTCTGGCCAATACAGGTACTGTACAGTTGTACAGAACCTGTACAAGGGGTGTGGTGGAGTTGAGTGATCATACAGTTTCATAATGGTGTATCCAAAATATATTGGGTGAATCCAACCTGTACAGATGTTGACAGGCTGTATTGAAGTACCAAGCTGTATGCATGTTTCAGCAAGGAAGATTGCTGAAACTGAATGCTGATGCAAATAGTGGATCTGCTGATTTGAGGTGTTTGAGTGGGTGTATTAATGATTACCCTTACCCCTGGTGAGTGGTTGTTACAGTATCCCCCTCTTGAAACTGGTGGGCTCCTGAACACCATAATACCCTTCCACTGTTGAGTGGCATCTCAATATCCCCACATTTTTTTCAAAAAAAAAATATTTAATTTTCATTTCCTCTTTACCATTATCCTGAAAATCCTTTTTCAATTCTTCGCTGTCAAATTCACTTGATTCCCCCCTTCTTTCAAATTATGAGTAAGTATTGCACTTTGAAATATGCTTCTTTTCTTCTGATTCAATAAATCTTTTGTCCTTTGGGTATGGCCTTGGGTTGTATCCCAAAATGATGGCCACTGAGCTCTTGTGCTCAAAAAATTATGCCAAATGAGTATATGAATGTATACTCATCTGTCAAGGCCCAATTGAAAGTGTCTTGAATTAAAGTCTTCAAGGGGTGTTGTCCCCATTGGCCTTGGAAATGCCTCCATTTTCCTTCCCATAGTATTTTGGGCCTTGGCCCTTCCTATGGTGGTTCTTGATGAATTTTGGTTTTATGGCCCTTTTGGCCTTTTTTGGGTCTTGGGTGATTTTATTGAAATTTTTGATATATGGCCATTTCTGGCCATTTTGGTCCTTTGGGGTCCTATGGTCCGTGGGCCGCAGTCTGTGGTCTGTGGGGGCTATTGGAGGCCCCCTGGGCCCAATTTTCTGGGGAGCCAGGGATTCCATGGGTCCAAATTCTCACCTACATGGCCTGGACCCATTGAGGGGGGGGCATAAATGAGTTATGGCTCCATTTCTTTGATTTGGAGTTGACTGATTCTGATGTCTTGAATCTTCTGCTTGCATATTCTTCAGTTATGATTTTCAAACTGACTGAACTCACTGAATCTTCTCCTTCTTCACCGCCACCATCTGTTTTTTGTGGTTCTGGTGTCTTCAGTTGATTGTCTCCACCCTCCATGGCTTCTTCTGTTCACTTTAATCCCTCCAAAATCTATTACAGATACAAAGCAGTTGAAATTCTTCATCCTGCCTGTACTGAATGTTTGGCCAAGGGTAAGGATTTTTTTCAACACTACAATCGCCCATCTTCCAAGTGCCATTATTGCTTCATTGGAAAGAAACCATGTCATTGTACCGGGGTGCCGTCTTCTAACATCAGGAGGTATTTATGGAGTAGAAAAGATGGGCCTTTTGGGAAAGAGTTTCCAGTCTCTGAGGCACCTACTCCTGATGGAACTTCAGGATTTTCTCAATGTGAGTGATTTGCATATCTTGATTGAAATTGGTACTGATATTTTGATGTAGTGACTGGTTCCACGCAGAGGAATGTGGCAAGGTGGACTAATGTTGGAGGGCCAATTCCAGTTGGTGGTAGGCCAATATATTCCAGCTCAGAAGTACCAATCTCCAGGATTAATACTGAAGGGGTAGTGAAAAGAATAAGAAGGATTTCCGATTCCCCAACTGATTGATCCAGATGCTGAAGGTAGTGATGAGTTGGATGGCAAAGAAGTTGAAGTTGTTCCTCATTTGGTTGGCCATCCATCCAGCAATTCCTCTGCTCAGCCTCTTGCCAAGTGATTCCCAGTACTCCCAGAACCTTCCAACCAGTGCTTGCTTCCATTCCTACTACAATTCCTCCTTCTTCACCAAGTAATTCCCATGCCAGGCCTGCCTTGAATCCAGAAGTAAGACCATCACCAAGCCAGCAACCCAGGAACTCACCCATAACCACCTCCCAACAACTCCAACCTGTGGCCAGTTTCAGTAGAAGAAGGGATGGTTTGTCTCCTTTGCCGTTTCCTGCCGCTCAATTTTTTCAAAGAAGAGATCGCTGGCCTATCCACATTACCAGAGAAGATCCCAATGTGGCAAGTGAAAACCAAGAAGCTGTGGCCAGATTATTCAGGGGGGTTGATAGAAATAGCATGGAGGTGATTATGTATGCAAATGACAGGACTATTCTGGGTACTGCTTCAGAAGAGATGGCTGCAAAACTGGCCTGGTATGAAGAGGAATTGATAAATGATTTTCAGAGAACCTTTGATGATTTAGGTAGAGATGACTAGTTTCCTTATCCTTGTTTGTGTTTGGTTTGACTTCTATCCCCACTCTTATAAACTAAAAAATGAAAAAATAATGGAACCTCCAAATACATGATTTGGGAGGGGATGCTGTTGCTTTAAAGAAATAGAAGAAAACAAAATTATAGAAGTAAAGAAAGGAGATAAAAAGAGATAAAAAGAGATAAAAGAAATTCCTGATGGTTTGTCCTTCTTTTAGTGAGTTGCTTGATTTTGGCCAAGAATGTATGAAAACAAGAAGTAGAACCCTCAGGGATGCATACCAGGAGATGGAACTTACTTTCATAACTCCCACTCCCCACCAAGCACCATAAAACTGAAATAAATTTCCATAATTGACTTGAAGTAATGAATTTTTTGAATTATGATGATTGGCATGAATTGAAATAATGATAAAGAGAAAAGAAAAGAAAGAAAGAAACATTTGGCCATATCTTGATAAGGTCCAAATGGAGGGTATTGATGTTTCATGCTTCCTGAACCTGTCCAAAGAATTGACAAGTACTCACAAAGTGGCCAAGGTGATGCTTACAACAACATATGGGTAGAATACCCCCTTAAAGGTGCATGCCAGGAGAGGAACTTACTTTCATAACTTCTTCTCCCCACCAAGCACCATAAATCAAACTCTTGAGGTTTTTGGGCCAGGCTTGTCTGGATACAATGAATGGAAATCCTTGACAAGGTCTGGTGAGTCGGTAAGGCTGAAAGCTGGTTCCCAAGTGGTTCTTTCTGGGTCTTCACTGAATCCTTTCCACTCTACAAGATACCATAATTTACCTCTCTTGAGTTTTGAGTCCAGAACCTGAGCCACTTCCCATTCCTCTTGCTCCTCCACTAAGACTGGTGGTGGTGGCAATTGATGTCAATTTGGGATAGTTGAATGCTTCACTGGTTCTAATAAGGACACATGGAATACAGGGTGAACCGACTTCCATTTCTGAGGCAGCTTGAGTTGATATGCATGGCTGCCAATCTTCTTCAGAACTTCAAAAGGTCCCAACCATCTTTCTGATAATTTCTTGGTGGGTCTTGTTGTCTTGAAATTCTTGGAAGCCAGCCATACATTGTCCCCAGGTTGGAAATAAGGTGGAATTTCTCTATTTCTATCTGCATACTTCTTGAATCTCCTTATTTCTGACTCTAATTCTTCTTTGACAGCTTGCTGTACTTATTGGAGTTTTGTTGATGACTTTCCAGCAGGTGAATCTTGAGAAACATGGATTGATTCAAAGCTGGGATTTCTTCCATAAATGGTGAAAAAAGGTGATTTCTTTGTTGATGAATGTTCTGCATTATTAGAGACAAATTTATCCAGAGGGAGCCAGGTGTACCAGTCATCTTGATGATAGCTCACATACATCCAAAGATACTGTTCTAGAATCTGATTTACCCTCTCTGTCTGTCCATCTGTTTCAGGATGAAAAGCAGTTGAAAGATTGCTTGATATCTTGAGCTGCTGACATAATTGAGTCAAAAATGATGAAACAAATAAAGATCCTCTATCACTGACAATACTGACTGGAAGGCCATGCTTGGAAAATACATGACTAATGAAGATTTGAGCTAAGTCCAGAGAAGTGATTGTTCCATAAGTTGGAATGAAGATTGCCATTTTTGAGAACCTGTCCACAACTACTAGAATTGAGTCAAAGTTGTTTGACATGGGCAATTGAGTAATAAAGTCCATTGATAAGGAATTCCAAGGACCAGATGGAATTTGAAGAGGCTTGAGTAATCCAAACTTTTTGTGATGAATGTTTTTATTTCTTGAACATTGCTGACATGAGTACACATAGTCCTTGATGAATTGATTCATTCCAGCCCAATGAAAATCCCTCTTGATGAGCTTGAGGGTCTTCTCCTGTAAGGTTTGACTATGAAACAATAAGTAAAAATTACTAATTTATTACTTATTGTACTCTGAATGTCCTTATGAATTGAATAAATAAGATTAAAAATATAATAATAATAAATAATTATTATTATTATGGCGTAAAATAATTATATTATTAAATAAATATAATAATATAATTTATATTATGAAAATATAATATAATAAATAAATATATTAATATATTTAAAAAACTCTTTATTATTGTTACCAACAAATAATAAAGGCGTAAAAAATTGCTTTTTATTAATAAAAAACAATTAATAACAATAATATTACTAATATTAAAGTTATGAATTAATATAAATACTATTTATATTAATTAAAGAATTATTAAGACAGTAATAATAGAGAAATTATTATAATAAGAGAAAATAACCTACTTTTAACACTTAATATAATAATTTTGAAATATTTTACGCCAAAAAATATAAATACAACCTTTTCAAATTGTATTTACAATAAAAATAAAGAAAATTACAAATTATTCTGGATTTTTACGTGGAAGTGAGTTTTAGAGAGATTTTTTAACAAAAACAATTAAATAAATAATTTAATCAAGTCAAAATAGATGATTATAGCAAGGTGGTCTTTAATCTTTAATAATATAATACTTTTATATATAAAGAATAAAGAAATTACCTTTGATTTAATTGATTTAATGTTTTTGATGCGTCTGAGGGGAAAATAGAGTAAAAAGAGCTCTATTTATAGTAAATACCTCCCTCCTAGAGTCCAACAGGCTTCTAGTAGACGTGTACTGATCATATCTACTGGAATTGATCAATATTTTAAGGTTTGGAGATGATTACATCACTATCAAACCATATTACATCATTATTACACCATTATTTAGAGTTATCACTATAACTCTAAAGTTGATGACATCAGAGGCTTGGCAGAACCCCAAATTTCGTGGATTTTATTATTTTTAATCATAAACTGATATTATTCACCAATTTTATCACTCTTAAGACTGTTAAACTTAAATTAAGGTTACAGTGAGTGATCATAACTGCTCAGATTAAGCTCAAACTTTGATCCTCAATAACTTTTAAGATTTACACGCTACAGCAATTCAGAGAGTGAATTCTGATAGCCTGGCATAACCGTATTATTCTTCCAAGAGCTTTTCATTACATCATCAAAACTCTAATTTTGATGATTTTTCTTGTAACTCATCTTTTCTGTTGAAATTCAATATTTTAAACTTCAAACCTTGATTTCAGGGGGTTATACCCTGAATTCAATAATCAAAATTACATCATTCTTCACGAATGAACTAGTAGAATCCAACTGTATACTTTTTTTTAAGTTTGGACCACTTTCACAACAAAGTGGTCAACAGCTCTGTTGATTTTTATCAATATTTCATCATAGGTTTTAACCTTGTTTTTAATTTGTAAAATAAAGTTCATATCTGTGTTCTTACAGTAATTACGTGGTAACTTTATTTTTGGTTCATTATTCTATCATGTATAGCTTAGGAGATATTAGCTATGATCCTTGAATATATGCGTTGACCAAAAAGTGCATATATTCAGGTTAATTCCTTAAGTATTAACTTTGGGAATTAGCTGATTAATTGTTTTATGTGTGTATTTTCGTGGGGAATCCACTGGTACAATTTATTTTACATGTTGTTTCATTAGTGCTTGAGATAAATAAGGTTTTATGGTTTTTATAAGGTATTATACCTTATAATTCATTAAATATTGACTTTACAGATATGCCATAAAAATGGTATATGTGTATTTCTCCATGGAGAATTCAATGGTATAATTTATTTTACATGTTGGCTCATTGGTTTTTAAGTTAAACCAATTTTTGTACCAATTTATGGTATTTTTTGTATATTTAAGTAATTATTTTTAATGTATAATTATTCTAAGTAATTTTAATATAATTATATTAAAGGTATAATTATTCTTAGTCTTTTTTGCGACCTTATTGGATATGTGGTCATATCTCAAAGGCTCACATCTCCTGGCCAGGATGGCCAGCCAATGGTGAGTCATGACACTTTTGAAGAATATTGAGTTGAATATCTTCATTGCTTGGGATTACCACTCTATCTTTGAATAATAACAACTTGGCCTGAGGTTCAAGAGAATAATCTGGAACTGATTCTCCTCTTGCTAGTTGCTTGAGTATTTCTTTATAGTCTTTGTCTTGCCATACTTCTTTTTTAATCTTGTAAACTAAATCTGAAAATATTTCCACTTTGATTGAGAAGAATCTTGACTCTTGAATTCCATGTTGCTTGATTATCTGATGAAAATTTTGAGTATTCTTGCTGATGAAGTCCACCCCCTCTCTGGGTACATATCCTCCTGACATGTAAAGGCATCTGGTAAAGTGGCCAGCCTGCCTGGGCAGTAAGTGATAGTGAAGTGAAATTCAGAAAGAAACTCAGCCCAACGGGCCTGACGACAAGTAAGAACTTTGGAAGACATAAAATACTGCAGGGAAGAGTGGTCTGTCAAGACCTCAAAAGAATTGGAAAGAGAGAGAAGAAATGCTCTCCAGTGCTTGAGAGCCCAAACTATGCCAAGAAGTTCCTTGTCATGAATTTCATAGTTCAGCTCAGCTGGTAAGAGCTTGCAACTATCAAATGCAATGGGATGCTTTCCTGAGTCATTCACCTGGCTCAGTACAGAAACCAAGGCATTATCAGAAGCATCAGTCTCTACAATAGTAGGTAGAGAATGATTGAAATGAGATAAGATAGGAGCAGTGGTGAAAGCTTCTTTGAGTAATTGAAACTGGCTAAGAGCTTCTTCATTGAAGATAAAGGGAGAATCTTTTTTGAGAAGGGAAGTGAGAGCAGTGATTTTTTTAGAATAATTTTTTATGAAATGGCTATAAAAATTGGCAAAGCCAAGAAAAGATTGAATACCCTTGATGTTTCTGGGCTGAGGCCAATTGAGGATTTGCTGAACCTTTGAAGAATACATCTTGAGGCCATCACTTGAAACAACATAGCCCAAGTATTCCACACTTGAGGCATGGAATACACACTTGGAGCCTTTGGCAAACAAATTATTGTCCCTCAGTCTTCAGAGGACAGAGGCCACATGTTTGACATGTTCCTCCTCAGAACCGTAAAAGACCATAATATCATCTATATAAATTACAATAAACACATCCAAGAAATCTGCAAATATGTCATTCACAAGATTCTGGAAAGAAGCTGGAGCATTGGTAAAACCAAATGGCATGACCAAATACTCATAACTACCATACTTGGTTCTAAAGGCAGTTAAGTTCTCATCCCCCTCTTTGATTCTCAGAAGGTTATATGCACCATGCAGGTCTATCTTGGAGAAGATAGTGAAACCGTTGAATACGGTAAGAAGCTGGTTCATAGGAGGAACAGGATACCTGTTCTTCCTAGTGACAGCATTGAGTTTGTGTTAGTCAACACACAAAGAAAGACCTCCATCCTTTTTCTTAACAAAAAGGACAGGTGCTCCTGTTGAAGAGGATCTTGGCCTTATGAAACCTTTCTCTACATTCTCTGAAATGTAGGACCTTATTGTTTCTGAATCTTGGTTTGATAATGAGTAGATAACACCAATTGGAGGTATAAGACCCTCCAATTTGATATGATGATCACAGGAGCGGTGTGGAGGAAGTTTCTCTGCTTTCACCTTGTAGAATACATCCAAATATTGGTGATAAACAGGAGGGACTACCTTCAACACAGTTTCAATTTCTTCCGGCTCTTCCTCCTCATCCCACTGCTCCTCCAGGGATGCAAGAAAGGATAAGGGAGGAAGGTCCATATCCCCTTGAAAGAGATGAAGTGAAGATATAGCAACATCTTCTCCAACATCTTTTATCCCTTTGAAGACTTCATCTCTTAATGGAAGTAATGAGTGAGAGGGAATGATGGAAGAAATATGGACAGAAGAGGGAAGGGAATGTGTCTTAAGTTCACCAACCAGAGCAACACTGTTGAAAGCAGTGGCAAAGTCATTACTAGTAGAAGGAATAATACCACTAGAATCATAGGTGATCAATCCATTTTTCCAATCAATCATGGGATTAAAATGGTAAAGGAAATCATAGCCCAATATCAGGTCTTCTCCCTTGGTTGAATCTATGATAAAAAAGTCCCATTCAAAGCTTGGGAAGGAAGGCAAGTCAACTACCCACTTGGTATTATGGGTGATGAACAAGGAAGGGGATTCATTAGAGTCCAGAATGACAAGAGGAATCTTTTCAGGGAGCTCTGACATAGTCAATGAGTACTTGAGAACAAAATTCTTTGCAATAAAAGAGTTTGTAGCACCAGAATCAATGAGAATACTATAAAAAATATCAGAGACAGAAGAAGAAATAAGAAACTTTGAAGATTTCTTGACACTAGTATTCAGAGTGCACAATTGTGCTCTTGAAGGAAATAAGTGAGAACCATTTAAGACATCATGATACCCACTCAGGCTTTTCCCTGCTTGCTAGGGAAGCCTCTTGATGATGACCCAGGCTTTTTCTGAGGTCGCTTGAAGCATTTTTCAATTTGGTGCTTGCCACAACAATAAGTACACAACCCCTCTTTAATCCTCCTCTCCTTTTCAGAACCATTTAATTTATTGTCCTTATTGAGGAGAGCATCATGGGGCTTGTCCTTTGAAGATTGAAACTGCTTGCCCTTCCTTTTCTTCTTTTGGTGAGGCCTCTTTGAAGATGAGTTTTGAGGAGGCCTTGAGGGATTGGATCCATTAACAGGGGGCTTCTTCTCTTTATTACCACCCTTTTCCTTTTGCCTCTCATGATATCTTGTGTCTAATTCCAAAGTGAAATCCATAAGCTCTTGAGGAGTGTCAAAAGTTCCAGGGTGAGAAGTCAATTGGTCTAATAATCTTTATGCCAATCCTCTTCTGTAAACATGGATAAAAGCTCTTTCCCCCCAATTTCCAATTCTTGAAATTAAGCTTGCGAAATCAGCAATGTACAAGGATACATGACCACTTTCCTTAATCCTCAAATTGTCCAACTCTTGTTCAGCTTTCCTGACTTCATTGGGGTCACCAAACAGAGTGAATAGTTGAGATTCAAATAATGGCCAATTATTGGGGAGATAAGAAGGGTCTCCATTGGAAATATTTGAGAGATAGGGTTCAATCCACTTTCCAGCTCTACCAGTGAGAACAGAAGCTTAGTAAAGAACTTTCTTCCTGACAGAGAAGAAACTTGCTGGATCATTATGGAAGATTAATTGACAGGATTGGATAAATCCTCTCAATTTATAAACTTGAATACCATCAAAAGAATCAGGTGCCTTCATGGATGTAGTCTTGAAATAAGGGGCTTTGGAATTGTCCCTGGGGGAAACTGCTTGAGTGAGTTGCCCCATGAATTGAGTCATTTGCTCCATCATCTTTAGGAGACTTGTTTCAGTTTGAGAGACAAGAGATTGACTAGAAAGGGCTAGATTAGAACCCTGAGGCACCTCTGGAACATCTTCCACTTCAGTCTCCCCAGAATCTTCCTCTTCCACAGACTCTTCCCCCTCTTCATCTTCAAATTCCCCTAATCTTGCTCTTGCACCTTCAGACATGCCAGGGTAGCCACTCAAAAGTCCTGAGAAGGATCTTGATCTTCTAGATTTCATTCCACCTTGTCTTGAGGGTGCTGCTCCTTCCATTGGTGGTCCTCTGTCCAATTTTGCACTCAGTTGATGAACTGATGGTGTGCGGTCAAGAGGAGCCCTTGATGTAGGAGCAAGAACAGCTGGAATTCTTTCGGATCTAGTGCTCTTGGCTGGGGGACTATGCTGAACTGGCATTATGAACAGAAGTAGAATAAAAACTTGATGGTATTGAGAACAGAAATCAAAGCTTGGCCAAATCAATCACAATAAAAATCTTGATGAGTCTTGAGGAATCAATTCAATTCTTGAGGTGAAAACAACTTCAATCAATAATCAACAATAAATTCAAATTCAATATCAATAATCTTGAAGAATTCAATAAACAATCAGTCAATCAATCAATCAATGTCTTCAAAGTAAATTCAAGGTCTTGAGGAATTCATCAGTCAATCAATATCTTCAGGAATCAAAATCAATCAACAATTAATAATCAATTCTTGAGGATAAATCAGTTATCTTGAGGAATTCAAAAGTCAATCAAATCAATCCAAATAAAATCCTGAATCGCTGAATCAATAACTCAAATTGATCTCAATCAATCAACCAATCAATAACCAATCAATAACTGTTGATAAGACCTGAATAATCAGACAAAGAGAGATTTGATTGAAATAGAAGGAAGTGAAATGAGATGGTCAGGAATGATTAAGAAAGAAAAAAGAATCAATTTTCATATAAATGAAATGAATGAGATGAAAATTGATGAGAGAGAAAAATCATAAGATCATTAAAGAGTCATAATTTATGAATGAGAGAAATGAATATAAATGAATAAAAAAGAAATAATTAAATATGAGTTAATTAATTTAATGTCACAGGGGCTCTTCAAAGTGAAGAGGGCCTGGAACTCAGTAAACTGGGACTCACTTATGGAGGGCTCAGGATCTGGAAAGAAAGAATATACTTGATAGTGCAAAGAGATGGATTACTAATAAAAGAAATATAAGAAAGCAGAAACAAAAGAAATAAAAGTAAAGAATAAAAGAGCAAACCACAAACAAGTCCAAGTCCACTGTTTCAACCTGTCAGAATGAAAAGAGAAGGGTTAATAAGGATATGGCCACCCAACTCATACTGTACAGGAAAAAAAAGAAAATGAAAAGACTAACTTAATATTAAATAAATATAATACCCAAAATAAGGATAATAATATTCATTTAAAAATAAATAAACTAAATTAATCAACTGGGGAAAAGTCCCCAGGCGGAGAAAGAGGGGCTGGTATATGTGAGAATAACTAGCCCTGATCCAGAGAGAGAATTTTCATGAGAGGATTGAATGATTGAATTGAGTCTGGCAAATACAGGTACTTTACAGTTGTACAGAGCCTGTACAAGAGGTGTGGTGGAGTTGAGTGATCATACAGTTCCATAATGGTGTATCCAAACTGTATTGGGTGAATCCAACCTGTACAGATGTTGACAGGCTGTATTGAAGTACCAAGCTGTATGCATGTTTCAGCAAGGAAAATTGCTGAAACTGAATGCTGATGCAAATAGTGGATCTGCTGATTTGAGGTGTTTGAGTGGGTGTATTAACGAATACCCTTACCCCTGGTGAGTGGTTGTTACACAGTCAGATTTGAAGTTTTGTATACATTTATTACCACTTCATCATAGACTCAGCCTGACAAAATACCACTCTATGGAAATGCAAAAGGCTGGGTACCCTGAAACCCTTTTCCAAAATCCCTTCTTCCCACCTTTTTGTTTATTCAAATCCATACTATGTCATTTTTTAACTCATTATGGACAAAGGGCCTTCAATAATTACCAATTGAATGTTAAATTCAAGACTAACTTCAAAGTTACACACCACACCATAATTTTACCCCTTTTTTGGTAGGTTAAGAAATAAATGGTTTAAGCTTCTTTGAAATGAACTTTAATTAAGTTTAATGAAAAGAAAATTCCCAAAAGTTCTTAATTTTACATCAAAATACTATTTTGGTCTTTGTAGGTCAAAATATTGAATTTATGAAGAAAATCCCTATGGTATGACCCAAGGTAAAATTGGATGGGGGATCCTATTTTCCAATATAATTATTATAGAGGTTTCTTATTTAACAACCTATTTCAATATTTTTATAATTAACAATATTCCAACTTAATTATTTTCAATTTTTAGTAAAAATAACTGCCAGTGAGTTTTGTGAGTCCTTTGGATTGTAAGATATTTCTCATGTCTCAAATATTACCAGAGGTCTATGGATTCTTATACAATATGGTGTTGCATTCCATGACTATATTTTTGGTTTCAATCCCACATCATAATTTCTTATCTCAAAGGTCCCAAATCAAAAAAAAATCAGTTTATTTTTTATTTGAAAAAAAATTACACCTCAAATTTTTAAATATCATTAATTAAACTAACTCAGGTAATACTAAGACAACTGTTTAATAGTAATATGAATCCCAAAGCTATGCCACAGGTCCTCAAATCATTGATATTACACTTCAGAAAAATTAATATATAAAAATAAAACAGGCAAAATCATAAAAAGAAATTCAATTTTCATTTTAGCTCCCTAAGCAATCCTTAAACCCCCAATATGGCATGAAATTCAAAACAATTACTCAGAAATGAATAGGTAATTGAATTTCAACAACCTCTACCAGTTTAAGCTTTAAAGTATCACGATTATATCACTTATTCCCAGTAAAACACCCTTCCAAAAACACAGCAGTACCTAAAACGTCAGATCAACAGTAAAACCATCTCATATCACCTTCATGCAATAGAAAATCATGAATGAGCTTATAGCTTAACCAAAATAACACATAATAGGACATAGAATAGCCACAAGCAAGCTCCAAGTCACATAATCTCTCTCTTTATTAATACAAGTAATTTTTCATAAATCCAACAGTTATATTCACAAATATATCAAATTGAAAGCAGAAACAACTTTTCAGTCTAGAAACACTGGCATAGGAGGGCATTACTTTAAATATTCACAGCCTCACATCTTGAATTAGCTCAAAATTACAGTCAGAAATGAATCACATGATTAAGAGCTCATGCAGCTTCTTGCATACACCTGAATAATCACTGGAATAAGACTTATGATCCTCTGCATGAGAATGCATAACCTCATTCAAAAACCCTTGATATCCTTGCACAAATTCAAAAGTCAAATCACAGCAAGTATAGAATTTATAAACAATTCCATGATCTGAAAATTAATAATATTTGCAGTTAAGCCACCTTTTATAATCTCAAGGTTCAGGTTAAAAATTAAATTAGTTCACTAAGAGATAAATTTTCCACCAGAAAAAATCTATCAATTATGTGAAACCAAATAATATGACCTCTTGGAATAAACTCCACAGTAGAAAAATTACTTCAAGAGAAAAATAAATCAAAATAGGTAAAAGAAGACTCCCATGGAGAACAAAGGGTAGCTCAAACAACATCAATAGAGACCCTCTTTGCAATTTTTAGCCTTTTCCCTCATTGGGTTGATTTAAGTGAAAGAGAACAATAACCCAATCCTGGACCCATCAGTAGGTCTAATCATTATTATATTATTCCTAATTATTAGCTTGTGTTCTAGTCAAAATTAAAGAACAATAAGCTCAGTAGCCAATGAAGATAAACATAAAATTTCTTTGAATTATGATTATCCTTATTAATATCATTTTTCAAGGGTAATAGTAGTCACCCCTCATATTCTATTTAAGATATATCAATATATACTCTAGTCTATACAGAGTATTTGTGAGCCTTGAGGTATTTTTTACATACCCAAATAGTCCACAATTATCTTAAAAATAAATTTTGAATTATGCATAACTCATAAGTCATGCATATATCCAAAATTCATCATTTTTTATTTCAGAAAAGATGAATACCTTTTTATTGAGTAAGTAAATCCATGGATTTAAGGCCAGATTTGGATTCTACACAAAACTTCATCTAGGGTAACTCCATAGAGTGAATAAGCTTAAATTAACTCTTTGAGGTGGTAATATGGAAAATACTTCAATACCACGTCATCAATACCACATAAATAATCTGTGAAAATGTTTGTTTTTCTTAATTTCACGCCAAAATAATGGGAATGTGAGAAATCCCATGTTACATATACACTAAGAATAGTGTTATGCATGTTTTGAGCACTTAATATCATGGTACACTTACATGGACTTTGGGTACACTCATAGTGGATATGAAGCTTAATTTTCTATTTTGACGTGAAAAATAGGCAAGGGGGACAAAAGACATCAAAGAGAGCCAGGGTACCCAACTTCTGAGGCCTCAGAGGCGTGTACAGCTCCAAAGCTTGGATCCATGGCTGATCTTGGCCTAATTGGTAAGCTAAAACCTTTGGGGAACTTGGTTACCATGTTACAACTACAGTAAATCTTAAGAAAATAGCAAATAACCTGCTATTTTGACGTGCCAAGGAGGTAAAGAGCTACTTAGACTCCTGTAACCATGTCAATTCTTAATTATTTTCCATGGATAAAGCCCAAAAGAGTGATTAAAGCCCTTTTTGGACTTTTATCCATTGATTTACCTCATAGCAACCAATAAAACACTGATATTTGCAATTCTACATAGAAATGAGGTAAAAACTTCAGAAATGCATTGAAAATACAATTCTTAATGAATCTCTCTGAAACTTTCAGGATTAATGGAGACCTGTATTATCTATGGTACAACCAAAAAGAGTTATGGTTCTACCAGTAAAATTAAAAGTTTTACTTACAGTCCATTTTTGACTATTCTACATGAAAAACTGAATCTTCAAAAATTCACAGTAATTACAACCTGTGACGAAATTGCCAATAAAATTGATGACTTTGAGAAATCAATGATTATTTTAGAATAAAAGAATATTTACAGATTTTACTCCTTTTATTCTTAACCATATTAGGGTTGGAAGTCACGTAAAAGCATTAATTAAGTAATTATGATAATCTTACGTGACAACAGATGATGCAATCAATAATCCAAAAGGGTTTATTGTTTTCTCACTCACTGGTTTTTCAGTTTGCTTCATGGCACGCCTCTGTGAGCTTTTGTTGACTTAAAAGAGGCCTCCTCTTGCCTTTTTTCCACATCATCATCATCTTATTATCATTTATATCATTGTTACCAACAAGTAAGTATTAGTTACAGCTATTCTTAAGTGTTTTAATTCTTTTGGAATCAATCAGAAAGATTTGAAATCATAGAATCCAACTATATATTGTTGTAATACTCTTATAAATTCATTATGATCCTCTAAATCCACAATTCTACGTCAAATCTCTCTATCTTATCTTTCAATAAATTCTTTGGAATATTAGTGAGTGATTTATCTTTAATTCTTAAAGTTTTTCTCTAAAATTAGTTTTCTTCAAGAATTACCATTATAATTATTCTTGCAAAAGATAATTATATATTGAAATAATTTTATTATTTTAATAAAAAGAAGTTTTATTATTAAAATATTCTTGTAATTGATTCTTGTAGACAATTACTTGCTCACTGTTAAAATCACTAGTAGTGTTTAACACGTGAAATAAATAATTCTTTAATTATTTAATTGTGGTTATAATAACACTTTGTTATTATATTTCATAAGAACAGTCATAGTACTGTTGATTGATATTAATATTATCAGCAGTGTCATAGACACATCTTACAGTATTCATATTAGGTGGATTTTTTGATAGAAAAATAGTCATAATTATTTTTCATAAATTACACAAATTTCAACTCAAAATGGACACTTACAATATGTTATCCCCACTAAACTATTATTATTTTATTAACTTGATTTATTCATCTTAATTCTACAAAATAGGTAGAAAAGAAAATATATTTAATATTATATTTGTAAAATTCAAATTTTCAACTTACATCAAGTTTATTTTATTTCTATTTAGTCTGATTCTTGAGTAGGTCTAATTATATACTTTGGAAGTGTCCTTCTATAGCTTTAAGTCCACAATCTTGATTCTTATTGGTGAGATTAGTAGAAATATTTTCTTTTTATCTTTGAAGGGGAATCTAAAGCACCATTATAATTCTTTCTACAGAAATATTTTGTAATGCAAAACTTATTACCTGATATTTTCCCCTCAAGGACTGCCTTATACCATTCCATAATAGTTTTTCCAATAATCAAAAAAGAATATTAGAAATAAGTATGTCTTAAAAATACTTTCATATACCTCTTGGGTTTCCTTCTGTGAAAGATTGTAAATAAGCTATTTATGAGGAGGTCTCACAGTGTGGGAATTTTTCTGGTAGATAGAGTTGAATATAAGGTGGATATTTTTTACCTCCAATCCCAAAGTTCAGGAAATTATAAATTTATTCAGATTAAGAACATGGGGCCTCCTTACTTTTTGTAAATTTCTGAAGGTATTTGGATTTCAATTAAGGTGATATTGAACAACAATTGTCCTCAATATGAGAGAAAAATAGATGATTTCTTGCCACAGTAGGCGCATTGGGATTTATGAAAATTTTGGGAAAATACAAATTCTTGAGACATAAGAAAATCAATACACGCAGCCCCATGATTAGAAGTGCACTTCATCCACTTATAAAAAGTGGTTCAAGCCATTAGAATATTATAATATCATATAAAATAATTCCCATCTAATACATTTCTATACATATGTATAAAGGTTACAATAAGAAGAATGACAATCAAAAAAAATGAAGGAATATCTGATATTGTGAAGTTAAACTTGGGCAAGAAAAATATGAAGATAAATAAGATTTGAAATCAAATTGATGTATATTACTTTTGTTTTTACAAGCTTTGAAAAGAACGAGAATTTTTGCTTTTGAGTAGAAAAAATAATATCTCAGAAGTTAAGAGTGGGGACTTACAAATAAATTGAAGAGAAAATATGTCGCTAATAAAAATTGCATATAATATTGAATAAGAAAATAAAAAAAATAAAAAAAAGAAAAAAAAGAAAAAAAAGAAAAAAAAAGAAAAAAAATAAAAAAAATAAAAAAAATAAAAAAAAAATAAAAAAAATAAAAAAAATAAAAATAATAAAAATAATAAAAATAATAAAAATAATAAAAACAATAAAAATAATAAAAATAATAAAAAAAAATAAAAAACTAAAAAAACTAAAAAAACTAAAAAAACTAAAAAAACTAAAAAAACTAAAAAAACTAAAAAAACTAAAAAAACTAAACAAACTAAAAAAACTAAAAAAACTAAAAAAACTAAAAAAACTAAAAAAACTAAAAAAACTAAAAAAACTAAAAAAACTAAAAAAACTAAAAAAACTAAAAAAACTAAAAAAACTAAAAAAGATAAAAAAAACTAAAAAAGATAAAAAAGATAAAAAAGATAAAAAAAATTAAAAAAATTGAAAAATGTAAAAAATTTAAAAAATCAAAAAAAAAAGTCCTACTACTATTCATTAACCAAAAAATTTCATATTCAAGGCCCTGTTGATAATTGGGTTTTAAGAAGGTTTTCAAAATATCTTTAAATTAATTTTGAATTAATTTCTCAAAAAAAAATTAATAAAATTTTACTAAAATTTCATTTTTAAAATTCATTATAAAATTATTCCAAAGATATCTGAATTCATCAGACACACTTTTTTGTAAAAAAATTTAATAATCATTTTTTCTGTCAACATAACACATCAACAAGCCATTAATACAACATAAAGCATATGTCACCAACCATCCTAATGCACACAATGATACCAATTATATTAGTCATTGTTTTTCATATGTCAGAAATGAAAAACAGTACACAGAAGGAGTTTCAACACATATGCTATGGTGCAAGGTTCAATCCATGGAATCATGAAGATATTTACAATGAAATATTCTTCATTGGGTTACTTTTCATGGGTCACATACAATTTTATTCATTATTCAAGTCATTGATTTCCCATGTGGCTAATGGGAATAGTGACAATATCATGGTCATCAAAATTTAAGAAAAGGTTCGAATTTCATTATATTTTTTGGGCCATGGGATGTTGTATGATACAGTGGTTCATCTATTTAAGGTAGGCAGATTTACAGCTTACCATATAACCAAGGAATTGGTTGAGGCAATAATGATTTACTTACCTGATTCAACTATTCAGTAAGTGCTAAAGCTGATATTTCTTTACCAAAGCTCATACGGAAGCTTTTACGTATTATATAGTTCCTAAACTTGATGAAAATTAAAAGTAGGATCAATTGCAGAGCAGCTTCAAGAAGAGCAATGGGCTTCCAAATATTTTTGGGGCTATTTATGGAACCCATATCCCAATCATACCACCATGCCAAGATAAATGGAATTTGTATATCAATAGAAAAGGCTGGGATTCAATTACTTTTCAATGAATTTTAGATTCAAATGGAAATTTCCTCAACATATGTTAGATTTTTTATTATGATTGTCTTAATATTAATTATTCTATGGAGTAGGGTTTTTTTGGGCTTCCAGGTCCAGTTCATTATAGCCAAATGTTTTGAAAATCAAGAATTGGCCAGTACTTGATTTGTTCCATCTCAATACTTCCTGCTTAATTTCTGCTTCTTGGAGACTTGTACTATCCATACAAAGTGCCCATACTTACCCCATTATTCTGTATTCACAATGGAGAGAATGTAGAATTCAACTTTAAACATTCTTCAAGAAGGTATGTATATGTCCTTACATATTAATAAACAAAAACTGAGCGTTTCAATACCAGAATGGTGGTAGAATAGGAATTTGGCCAATTAAAAACCTTCTTTTGTTTCTTTTTGGAACCCCAGGAAATTGTGCCTTTGAATACAGGTAATATTACTATATCATGTATAATCTTATACAACCTTTTGAATGAATTAGAACACAGTTTATGTAATTTTCCATAATCAGCTTCAAGGTTAATGAAGATCATTGAAGAAAATTTCAAAGTACAAAGAATCATACATAAAAACTATTACAAAAAAAAATTATAAACACAAAATCTAACATTTATAATTTCAAAAAAATTTGTAGTGGTGCCCATGCAAAAGGAAAAAAAATTATGCAAAGATTTAATCAATTGATATGACAATTTCGGATATGTATGATAAATTATATTGGTTCTATTTTATTTCATGCCACCACAGAATTAGTTAATTATAAGGTTAAAAAGTGATTGCTTATATAATTTTACAATATATTGATATATCATATCTACTTAAAGCTGTATTTATAAAGTATAAATTTCAAAAATTAGTAAGATATTTTTAGTTGCTATGATAAACAAGTTCACTCAATGATTAATGTGATAATTTTGAAAGTGACCTTGAATTGATTTATTTTGTATGGCTACTATTTCATGTAGATATAATTTCAGCCTTAGGCTGGGAAAAAAACCAGTTATCCACATTTTAATAAATGGTTAATGATTTATATTAAATTAAGTCAAAAATCTCACCATTTCTTAATAAAATTTCAGAAGTAGATTTTAATTAAATAAAATCTTTCTCATATTATTCAAGTAATGAAGTAATCTGAATATCTTTAGCTTGCAAATATTTTTTCAATTGGCTTTCCTCATTGTTAAATTGATCCAGTTTATCTTTTGCTATTTCAGCTTATTTTTCATGGAAATGTATCTTTCAAATTAATTTTGAGATGGTTTTTTAAGTGCCTGGTTTCAATTATTCATTTGAAGATTATGTTTATGGAATATTTTGAAAATAATTAAGAAAATTTTGTCTTTCAATAGAATTCTATTTATTATATTTTAAAAATATTTAAGATTACAATTGCACTCTTTCCAATAAGTAATGATAAAAAAATTTTTCCAAAATTTTATTTGTATTTACTTAAAAACATTGGTCAAACTAGAAAACTATATAAGAAATGTGATTTATTTCACTCTGAAATTTTGAATCAATTTAAATAGCACATACAAATAATAAATTTCCATAATGGAATTCCAAGGAAAACCAAAAGTTGCCATGATTGGTAAGAAACTAATAAAATCACCTTGGTAAATTAGTTATTATTTTTTGGTTTGGTTATTGTTACATCAATTATATATAATTTTTTGGAATATTTATGTTGAAATTTATTCAAGTTAAAAATTTTCATTAATTTGTGTTTTCCAATTCAATAAAATTTTAATTAATTACACCTTATAAAATAAGTTAGGTAAGAAATACTTTCACTGTTTACAATTCAATAACTTTATATATATTTACAGTTTCAGCTTCAGCATATATAACATTTACCTAATAGCATAACACATGGAGCAAGGATGACATGCTTTTTTTATCAAAAAAATATTGACAATTTTTTATTCCAATAAGACCCTATTAATCTTGACATTTTAACATGATATTAAAATTTATATTATTTTTTTGGGTCAATTTACACACTTGTCTAAATATGACAAAATTGGGCATTTATTGAGGAATAAATTCATCTGGAGACACCCCACTTATTTTTTCAAATAGCATTAACATTATCATTTTATTTTGCTCATTTCTACTTTAATATTCTAATCTTTGAAGTGCCCCTAGATTTTGGTGTTCTTCTTTCCTTTCCTGTTGTAATTCAAAATGCTCTTAATATCTCTCTATTTGAAATCAATAATGCTCCTCAGCTTTTGTATTGGCTTTGTTGAATAATCAGCATCATAGGTGTGATTACTTTTTGCAAATTTTTATTTAAATTTTTTTGTAATCCACATGAACACAACCCAGATGGAATATTTAAAGTTGAATTTTTACTTAAATATTCTCACTCTTTCATGACCAATTCATTGGTAAGTCTTTGTGAGATTTCATCAGGTTCTTTTTGATGCAGTGGAGTATGATCCACATTAAAATCCTCATTATTTAAAATTCTCTGTTTAGATAGTTCCAAATATTCATTTTCAGAGGGCTTATGGTGGCTCCCATCATCACAATTGTGAAATGAGGAATAACTATTTCTATTTTCATCCATATTTTGGCTTAAAACCAGTAGGTTTTCTGATTTTTATCCATGTTCACTTATAATAAGATTGTAAACCTATTTGAACATCAATTTGGTGAGTAAAATAAACTATTTTGATAATTAAACCACTTACATCATTTGTCATATGATGAAATTCCAATTGAGAAAACAGACCACCTCTACCGATTTTTTCACAAGAATCCTTGATGATATAATCATAAATTGAATCAGTAAGTGTAATATTAAGAATATAAACTACTTACACAAAATGTGGTCACTAAAGCCTTTCATCTTTGCTCCAAAGTTTCAAAGGAAAGGTCTTTCAATAGAGGGTATCCATCTTTCTGATTTTTATTTTTGTTTGAAATAGCAATACCATGGTACAAACCCCATTAAAATTGCATCTTTGTTTAAAAAATTCACCCTCAGCTCTATTAGCATGTTGAGAAAATCTTTTGTTTCCTCTTCTGTTCAAACAAAATGTTATCCATGTTGTTTTTCACTTTCCTTCTGAGTTAGTTGTTGCACTTATTTCCTTATATGGCTTTCTTCTGCATTAATTTTCTTATCCATTTTTGTTTTTTTTTGAGCATCTGTTCATTTTCTAGTTTCTTACCAATGCAAAATTTCCTCCTCTGATGTTTGACTTTTATGTTTTTTACCTGAAAAATGACTTTGGCTCTCTTCTTATTTCCCACTGGTATTGTTACTGAGGTCCTATGAATTGATGCCATTAACTTCTTCCCCTTCACTATTATGGTTCTTTTAATCTTTATGTGTAAGTTTTAAGAAATATTCATGAGTGGATAACCGTGAGTAAGTAGTGATATTATCCATTATTATTTAATCAAAAATTGAATTACTACCCCAATTTTTTCAAGTAATTAAAAAATATGAAGAGACCAAAAAAACAAAAAAATTAAAAAATTAAAAAAATTAAAATTTGAAAAGAGAAAAATTAAAAACTCAGAAATCTTTTGATTAAAGTTTCAAAATTTAATTTAATATTCAAAATTATTTAATTTTAAATCAAATTTAAAAAAAAAAATAATTCAAAAATAATTTAAAAAAAAAATCACTTAAAACTCAATCATAAAAAGAGAATAAATTCTTCTTATTATTATTATTTTTAACTCTTTTTTATTGATTTTTTTTTTAATCAAAAAGGAAATTATAAAAATCTTGAATTCTTATTTATTTATTTTTTTAAAAAAGAAAATAAATAAAAAAATAAATAAAAAATTCCTTTTAAATTTTTTTTTCAACTGTTTTAATTTTTTTTTCAAGATTTTTTTGATTTTTTTTTTTTTGTTATTTGAATGAATTTATCATTAAATTAATATAAATTTAATTTAAATCAGAATTTCTATAAAATCAAATTATTAATTTAATTTTAAATTTGTATTATTATCATTTTTTAACATAGATAAAAATAAATTGTGAGCCTTGAGGTATATTTTACATACCCAAATAGGCCACAATTATCTTAAAAATAAATTCTGAACTATGAATAACCCATAAGTCATGCATATATTCAAAATTCATCATTTTTGATTTCAGAAAAGATGATCAACTTTTTATTGAGTAAGTAAATCCATGAATTTAAGTCCAGATTTGGATTCTACACAAAAAATTCACCTAGGGTAGCTCCATAGAGCTAATAAGCTCAAATCAACTCTTTGAGGTGGTAATATGGAAAATACTTCAATACCACATAAAAGATCCATGAATTTTTTTTTTCTCTATTTCACGCCAAAATAATGGGAATGTGAGGAATCCCATGTTACATATACACTAAGAATAGTGTTGTGCACGTTTTGAGTACTTAATATTATGGTATTCTTACATGCACTTTTGGTACACTCATAGTGGATATCTCACTTGAAGCTTAAAATTCTATTTTGACATAAAAAATAGGCAAGGGGGACAAAAGACATCAAAGAGAGCCAGGGTGACCAACTTCTGAGGCCTCAGAGACGTGGACAGCTCCAAAGCTTGAATAAATGGCTGATCTTGGCCCAATTAGTAAACTAAAACACTTTGTGAACTTGGTTACCATGTTACAACTTCAGTAAATCATAAGAAAATAGCAAATAACCTGCTATTTTGATGTGCCAAGGAGGTAAAAAACAACTTAGACTCCTGTAACCATGTCAATTCTTAATTAATTAACATTTATAAACCTTAAAAGAGTAATTAAAACCCTTTTTGGACTGGTATCCATTGATTTACCTCATAGCAACCAGCCATATACTGCTATTTGCAATTCTATGTAGAAATAAGGTAAAAACTTCAAAAATTCATTAAAACTACAATTCTTAATTAATCTTTCTGAAACTTTCAGTACCAATTGAGAGCTGTATAATTCATATAAAAACCAAAAATAATGATACTTTTATATTTAAAATTAAAAGTTTTACTTACAGTCCATTTTTGATGATTCCATGTGAAACACAGAATCTTTAAAAATTTACAGAAAATACATTCTGTTATGAAATTTCCAATAACATTTATAACTTTTAGAAATCAATTATTATTTTGGAATAAAAGAATATTTACAGTTGTTACTCCTTTTATTCTTAACCATAAATGGGTTGGTAGTCACATAAAAGCCTCAATTAAGTAATTATGATAATCTTACATGACAACAGATGATGCAATAAATAATCCAAAAAGTTTTATTGTTTTCTCACTTACTGGTTTTCAGTTTTCTCCATAGCATGCCTCTGTGAGCTGTCTTAGACTTAAAAGAAGCCTCCTCTTGCTGTTTTTTCCAGATAATCACATTATTATATTATACCTTTATTACCAAACAAGTAAGTATTAGTTGAAGCTATTTATTAAGTGTTTTATTCTTTCAGAAATCAATCAGAAAGACGTGAAATAATAGAAATCAACTATATATTGTTTTAATACTGTTATAAATCAATTTTGATCCATTAAATCCACAATTCCACATCAAATTTCTCTACTATTATCTTCTAAAAGGTTCATTGGATTAATAGTGAGTAATTTATCTCAATTCTCCAATTTTTTCCCTTTTTATAGTTTTCTTCAAGAATTATCTTTATAATTATTCTTGTAAAAGATAATTATATATTAAAATAATTTTATAATTTTAATAAAAGAAGTTTTTATTATTAAATTCTTCTTGTAATTGATTCTTGTAGACAATTACTACTTACTGTTATAATCACTAGTAGTGTATAACACGTAAAAGAAATAATTCTTTAATTGTTTAGTTTTGGTTATAATAATTTTTATTATTATATTTCATAAGAACAGTAATAGTACTGTTGATTAATAGTAATATTATCAACAGCTTCATAGACACATCTTACGTAAATAGTGAAACATCTTGACTTATTAACTTAAGATAAAGATAATTCAGTCAAAGGACTTTAGTAGATTTATTTCTATTAAATAATGAAACATATCAAACAAAATATAGATATTGAAATATTTAAACAAAATATATTTTTTCTAATAATCTGAAGAAATCTTGAATTTTTTAGATTATTTAAAAGGAAAGAAACTTAAAAAGGAAAAAAAAATTAGAGAAAAAGTTTTACAAAGGTAATAAAACTAAGTTTCTAGACAAGATTAAGATTTCTTTAAGAAAAATAATCAATTTTTTTTTTTGAAGTGAAGAGACTACTGGTAATCTCCTATAGTTTATCATTGAATTACAGAACAATTATTTCTGATAGTCTAAATTAGTTCCTTGATTTATTTCTTGTACTTGCTAATTCAAAAATAGTGAGGTAGGCAAGGAGGTAGTATCCACTAATAAAGAAATTGACATTTGATACAATGGATTATTGCTATAAAGAATTTATTAAAATTTATCAATTAATTCACTCTATTTGTTATCAATTTCCTACCTTTTAAATAATTGACCAACCTTTTACATAGATAATTAAGTTTTAATTTATTTTATTATTAAGATAAAAAATCAAATTAGAAAAAAAAATCACTTTAAAGAATTTATTTGTTTATTGTATTATTTTCAAAAAAAAAATATATATATCAAATTATATAAATTATATTAATTAAAATTATTGAATTAATTCAATATTTTTATAATTTTAAAATCATTTAAATTAATTTAAAAAATAAAAATAAAAAAACAATAAATATTTAATTAAAATAATTTTTTTTTTTTTTATAGTTTCTCAAAATGTTTTTTTTTTTAAAAAAAATTAAAATTCTTAAATTATTAATTTTAAAATTTAAAATTCAAAAATTATCATAATAATAATAATTATTATTATTATTATTTTTAAACTATGATAAAAAAGAACTTTTTTTTTTTTTTTTTTGATAAGATAAAATTAATATTTTAAAATTAAATTTTTTTAATCTTTAAAATTTATGAAAAAAAATTATAATATTAAAGAATTAAAAATTAAATAATTGAATTAATAAAAAAAAAATTATTCATAATTAATTAATATGAAATCTTTAAGAAATTTAACTCTTTCATTAATTAAATCTTGCCCAAAGTTGATATTTTCCAAAAAAAAAAAAATATATAATTATAATTAACTTATTAAATTTTTAAGTTAAAGAATAATTAATTTGAATAATTCATTAAAATTGAAAAAAAAAAAATTAAATTATAGAAATAAATCAATTTTCAATTAAAAAAAAAAAAAAATAAAAAAAATAAACAAAAATTTAAATAAAATTAAATTTTTATTTAAAAAACATTTTTTTTTTAAAAAAACCTTTTTTTTTTTTTAATTTGATTTTTTAATTTTCGTGATTTTTTTTATTTATTCATTTAATTTTTTTTTTGTTCTTCCCCAAAAAAAAAAAAAAAAAAAAAGAAAAAAAAACAAAGAAAAAAAATTGTTTATCTAAGTTAAAATTAATTAATTTTTCTTTAAAAAGAATAATAATAATAATAATAATAATAATATAATGATTTTTAAAATTAAGTTTTAAATATATTTTTCTTAAATTTTTAAAAAAAAAAAAAAAAAAATTAAGAAAAAATTAAGAAAAAAATAAATATACTCAAAATTAAATCATTTTTATTATTTTTAATAAAAAAAATAAAAAATAAAAAATCAATAAAAAAAATTAAATTTAAATTTAAATATATACATTTTATTATATAATTAACTTCTTTAATATTAAATATATTCTTTAAGATTTTTTAAAATTTTTTTTTTTTAAATAATTCAAAAATATTAAAAACTTACTTTAAATTTTAATTAATTAATTTTTATCACAAAAAAAAAAAAAAAAAAAAAAAAAAAAAAAAAAAACTTTTTCTAAATTCAAATTTTTTTTTAAAAAAGAAATTTATTTAAATAATATAATTTAAATTTTTTTTTATTTTTATTTTATTTTTTTTTTGAAAATTAAATTTTAACTTTTAATTCCAAAAAAAATAAAAAAATAAAAATAAATTCAATTATTAAATGAATTTTTTTTTTTAATTTAATTATTAAATAAATAAATAATTTTTTTTTTTTTTAATATTTATTTTTTTAAATTCTTATTAAATTAATATATATTCAAATTTTATTTTTATTTTTTTCTTAACTTTATTATTTATCATCATTTTTTTTTTTTTGTTAATAATTTTAAATGATAATAAATGATTAATTATTTTTTTTTATAAATTAAAAATTATAAATTTAAAAAAATTAAAAAAATTAAAAAAATTAAAAAAATAAAAGATAAAAAAATAAAAATAAAATAAAATAAAATAAATAAATAAATAATAATAAATAATAATAAATAATTAAATTTTAAATTTAAACAAAAAAAAAAAAAAAAACTTGAAAAATGTATTTTTATTAAAAAAAAAAAAAAAAATTAAAAAAAAAAAAACAATGTTTTTTTTGAACAAGGCCTTTTTTTTAAAAAAAAAAAAAAAAAAAAAAACTAAATAAATAAATAAATAAATTTTAAATAAAATAAAATAAAAATAATAATGATAATAATTTTTCTTTTTTTTTTTTTGAAAATTAATTCTATCAAGGTGTTATTTATTATGTATTAATTAACTTTATTTTTTTCTATGTATATCTTTATTTTTATTTTTTTAGCATTTCATATTTTATTCATTAAAAACAAAAAAACTTGTTATTATTCATAGTCAAGTTATTTCTTTTCAATTGTAGTAATAAATATGCTAGTTAAATGAGTGACTTGTGGATTTGAGATGAATGCTAGGGTGTCTTATTGGGCAGGTGCTATGGAGTTTGACTTGTGGGCTTTTGTCAAAGCTTGTCAACAGATAACAGGTAATCGATCTTTGATGTTGGTCCTCATTGCAAGTCATGGCTTTCAATTGGTAATTTACTTGGGCTGAGACCTCCTTTGAGTTGACAGATATGATCTAGAACAAGTTGTAGACTTCATTGAGATTTTACTAAAATGCGCTTAATTTACTTTTTCTCAACTAGTACAAGATTTTTGATGATTGTATATTGATCATATTTCAAAAAAAAAAGAAATTATTTTGTTATCCCTTATAGATCTGACTGAGCTTGGTCATTTTGCTATCCCTTGCAGTCAAATTCACAAAAACAAAATACAAAAACAAAACATTGCAAAAATAGCATGAATCTTTTGATCTAACAACGACTGATTGATGTATTTTTAAACAATCCAACGATCATTTCAATTCGTCCATATCTTCAGTCAATCCATCATTAGCAAGCCATCAATCATGCCAAATTACAAAAATTAAAACGCTCAAGAAACCATAAAAACCTGAATCATTTCAAATTCGTTCGCGTTCGTAAAACTCGTCAAGTCAAGATAAAAAAAAGCCACGTTTATTTTTTAAGTTTTTCTTGAATCATTTTTTGCCTGAGAGCTCAATCAACAATGGAATCAATTGATAAAATACCAAGCCATGAATAATTAAAAATACTTACACTTCATTAATTCCTTGAATTTCTTCTTTCAACCCATTCAATTCAATTATTCTAAGCTTACGTCCATTCAAGTTATTCCAACATAAATTTAATATTCGATCCAGATATTGATTGGTTTGTTGATCCTATAAGGAAATCCAAGATAAGATTTATTATTATTATTATTATTATTATTATTCGGTTTTAGTAGGATTAAACTTACTTGATAATCAACTGATTTAACACAACTCCAAATCCATCTTAAACGATTGGCACCTGTTTTACCTAAAGTTCTTTCGATTTGAATACCATCTGTTCCGGGATTAATTTTTTGTGGTTTTAAAATTTCTTCACTCAATTTATGAGCTAAAGTTAAGACTACAGGTTGAGATAAAACCGGTGAAGAGTTTTGATTATTAAAATTAAAAATTGACTCTAGTCGATCATGTGACCCATTATCGATTAGTTTAGCAAGACCTTGAGGAGAGGGATCTGAAAGTGCTTCAAGGAACATATCTTCATAAGAAGATTTTGGTGTTCTTGAACGATCTTGATGATCAAAAGTATGATGATTAGAATCGATTAATAAATGAGGTGAATTATTAGTTCCATTAGATGAAAGATGTTGATAAGTTTGTTGATCTGATTGAAGTTGTAAGTTAGAAGGACCTTGATCTAAATTTTGAGGATAAGTTTGATAGATTTCAGATAAGATTTTATTATTTGAAGCTATTGAATCTATTTGATTAGGTGATTTATTTGAAAAGAATTGATGATGATGTTTTGAAGGATTATGATTGATATTATCAAGATGATGATCCAGTTTTGATAATTGTTGTCTCATTAATTCTAATGTAGATTTAAGTTCTTTAATATCATTTTTATCTTGAGTTTGAGTTTTTAAGTTTTCTACCTCTCTTGTTAAAAGACCGACTTCTTTTACTAGAGAGAGGATTGTTGTTTGTTGAACTTTTGAAGATTCTATTAAGACTGGTAAGATGATTGATCTAATTGATTCCTTAAGTTTATCATCTATTAATCTATCTAATCCATCGATTACTGAATTAATAAGTTGACCTAAAACTTCTGGTTTTGTTAAAACTTTTTCTAGTTCAATTGAGATGTGCTATATAAATTCAAATTAAAAGAATTAATTTTGATAATTTGTAATATGACGATGATGGTGATGATGATGTTTTTTTAAAAAAAAATAAAAAATAAAGAAAAGATGATTACCTTTTTAATATTTTCTTGAATTAGCCTTTTAAGATTTTCTTGAATGTTTTGATCTAAAGTTTTACTTGAACCAGTTGATAAACTAGCTTTAATTTCATTTTTTATGATTTGTTCGATTAATTTACTTATGTTTTTAGTTAAAGTAGTTGAAAGGACTTTAATTAGATTATCTTGTCGAATTGAATCTGCTACTTGACGATTTTTCTGATCATTTTCAAATTTTTGTTCTTTAAACCATGAAAGGAAATAATAAGTGAAATTGTAAAATTTATGAATAGAAGATATGAAAAAAATCTTTACCTTGTTTATTGATTTGAGTTATTAACATTTTATCGACTTGATTTTTTAAATCTATAGTGAATTTTTCTAATTGTTTAGATAAATAAGTTTTATCTAAACATAAAGTGTTTTGATTTTCTAAATTAGGATTTGAACCGATTTGAGTTGATAAATTATCTGAATTAGGAGATAAAATATTAATTGAATGATGAGATGATTTGAGATGATGATCAATGGTTTTAATTTGATCTCCCAAAATGTTTAAATTTTCTGAAGAGTTTTCGATGATTTGATTATCGATTTGATTTTGAGGATGTGGCTCTGGTTGTTGTTGTTGAGTAGGTTGTTGTTGAGGTAGTGGTAGTGGTTGAGTAGGTTGTTGTTGAGGTTGTGATTGTGGGATGATGGATGATGAATTATTTTGAGAAATTAAAGGATCTGCAAGAGATTCTAAAGGATTATTATTAATGATAGGATTTAAATTGATTGAATGATTTGAATTGATTAGATTTGAATGAATTTGAGTTTCATTAAGAGATGAAGAAGGAATTTGAGAATTGAGATGATGATGATTAGAGTTTAAATTAAGTTTTTCGATTTCAGAAGGAGAGATTTGTTGTTCGACTTGAACATCGACTAAGATTTCACCATTTAAAGAAGGACGTTTTTGATTTAAAGGAATTGAATCGAGTTGAAGATTTGAGGTGTGATGATGATGATGATGATGATCTAAAGTTTTTTTAGGTTCCATGACATCTTTTGGCATATATAATTGATGTATACCTTTTGGATGAATGTTAAAGATTGAACAATTAGAAGAAGAAGGACCGGGAGCTGGTCTCATACCTTCATCTACGACAAAAGAGATGATTGAATCTGGTGAAGCTACTTCTGAGATGTGATCTATAAACATTGTTCTAGAAGCTAACCAAGAGCTAGATCTAGATCTTTGAATTTTAGTAGATTGACGATTTGAAGCTATTCTTTCTATTGAAGTTGAATTATCTTGATTTGAAATGGATTGATGTAGATTTGTACAAGTCATAGTTCTTAATAAAGAAAGTTCATCATCATCTGAATTTTGACCGAAATTTAAATGAAAAGCAAAGATTGAACCACGAAGTGAATTTGAAAGGAGGATTGTAGAATAATGATTTTGCCAAGTTGTATGACCAAAGCAAGGTAAGTTTAAATTTTGAGGAGGGATTAAATCTATAGCGATTAAGATTTCTGACAGTTGATTGAATTCGACGATTTCGATTCTAGTACCTAAATTTTTACCGATTAAGAAACCTTTAAGAAGACCTTGAGGAGTTGAGATGAATTCTAATTTCATGATAGATTGACCGATTGAAGGAAGTTGACCACCCATAATAGTCCAATGAGGTTTTGAAGTTTGCCTTACAGTTAAAACTTTATCTTCTGTTACATAAGCAAAAGCTGAACCATCAGGACTAAAACAAAAAGCTACTACCTAATAAATAAATAAAAGAAGGAAGGAAGGTTAGAGAAGATTAAAAGAGGAATATTAGGAGATGAAAGAAGAAGAGATTTACTTGAGAATTAGTTTTAATGATATCTTGACCTTCAAAAGCTTCAATTTCATTTAAAGATTTACCTAAAGGACAAGATCTTTTCCACATGTTTATGAATATAGCTCTATCTAATCTTAAAAGGATTAAACGATGATCATTAGTAGAGATTAATAAGATACTTGGATCTTTTGGATGCCAACGAAGAGCTGTGAATCTTTGAGAAGGAATGAAATGATTTGAAGAATTTAAATTTTGAGAAGCTAAGATATCTACTAAGATTTCATAATTAGCCGAATTTTCATCAAATCTGACGGGTACTTTCCAAATGACTAATCTACCGTCTAATCCTATACTTGCGATTGATCTAGATTTTTTATTTAAATGATTAGTAGAATCTAATAAAGTACCTCTTGGTTGACTGATTGACATATCTATTACGGGACCTTCATGTTTACGTAGTAACATTCTAGCGCCTGAATTTTGATCGATGACTCTAATTCTACCGACTTTTGTAGCATAACTAATAAAACCGTCAACAGCCACTTTTCTACCAGGAGAGAATGATAGATTTGAAGGGAATAGGGTGATTGGTAAAAGGTGAGGAGGGGGATGATTAGTATAAAGTATTTCTGAATTGATACGATCTAAATAAATTGAAAGTTCTTGAGGGGGCAAACTTGAGTTGATGGATAGGCCTATATTTTGATTTTGAGTGAATTTTTGATTTTGAAAATTTGAAGAAGAATTTAAATTTGAAGGATTGATTAAATTGATAGGTTCTGAATCTGAACGTTTATGAAATGATGATGATAGATTAGAAGATGAATTTAAGATTAGATGAGATTGTTTTTGAGCTGAATGAGATTGTTTTGGAGATGATTTAGATGAAGATTTAGAAGAATTAGAAGAAGTTGATGATAAGATTTGATTTAGAATGAGATTTGAATTTGAATTTGAATTTGAATTTGAGTTTAGATGATTGAATGAAGGATTTGATTTGATTAATTCGACGAATGAGATGGCCATGAATTTATTTAAGATTGGATCGAGATCATGATTTATAGATTGATTTTGATTTTGATTTTGATTTTGCAGATGATCTAAATGATTTAATGAAGGGATTGATTGTGAGTTTGATGAATTGATTAGATTAATATTTTGATTTGAAGATTGCGATTGCGATTGCGATTGCGACTGCGATTGAGATTGTGATTGAGATTGAGATTGAGATTGTGATTGTGATTGAATTGAATGATTGATTTGATTGATTTGATTGATGATTGGAGTTGAAATTAATAAATCTTTATTATTAGATGAATCTTGAATGGTTGTTGTTGATGTTGATGATGTTGTTGATGTTATTGTTGTTGTTGGTGTTATTGTTGATGTTGTTGATGTCGATATAGGATTAATTTGTTTTTCTTGATGATTTTTTATTGAAATTGAAATTGAATCGGATTGATTTTGATGATTATCGATAGGGATTAAATTTTGATTTTTTATGTTTGAAGTTTTTGAATTTAATTGATTTAATAAATTATTTTGAAATTTTAATTTTTCTGAATTAATTTCTGAAAATGAACTCATAGAATTTAATTTGATTTTATTTTGATTTTTTTGAGCGTTTTGATTATTTTGATCGTTTTGATTATTTTGATTATTTTGAGTGGAAAAAGTCGTTAAATCTAAATCGTTCATTAAGAAAAAATTTAAAAAATTTAAAAAATTTAAAAAATTCAAAAATTCAAATTTCAAAATTTAAAATTGGAATCTGACGACCGGCCCGGTTCATGATCGGGTTTTATTGATCTTCTAGGTATTGTAACTTCCTTGCTTAAAAGTTCTCCTTCAAAATTGAATCCTATATCCAATTTAGCACTCATTTCAGGAACTGATGGTATGATATCTATAGTCAAACTAATACTTAAAATGAGAAAAAATGTAAATATAGCTTGAGATCTTGTCTTTATTTCATAATATAAGCTTTAGACAGGAATAATGATAAAAAAATCAACTTGAGGACAAAAAAATCAACTTGAGGAAAACAAAATAATTAATAAATTAATTTTAATCTTTAATTTGAATATACATATATATATATATTGAAGAAATTTCTTTTTTAAATTGAATTAATTATTAAAAAAAATGAATTAATAAATCAATAAATAAAAAATAAAAATAAATAAATTATTTAGGTTATTGGTAAACCCATGTAAGAAATTTGGTAAAAAAACAAACAAACAAACAAATAAGCCATTACATGTTTTTACTAAAAAAATTATGTTTTTTTTTTTTTTTTTTGTAATAAATTAGTAAAAACATATAAGGGGTTTCATGAAACCATTGTAAATTTAAAAAAAAAAAAAAAAAACATTAATTGGTCTAAAACCTGTCAAACCCCCCCCCCCAAAAAAAAAATCTCTTTTTTTTTATGAAAAAAAGCATTACAAACAGAATTTTGAAAATCTTTCCATAATTTTTTATCTTAGTTTTTGATAGTTCTGTGACTTTAAATCCTTATAAAAGCACCTCCAAAACAGTCACTTCAAAAAATCTTGAATGTTTATTTAGACTTTATTCTAGAAAATATTCCAAAAAGTACCACTTTGTCATGTTGAGTCTATGATGAAGGTTTAATAAGGCTATTTACAACTTTGATTATGACTATGACACTGTAAAATTAATTAAAAAATTGTTTTATTAAAGATAATAAAGGTTCAAAATAAAGCTTTATACAATTTACTATTATAAAATAGTGGTGGTGAGTGCTGTTGAAAGCCCTGGGTTCAGTCTTACCAGTTGGGTTACTATAATAAGAGCTACAATACTAAAGTTTATAGTATAACCTGATTATTTTCCAAGAGTATAACTGTTTTTTACAGTTTTACTATGTAGGAATTCAAGAGCAGGATGAGGAAACCTTTTCTGGTGGGAAAGAGGCCTCCTTTTATCCTAAAATGGGGTGGAATGGCCCTCTAGACCATCCACATAGAGTAAGTTAAGAGTTTTTCACTTCAGAGTACTGAATTTTGGTTTCCACAAAGCCTGTATACACTTTATTGGATTCAAATGTGGTTTTGAAACCACATCTGTGCAGTTTTCACCAATACAGGGTGAAAATTTTCATCTGGGGACCACACAGCCCTCTTCTGATGTGTATGATGTCTAGAATGCTGTATAGAAACCTGTATGGGACCCCAGTATTGAATAAAATATGAGGTATTGAAGTATAAGCATGTTTCTTTGTCTATTTGACACCTCATAATCATGGTTGTGGGATATTATCCCACAGTAAGGCTGTATTGGTCTAACTGTGGGATTTTGACCTTAAAACTGCTATAACTTTGTCAGTTTTTGAGATATTGAGCTTGAACTTGGTTCATTTTGTAGACCTGAATGAGATCTACACAATGTTACCTCATTTGGTATGGGTAACATTAAATATGGCAGAGTTATGCCATGTACAAGATCTTTTGTACATATGTATGGTTTGCTTAAAATCTGTATGGCACTTGTTTGCCCCATAAATTTTGTTCCAGATGAGGTATAGAGAAATAAAATGCACCATAAGATATCCATGATTGTTATATTTCCAAAAGACCACACTTTAGGTATCTCACACTAAAACTGTAGAAGTTAGATTAAAGGTGAATATTTTGTTCAACCTGATTTGACCTTATTTTGGCCATAACTCCTGTAATTTTGATGCTAGCTCAATTTGGCTGGTACCATTGGATAGCCCTGACTTAGAGCTTCAATTTGAATACCCATTTGATGATGTTAAGTCTCTCCCTCTGGATTACAGATGAGAGGTGAAAATTGAGGTTTATGCTTGGCAACAACTTTGAGCAAGAATAACAAAGTTATTCTTTGTCCTATTATTATGGGAGTTGTATATTTGGAAAGAGGTTAGTTTCCTATTTCTTTTGATACCTTTTGAGCTGGTTTGGCTCAGCTCCATGGTTTGGTGGTATCTTAGCTTTACCATTGGTTGATGGTATTTGGCTATCATGCTTGTGCTCTGGTTTTGAGTCACAGGCTGACATATTTCTTAAATTTTAGAATGATTTCACATAAGAGAAATTGGAGAGCTGTGAAGGTATTCTTATATACCTAAAAGAACAACAAATTGATCAGATTACAAAGATAAACTTCAAATCAAGACTTGGAGCTTCTTTCAATTCTCATGTTAATACAAAATGATGTTTGATGTGGGATACTCCTCTGTGTGAGATTTATGAGGCAGTACCTGGAAGGGGAAATTACAAGAGAAAGTTTTGAATTGCTTTTATGACTTGTGACACTTTCTCTGCTTTTTTTCCAAAATAATATAGAATTCCCTTCATAATAATGATGAATTATCCTGACTTGCGCTCCAAAATCAATTTAATTTATTTTGATGGTGGCTGAGTCAGAAAAGGCTATTCAACAGGCTCTTATCAGATTTTTCTTTCTTTTGAAAGATGGTTATATAAAACCTTAAAACAATATAAAAAATAGAAAGCTAGAAACCAAGGTGAGTTTTACCAATCACAACTAGTTATAGCTTGAATATGTGATAAACCAAAGATTTAAAAAATCTAATAAAACTACTATAAGAAAAATACATGAAAATTAGACAGAGAATGATTTTTTTAATTGATTGATTTTTATATATGTAGCTTATTTTCTGGTTATTAGTTTTTTTAAGTTGATTATCTTTGCAAAAAAACTAATTTTAAATTCAATCAAATCATGGGATTTTGAGACAACTATTTATATATTGATAATTCTCTAGAAAAAAAAAAATATATGGTAAAAATCATTAATAGAATATTTCTATCAATAAGAATAAGACTGATGAGCTTTTATAATACTACCAATAAAAATTCTCTCCTTTTCAAGGGTTTTTGACTATTTTAAATAGGATACTACTTCTTTTTTTCATTTATTATGAGTGAGTTATACTCTCATTAAGACCGCTTTTGATTACTATTATATATAGAACACTAAGAATAGGATAATACTATATGGATAAGGGGATGTCCCACAAATGAAATATTGAGAATTTGATTTTTTTGGTTGAGCTCCCCTGTTGGAGCTTGTAAGACTATTTTTTAATTCTAATATCTTGGTAAGCTTATAATATAATGAAGAGTACTGTTAGAAACTGTTACATATAAGAAGTTCCAAGAAATACTAGGATGATACTTTATGGATGAGTGCATTTGCCTCAGAAAAATACTAAGAAGTTTCATATGATTTTCTCAATATCTGTATGGAACTTATTTAACCCATAACTTTTGTTCCAGATGAGGTATAGAGAAATGTAGAGCACCATCAGATATAAATGATTGTTCTATTTCCAAAAAGACCCCACTTTAGGTATCTCACACCAAAACTGTGGAAGTTAGATGAGAGGTGAATATTTTGTTCACCCTTATTTAACCTTATTTTGGCTATAACTCCTGTAATTTTCTGCTCACTCAGTTTAGCTGGTACCATTGGATAGCCCTGACTTAGAGCTTTAATTTCAGTACACATTTGATGGGGTTAAGTGTCAGCCTGTGACTCAAAACCAGAGCACAAGCATGACAGCCAAAATACCATAAACCAATGGTATAGCCAGAGTACCACCAAAACATGGAGCTGAGCCAAATCGGCTCAAAAGGTATCAAAGGAAAGAGGAAAGTAACCCCTTTCTGAAAATATAAGTCCCATCACCATAGGACAAAGAATAATAAAGTTATTCCTGCTCAAAGTTATTGCTGAGCATAAACCTTAATTTTCACCTCTCATCTAAAATCCAGAAGGAGAGGCTTAACCCCATCAAATGGGTATTCAAAATAAAGCTCTAAGCCAGGGCTATCCAATTGTACTAGCCAAACTGAGCTAGCACCAGTATTACTTGAGTTATGGCCAAATTCAGGCCAAATAAGGGTGAACAAAACATTCACCTCTCATCTAACTTTTGCAGTCTTGGCGTGAGATACCTAAAGTGGGGTCTTTTTGGGAAAGAGAACAATCAGGGATATCTGATGGTGTCACCCATTTCCCCATATCTCAACTAGAACAAAAGTTATGGGGCAAATAAGCTCAATACAGCTTTTTGCCTATACCACGCAAATGTACAAAAATCTTGTACATGGGATAGCTTTGCCATATCTAATGATACCCATATCAAATGAGGTACCATTGTGTAGAGCACATACAGGGCTACACACTGAACCAATCTTTAGGTTGATATCTCAAGAATTGACAAAGTTATGGCTGTTTTAAGGTCAGATTCCCACCTGCTGTCATATACAGCCTTAACATGGGATAATATCCCATAATAATGAATATGAGGTGTAAAATAGACAAAGGAGCTTGTTTTTACTTAAATACCTCATATTTCAGTCAATACTGGGGTCCCATACAGTTTCTGTACAGTATTCTACGCATCATACACATCAGAATCAGGCTGTGAGGTCCCCAGATGAAAATTTTCACCCTGTATTGGTGAAAACTGCCCAGGTGTGGTTTCAAAACCGCATCTGAGCCCAATACAGGTTAATACAGGTCTTTGCAAACCACAAGCCTGTCCCAGAAAGTGAAAAATCTTCACTTCCTCTACGTGGAAAGGTCTAGCACCCTTTCCACCCCATTTCAGGATAAAAAGGAGGCTTTTCACAGCCAGAATTGTTTCCTCATCCTGCTCTTGAATACCCTACGTATCAAACTGTCAAAAACAGTTTTACTCTTGGGTAATAATTAGGTATAATTTTAATTTTAATTATTGTGGCTCTTATTATAGTAATCCAACTGGTAAGACTGCATCCTGGGTTCTCAATAGTGCTCACCACCACTATTATTCAATAGTAGAACCCTTTTATTATATTATAAACCATCATCTTAAATTAAAACCCTTATTTTGAATCAATTTTTTTATGTGTCACAGTCCTAGTTCTAGCTGTAAATAGCCTAATTACTGCTTCAACATAGACTCAACCTGACATTAAGTCTCTCCCTCTGGATTTAAGATGAGAGGTGAAAAATAAGGCTTATGCTCAGCAACAACTTTGAGCAGGAATAAATTTGTTATTCCTTGTCATATGATGGTGGGACTTGTGTATTTGGAAACTGGTGGGGTTCCTCTTCCTTTTGATACCTTTTTAGCTGATTTGGCTCAGCTCCATATTTTGGTGGTATCTTGGCTTTACCATTGGTTTATGGTATTTGGCTGTCATGCTTGTGCTCTGGTTTTGAGTCACATGCTGACACACTTGGACTATTAAGGTCAAAAAAATCCTGAACACAGCCATGATTTCACCAAAAATATAAGTGAAAAAAATGCCTCTTTCTGAAAATTCAATGAGAAAGAAACATCCCAAATATCTTAAATGTCTGAATCACTTCTCATTACAAGGAAAATTCAAGCCAAATTATGCAGCCAAAAGGAGTCTGACAGGCCTTCAATCCTTCAAGAAATTTGAAACCAAGTAAAGAAAATAAAAAAAAAAGACAAACTTAATGAAAGAATTCCTATTGATTCTATTATTGAAACCTTAAAAGAAGAAAAAAGTTTTGTTCACTCTCTCTCAAGAAAAAATACCAATAATTTTAAAAATCAAATTCAAAAATAATTTTTTTTTTATATAAATTTTTTCATTTCAATTGTAACACTTTTACTAATTCATTATTTATTATTTGGAAATTTAACCTTAATTCTATAATTTCTTTTTTTTATTAAATATAATTTAAAACTTTTTTTTTTATATTAAAAATATTTAAAAAAAAAAAATTATCATCATCATTAAAATTAAAATTAAAATTAAATTTTTTTTTTAGTTTTTTTTTTTTTTTAATTATTAAAATTTTTTGAAAAAAAAAACCCTTCACAAATTTTTTTGTTTTTTTAAAAAAAAAAAAAAAAAAAAAAAAAAATTAATTGAAAAAAATTTTAAAATGATTTTTTATTTTTAAAAGGATTTTTTATTTTTATTTTTTTTTTTTTTAAAAAAAAAAAATTTCATTTTTTTGCAAAAATTAATTAAATTAAAAAAAAAAAAAAAACATTGAAAAATATTTTTTAAATTTATTTATTTATTTATTTTTTTTGAATTTTTATATTCTTATATTGAAAAAAAAATTATGATCAAAAAAAAAAAAAATCCTCAAAAAACTGATCCTAAAGGTTTTTTATTATTTTTTTTTTTTTTAAAAAAAAAGGTTACTTATTTATTTTTTGTTTGATCATAAATTGGTAAAAAAAAAAAAAATGAGTTTATGATAAAAAAAAAAAACTTTTGAGGGATTAACACTTTTTTTTTTTAATAAAATATTAAATGAGTTTACAAAAAAAAAAAAGTAACTCTAATTATTGAAAATAATATTAATAATAATAATAATTTTTTTTACAATAAATTGATTATTTTAATGATTTTTTTTTTTTTTTGAAAAAAAAAATCAATTATTAGTTAATTAATATATAATTTAATAAGTTTTATTATTAAGTAAAAATAAGGAATTTTCAAAACTAAAATAATTAAGGAAATTAATTAGAAAAGGATATTAACAAAAAAAATATTCACTTAAATTGAAAATCAGGGGTTGGAATAAATGAATTAATATTATCATTATTTAATATCAAAGATGAAAAAAAATTAAATATAGGAATAAATATTATTAAATTGATTAAATTGAGGAAAAACCTTTAAGAGATTAAAAGGGAGGTTGGTATATTTGAAAACTTGAAATCTGAATCACTTCATATTTGAGATTAAGATTTATTAAGTCCAAATTTTTTTGAAAACACAAACATTTAAGGATTCATCACAGGGAAAGGTGTTGGTCTGGTGGAGAAGTTCTTGATTTGGACTTATTTAAAATTTTAGATCTGAGAGACCAAGGGCACAGTATTTACTTACTACCCTGAAGGGGCCTCTATTATTTTTTACCAAGGAATTCATAAAAAAAACATACATTTTTTGAACCAAGTAGAATATCAAAAAAAATTAATAAAAACTATTTATTTGAACCTATGTGACCATAAATAAAGTCCCAGTCTTTCATGAAATAAAGCTTCTCAATATGCATGGCTAATAGCTAATAATTTTAAGGAAACTTTAAAACACTTTCTCCAAGGGAGCACTTTTTGTTGGAATGGATAAAATATTTCAAAATTTTATACCTATAGTTGGAAACACCATACATCAAGACTTACAAAAAAAGGAGGATGTAAGTTGACTTGGGTTCAGGAGACTCAGCAAAATACTTACACAGTTCATTGTATAAGATGTTTCCCTCAAGGGATCATAGGAGATAATTTTTTTCAAAAAAGTTAAAATTATCAGATGATTCATAGTCTTGGGATGTGTTTGTATATTTAAAGTTCTCCTTTTCCTCTTCCTCAAAGGTTTTAAGAAACTACTGGCTTAGGTCCCAAATTGCTCCAACATTGAGTTGTGGTTGATAAATAAATAAATTTTTTAACAAGGAATAAGTATCAAGGAAAAGATTCCTAGTGTCTTGTTAATTAAGATGAAAAGTTATTTGGTAATATTGGTAGTCAGTGTGAGAGAATCAGGTTAAATTTGGCCCACATTGTATTGTTCACAAGAATTTGTAGTGATTATCAGTAGAAACATTCTTTTCATAAAATATGAATTGTATAAATTCCTCTTGTATCCATTTTATCAAAAGAAGATACAGTAGGATGACTTGGTTGATTTTGGGGTATTTTATCCAACATACAATATTTTTTAATTTGTATATAGGACTTATAAACTTAAAAAATTAAATTTTAATTATAAAATTCAATTTTTGAAATATGATAAATTTTAATTTTGATTGGGCTGCAGTACTGATATAAAAAACTCTTTAGTAGTAATTAATTTTAAATAATTTCATATTTTGATCTCTAATTTTTTAAAAATGTGGCTTATAAAATCTGTTGCATTAATTGGTATTGATAAATTGTATATTAAGTTGACTATACTTATGAATGCCTAACATTGTTAGAGACTTTTTTTAAGGTATGAAGAAAGATAGGAAAGCTTGGAAATAATTTATTTATAGTTAAGTTTTTTACCATTGGGTTGATTAATTAGATTTGAGAGAGCCATTGTTTGAATTCTCTTCTTATTTGATGTTTGGCTGATGGTGGGGAATTAGATAGAGCATTAAGCCCATCTCTTGCAGATGGATGAAGTATATGATCCACACACCCAATAAATTTGTGTTTTTCTTTGAAACCATTGTCCAGGTCATTTGGTTTCTTACAGAGAAATTATTGGTATTAATGAAAAGTGATTTAATCTTCAAGGTCATGATGAAAAGTAACTTTAATAAAATTATTGGCTAGAAAGACTCCAGATTAACTAACTAAAAAATCAAAGCTAAGTGGTTGTAAAATTTTGTGAGCTATAAAAAAGATAGATGAACACTTTAGCTTTAATTTTCATTAAACCAAGTAAAATGGATGTAAGTTTAAAATACTCATCAATACTTTTATCAGTGACTTCAATATATGCAGTCACATTTAGACAAGTTAAGCTATCTGTTGTAAACAAAACCAAGTTGTAGCTATTAATAATGATTTTAAGAATGTGCTCTATATGGAAAAAGAGAATATTGGATAAGTGTTCACTGATGGCTGTTTGAAAGATAACCATGTTTAGAGCCAATGGATTACAAATATCAAGAAGAAATAAGAAAGATTGTGATTCAGTAAGCTAAAAAGGCAGTTCAAAATCTGCAATAAATTAAGCTAGAGCTTCTTTCAAATTATCTGATGATAGATTCTGAAAAGAAAACCGTTAGTTATGGATAATGAGCTAAAGTTGGTTAAAAATATCTTTTTGGGATGTTGAAATTTTTTAAAAAAATCAAGGCTTCCATGTGTTTATGCCAATTGGAAATTTAGATTAATAATGTGATGCATGCTTTTTGAGGTGATTTCTCATAGATTTGGTACTCCCAATCCTATTGTGTTTTTTTGTTATTTGCATTTTTAGCCATATCAGTTGATGGAATTTCATTGAAAATTAAATGAACCAAAATTAGTAGAATAAGAACACAACCATGATCTCTTGGCATTGGTGTTTTTTTGATGGATTCCCGGGTAGAAATATTTATATTACTAAGTCATTGGGGCTGTGAGTTGGGGGATGAAAAAACAAAATATATTCTCAAGCTAAAAAAAAATTAAATAAAGAAACAGTTAATATATATATATATAATTGTAGTCACCATTGGATCAAAGTAACAAAAAAAGGAGAAAAGATGGATATTTCAGCTCTTTTAAGGGTAAGTAGACAAAAAGAAGGGAAAAATAAAGAAATAAGAGGATGGGGCTTGTGCTAGTATTTTGGGGAGAAATTCAAAAGCCCTTGGTTTCCTTTTTTGAATTGAAAAAAGGTGGAAAACCCAAACTTCAAGGAACAGAGTAGGGTATGGTATGATCTATGAGGGTCAGGGTTCCCTTTAAGGATGGGCTTACATGGAGCTTCATTGACTTCCTTGAGGAGCTGAACCTTTTAATATTAGAAAATTAACTGGGTTGTATAAAATTCCCAGGTTCTTTGTTTGAAATACAGGTTTCTATTGAAGAAGACTGTATTAGATGAGTGTGGTCCCCAAGGTGGATTGATCAATCTTTGAAAATTGAAAAACGATTTGCAAATTTCCCTTGATACTCCTTTTGAAGACACCTTGAAAGTATCCCCTTGAAAGAATAATAGAAAAATGAATTTACCAATAGTCTATGAGACAATGTGCTTGGTGTCCTTGCAAAGTCCTCATGAAGTCCTACTTACTACCCCATTGAAAGTAACTTTCTGTCCATAAACTATACCCCAAAGCTTCCTTGAGTAATAGTGAAGTGTTTCAGATTAAGGAATTTAGTCTTGAAAGTATCAACATTGAATTTCTGAGGAAAAATAATGCATAATGATGTATAACACCTTTTATGAAATTTGTTGATGTTGGGAATAATTGATAGCATGAATTCCTTGAGGGGCGATTTGGAAAATAAAAGGTGTGTATCAAATTTGGTGACTTTCAGAGATCATCATTGAGGGTATTTTCCCCCTTGGCCTTATTTTGATTATTCCAAAAGGTGCCTAAATGGCCTACATACCAAAGGCAGTAGAAGCCATAGATGGTCTGGGAAGCCCAAATGGATATCTTAGGCCATTTGGGCCAAAATTACCCTAATCAAAGGGGTGGGTCAAAATGGCTCCAAGGCAGTGGAAGGGCTCAAGATAACCTGACTTGATAGTGAGTTCTGGTAAGGACCAGAAGGAGTTGAGTGGACTAAAGGCTAGGGTTTGTGATGCAGGTACAAAAGGGAAAGGGATGATGAAATGGCCAAGTGAGATAGATGTGTCCCAAAAGAACCACAGTTGGTATTGATGGCCAATTGGCCATAGAACTATGAATTTGGACAATTGGACACAGGATTATTGTGGCTACAGATTTTCATAATTACATCCATGGGGGGGGCTATGCTCATTGTTGTGACAGACTCTCCCTTTATTCCAAGTGATGTGTTATTTTTCCTACAAATAGAATATATTACTAAAATCTTTACTAAAAAAAGATCAATCATTAATTTGATTATAACAATTTTTTTTGGTTTTTAATTTGGAAAATCAAAATCAATTTTTAACTTCACAATTTAAATCATCTCAATCTCCATAAGTCTTCATTAATTGCAAACCTCAACAAATTCCCCATTGGAATTATCACCGCTATTATGCAATATAATGAATGCAATAAGTAAATTTCATATGGGGTTAAGAAAATTAAAAATCTGTTTTTCAATTTTACAAAAGTGCTTTTTGCTATAATTTTTTTAAGATAAATAAATTTAGCTAATATAATCAGCCAAAGTTTCAGAATAGCTTACCTTTTAGAAGAATGAAAAAATTCAAGATAAATATCTTCCATATTTGGTGTTTTGTGTACAGGTTTAATAATAAGAGCTTTGGATGAATACCCAATGAGCATGTGATCATCTGGGAATATTGGAATACCATCAATCAAGTCCCATCCTAGTTTCAAACTAGAAAAAATCCTACTATCATGGAATGAGCCAGGAATTCCACAATATACCTACCCAAAAACATAATAAATCCTCATCACTGAAGATTAATACAGATAAATAACTCACATTCAATAATTTCCCTTGAGAATAAACAATAAATTGAAATTCAATTGAATGCCATACCATCATCTTTATATATGAATGCTGTTTGGAATCACATTCTGTAATTATTAATATTTGAAAGCGAGCGATTACACCAGAAATATTTGAAATACCATTCCTCTTATGGAGTCTGGCCCTTATATAACCCCACTGGCCATTTTCCTCAAATTTTGGAGAGCTTGCAGCAAAAAGAGTTAGTTTTTATGCAATTAAGAAATAGTTAATATAAAAACTCGATTTAAAATTAATTTAAACCAAAAATAATTACTTCTACTACCTCTTGAATTAAATGTTAAGCCATAAATTTTCCAATTTTTTGAATATTAAAAATAGTTTCATTAAAGGTCCCATGGCACATAAAATATAAGGTAATGCCTAGCCTTTCTTCAAGTAATCACCCTATAATGTCTTGATCATTCCCCTACTTACTTAATGAATCAATCTGTTCAATAAGCTGCAAAACTGTAATAAAGTTGTTCAAAACAACCCTAAAAACCCAGTATGATAATAAATATCTTGATTATTACATCACAATTTATGAAAGATATTAAGATTTTATTTTTTTAGAAATATATGTATTGATTAATTTAAAAGTTTCTATAACAAGCTTAAAAATTTGAAAAATTTAATTCATATTAATATAGGATATAATTTTTGAGTTAAAGTTAATTCAAAAAATAAATACAACACCAAATATCAAACAGGGCTTAAAGCTAAAACAGGGGGTGTTTTAATTTTTTAATTAATAAAAATTATCATTTTAGTCAAAAATTACCCTAAAAGTCTAACTCACATATCTTATAGTCTATTAGTTAGAAAAGAAAAATTATTTACTTATTAAACAAAAGAAAGTATTAATTCAAACTTTCTTTTATTGATTTTTCTCAAAATATCAAATTTTTTTATGATATATAATGGTATAAAGAGCTTTAATTTTGAAATAAATGATAAAATTTGAAAATTAGATATTAGAGAAGGTTAATTTGAAAAAAAAAGATAAGATTTTATTTTAGGGTATTTTTTCTAAAAAAAAATAATCTTTAATTAAATTGATAATTCAAAATATAATTTTGAAAAAAGAAATCAAATCAAAAATAATAAATTTAATTTGTCTTTATTTTAAATATTTTTCAATAAAAAATTAAATTATAAAATTATTGAAAGTTTAATCTTTTTTCTTCTTTCCAAAACTTAATTTGTGTTTTAAAAAAAAATTAATAATTGAATATAAATTTATTAAATGATTTTCTTATTTATAAATTTTATTATAATTATCTTTTCCATATATATAAATATATATATTCATGTTTTAAAAATTGACACTTTTGAGTTATTAAAATTAACTTGAAATTTGAATTTTTTTATTTTGAATTATTAAAAGGTTTTTAATCATTATAAAGGTTGAAAATTTTAATCATTCATTCATTTTAAATCATCGTATAATTATTCTTTTGGAATATATAGTTTTTGAATTAATAAATATATATTAAAATTAAAATTTAAAAAAATAAGTTTTATAAGCTTGTTAAATTTGAGTCAAATCATTGTTTTTTTTTTTCTTTGAAGAAAATTTCTACCATGTGTTTTTCTAATAAATCAAAAATGGCAGTTATTTTTTGATAAAATCTCAAAGAAATTTGGAAAATTCAATAAAAAAAAATTGATTTATTATTTTAAGTAGTTATAATTTAGATTTAATAAGAACAAAAAAATCTTAATTTCTCATACAAGTGAGGAATTTAAAATAGTTTTTTTTATTCAAAAAATAATTCAAAAATTGATTAATTGAATTTTGATAAGTTAAATTTCAACATAAAGAAATTGGACTTAATATTATTAAGAGTTTGAAGAGATTCATGAAATTCAAAAAAAAAATTAAAATTAAGATAGTAAAATTCTTAGTTAATTGAAGCTTATAGTCTCATACAGTGATTAATTTTTGAGATATAGTTGAGAAAATTCATGATTTTTAGCTATAGTGTTATTGATAGCCTAGGTGATAAGCATATGTTTTTTCAAAAATATGGGGAATTCAAACTTGAATATGAAAAGTAGATCCAATTTATTTAAATCACTTGCAATTCAAGTGAAAGAAATAATTAATCATTATTCTTTGCCTGTATATACTGATTTAAGTGAGATAAACAATTCCTTATAAAGTGAAATACTTATTCGAATTTAGAAACTGAGATTTTAGTTATAATTTGAGCTTAAAAATATATTTAAGAATTAAGACAGACTTGTTTCATTCATATTGTAGGTGTATTTTTAGCTATAATCCCTCAATAAATATATTAAAGTAAAATTTTTTCCCTTATTCAACAGCCTCCTTATAAAAAACAATAGGCAAAAAGTCACTTTGTGTCTTAAATTCCTCCAAAATTTCATTAATAAAATTAAACCGGTAACATTATGAGCTTTCTAAATGACAATTAAATCAATTAAATTTCTCAAAAAGTCAATAATAAGTAATATTAATTTTAGTTAGAATTCATCACCAATAAACAGAAAAATATCTGTTTTAAATTTATTCTTAGGAGAACTCATAATTATAGTTATTTCATTGTGATTAAACAATTGGCTGTAACAAAATTTCAATAAAATGAGGGCTTTCCTTAATTTTACATTTTGAGACTATTCCAAAATTGTGTTAAATGAATGATATTGCTGTCTTATAGTCTTCTAAATCATGATAGTTAGTTCAGAGAGATCACCAGATACAGCCCCCTTTTGACTTTCCTTTGGTAATTTCTAGAGGAATTTAAACTTTGCAAAAGATTACTTTGAGTGCAGGGAGGATGCTGAAGGGTTTTAAGTATTTTATATATTTTTAAGATAATGATTTGAATGTTCATTATCTGAACTCCTTGATATTTCTTAATTTCTGGCTTGAACAGTTAGTTGTGATGGCACCTCAATTGGGTGAGGAATTATTTAAGCCTATTATCCTGTTGCATGATTTCCCCCAAACAACTTTTGATAAATTTTATAATGATGGAATTCAACTCCTTGAAGCTTTTCATAACCAAATTTGGGGTTATTTTTATTGATATTAATCCAAAAAACTTGATCAGAAATGATGATTTTTTGATTTTAATCCCATCCAGCCCCACTTAATAAATCTAAGAATTTATATTTAATATATAGCTGCTTAATCTAAAGGAAATTACAGCTTTAGAATTGGTAATAGAACAATGTGACATGTTATAATGAATCAAGTTCATTGTATCTTTTTTATTTTTTACCTGGGTTTTATTTTAATTAAAACTAAACTTATTATTTGGTTTGCAGACAAGAATTATTCAAGCCTCCTTTTTAATATTTCCCCCATTGATGTATGTACCCAGATTATGAATTGCATAAAGTTTTTCCAAAAAGAATGAAGTTTGGTTAGATGTCTAATTGTGTGAAGAACTTTTTCACTTTCTGGTAGGTGTAGGTGTGCTTAAAATAGTGGTAGCTTCAAGGTTTTGATTTCCAATCTACACTAGCTTGAATGAGGAGGGATCCATTATTTAGTTTTTTAAAAGATTTTCAGAATTGAAGTTTGTATAAGGATATGATAAAATTCTTGTAGCTACAATACTTTGGAACAAACAAAAAATATTAGAATAGTGGTGAGATCATTAATATAAAATTATGTGACAAAATTAAAATAATTTAAAAAAGAATAATTAAAATTGGTTGCTAACTAAATTTACATTTTAATTCCTTTTCAACCTCAAAAAATATTAATTCAATTTTTTTTTTTGTCATTCTTTGAAAATTTAAAAGAATGAAAATTTGATCTTTTTTTTTTTGTTTTTTTTTTTTCAAGCTAGAAAATTTTAAGTTTTAAATTTAACTATATATATATATATTGAAAAAAAAAGCTATGATTATAATTAAGAAAAAAAAAAAAAAAAAAAACTTCTTTCTTTCTAAAAAAAATCTTAATTAATAATAAATTATTTTTATAATTTTAATTTAATTAAAAAATTTAAATTTAACTTTTCTTTTTTTTTTTTAAAAAAAAAAAATTATTATTAAAATTTAAATTAGAATATTTTTTTTTTTTTTTTTTTTTTTTTTTTTTTAAGATTTATTTCAAAAAAAAAAAAAAAAAAAAAAAAAAAAAAAAAAAAAGAAAAAAAAAATATTGCCTTCTATTTATATTTATATTTATATATATAAATATTTTTTTCTTTGTTAAAATTTTAAAATTTTAAAAAATAAAAAAAATAATAATATTAATATTAATATAATAATAAAACATACCCTTAAAACTCCTTTTTCCTTTTTCCTTTGCTTTTTTATTTTTTTTTTGAATATTTAATATAATTTAAATTTAAAAATAAATAAATAAATTTAATTAATTCAATTTTTTTTTTTTTTTTTTTTTTTTTTTAGTTTTTTCTTAAATTATTATTTAATTTTTTTTTTTTTTTTTTTTTTTTTTAGATTTGAAGTACTATCAAAAAAAAAAGACAAACTTTTATTCAAATTTGATTAATATTATAAAAGAGAGGATTTTTATATAAATAACAGTAGTATTATCTTGGTTATTAAAATTAAGTTTGAAAACACTAAAAAAACTTAGAATCTAATCACAGAAATATTTGGTACCATAAATCAACAGGAGTTGAAATTGACTAATAAAAAATCAAGAGGGAACTAATTTGGCCTAAACCAAATTTCAGTTGATGTGCAACTTTCCAAATAATGATTTATGAATCTCAAAATCATAAGTAAATTTCCCTTTTCTCCATTTCTTTACTTCTTAGACTAGTTTCTTAAAAATCAAGTTTCAAAATCTAACACTCAAAGTCTTTGTAAGTCTGATTCCTCTAAACAAATTAACAATCTAGAAACCAACAACATAACCTTAATACCTTGAAACAAATTGGGATAAGGGCTAGATTGATTATAGAAAGATTTAATATGGATCCTCAAAATCACATTAATCCAATTCTATTAATTATAGATTACCTTACTGAAAGAAATCTGTCTGTACCCACCTCCAAAACTCAATTAGAATCCTCCAGAAAATCTAACTTACCACCATGAGAAAGGATGAAATTCCACAATACTGGATTTCAATGATGAATATTCACATGATTACATATCAGCAGATAACAATGAGCTAGGAATGGATAATGTGACCCCCCCCCCCAAAAAAAAAAAAACTATCCTTCAGTTAAGAAGAAACATATCCAATAAAATGTCTACAATTTCTTTTAAGTAATCTTCACTGTTTTCAAATCAGTTTATTAATTACTTAATCTTAAAAATTTTCTTCAATATATTAAAACTTTATAAATTTAATTCTAATTGTAAATGAGTTAAATAAAAATTTAATATCTTTTTAAAATAAAAAATTTCTTAATTAAAATTTATTTTTTTAAATTAATTTTAATATTAAAAATAACAATTTAATGAATTCTATTTTTAATTAATTTTAATCTTAAAATAATTATTTAAAAAAATTTAAAATATAAAAAAAAAAAAACAAAAAAAAACAAATTCCTTTAAATTTAATTTTGAAAAATTAAAAGAAAATAAAAATAAAAAAAATAAAATAAAAAAAAAAAAAAATTTAATAAAAAATAGTTAAATTATTTAATTACTGAAATTGAACACTTTAATTAAATTAAATTTATTTTGAACTACTAAAGACCAAAGAAAAATATATTTTTAAAATAATTTTTTAATTTATAAATCTTGGGTATATTATACCTTTAGTAAAACTATTTTAGATTTTTGAGGTTATTTTTTAATTATTAAATTGGAATTATTATGATATTACTAGAACTAATGGTCCTCATAATCACTTCATTTGACTCATTCAGGTAAGACATTTTCATGGATCCTGTTGGAAGATTGCTTGTTGATGATTCAAATTTAATGAAATTTTTTTGGTATAAACATATCATGGGATCAAGAAAAATTATTTCATTAATTTGATTTCAATGTGCTAAACTTAATGGAAAAGGATTTCATCTTATACATTGGGAAACTCACTTATTATTATTATGAATTTTTTCAATGACTAATTATATTTCAAAAAGATATCAATTGAAGAACTAAGGTAGTTCCCAAAGAGGTGAAATGTAAGAAATCAATCCAATTTTAAAGCCTTTCCATATCTTAACTAGGATGATCTCTTTTGCATGATCAGAATGAATTGAGGCCATTAAACATAACTAAGGGAAATTTTCCAAAAAGAAACAATGTCAAGAATTAAACCAAGAAACCCTTGAAACAAAAGATAAATAAGTAAACTTAGACTTAATAATGAGAACTCAATCTCAAGAGATGTCTGATTATGATAATGAAGAATTAATTCAAGTTATTAGGCTACCATGTATTAAAATTATTAGTTTGAGCTTAAAAATCAATTTTTACTAATTGACTAATTAAACCTAAAATAAATAAAACTATTTTCTTCTTATTAAAAGATTTATATAAGAATATTTTTTTTTTAAAAAAAAAAAAAAACTTAATAAAATAAAAGAAAATTATTTATTTAATAATAATAATAATAATAATAAAATAAATAAATTGATTTTAAATTATTAATTATAAATATTTTTAATTAAAAAATGAAAAAAAAAAGTATATTGATATAATTAATTAAAACTTTTACATAAAAATAATCCCTTTTTTTTTTAATATAATTTATTTTTATGTTTTTAGTTTATTTTTTTTTTTAAAATATATATATATATATATATATTTTATTATTATTTTTTTTTTTTTTAAATAATTTTAATTCATTATTTTTGTTATAAATTTTTTTATTTATTTCAATTTTATTTATTTCAATTTTTTTATTTTTTTTTTATTTTTTATTTATTTATTTATTTATTTAATAATTATTATTATTATATTAAAATTATTTTCAAATTTAAGTTTTTAAGTAATTACTTTATTAAGTTTTAACAACATTTATTAAAAGATAATTTATTTTATAAATCTTATCTTATACCTAACTTAAGGTCCAATTGATGACTTTTGAGAGATTTTTCTTTTAACTCATCTTCTATTTTGAGATGTTTCTATCTCCAGTCCGTCAGTGAGCGCCATTTTTTAAATTTATTTTCTCTACTTCTCTGAACACACTTCAAAGGTGTGTACAGTACAGTAATTTTTTTTTTTTTTAATTCTTAACCTAATTAAGTAAAATTTTAAATGAAATTACTTGCAAAATTAATATAATTTGAATCTTACTATATATATAAGTAAGGATTTTTTTTTCTTTTTGATGAAAGCATTTAAGGGTTATTTTTCTTTTGATTCAGAATTTTATTGAATTATTTAAAATATAATTTAAAATCAATCAATTTTAATTACATTTTTTGTTTTTAATTCAAGAAGAAAATTGATTTTTTTTTTTTAATTATTTGAATTTTACTTTTTCTTTTGATTATTCAAAAAGTTGCTCAATTTTTATCTTTGAGTTCAATAAAATTCAAGGTAACCTTAATCTCATGAAATTGAAGCCAAGTTATTTTAATCTCATGTAATCAATGTACTTGTTACTAAGATATTACTATTATTAATCAACCTTACAAATAAGTTATGTCCATTTAATTAAGTACAAAACAGAAAAACTATTTTTATTCAAAGTACTTTGAACGTTCTGCTCATGTGTATATGCTCTTTTTGATCAGGATCTCTATAAGAATGATTGGGTACAGTAATTAAAATGATGTTTTATCAAAAAATAAAAGAAAGTTCAAATCTATTTTAATGATATGCTTTAAAGATTGGTGGGTAGAGAAATTAAATGATCTGAATCAAAATGAATTGAATTTTTTTATGGTTAATTTTAAGATTAGAATGATTTAATTTGAATAGGAAAGAACAAACTTACGCATTCGATTAACTTTTGTAAGTAAATAAGTTTTTAATTCTTCATTCATGCTATTTTTTTCATGATTGACATTGTCATGATCTAAATGATGATGATCTAATTCATTTTGATGTCTGAGACCGCGAATATGAAAAGGTAATGATTGCCATTGATAAGGAATCAAAGGAATTCTTTCTACGATTTCTAAATCTATTTCATTTTCTAAAGCTTGAATTTTTTTTGGATTATTAGTCATTAATCGAATCTTATTTAAATTTAAATCTTGCAAGATGGAGCTTGCCAAACGATAATCTCTTAAATCTGGGTCAAAACCAAGTAAGAGGTTTGATTCGACAGTATCGAAACCAAGATCTTGTAGATTATAAGCTTTAATTTTATTAAGTAATCCTATGCCACGGCCCTCTTGACGAAGATAGATGATGACGCCCTTGTAAGGAGGAGTGGAGAATATATGATGAATTGATCTATCTAATTGATCACCACAATCACATCTTTGAGATCCTAAAGTTTCACCCGTGAAGCATTCACTATGAATTCTGACGATAGGTATTGAATCCTTTAAATTTTTTTTATTTTGAATGATTGGTAAGGAAGCTTGAATGATTTTTCCATTACCCTGACCTAATTTTCCAATGTAAGCACCTCTAATGATTCGATCTAGATCTGATTCATTTTCATTCCAAATGTCATCTAAAGAGTGACTACGAATCCAATTAGGTTTAGGTTCGATTGATGAAATGGATTGATGGTTTAATTGATCTTTATCTATTACGAAAGCTAAATGTTCTTTTTGATCTAAATTATTAGAATAAAGATGTAACCACATATCACCATCTTTAGTTGGAATTCTTGTTCTTGCTTGACATTTTACAGTTAGGTTGATTGAATTTGAGATGGAAGATGATGAATGATTTTGAAGGGGGGGGATTGAAAGATGATGATTTAATTGATGAAGAATTTGATGATGATTTAATGATGATTTGAGTGATTGAATGGAATGTTGCAAGTTAAATTTTGAGCTGATTGAAGGGGATGAATTGATTGAGATTGAATTTGAAGCAAGATTTTGTAAGATGGATTTGATAGGTTGATAAGATTCTATTGAAGATGAAGAAGAAGTAGGAGAAGGAGAAGGAGAAGGAGAATGATTTTGATTTTGATTTTGATTTGATTGATGATTTTGATGATATTGATGATTTTGATGATGATATTGATGTAAGAAATGATTTCTAGTTTGACTGATTTGGAATGAGAAACAAGTTTTAAATTAATTTAATGAATTGATTAAGATTTCAAGATTTTACTGACTTTGGACTAGTGATTGAAGCTATTTCGATGATCAAATCTTCAATTTGAGGTCTACGATCTTTAAATTTATTTAATGAAAGATTATTAGAATTTAAATTCATCCAATTATTTTTATTATTTTGATTAATGGATGAATTTGAATTGATTAAATTGATTAAATTTAAATCGGACTAAGAAATCGAATTAATGAATGAAGTATTAGTAAATTGATGGATGAATTCCAAGAAGATAATTCAATATTTTGAGATTTACTTACGAAATTGTGATTTTGATGATGATGTTGATTTCGATTTTGTTGTTGATTTTGATTTTGTTGTTGATTTTGATTTTGATTTTGATGATTAGAAGCAAGACGAGTGATAAGTGTCATTTTAAATTTTGTAGACAAATTTTTATTTTTTATTTTAAATTTTAAATTTAAAATTTTTATTTTTATTAAAAATTCTTTAACCGGTGAGGTACCCAAGCCAATAGAAACTAAAAATTTAATAGTGAGCTTCACAGGGAATTACCATCAAGGAAAATTTACAAAAAAATTCTCACCAAGCAAATAATTGATCAAGTATTTAGAAATGATGTGGTTTCTATCAAGAATAAAAGATAAAAAATTAGTATAATTTTGAAGATTAAATTTATTTTATATGTAAGATGATGATTTCCAACAAAGAATGAGGACATTAAAAGAAGGATTCCAGTTTTTGTATGAGAAAATCTATCATCATAGGGTCTTCAGTAACAACAGGACTGCAATTCAACTGAGACTGGGTTCAAATGGAAATGTAGGTTCAGTAGGAAATTTTGTCCAGAACTACATCATGGGTCAAGGAACTGTGATCAAGCTATCCCAAAGGGTCATCAAAGCTATCATTTCTTTACAATCAATTTATGTGAAATGGCCTGAGCCAAATAGGAGACACCAAATCTCAGCAGTCATGCAGCATGAAGGTTTTCAGGGCTGTGTTGGTTTCATTGTTGGAACTAATCTCCCCTTATATCACAAGCCAGCATGGCAAGGGGAGGTCTATTATGACCACAAGAAGGTTTATTCACCTGCTACCAACTTACAGATCAACACAGACTTTAACTATTGTTTGGCAAAGTCTTGTGTTTGCAATGAACATGCAATAGGGATGTTGAAGGCACAATGGGCATCACTCAAGAAATTCTTCTTGCAGTTAAATGGGCCCAAGGATATTAAATCTTATTTTCAATGGATCAGTGCATGTGTGATTCTTCATAACATGTTATCTTCAATTAAGGATTTGTGGGAGGAGCTCAGTGATGAAGACCAAGTCAGATGTCCTGCTCAAGGGTGCCATGATTTGCCATCTCAATTGGCTCAAGACCTCCAAGAATTTGTTAGAGATGCTTGTGTAAGACATAATTATTTAGTTGGTCAACTTCCAATCAGATAAGAATTAATTATAACTTCAATGACCTTTTTCTTTTTAAGAACAAAATAAAATTGTATCTATAGTCTATAATTGTTACAATATATGAATAACTACTTAATCTTTTGACCATATCTAAAAGATGGCTAGTGAAATAAAATTTATTCAAGTTTTAAGAATTCCTCAATTTGTTGAGGAGAAAAACCCTCCTTGTGCAACCTAATAATGGCATCTAATCAACCTGCATGCCCAGAAGTCTCAATCTCATGTGCTAAGAAATGGTTGTTGTGTGCCAATTCTGTTTTTCTTGGTTTGGCATTTATGATCATCTCATTCTCCAAAAAACTTTTCTTGTTGGGTGATTTCATTTTTCCTGAGGGCTAATTCCTCATCATGTTCCCTCTGAGATCTGTGCATGTCTTCACACTTGAGTTCCATCTCTGCAAATTGTATTTCCTCTTTTTGTTTCATGTGTTCAGCTTCCTTTTTTCATTGGGCTTGTTGGGTTTCATGTTGAAAATTGATCTCAATCATTCAGATTCCCTTTGGTTCTTTCCTTTCCATCATCTTGGAATTATCAACCTTCTGGTCATGATTGTAATTATATTGCAATGTGTTCCTCATTTTTAGGACCAACTGTTTATCATGAGTTTCTAACTGATGTTCTATAACCCCAAGAATCAAAGGTGCCTTCTTAATCACACGTCAATCTACCAATTTTCCATTGGCTTCCAAATTTTCTTTGTCTTTGGCCCCAGCTTTGCCTGAGGGTCTCCTTAAATGTGCAATGCCTTCTCTATTGGAAATCTCAATGAAGCATGACTCAGTGGACCCTTCAGACTCACCCAAGTGATGAGCTGGTGATTGTATGTCATCTTTCCTGTTGGAGTCATCTATTGAATCACCTTTTCTAGAAATATTCCCTGAAAAATCCTCAATGTCACTTTGGGTAAGTGATACATTATCACCGTTTTCATCTTCAGATGGTACAAATTCTGCAGGTCCCAAAATTGCCATTGTGCCAGAAACATTTGGTCCACATACATTTGCCTTAAAATTGAAAATTGATGCCATACACTCAAAGAATGGGCATTGAAAAGCAATTTCTTCCTGGAGATGACCCTGTGTATGACTTGAAATTCCAGCCCCTGTACTATTCAGAAATCACCAAGTATTCATAAATCTTTGTTTGTACGTTTGCCATTGTTGCTCTGCCTTTCAACCACTCAAATTCAATGTTCCCTCAACATGATTGACATTCAAGAACATGGCCAATTGCTTGAAGGATTGACCTCTTGTGTGTTTCTTCTTACCCCATGAAGTCTTCTTACCATCTCCAAATAAATCTAAATGTAAAATGAAAATATTGCTATGAACAATACTGCTTATTATATTCAGAAAAATTGACAACTCAACATTATAGTTATCCTCAAACTCTAAACAAGTACATATATTTTTAAATTCAGTCAGGAAAAAAGGTAGGATTTCAATCAAAGGACTTCTTCCTTTTACCACCATCCTTAATACATGAAGATTTCTGGATTCTTAATGCTTCTTGAATCTCCTTTTTGGTATGTTGTTTGTTTGTTTTTTTCAAATTTGGTCCTGAGGCTTCTGGTTGACTACTATTCAATTGAAACATTACTTCCTTGTGATTCAAATGGTTCACTCCACCTGTCACATTGTTAAAGTTAATGGAATTCTGAGGGTTTTCATCTCAATGATGCTGAGACAGATCATCTCCTTCATTAGGTAGATTTGTGAAGCCATACAAGCTGTCCATTTGTATTGTTCTACTTGTTCAGGTAGGAGTTTCTGGGAAAGGCATGGAAATCAAAGAAGAGTTGTGTGCTGCAATGTTTCTATGAGGTTCTCAATATTGCAAGTTTTTCAGATAAATTGCCTGCTTGGGCCCTAAGGGTTGTGGAATTGGCTGTTGTGAATCTGAATTGTCATTGAGAATGCCAAATCCAGTCCAAGATAATGTTGAGATGAACCAATCACAATTGAACATTGATGAAAAAAATAGAAAATTTCTAAATTTAATTGGTGGAGGAAGGTGACTAGGTTCTGGACTCCCTGGGCAATGAAAAGAACAGAAAACGTCAAGAAATAGAGTGCCTTCACCATTGAGCAAGTCATAAGTGCAAGGACATTATTAACCCTGATTAAAGATGGTCTGAGGGTAGGGTCTGTGCGTTGTCTCATGAAACTTGTGAACTGTTGCCATCAGTGGCCAATTTTGTTTGCTTGTGGCCTTGCTTATGGATTGAAAATTTGTGATCATGCGCTTAAGAAACAGCAAAATTTTCAAAGTGCATTAGCTATCAAAAATCAAACCTGTGAACATCACTAATAGTTTGACTTTTAAATTTAAACCAGGTTAATGGTTAAGTTTTGAGAATTTTTTTGAAAATTTATTTAGGAAGGTTTGAAATTTATTTTTAAATTTTCAATTCCACTCCAAACTTGAAATTTATTGATTTTGAATAGAATGAAATGAATTATTAAAAAATTCAGAAGAAGTCTCTGACATGCTTTTTTTTTTTTTTAAGAAAAGACATTAAAATAGATTTTTTTTTTTAAATTTTATGATGTAATTTAAAAGAAATTATATCAATTTAAATTTGAAATTAATTGATTTTGATTAAAATATTTTTTAAATTGATTAAAATAATAAATTAGAATATTAGAGTTTGAAAGATTTATGATTTTAAAGATTTAAAAATAGATTTAAGGGATTAATGACCAATTATCAAGTAAATGATTTTTTGGGAGATTATTGAATGCTTTATTTCAATTATTAGATAATTAAAGATTAATGTGAATTGACTGGTATTGCTGATTTATATTGAAAACTGCATAATCATCATCATCATCAGATGAAAAGAGAGCTAAAGCTTCTCAAATTAAACTGATTCTTATTAAGTATAATTACTAATGATGTGGAATTTAATTAAATGTGAATAATAATTTGAACTCAATTGGAATGGAATCAGGTAAATTTACATTTTTAAACCAACACAACAAGAATGTTTCAGTTCATAAATGAAGAATTATCTAATTTTTATTATTATATTAAATTTAAAACCCTTCAAAATAATAGTTTTAAGTTTAAAAATAATCAATTCAACAGAAAAGATGAGTTAAAAGAAAATTAATCAAAATCAAAATTTTAATTATTTAATAAAATTCTAAAAATATAATAATTAAATCTTTTAATGGATTTAGAATAAATAACTCAAAACTTATTGATGATCAAAGCTTAAGCTTAAAATTGATCATTTAAGATCACTCAATGTAATCTTATTCCAAGTTTCACAGTTATATAAGTGATAAATCTGGTTAATAATATTATATTATTATTATTATTATTAATAAAATACATTGAGTTTAGGACTATTTTAAGCCTATGATTCCAGAAAAATTAGATTTATAGTGTTAACTCTAAATAATGTCATAATAATGAGATAAGATGGTTTAATTTTGATGTAATCATCATTCAACCTTAAAATACTGATCAATTCGAGTGAATAACATAAGTAAACGTCTACTAGAATTGTGTTGGACTCTATAGGGAAAAATTTACTATAAATACAGCTCTTTTTACACTATTTCCCCCTCAGATACATCAAAAACAATAAAAATGTTAAAATCTTTATCCTTTATATATAATTCTTTTATATTATAAAAGACAAAAGTTAATATTTATTATAATCATCAATCTTGATTTTATTAAATTTATTTATTTTTTTTTTTTTTTATATTTCTCTTAAAAATCTTATTTTTATATAAAATTTAAAAATATTTATAATTTCTTTTATTTTTATTTTTTTTTTTAAAAAAAAAAATTTCAATAAGTTTTATTTAAATTATTTATCTTAAAAAATCCTTTAAAAATTATTTTTATTAATTTTTAAAATTAGATTATTATTTTTTTCTTTTTTTTTATAATAATTTCTCTTTATTATTATTATTAATAATTTTATTATTAATATATAAACTTTAATATTAGTAATAATATTTTTTTTATTAATTATTTTTTCATTATTTAAAAAAAAAATTTTTTTTTACAAATTTATTTAATTATTATTTTTTTTTTTTAATAAATATAAATTTCCATAAATATATTTTTTGTGTTTTAAAAAAAAATAAATTTCACTATCAGGAACCAAGAAATAACTTAAAACCTATTTTCAAAATTTAAAAAAAATAAGAATTTTTAAATTATTATGTAAAAAAAAAAAAAAATACATTTTAATTTTAAAAAATTTAAAGAAATTTTATAAATTATTTTCAGAAAGAGTAATTTAATATTAATTTAATAATTTAAAAAATAAGTTTTTTGATAATAAAATTTCTCTTCTCAATTATAAAAACTTCCTCAGTCTTATTGGAAGATTGAAAATTCTTAAGTCTAAAACAATTTTTTGTGAGTTTTTTATTTTGAATAAGTTTGCAACGAATTACTAAATTTAATTCATTTATAGTATTTTTTTTTCAAAATCATTTAAATTAATTTAACAATTTATTTTTTGAAATTAATTTAAATCTTTAAAAAAAAAAAAAAAAAAATTAAATTTTATTCACTATAAACTCTTTTATTCCAATTTTTTAAAATATTAAATTTAATTTTTATTTAAAAGATTTTTTAAGATCATAAATTCTATTGTAAACTTACCTGTATTCAATGGAAAAAATTGATTTTGGTATTAGAAAACATCTTAAGAAATTTTTCAATCTGATAAATGTTTTTTTTTTACAATAATCTTAAATATATACAAAAATTTAGTATAGTTATTTGTATTTTAGATATTGATGAAATATTATAGCTAAACTTTTTGATAAATTCCTTTTTTTAAATCTAATATTTTCTTAATAAAAATTATTTTTAGATATGGTAAGGATGGAAATTTTTTTTGAATAACCCAAATCTCCAATAAGAAAATAATTTAAAGGAAATCCTTGTGTTCTATTGATCAAATATTGATCAATATTAGATTTATAAAACATTTGACTGTCATGTAACAAACAAGGAAAACTTAAAAATACCTAAGGGTTTTCAAAATGAGAAATTCATCATAAACCATAAAAACACATAAGCTACTTACATTTCTAAAGCTCCCATTGGCCATCAAAAAATAAATTGAAAATTAATGGAATTTAATCATTTGTGATTAAATTAAAACTTTCACTAATTTTTTGAGGATGAAATTATAGGTATTTGGGTTTCATCAATTACCCCCAAAAAATTTTTGCTTTAAACTTTACTTAAACTAAAGAATTATTTAATTAAATTTCATGTATTAATTTCATTAAAATATGGAAAAATAAAAAAAAAATTATACATATAAACATTATTTTAATAATAATTAAATAATTAAATTTATTTAACTTATAGTTATATTTTTTTAAAGATAATAAGATTTCCTGAACTAAAGATTTTAATTAATTAATTAATTTTTTTTTTTGATTTTTTTAATTTTTAATAAATTTATAAATATATTATAATAGATTTAATTTTAAAATTAATAAAAGATTAAACTTAAATTTTAATTAAATAATTATCCTTAAAAATTTCAAATTTTAATTTAAAATTGATCAAAAATCTTAATTTATATATATATATATATATATATAAAATATATCAAAAATAAAATAAAAAATTCTTTAAATCTCAAATACTTTAAAAAAAAAAAAACAACCAATTAATTAAATTTAATTAAATAATTTAATTTTTTTTTATATTAATTTAATTGATTTAGATGTTAAAATTAAATTAAATTAAATTAAATTATAAATTTTTAAAATTTTTCTTTTATATTTATAAAAAATATATAAATTATAGTTAAAAATAAAAAAATAAAAATAAAAATTATATATAAATTAAAAAACCATAAACATAAACTTAAGGTTCATCAATTATTAAAAGAAAAACTATTAAATTATTTTTTTATTTTTTTTTTTTTTTAAAAAAAAATTTGAATTATTAATTATTAATAAGTTTTTTTTTATTTAAAAAAAAAAAAAAAATAAAAAAAATAAAAAAATGATTTTAAAATAATTTGGAATTTTTTTTTTTTAACTTAAAAAAAAAAAAAAAAATTAAATTATAAATTTAAAATTATTGAGAAATTTTTTTTTTTTTTTTTTAAAAAAAAAAAAAACATTAAATTTAACATTTAAATTTAAAATTTAAATTTCTTCAAAAAAAAAAAAATTAATTTTTTAAATTTAAGTATAATTTTTTTTTTTTTTTTTTTTTAATTTTATATAAAAAAAAAATAATTAAAAATCTTAAAAAAAAAATAAAATCACTCAAAAAAAAAAAGAATAATTTATTTATATTATTTTCCAAAAAAAAAAAAAATTAAAGGATATTAAACAAAAAAAAAAAAAAAAAAAAAAAAAAAATCAATTAATTTTGAATTTTTTTTTTTTTTTATCTAAAGAGGCTTAAAAGATATATTTTTAAATTTAATGATAACACAAAGTTTTCTTAAAATTTTAAAATTAATCTTGATGAATATTTTTTCTTTTTTAAATAATTTATTATAAGATTTTTATTAATTTTATATCCTTAGATAAATATATTGATTTTTTTTGGTTTTATTTTATTATTATTATTATTATTTTTATTAGAATTGTGAATTAAAATATAAAAAGATATTAGTAAGATATTTTTTCAAAAGAAAAAATTTGATAATGTTTTGAAATGGATTTTGAGGAATAGATATTATAAAAAAGGTGAATAATTGGAAAAGAGGAATTTAGAGTAGATGGAGATTTAAAAAAAGTAGTTAATGGATTTTGAGCTATAGTAAAGACTTAAAAAATTGTCTTTAATTCACTGATACAACAAGTTAAGTGGAATTTTAGAGGTTATTTCTTTTCCTGAATATTTAAAAATAATTTAATAAAAGATTTTTATTAAAATTTAGTTTTAATTAGATAAAAGAAAATTTTTAATCTATGGAAATTTTTAATTAATATCAAATTCCATTTTTTATTAACATAAGATTCAAAATTAATAAAATAAATGATAAGATCTCAAAATATTTAACTATAGTGTGTTTAATATTTCAAATAAGAAATACTAAAACTTTCAAAGAATAATTTCAAAATTTTATTTCTTTCAGAAAAAAAACAAACAAAAACAATCTATCAATCTTTAACTCTAGAAATAAAAGAAAGAAAAATCAATATAATAAGAGATCTTTTTTCTAAATTATTAATAAATAAATTCTTACTTTAATGATAATTAAGAGAAATTTATAAGTTTATGATAATTAATTTTATAAATAATAAACTTTTGATTGATTCTAGCTAATAAAGAGGGAAATTTGTTGATTTAAATTTCATAATAAGATTATAAAATTCTTTTTTTGCAAAATACAAGTGTTCTATCTTTTTCCTTTTATTCAAGTTGAAAGTATAAATAATTTTTCTCAATTTTCAATTTTTCATTTTCTGCCTTTTTCAAATTTTAATTATTAAGATTTCCCAATTGTCTTAATTTTTAAATTTCAACTTCTATTTCTACTTCTACCATTTTAGTCATGCTAATTCTAATATAATCTTGAATTTAAATTATAAACTAATTTATTTTGATTATCATTTTAAAGAATTGTAAAAATTTTATAAATTTTTCTTGAGAATTTTTTCCAATTATTAATATTAAAAAAAAAGGAAAAATGTTTTTCTTTTTTTTATGAATTTCTTTTTGGATTTGATAAGTTTCTTTTTTTTAGATTAGGAAAAAAACCAAAATTAATTATTCTAAGCCTGACTGGTTTCCTTTATTTAATTAGCCTATTAATTCAATTTTTTTTGTTTTTGTTTTCAAATAATAATGATCCTCAAAATTCTGATTCTAATAATTTTTTTAAGATCTTTATAATTAAAGTTAAATTGAATAGAAAATTTTCTTATTAATTAGTAAATTAATATCCCAATAATAAGACTAAACATCATCTGACTTATCATGAATTTAATTTATAATATAAGTAATTTAGCTTGTTGGTAAATTTCTAGAAAAAAAATATATTATTCAAGAGATTTTATTGGATATTTTGTGAATAAAATTAAGAAAGAGTTTTTTTTAATTGTATTTTATCCAAAAAAAAAAAAAAAGATCTGTTTCATTATAAAAGTGAAATAAAGATTAAAGTTTTTCTTCAATTAAGTTTATTTCTTTTTTTTCTTTATAAATTTTATTGATACGAAATTTTTTTTAGTCTTATAAGATACAATAATTTATATAATTGAATTAATAGATATCTAATTTTTGAAAATTTTTGATGTAGCTTAGTTTTTAGTTTGACTTTGTTTGTTTTAAAACCATTTAAAAACCTTTCATTTTTCCTTAAAGAGGTTTTCCAATATTAATTTAATATTATGTAACAAAGAAATAATAATAATTCCCTTTTTAAACTATCCATAAATTAATTATCTGGAAATTGGATTGTTTTAAATTTGGTATGAGAGTTTAATTGGATGTACTTTAAAATTTCATTTTTTTATAAAGAAAATATATTTTAGTTAAAGATTTTAAGGAAAATTTCATTAAGAAGGAATTAATTTAAAAGTTATTTAAAATGATGATCAATTGAATAATAAATAAAAATTAATCTTAATAGAAATAATTATTAAAATTAAATTGGGAATTTTCTAGAATATTATTGTTTTTTCTATAGTTTTTATATAAATCTTATCAATAAATATATTGTTTTTAAATATGAAAACTAATTTGAGAAAGTTTTGTATGCAAAAAAATTAAGGGGTTTTTTCTAATAAATAGATAAAAGTAATTTTGATACCCACTATTAAAAAAATATTCATAAATTATAATTAAACCTTTTATTAAATAAGTCTTACTTATTTATTTGAAAAAACATCATGGTGAATAAATCATTTTGAGTTAATACTATTTTTTGAAAATAAAATTAATATGAAGCCATTTAGATTAATGAGGTATAGTTAATTTTTAATAATTTCATTTATAAGATATTATTTATCATAGATAAATTTTGTTCATTATTCTTTTTTACTATTATTTGGAAGAAGAATCCAAGGGAAGTTTAATTTAAGATTTTCTGTCACAGAATATGAATAGACTAACCTATTTTCAAAAAAGAAATTATTGATTTATTTCTATAGAAAAAAAAATATTTTCTTAAAGTTAAAATAAATATTATTTAATCCATGTGGATTTTCAATGAAAAAAACTTAATTAAAAGCTTTTCACAAATCTAACAGAGTGAACAAATATTTATTATTTGATATTAAGAAATAAAATTAGATTATACCACAAGAAAGTCATGATTTACAGCTATAATTGAATTTTTTAATCTTTTTTTTCTTTCAGATAAACTTTATATTATAAATAATTCATCAGTTTTTTTTACTAAAATCTTTAAAAATTATGGGAAATTAAGTGCACAGAAAAACTGATATTTAGACAACTTATAATGACCAAATAAATGAGATCTCAAAAAATATTAGGTAAATTTTATTTATTAAATAATTTCAAATTAATCAATTAACTTTATTTAAAATATCCTTTTTATTTACTTTATTTTTTTTTTTGGGGGGGGGGAGATTGAATTTTTAAAGTCCACCTTACTTAGCTAAAATTTAAAATATATAATTATTTTTATGTCAATTTAAAAATGAAATATTTTAAAAATTTAAAATTTTTCATTTTAAATAAGATTTAATTTATTAAAATTTCCTTTAATTTTTTCTTTCATTATTAAACTTTTTTCTTTTTTTTTTGGGGGGGGAATGAGATTTCAATTATAAGGATTTATCTAAATTATCCTTTTTTGTATATATTTTTTGTTAAATATAGAATCTTTTAATATTAAATATTCTCAAAAAGAAACAAAGGAAGTGTCAGGATGAGTCCATGATAAAGAAATAATAAGGCTATTTACAACTTTAAATATGACTGTGACATGGATAAAAAGTATTAAAGAAGGTTCAATTATACATTAAAAGGGCTTTACTAAGGAGAATTAGTGGTGGTGAGCATTGTTGAAAGCCCTGGGTGCAGCTTTATCTGTTGGGTTACACTAACAAAAGACTAAAATACTAAAGTTTATAGTATAACCTGATTATTTTCCAATAGTATAACTGTTTTTGACAGTTGTACTACATAGGAATTCCTTTTCTGGCAGTGAAAAGGCCTCCTTATATCCTGAAATTGGGTGAAAGGGCTGCTAGACCTTTTAACGTAGGAAAAGTGAAGATTTTTCACTGTCCAGGACAGGCTTGTGGTTTGAAAAAGGCCTGTATATCCTGTATTGGGATCAGATGTGGGTTTGAAACCACATCTGGGCAGTTTCCACCAATACAGGGTGAAGATTTTCATCTGGAGACCACACAGCCTGATTCTGACATGTATGACACGTAGAATTCTGTACAGAACCTGTATGGGACCCCAGTATTGAATGAACTATGAGGTTCTGAAGTAAAAACAAGATTCTTGGTCTGTTTGACACCTCATAATCATGGTTGTGGGATTGTAAAGTTTGACTATGAAACAATAAGTAAAAATTACTAATATTTTTCTTATTGTACTCTGAATGTCCTTATAAATAAAGTAAATAAGATAAAAAATAATTATAATAATAAAGAATTATTCTAATTAAGGTGTAAAGATAATTATATCATTGAATAAATAAAATAATATATTAAGATATAATAACTAATATATTCAAAAGCACTTTATTATTGTTACCAGCAAATAATAAAGGCATAAAACGTTGGTTTTTATTAAGAAACAACAATTAATAACAATAATATTACCAATATTAGAGTTATAAATTAATATAAATACTATTTATATTAATTAAAGAATTATTAAAGTAATAATAGAGAGAAAATTATTATAATAAGAGGAAATAACCTACTTTTAACACTTAATATAGTAATTTTGAATGATTTTACGCCAAATAATATAAATAAAACCTATTTAAATTTTATTTACAATAAAAATTAAGAGAAATTACAAATTATCTTGATTTTACATGGATTTGAGATTTTTAAGAGAAATTTAACAAAAAAGTTAAATAATTGAAGTAATCACATCAAGATTGATAATTATAATAAAGATGATCTTTGGTCTTTAATAATATAAAAGTTTTGTATATAAAGAATAAAGAATTTACCTTTTTTTGATTTAATTATTTAGTGTTTTGTAAGCATCTGAGGGGAAAATAGAGTAAAAAGAGCTCTCTTTATAGTAAATACCTCCCTTCTAGAGTCCAGAAGGCTTCTAGTAGAGATGTACTTATGCTTTCTACTAGAAATGATCAATATTTTAAGGTTTAGTGATGATTACATCATGATCAAACCATCTTATCTCATTATTACACCATTATTTAGAGTTATCACTATAACTCTAAGTTTAATGACATCATAGGCTTGGAAGAAGCCTAAAATTAGTGGATTTTATTAGTATTAATCAGTTTTCCACTTATATGACTGTTAAGCTTAAAATAATATTACAGTGAGTGATCATAAATGATCAAATTTAAGCTTAAACTTTGATCATTGATAACTTTTACGTTATACATGCTACAGCTATTCTGAGAGCTTGGCATGTCCTTATTAAACTTCCAAGAGAATTTCATTACATCATCAAAACTCTATTTTTGATGATTTTTCTTGTAACTCCTCTTTTCTGTCAAAATTCAATATTTTAAACTTCAAACCATGATTTCAGAGGGTTATACCTTGAATATTATCAAAAACTACTTCATTCTGCACGTATTAACTAGTAGAATCTGACTGTGACCTTTTTTTAAGTTTGTACCACTTTCACCACAAAGTGGTAAACAGCTCTATTGATTTTATTCAATAATCCATTACAAGTTTTAACCTTGTTTATGACTTGTGAACCAAAGTTCATATCTGTATTCCTACAGTATTTATGTGGTGACTTTATCTTTGGTTTATCTCTCCATCTTGTATATTTCAAGAGATATTAGCTAAAAGCCATGAATATATGCATTGACCCAAAAAGTGCATATATTCAGCTTAATTCCTTAAGTATTAACTTTGGAGATTAGCTTTATAATTGTGTTATGTGTAGAGGTTTATGGAGAATCCAATGGTACAATGTATTTTACATGTTGATTCATTGGTTTCTGAGATAAATGAGGTTTTGTACCTTTTTTAAGATATTATTACTTATACTTCAGTAATTATTGACTTTTCAGATATGCCATAAAGATTACATATGTGTATTTTACCATGAGGAATCTAATGGTGTAACTTATTTCACATGTTTTTTCATTAGATTCTTCTTTAATTCAGATTTCGTACTTATTTATGGTATTTTACTAATTTTTGAGATAATTATCATAAGTGCATTTATTACAGAAACTTTGCTGTGACACTTTTGGATATGAGGTCATATCTCAAAGGCTCACAGGGATATTAACCAATGGTAAGGCTGTATTGGCCAAACTGTGGGATTTTGACCTTAAAACAGCTATATCTTTGTCAGTGTTTGAGATATCAACCTCAAAATTGGTCCAATTCGTAGCCCTGTATGTGTTCTACACAATGGTATCTCATTTGATATGGCTATCATTAAATATTGCAAAGGTATCCCATGTACAAGAGCTTTTGTACATATGTGTGTTTTAGGAAAAAAGCTGTATTGGGCTTGTTTGCTTTATAGCTTTTGTTCTAGATGAGATATGGGGAAATGAATGGAACCATCAGATAGCCCTGATTGTGCTCTTTCCAAAAAGACCCCACTTTAGGTATCTCACACTAAAACTGTAGAAGCTAGATGAGAGGTGAATATTTTATTCACCCTTATTTGGCCTGAATCTGATCATTACTTCTGTAATACTGGTGCTAGCTCAGTTTGGCTGGTACAATTGGATAGCCCTTACTTGGAGCTTCATTTTGGATACCCATTTGATGAGGCTAAGCCTATTACTCTGTATTTCAGATGAGAGGTGAAAATTAAGGTTTATGCTCAGCCCCAGCTTTGAGCAGGAAGAACTTTGTTATTCTTGGTCCTATGAGGATGAGACTTGTATATTTGGAAAGAGGTAATTTTCCTCTTTTGTTTGATATCTTTTGAGCTGATTTGGCTCAGCTCCATGTTCTGGTGGTATCTTGGCTATACCATTGATTTATGGTATTTGGCTGTCATGCTTGTGCTCTGGTTTTGAGTCACAGGCTGACATACCCTTCCTTTTAAAAAAGGCTCATCATTGATGAGACTGTTCAGTCCTCCTAAAGGCCCTGAATATCCTTAAATGAAGGTTCCCATCTGGTATGGCATCTTCTGCCAACCATTTGTCCTTATCAGCTGTCTGGTTCTTGAATCTGACTAAGTACTGTCTCTGATCCTTACCATTAAGTCTGATCCTCTTGGCATTGATGATTTTCTTCACTGGTCCAGGGGAATCCTCCACCTCCACTATTTCTGGTGGTGTGGGGTTCTTCTTCCTGGAGGGGAATTTATCCTCCTCTGTCTGGAAGTATGGCTTGACTAAACTCACTGGAAAGACTGGGTGTTTCCTGGAAAACTCCTCTGTGAGTTTGACTTCCACTGCATTTTTCCCTATCAATTTGATGATAGTGAAAGGCCCTAAAAATGAGTCTCTCATTTTCTTAGGTCCTTTGAGATTATTAAAGTTAAGTGTAAACAGTAACACTTGGTCCCCTTCTGTCAGCCTGTGACTCAAAACCAGAGCACAAGCATGACAGTCAAAATACCATAAACCAATGGTATAGCCAAGATACCACAAAAAAATGGAGCTGAGCCAAATCAGCTCAAAAGGTATCAAAAGAAAGAGGAAACTCACCTCTTTCTGAAAATATAAGTCCCATCACCATAGGACAAAGAATAACAAAGTTATTCCTACTCAAAGTTATTGCTGAGCATAAACCTTAATTTTCATATCTCATCTAAAATCCAGAAGGAGAGACTTAACCCCATCAAATGGGTATTCAAAATGAAGCTTCAAGCCAGGGCTATCCAATGGTACCAGCCAAACTGAGCTAGAACCAATATCACTGGAGTTATGGTCAATTTCAAGCCAGATAAGGGTGAACAAAACATTCACCTCTCATCTAGCTTCTACAGTTTTAGTGTGAGATACTTGAAGTGGGGTCTTTTTGGAAAGAGCACAATCAGGGCTATCTGATGGTGTCATCCATTTCCCCATAGCACAACTACAACAAAATTTATGGGGAAAATAAGCTCAATACAGCTTTTTGCCTATACCACACAAATGTACAAAAATCTTGTACATGGGATAACTTTGCCATATTTAATGATACCTATATCAAATGAGGTACCATTGTGTAGAGCACATACAGGCTACACACTGAACCAATTTTGAGGTTGATATCTCAAGAATTGACAAAGTTATGGGTGTTTTAAGGTCAGATTCCCACCTGCTGTCATATACAGCCTTACCATGGGATAATATCCCATAACCATGAATATGAGGTGTCAAATAGACAAAGAAGCTTGTTTTTACTTCAACACCTCATATTTCAGTCAATACTGGGGTCCCATACAGTTTCTGTACAGCATTCTACACATCATACACATCAGAATCAGGCTGTGAGGTCTCCAGATGAAAAGTTTCACCCTGTATTGGTGAAAAATGCCCAGATGTGGTTTCAAAACTACATCTGAGCCCAATACAGGCTATACAGGCTGTTTGCAAACCACAAGCCAGTACTAGAGGGTGAAAAATCTTCACTTCCTCTACGTGGAAAGGTCTAGCACCCTTTCAACCCCATTTCAGGATAAAAAGGAGGCTTCTAACAGCCAGAATTGTTTCCTCATCCTGCTCTTGAATATCCTATGTAGTAAACTGTCAAAAACAGTTTTACTCTTGGGTAATAATCAGGGTATAATTATAATTTTAATTATTGTAGCTTTTATTATAGTAATCCAACTGATAAGACTGCAACCAGGGTTCTCCATAGCACTCACAACCACTATTATTCAATAGTAGAGCCCTGTTATTATATTATAAACCTTTATATTAAATTGAAACTCTTATTTTAAAATTATTTCCACGCGTCAGAGTCATAGTTCTAGTTGTAAATAGCCTAATTACTGCTTCAACATAGACTCCAGCTGACATTTTGGGGGCCTGGCCATGTTTTAAACCTTTTTTTTGGACCCTTATAAGTGAGTTTTTTCTCTTATTTCTCACTTTCTGACAGTTTTTTTATTCTTTTTAGGCATAATATTTCTTAAAAATATATATATTATATATATATTATTCTTTTTTTGGTATATATACCACTTTATACTCATATTTTAAGAGTATCTGCCACATGGCTAATAACCACAAGACCCTTATTTTTGGTGTGTTTTACATATAAAAACACTTAAGCCATTAATACAGTCTCATTTTTTAATTAAATTAAGACACCTCATACTGATAAACCAACAGTTGAGGTGTGGTTGGACATATTGTTAGCTCAATTGCCCTGTTACACACCACCTTTTGACAGTTTACACTTGCTAATTACAAGTTATTCTGTGAGATATTGGTATACAAATAGTATACCAAATATCAGTAAGCTGTATTTCTGACGTGGAATTGTTAATTCAATCACACTGTCATTATACAAGGGCACATTGTAATAATATACAAGCCCAGAGGCCATTCTTAGACGTGCAAAACCAGCATTTTTTGAGAAGTCTTGACTAACATAAGCCCTCTCTTTCCTGTTTTGATTCAGTGGAAGATAACTTCATACCACTTGAAAGCCAGTCACAGGCCAACACACCAGTGACACCCTCAGAACCAGAGGGCAGCAAAGGCAAAGGAAAGAGGCACAGTGAAGGCCTGATAACAGCAAAGAAGTGGACACCCATTGCCACACAGAACAGTAGAAAACCAAGAAATTCTGCATCAATACAAGGTAAACAAACCTTGATAACTTGTACAGGGAAAATTAATATAATTAACCCAGTTGTAACCTCTAAAGGTAAATTGCCCAAATAAGCAGACAACAAATTTGTACAAGGAACAGTCAAAGGTAAATACCCTAAGAACATAAAGTTTTTGACTGCTTGCAAACACTAACATGTCACCTGTACACCTCAGAGATCTTTGCTTCCAAAGGAACCAACCAGAGGACAGAGAAGGTTTGTCCAGAACCAGAAGACCTGAAAGAGGACACCTTGGACAAAGTAGTGGATGGCAAAACAATGAGGGAGATAAGATCAACCCTGCCATTCACACTCCAATTAAATGGAGACCTCAAACCAGAGGACTGGAAAGACATGGATCAAGTTCTTCAGCTCCACCAACTCCTCAAGGACTTATTCCAATGGAGCATGGACAAAAAGAGGTTCAACATGGCATCTCACTGGGCAGAACTTGGAGAAAGTTGCCAGAAGATCTGTCTCAGAGAGATAGACTTCAAAGACCTGATGGTAGTCACCAAAGGTTGGAATCCTACCAGGCAGTTCAGACTCCTGGAGGCAAGGGCACAGAGGATAAGGGAGAATCAAGCCACTATCCAAGCTATAGAAGAACAGTTAACCCAGACAGGGCCTACTCAGATTCCTTCAGGCTCACAAGGAGCGGGCCAAATCAGCTCTCTAGTGGCTTCACACCATTCAGAAACCAGCAGATCAGTGGCCAAGAGTCACCATTCTTCACAATTCCAGGAAGTTTCCAAGATAAGACAAGGAAACAAGGTCAAGAACAAAACCTCCTTCAACCAGAGGAGGAAAGAGTCAGACCCTATGATTTAGAAGCTGTTGGATTTGGTAAAAGAAGTGCACAAGAACCAGAAGTAGTTGTAAACCACTCTAGAATCAGTAGTCCTAGTAATCAAAACATTACCCCCACTCAGACTGAACATAACATTGTCACATCTGAGAGTAACATCAACAGTGATAAACTGTGGTTACAAATGTCCCAATATACTGAGCAATCTGCAAAGCAGTTTTCAGAACTTGAAGCCAGCCATGAGAGGATGAAAGAATTACAAGCCTCCATGGAAAAAATAGTTGAAAATCTTCAAGAAGTACAAGCTAAATTGAGCAAAGCCTCTGAAGAAACTAACAAAAGACTGAATCTAGTCTTTGAAGAACAACACAAAACCAAAAAGGGACAGGCATTGTCTGCACCAAGACATAAACAAATTTTTTAATATCTACCATAGCTTGAAGCCCCAACCACAAGACCAAGTTATGGAGAATCCATATCAACCAGATGACATCAAACCAGATGCCATGTTGATGAATAAGGCAAGATCTCCATCACAATACCAGGATGGAGATGGAATGTCTTATTCAGAGAAGAAAGCCTTGAAACAGCTTCCTGAGGCCTCAAGCTGGCCCAAATTCTCTGGATCAGGAGAATATGATCATATGGAACTAATAGATTCTATTGATGGACTCTTCATTGATGTACCAAGCATACCAGACTACTGGATTACTGCTAGATTGAATACTGCATTTAAAGGTCATGCTGGTATATGGTACACAGAAATGAAAGAAATCCATGGCAGAAGAAACTGGCCATGGTGGAAGATTAAAATCATCCAAAAGTACAGTAATGGAACTTGGATATGGCAGAAGACCATTTCATTTGAAAATGACAAATATTCAGTGGACAGAGATCCATATTAGTGGTGTCTTAGACAGTCTAAAAGACTTAAAGCCATTGATCCTCAGATGAATATCCAAATGAGGAATCACAAGCTTCTGACACAACTGCCAGGAGAACTAGAGCATGCAGTAAAATGCAGATGCAACCAAAATTGAACTCTAGATGACATTGCCCACACCTTACAAGACATAAGGAAAAGGACTAATATAGGGAAATTCACCCCATATAAGAGAAGTGGTTTCAAAGAGAAACAACCTTTCAGGGTAGAGCTTAAAGACAAACCCAAAGAAAGAGTGGCAGAAGTGGCAAAGAAGAGAAATTCTTGTCACAATTGTGGTTCAACAGACCACTATGCCAACAACTGTCCAAAGGAAAAGAAAAAAGTCTATGCCATTGAGAAAGTCCCAGAGGAAGAATCCCCACCAGAGGATTCTGAATCAGACTCTATGGGTGATGCCATCAGAGGACAATCTGATGTTGAACAGGACCCAAGAGAGGAATTTCTAGTGGAGTACCAAGTGGAAACCCCACTGGAAATTCAAGACATACAGTTGGAAGCAGGCATGCCACAAGATACTGCCAACAAAAACTTGTGCAAACATACACAAGATGCCCAAACATTCCTGGTTACACCAACCAAAGGAATGGCATACATATATGGAACAGCCACAAAAATGACTGTCTGTACTGAAAATGCTCAGCACCCACTGATCATTGACAGTGGAGCACAGTGCTCCATAGTGGCCAGAAATTATCTGGATAACCACTTCCCAAATTGGGAAAAACAGCTCTTGCCCACTAAGGTAAAGAAATTTAAAAGTGCAACAGGGAAGATGACTTCCATTGGGACAATTATCAAAGAGATAATTATACCCCACAGGAAGGGTAATATCAGACTCAACCCAGGGTTTTTAGTGCTTAATGACGCCCACATCCCAGGGTCTTTAGTGCTTAATGACGCCCACATCCCAGGGTTTTTACTGGGAACAGATTACCAGAGGATGTATGGCATAGACATTTACAACAGTAAAAATAGGCACATCACCATTGGTACTAACAAGGAAAAGAAGTTTTTACTTGATATATACCAGATATCTTCTCAAGATCCACTAGAAGACCTTCTGAAGGAATTCAGAGAGGGACAGTTTAGCAATACCCTCACTAGTAAACAGAAACTGAGTTTACTGAAGATTCTGAGAAAGAACAGACCAGCATTTGCCATTGGTGAAGAACCATTAGGCAAGATCAAAGGCCATGATATAGAACTATATCTGGATGTGGAAAGACCTTATCCACCCATGCTTAGGAGACCTCCTTATCCAGAAAGCCTGGAAACTAGGAGAGAAATTGAGAAAAATATCAATGAACTCCTGGACATAGATGTCATCAGGAAGATTGGACATAATGAAATAGTAGAAATCACCACCCCTGTCCTAATCACCTGGCATGATGGCAAGTCTAGACTGTGTGGAGACTTCAGAGCTCTGAATAACTACACAAAAGCAGACAGGTACCCTATACCCAGGATACTTTATGCCTTGGATAAACTGGCAAAAGCCAAATACATCACCAAAATGGATTGTATGAAAGGCTTCCACAGAAATGGAGTTAAACCAAACTCCATGAAATTACTCAGAAAAATATGCCATATGGGTATATATGAGTATACCAGGATGCCATTTGGCATCATAAATGCACCAGCCCACTTCCAAAGGATGATGGAAACAATATTTCAAGAAGAAATACTGGAAGGCTGGATGGTGGTATATATTGATGATATCATTATATACTCAGAGACATGGGAAGACCATGTGCAATACATAGACAGAGTGTTAAGTAAATGCACACCCATGAATCTGAAAATTTCACTTAAAAGTTGCAATTTTGGCCAACAAGAGTTACTGGCTCTAGGACATAAAGTCTCAGGTCTTAGTCTGGCAATTGACCAGAATAAAGTAGCAGCAGTACTGCAAAAGCCAGTACCAAAGAGCATCAAAGAGATGCAATCTTTCCTTGGGTTTGCTAGCTACTATAGAAAGCACATAAAGAATTTTGCCCACATGAATAGTAGTTTATGCAAGTTGTGTTCAAAAGATGTAGTTATTGAGATCACCAACGAAAGGAGGGATGCATATGAGAGGATCAAATATGAACTCACAAATGAACCTGTGCTCATCTTACCTGACTTTGAACTACCATTCAAGTTATACATAGATGCAGCATGTAGTCAAGGCCTAGGAGCAGCCCTTCACCAAAGACAAATTGTGGATGGTGAACCAAGAGAAGGAGTAATTTGCTACATCTCAGGGCAACTGAAAGATTAAGAAGCCAAGTATGGGGCCACCCAGACTGAGTGTCTATGTCTAGCCTGGGCTCTAAAAAAACATCATTATTATCTGGAGGGTGCAGTCTTTGAAGTCTACACAGACTGCACAGCCTTGAAGTCTTTACTGAACTTGAAGACTACAAATAGATACATGCTGAGATGGCAAATAGCCATCCAGGAGTATAGAGGGAACATTACCATCATATACAAAGAAGGTAAAAGTCATACCAATGCAGATGGCCACTGGATAATGTCAAGAGCAATCCAGCTTATGACCCTGAAGTTGCAGCCAAAATCCCTATCCATTTCATGGAAATAGATAGGAGGAAGAACTTCAGATTTTCTGAAAGGGCACCAGAAAGGGGTACCCTTGACAGTGGAAACACTGATTCAGAGGGGACAGAAACTCCCATATTGGGAATAAGCTCCTCTGAACTGCACAATTAAATTTTTAGTGCAGTACCGAAGTCTTATGCCAAACACAAACAGTGTGGCATACTTCTACAGCTCCTTCAACAAAAGTACAGGAGTCCAGAACTGGAATCCCAGCTGGAAGAACCCTGGTTGAGGGCCTATAAGGATAACAAGTTCTTCCTTATAGATGGCCTGCTCTACCACAGAGAGAAACACACAAGTACACTCACAGTGGTAGACAGAGACCACATCTCCTTGATCCTGCAGGAATGCCATGACTGCCACTATATGGGACACATGAGTGAAGACAGGAGCAAGGAGAGGGTAGCAAGCACAGCTTGGTGGCCCAAGTGGGAATAAGAGTTGAGTGAATATATTAACACTTGTGAAAGATGCCAAAAGGCAAATAGGAAACATGGGAAGAAGTATGGGTTACTTCAACATATAGAATAACCTAAACACCCATGGGAAACCATCAACATGGACTGGGTTACAGGACTTGTCCCAGGAGGCAAAGAAAACTACAATGCCTGCTTGATCATAGTTGATAGGTTCAGCAAGAGCATGAGGTGTATACCATGCCACAAGGAGGATACAGCCATGGATACTTCTCTGTTACTTTGGAATAATATCATATCCACCTGTGGAGTCCCTAAGATCATCATTAGTGATAGGGACCCAAAATTCACATCTGAATTTTGGACCAACTTGTATGACATGCTTGGCACCAAGCTTGCCTTTTCCACAGCTTACCATCCACAGACAGATGGCCTGGCAGAGAGGATGATCCAAACAATGGAGGACATCCTTAGGAGGTTCTGTGCCTATGGCATGGAGTATAAGGACCATGAGGGATATACCCATGACTGGGTTACCCTTCTACCAGCTCTCCAAGTGGCTTATAATACAAGTCAGCACTCTACCACAGGAAAAACACCTGCACTGGTAGAGAGAGGGTGGAATCCTGTGTTGCCTGTGGATCACTTGAAGAAGAATCTTCTAACCATTCACCCCAAAGCCAAAGACTTCCATGATATGTGGAAGAGGGCTTGTGACACAGCTGCTAAATGCATAGCTGAAGCAAAAGATTATAATAAGCAGAGGTGGGACAAGACACACATGGAACCTGACTTTAAGGAAGGGGACCAGGTGTTAGTATCTACACTGAACTTTAACAATTTTAAAGGACCCAAGAAGATGAGAGACTCATTTGTAGGGCCCTTCACTATCATAAAGTTGATAGGCAAGAATGCAGTGGAAGTCAAGCTCACAGAGGAGTTTTCCAGGAAACACCCAGTCTTTCCAGTGAGCTTGGTCAAACCATACTTCCAAACTGAGGAGGGTAAATTCCCCTCCAGGAAGAAGATCCTCACACCACCAGAGATAGTGGAATTGGAGGATTCCCCAGGACCTGTGAGTAAAATCATCAGGGCCAGAAAGATCAGACTTAATCGGAAGGATCAAAGACAGTACTTAGTCAGATTCAAGAACCAGACAGCTGATAAGGACAAATGGTTGGCAAAAGATGCCATACCAGATGGGAACCTTCATTTAGGGAGGTTCATAGACTCTAGGAGGACTGAACAGTCTCATCAATGATGAGCCTTTTTAGAGGGAGGGTATGTCAGCCTGTGACTCAAACCCAGAGCACAAGCATGACAGCCAAAATACCATAAACCAATGGTATAGCCAAGATACCACCAAAAAATTGAGCTGAGCCAAATCAGCTCAAAAGGTATCAAAAGAAAGAGGAAACTCACCTCTTTATGAAAATATAAGTCCCATCACCATAGGATAAAGAATAACAAAGTTATTCCTACTCAAAGTTATTGCTGGGCATAAACCTTAATTTTCACCTCCCATCTAAAATCCAGAAGGGGAGGCTTAACCCCATCAAATGGGTATTCAAAATAAAGCTCTAAGCCAGGGCTATCCAATGGTACCAGCCAAACTGAGCTAGCACCAATATTACTGGAGTTATGGTCAATTTCAGGCCAAATAAGGGTGAACAAAACATTCACCTCTCATCTAACTTCTACAGTTTTAGTGTGAGATACTTGAAGTGGGGTCTTTTTGGAAAGAGAAAAATCAGGGCTATCCAATGGTGTCATCCATTTCCCCATAGCTCAACTACAACAAAAGGTATGGGGAAAATAAGCTCAATACAGCTTTTTGCCTATACCATGCAAATGTACAAAAGTCTTGTACATGGGATACCTTTGCCATATTTAATGATACCTATATCAAATGAGGTACCATTGTGTAGATCACATATAGGGCTACACACTGAACCAACTTTGAGGTTGATATCTCAAGAATTGACAAAGGTATGGCTGTTTTAAGGTCAGATTCCCACCTGCTGTCATATACAGCCTTACCATGGGATAATATCCCATAACCATGAATATGAGGTGTCAAATAGACAAAGAAGCTTGTTCTTACTTCAACACCTCATATGTAAGTAAATACTGGGGTCCCATACAGTTTCTGTACAGCATTCTACACATCATACACGTCAGAATCAGGCTGTGAGGTCCCCAGATGAAAATTTTCACCCTGTATTGGTGAGAACTGCCCAGATGTGGTTTCAAAGCCACATCTGAGCCCAATGCAGGCTATACAGGCTGTTTGAAAACCACAAGCCTGTACTAGAGGGTGAAAAATCTTCACTTCCTCTACGTGGAAAGGTCTAGCACCCTTTCCACCCCATTTCAGGATAAAAAGGAGGCTTCCCACAGCCAGAATTGTTTCCTCATCCTGCTCGTGAATATCCTACGTAGTAACCTGTCAAAAACAGTTTTACTCTTGGGTAATAATAAGGGTATAATTATAATTTTAATTATTGTAGCTCTTATTATAGTAATCCAACTGGTAAGACTGCACCCAGGGTTCTCAATAGCGCTCACCACCACTATTCTTCAATAGTAGAACCCTGGTATTATATTATAAACCTTTATATTAAATTGAAACTCTTATTTTAAAATTATTTCCACATGTCACAGTCATAATTCTAGTTGTAAATAGCCTAATTACTGCTTCAACATAGACTTCAGCTGACACCTTCTTTAAAGTCAGGTTCCATGTGTGATTTGTCCGACCTCTGCTTGTTATATTCTTTTGCCTCAGGTATGCATTTGGCAGCTGTGTCACAAGCTCTCTTCCACATTTCATGGAAATCTTTGGCTGTGGGGTGGATTGTCAGAAGGTTTTTCTTCAAGTGATCCACAGGCAATAAGGGATTCCACCCTCTCTCTACCAGGGCAGGTGTTTTTCCTGTGGTAGAGTGCCTACTTTTGTTATAAGCCAGTTGTACTGCTGGTAGAAGGGTAACCCAGTCATGGGTGTAACCTTCATGGTCCTTATATTACATGCCATAGGCACATAATCTTCTAAGGATGTCTTCCATTGTTTGGATCATCCTTTCAGCTAATCCATCTGTTTGTGGATGGTAAGCTGTAGAAAAAGCAAGTTTAGTACCAATCATGTCATACAAGTTGGTTCAGAACTCTGATGTGAATTTTGGGTCCCTATCACTAATGATAATTTTAGGGACTCCACAGGTGGATATTATGTTATTCCAAAATAACAAGGCAGTATCCATTGCTGTATCCTCCTTGTTACATGGAAGCAGCTCACGCTCTTTCTGAACCTATCAACTATGATCAGGCAAGAATTGAAGCTTTCTTTTCCTCCTGGGACAGGTCCTGCAACCCAGTCCATGTTGATGGTTTCCCATGGGTGCTTAGGTTCTTCTATGTGTTGAAGTAACCCATACTTCTTCCCATGTTTCCTATTTGCCTTTTGGCATCTTTCACAAGTGTTGATGTATTCACTAAACTATTATTCCCATTTGGGCCACCAAGCAGTGCTTGCTACCCTTTCTTTTGTCCTGTCTTCACTCATGTGTCCCATATAGGGGCAATCATGGCATTCCTGCAGGATCAAAGATATATGGTCTCTGTCTATTATTGTGAGTGGACTAGTGTGCTTCTCTCTATGATAGAGCAGGCCATCTATAAGGAAAGATTTATTGTCCTTATAGTCACTCAACCAGGGTTCTCCTCACTGGGATTCCAATTCTGGGCTCCTGTACTTTTGTTGGAGGAGTTGTAACAATATGCCACACTGTTTGTGTTTGGAATATGTCTTCATCACTGCATTGAAGAATTCAGTGTGCAGTTCTGAGGAACTTATTCCCAATATGGGAGTTTCTGTTCCTTCTGAGTCAGTGTTTCCACTGTCTGGGGTACCACTTTCTGGTGCCCATTCAGAAAATCTGAAGTTTTTCTTCCTATCTATTTCCATGAAATGAATAGGAATTTTAGCTGCTACTTCAGGGTCATAAGCTGGGTTTCTTTTGAGATTATCCAGTGGTCATCTGCATTGGTATGACTTTGACCTTCTTTGTATATGATGGTCATATTCCCTCTATACTCCTGGATGGCTATTTGCCACCTCAGCATGTGTCTATTGGTAGTATTCATGTTTAGGACAGACTTCAAGGCTGTGCAGGCTGTGTAGACTTCAAATACTGCACCCTCTAAATAGTAATGGAGTTTCTTTAGAGCCCAGACTAAGCATAGACATTAAGTCCAGGTGGCCCCATACCTGGCCTTGGTATCTTTCAGCTTCTTAGAGATGTAAAATATTACTCCCTCTCCTGGTTCACCATCCACAATTTGTCTTTGGTGAAGGGCTGCTCCTAAGCCTTGGCTACATGCTGCATCTATGTATAACTTGAATGGTAGATCAAATTCAGGCAAGATGAGCACAGGTGCATTTGTGAAATCATATTTTATCCTCTCGTATGCATCCCTTCTATCCTTGGTAATTTCAAAAACTACATATTTTGAACATAGCTTGTATAAGCTACTAGTTATGTGGGCAAAACTCTTGATGTGGTTTCTATAGTAGCTAGCAAACCCAAGGAAAGATTGCATTTCTTTGATGTTTCTTAGTACTGGCTTTTGCAGTACTGCTGCTACTTTGTTCTGGTCAATTGGCAGACTAAGACCTGAGACTTTTTTCCCTAGAGCTAGTAGCTCTTGTTGGCCAAAATTGCAATTTTTAACTGAAATTTTCAGATTTATGGGTGTGCATTTACTTAAAACTCTGTCTATGTATTGCACATGGTCTTCATATGTCTCTGAGTATATAATGATGTCATCAATATATAATACCATCCAGCCTTCCAATATTTATTCTTTAAATATGGTGTCCATCATCCTTCTGAAGTAAGCTGGTGCATTCTTGATGCCAAATGGCATCCTGGTATACTCATATATACCCATATGGCATATTATTCTGAGTAACTTCATGGAGTTTGGTTTAACTCCATTCTGGTGGAAACCTTTAATACAATCCATTTTGGTTATGTATTTGGCTTTTGCTAATTTGCTTAATGCATGAGGTATCCTGGGTATAGGGTACCTGTCAGCTTTGGTGTAGTTATGCAGAGCTCTGAAATCTCCACACAGCCTGGACTTGCCATCATGCCAGGTGATTATGACAGCAGTGGTAATTTACACTATTTCATTGTGTCAAATATTTCTGATGACATCCATGTCCAGGAGTTCATTGATATGTTTTTCAATTTCCTTCCTGGTTTCCAGACTTGCTGGGTAAGGAGGTCTCCTGAGCATGGGTTGATAAGATCTTTCCACATCCAGATATAGCTCGATATCATGGCCTCTAATCTTGCCTCATGGTTCTTCACAAATGGCAAATGCTGGTCTATTCTTTCTCAGCATCTTCAGTAAGCTGAGTTTCTGTTTAGTGGTGAGGGTAGTGCTAAACTGTCCCTCTCTGAATTCATTCAGTAGTTATTCCAGGGGATCTTGGGCAGATAATTGGTATATATCAAGTAAAAATTTCTTTTCCTTGTTGGTACCAATGGTAATGTGCCTGTTTTTACTATTGTAAATGTCAATGCCATACATCCTCTGGTAATCTTTCCCCAGTAAGAACCCTTGGATGTGGGCATCATCAAGCACTACAAACTCTGGATTGAGTCTGATATTACCCTTCCTGTGGGGTATAATTATCTCCTTGATAATTGTCCCAATGGAAGTCATCTTCCCTGAAGAACTTTTGAAGTTCTTTGCCTTGGTGGGATAGAGCTGGTTTTGCCAATTTGGGAAGTGGTTATCCAGATAATTTCTGGCCACTATGGAGCAGTGTGCTCCACTGTCAATGATAAATGGATGTTGAGCATTGTCAATACAAACAGTCATTTTTGTGGCTGTTCCATGTATGTATGCCATTCCTTTGGTTGGTGTAACCAGGAATGTTTGTGCATCTTGTGTGTGTTTGCACAAGTCTTTGTTGGCAGTCTCTTGTGGCATTCCTGCTTCCAACTGTATGTCTTGGATTCCCAGTGGAGTGTCCTCTTGGTATTCCACTAAGAATTATTCTCTTGGGTCTTGGTCATCATCAGATTGTTCTCTGATGGAATCACCCATAGAGTCTGAGTCAGAATCCTCTGTTGGAGATTCCTCCTCTGGGACTTTCTCAATTGCATAGACTTTTTTCCTTGCGTTTGGACAGTTTTTGGCATAGTGGTCTGTTGAACCACAGTTGTGACAAGAATTTCTTTTCTTTTCCACTTCTTCCACTCTTTCTCTGGGGTTGTCTTTAAACTCCACCCTGAAAGGTTGTTTCTCTTTGAAACCACTACTTTTATATGGGGTGTATTTCCCTATGTTAGTTCTTTTACTCACATCTTGTAAGGTATTTGCAATGTCATCTAGAGTGCAATTGTGGTTGAATCTGCATTTTACTGCATGCTCTAGTTCTCCTGGCATTTGTGTCAGGAGTTTGTGATTCCTCATCTGAATATTCATTTGAGGATCAATGGCTTCAAGTCTTTTAGACTTTCAGAGAAGCCACTCATATGGATCTTTTTCCACAGAGTATTTGTCATTTTCAAATGAAATGGTATTCTGCCATATCCAAGTACCATTTCTGTACTTTTGGATGATTTGACTCTTCCACCATGGCCAGCTTCATTATAATCTATGACCTCCATATGATCATATTCTCCAGTTCCAGAAAATTTGGGCCAGCTTGAGGCCTCAGGAAGCTGTTTCAGGGCTTCCTTCTCTGAATAAGACATATTAGCTCCATCCTGGTATTGTGATGGAGATATTTCCTTATTCATAAACATGGAACCTGGTTTGATGTCATCTTGATGATATGGATTATCCATAACATGGGCTTGTGATTCGGGCTTCATATTATGGTAGACATTAAACAGTTTTTTCTGTCTTGATCCAGACAATCCCTGTCCGTTTTTCTGTGGTGTTGTTCTTCAAAGACTATATTCAGTCTTTTGTTGGTCTCTTAAGAGGCTTTTCTCAACCAAGAATGTCCCTCTTGAAGAGTTCTAACAATTTTATCCATGGAGGCTGTTAATGTTTTCATCCTCTCATGGCTTTCTTGGAGTTCTGCAAACTTCTTTTGAGTTTGCTCAGAAAATTGGGACATTTGTAATCACAGTGCATCACTGTTTAGGTTACTCTCAGGTGTGACAACATTATGATCAATCTGAGTGGGGGTAATATTCCTATTAATGGGACTACTGATTGTAGAGTTATTTACAACTACTTCTGGTTCTTGTGCACTTCTTTTACCAAATCCAACAGCTTCTGGATCATTGGATCTGAATATCTCTTCCTTTGGTTGAAGGTGGTCTTGTTTTTTCCCTTGTGTCCTTGTCTTCTCCTGGAAATTTCCTGGGATTGTGAAGAATAGTGACTCTTGGCCACTGATCTGTTTGCTCCTGAATAGTGTGAAGCCACTGGAGAGCTGGTTTGGTCTACTCCTTGTGAGCCTGAAGGAATCTGAATATTCCCTGTCTGGGTCAGCTGTTCTTCTATAGCTTGGATAGTGGCTTGCTTCTCCCTTATCCGGTTTGCCCTCACCTCCAGGAGTCTGAACTGCCTGGTGGGATTCCAATCTTTGGTGATTACCACAAGGTCTCTGAATTCTATCTCTTTGAGACAAATCTTCTGGCAACTTGCTCCAAGTTCTGACAAGTGGGATGCCAGGTTGAACCTCTTGCTGTCCATGCTCCATTGAAATAAATCTTTGAGGAGTTGGTGGAGCTGAAGAACTTGATCCATGTCTTTCCAGTCCTCTGGTTTGAGGTTCCTGCTGAATTGGAAAGTGAATGGAAGAGTGGGTATTATTTCCCTCAGTGTCTTGCCATCCACCACTGTGTCCAAGGTGTCCTCCTCCAGGTCTTCTGGCTCTGGACAAGCCTTCTCTGTCCTCTGGCCGATTCCTTTGGAAGCCAAGGTTTCTGAGGTGTACAGGTGACATATCAGTGTTTGAAAGCAGTCAAAAACTTAATTTTCTTAGGGTATTTACCTTTTACTGTGCCTTGTACAAATTTTCTTTCTACTGCCTTTTTGCAATTTGCCTTTAGAGGTTACAACTGGGTTAATAATTGTAATATTCCCTGTACAAGTGATTAAGGTTGGTCTAGCTTGTATTGATGCAGAGTTTTTTGGTTTTCTATTCCTCTGAGTGGAAATTGGTGTCCACCTTTCAGCTGCGATAAGGCCTTCACTGTCCCTCTTTCCTTTTCCCTTTCTGCCCTCTGGTTATGAGGGTGTCCCTGGTTTGTTGACCTGTGACTGGGTATCAAGTGGGATGAAGATTTCTTCCACTGAATCAAACAGGAGAAAGATGGCTTAATGTCAGTTAAGACTTCTTAAAAGGCTGTTTTCACATCTACAAGTGGCCTCTGGGCAATATTAATCTTTAAAGGCTTATAAATGGAAAATAATTAATAATTGAAATGGCTACAGGAGTCAGAGTTGCTCATTACCTCCTTTCCATGTCAAAATAGCAGTTTAATTTCTATTTTCACATGATTTCATGGGACTTTAACTTGGTAACCAAGCTCCCAAAATGCTTCAATAGACTAATTGGGCCATTATCAGCCATGAATCCCAGATCTAGAGCTATTCAAACCTCAGAGGCCTCAGAAGTTGGGTACCACAGCTCTCTTTGACGTCATTTGTCCCCCTTAGCTATTTTCAAAGCAAAAATAGTAATTAAGGCTTAAAGACTGATATCCACCAAGGATGGAAAGGCAATAAGTACAATAAGTCAGCATGGAATAATTATGAAATATTTCATTTCAAGTTCAAATAAATCCCACCACCCATAAATAAAACCAGTGGGACTGAAACTGTAATTTTCTATCCACCCCACCAGCTGGCAGCATTCAAAATTCTAATTATATTTCAGTATATTTGTCTCACTCTTATTTCAGCCAGACAAAACACTACCACCCAGAGATTACTATTACAGAAATGAAATTTCATTAATGATCAATTAATACTTATTGTAATATAAATATTGAAAACCATCCGCAACATTCCTTGTCACCTAGAACTAAATAATTCAAAATATTTTCAGTAAATGTTTCAAAAAGTGAAGAGAAAGAAAAATTAAATTATCCACAAAACCTGCCAGCTTATGGCACAGAACAAAAATAGGATCAAAAGGTATATACATGAATATAGCTTTGGGGTTGACAGATATTTACTTATATATTTGTTCCTGTAGATTGTCTAAGTCTTGATATATGATATAGGGTTTTTTACTATATAAGGAAGTCTCTACTCATCAAGTACTAATAATCATTAATTTGTTATTAAATTTAATCAAAGGCTCCAATTTTCATCTCAAATTATTAATCATTTTATTATTCCATCTTTTCAAGTTAAAATACCTTCAAATGACAAAGCAAAATAACATTTTTTGAGACATTGAATGAATTAATTGAAACTACCCACAATAAATTATTCATTTGATTTCCCATTTAACAAAAATTCTGTAATAGAAAAAGCAAATGTAGAGCAATTTTTGGATATATGTAATGAAGATTCTTATTTGATTTATATTGAATTGCACACTGAACCAATATCATCAGCTGCCACTAATAATTCTCACAAATAAAAGTTCTGATATTCTGTTTATAAATACTTTCAGGTATGTTTACTTCAATATGTTTATAGTAAAAATTTTGTTTTTCCCTCATGGTACATTGCATGGCTTGATATAGTTGATAACACCTAAAGATGTATGTGATCCCAAGAGATTACTGTTTTGATATCATCTCAAGTGTTGGAACTGTGTGTAAGTGATATAAATCATTGGAAACAAATCCTCTCAAGAATTAATATCAAATTAAGAACTTCATTATAGGATTGAACTAATTATTTTAGGCAAGAATTTTTCAAATCATAACCAGAATCATAGCATTTTTCAAGGAATTTCAGCATAATGGGAACACCAAGTTCCAGGAGAAATTGATCCCAATTTAAAAGCCCAACAGAAAGTTGAGGTCAATATGATTTGATTACACAAGCTTATAGAGGGACTTGTATCCATTCAGGTAAGTTTTAGTATTTTAGAATCACCAAAAATGCCACATGTACTGGGAGGGATAGCCCCTACATTTCCATGGCCATCACAGAAAAATATTTGCAAGTACTTCTGCATAAGTATATGTCTAATGGAAGAAGAAGTTATTACAATTGATTTATAAACAACCAGATAACACTCACATGAGTATTGGAACTGACGTATGGAGCACCAAAGAACATTTGCAGAGCTACATAGCTCTGGTTTTTCAGTGGATGTGAGCCTTTGAGATATGACAACATATCCAAAAAGTTCACAGGAAAACTTTAAAATAATTATTCTTTTAAATAATTATCTTGGAATAAATGAAAATACCATAAAAAGGCATAAATGCTGAACTAACTTAGAATCTGATGAATAACAATTTGAAATAAATTACACCATTAGATTCCTCATGATAAAACACACATATATAATTTTTATGGCATATCTGTAAAGTCAATAACTAATGAGTAATAAGCAAAAATGCCATAAAAAGACATAAATTCTTATTTATCTCAGAAAACAATCAAACAACATGGGGAATACACTGAGCCACTGGATTCCCCATGAAAAGTTACACATAAAAGAATTTTATTTCATTTCTCTAAAGTTAATAATTAAGGAATTAAGCTAAATATATGCACTTTTATGATCAGCCCATACATTCATGGTCTTTAACTAATATCTCCTGAAATATACATGATAGAGAGCTAAGCCAAAATAAAGTTGGCACGTTATTACTTTAAAAGTACAGATATGAACTTTATTTGAAAAGCTATAAACAAGGTTATAACTTGTAAGGGTTTATTGAACAAAATTGTTAGAGCTGTTGACCACTTTGTTTTGAAGGTAGTACAAACTTAAAGTAAAGTAAAAATTAAGGTTCTACTAGCTAATACGTGCAGGATGATGTATTTTTCATCATAATATTCAAGGTACAATCCCCTAAAATCATGGTTTGAAGTTTAAAATATTGAATTTTGAGACAAAAGATGAGATACAAGACAAATGTTCAAAAATAGAGTTTTTAAAATGTAAGAAAATTCTCTTGGAAGTCTAATAAGGAAATTCCAAGCTATCAGAATTCACTCTCTGAATGTCTGTAGCATGTATAAATCCAAAGGTATCAATGATCAAAGTTTAAGCTTAAAATTGATCATGTATGATCACTCACTGTAATCTTATTTTACATTTAAGGGTTATATAAGTGATAAAACTGGGAGATACTCTTAAATTATAATTGATAATAATAAAATACATGAAGTTAGGGCTTCTGTCAAGCCTATGATGTCATCAAACTTAGAGTTTTAGTGATAACTCTAAATAATGGCATAATGATAAGATAAGATGGTTTGATTATGATGTAATCATCACTAAAACCTAAGATACTAATATATTCCAGTGGATACAATCAGTAAATCTCTACTAGAAGCCTTTTGGACTCTAGAAGGGAGGAATTTACTATAAATAGAGCTCTTTTTACTCTATTTCCCCTCAGACACATCAAAAACAATAAAACACTAAATAAAAAGGTAAAATCTTTATTATTTATATATAAATCATTTATATTGTAAAAGAACAAAGGTACTATTTATTATAATCATCAATCTTGACATGATTACTCCATTTGTTTAATTGCTTTTGTTATATTTCTCTATAAATCTTATTTTCCACGTGAAATTAAGAATATTTGTAATTTCTCTCATTTTCTTTTGTAAATACAATTTGAATAAGTTTTATTTACATTTTTTGGCATAAAATATTTAAAAATTATTATATCAAGTGTTAAAAGTAGGTTATTTTCTCTTTTATAATGATTTATCTCTATTATTACTCTTAATAACTCTTTTATTAATATAGATAGTATTTATATTAAGATATAACATTAATATTGGTGACATTATTGTTATTAATTGTTTTTTAGTATTAAAAAACAATTTTTCACCCCCTTGTTCTTTGTTGGTAACAATAATTAAGAGATTTAAATATATTAATCAATATATTTTTATAATATAAATTATATTATTATATTTATTTAATAATATAATTATTTCCACCACAATTATAATAATTTATTCTTTTATTCATTTGATAAGGAAATTCATAGTACAATAAGTGAAATATTTGTAATATTTACTTATTGTTTCATAGTCAAACGTTACATTTGGGGGCCTGGCCATATGTTTTACTTAAAGACCTTTAAAAAAAGATTCAAATTGGGTTTATCCAAGAATAAATTATATAATAATATTATATTTATTGATTTTAAGAGATATTGAGGCATTCTAAAAAGCAATTGTACTGTCTGACATGTGGTTCTTCACATCCTTAGACTTGCAAGAGCTTTCGTTGTTCTAATGATTAAAAAAGATATTTATAAGCTAATTTTGAAAGAATCATTCTAATTTTATTTTATTCTTTATAAATAAAGATATAAAAATAATGAAAATATATAAATAAAAAAACCAATGAGAAAAGTTATTTTTATTCTTTTTGATCATTTCTTTTATTAATTTTATTCAATCAAAAGATATAAAAGCAATTTTTACATGGAAATTGCCATATCTTATCAAAAATAACAATTTTGGAAAAAGACTTATATTTATTTGCCTTTTTAGTTCTTGCAGACAACCCAGCAGAGGATAATCAAACCACTGCTTGAAGATTGGTGGAAGAAACTTGTTCAAGTTCTCCAACACCAATTGTCAATAATAAAAAGAAAGCTGAGGAATTAGTCTTTCCAGGACCCACTGTTCAGGACTCTGAAGGTGAGTACCTCCTTTTTAATTGACATAAAAGATTTCTTTGTGTTATGAAATCTTTTGGTTTCTTAAATCTTTACTATGACTACTTGAAGAGGATCCCAATACTCCATTCAATCAGATGGAGGTGGACTCAGAAGTAGAGTTTATCCCTCAAAAGGCAAAAGAAAGAGCCAAATCCCCAGTTGAACAGAATCCACACAAGGAAGTGCCATATCCAAAAGGCAAGTCCAAGATATGCACATGATTTCTGAACCTGAATTGGAACTGAGTATGAGTAACTCAAACAGGGACAAATCACATCCAGAGGGCTCAAATAGACATTCATATGAGCCAGTACAAGCGGTATTACATGGTTTACAAGGACAAAGATTGGGCAATGTTGCCACAAATCCACCAAGGAGTGATGAACTTTTGGCATATCCTGAAAAAATTCCTCAAAGAGGAGGAAATAGTGAGATACTCCAATGAATGGAATCCACTATAATCCAACCCTAAAATTAAGAAGATAAAAGAATACCATGCCAAAAAGAAAGAGGCAAGCAAGGAAGAAGCCCCAGTAGCTTCTACCAGAAAGCCTCAAGCCAACCAGCTTCCCCAAGAAGGGAAGAAGAAAAAGAAAAATAATTGTAGGAAACAATATTTCCCAAGTTACAGGATCCCAAAAATCCAAAAAATATTCCATGAACAATTTCTTCAACATGGCCAGAACCTTTATGGAATTCAAGGACAAAGAGGAACAAAGAATGAGAAAGCCTCATTTCCCAAAAAAATTACTTTTTCTCCTGATGTTGTAAATACTTTGACTGAAATAGAAAATAGTATCTTACCTCTTAAAGACATTAAAAATGGTCTATTATCCCTACAAGAAATAAATAACATATCATCTTGAACAAAAATTTTTGTTCAAAATAAAAAAAAATTGATAACATTAAATTTCAGGTTGAAAATAATGAACCAAAAGTTTTAATTTACAATACTCAAAAATTAATACAAGGACAACAAGAATTGTATAAATACAAAGAAGATATCAAAGAAAAAACTTTAACAATCAATTATGATGTGAGAATTGACAATTCAACAGAAAAATTAAACAAACTAAGTATTTTTGTTGAAAAATTTGAAGAAAAGACTTAATCACATCAAAAATTACTTCTAGACCATGTAGAAAAGAGTTATGAAGCAAGAATGAATCTTAAGGATGACATTCAAAGTGAAATAAGACTTACTACTGAAAGAATGGATAAAATAAATGAGGGTACCTTAAATATGCCAAAGTTATCAACCCCATTTTCTCACATAAGAAGTCCTGTTAAACCAAAAGAGGAAATAACAAATCTATTCATGACATACTTAAGTAATCAAGACAATAACAAAGTCTTAATGAAGGAAGCACCTCAATTAAAAGAATGGCCAACATTCACAGGTAGGGGTGAATATGACCATATGTCATTCATTAAACAAATTGATATGTTACGAGAAGATTATTCTATACCAGATGAATTAATCACTGCAAGATTACATTCATTATTTGAAAAATCTGAAAAAAGATGGTATTATGGCATAAGACAAACCAATGGTAAAAATACCTGGTCTTGGTGGAAAAATGAAATAATCACCAAATGGGAAGATGATTCCTTGTGGTAAAAAATAGTAAATTAATTTGAAAATTCCTTCTTTGATCCAGATAAGGATAAAAATTTGACTTGGTTCTTAAAACAAGTGGAAAGGTTGAATGCACTGTACCCACAAAATTCCCAAAAGATGGTGCACATGAAGATACTTAAGAAATGTTGAGGGGAATTAGAACATGCCCTGAAAAGCAGGTTCATAGAACCATGCTCCACAGAAGAATATATCAATTCACTGGAAGATATAGTGACAAGAACTAATATTGGTAGAACTTGGAAAAAATTGGACATAAAAAGTCCAAATAAACCAAGAGAACCCTTCAAGCCCAATACACCCAACAATAATGAGAAAAGAAAATGCCATAAATGTGGAGGTGTTAGACACTTAGCCAATAATTGCATTAAAAAAGAAAAGATTAATGAAAGTGTGGAAACAGTGGACCACAATGACAAAGAGGAAGAATCAGATTTTGAAAAAGACGCTGAAGATTAAGAAACTTCTCAAATTGATTAAATTAATATAATTAATGCACAAATTAATAATATTGATTTAATATATGAAGTATTAGATGTCAACTCAAACTTACCACAAGTTAGAACATCTGATACAAACCTGACAAACATACAAGATGCCAAACTGTATAGAACCAAACCAGCAAAATGAATGGGATATATAGCTGGAAAGTCCAGGATCAGCATTTTCATGGTTGAAAAACAAGAGGAAAAGTGAACTTGGATACAGGAGCATACTGTACATGTGTTGGTAAAGGTTATTTGAAATCAATTGTACCAGATTGGGAATCAAAACTTATAACAATACAAGGAGTCAAATTTAGTAGCGCCAGTGAAAGCATGAATCCCCTTGGAATAATTGACTTAACATTAATTTTTCCTCACCCTTCACAATGTATAATAGTGAAAGTGGAGTTTGTAGTAATGGACAACTGTACTAGTAACCACTTTATATGTGGAAATGATTACTTTTCAATTTATGTCATAGATATCTTAAATCAAAAAGACAGATATTTTACCATAGGAGACAATAAGAGGCAAAAATTTGGGCTTTTAAATAACAAAACCCAAAGTACAGTCATAAAAAATGAAGAGAAAAGCCCAGAAAAAGATTTTTCCATAAGGAACCAACCTAAAGAGTCAGAATTCAATCAAGAATTAATAGAAAAAATAAAAGAAAAATTGATTGAACTCTTATTCAAATACAAAAATGCCTTTGAAACTGACACAGAGCCACTAGGTGCCATTATTGGACATGAAGTAGACATTATGCTTAATGTAGAAAAACCTTATCCACCCCTGTTAAGAAGAGCAGATTACCCAGATATCCCAAGAGCTAAAGAAGTCTTAGAGGTACAAACTAAAGAATCAATGGACCTTGGGGTATTAAGGAAAGTAGGACACAATGAACAGGTAGAGGTCACTACACCTGTCATTACTACTTGGAATAATGGAAAATCAAAGATGGTAGGGGACTTTAGAGCTCTAAATACCTACACTATCCCTGACAGAAATCCAATACCCAGAATACATGAGACATTGACACAATTGTCACAGGCTAAGCTCATTATAGCCATGGATGCTCTAAAGGGATTTCATCAGAATGTCTTGACAGATGATGCTAAGAAACTACTGAGGATAATATTTTACTGTGGGATATATGAATATTTAAGAATGCCATTTGGCATGAAAAATGAACCTTCGCATTATCAAAGGATGATGAACACCATATTTCCTGAAGAGTTATCAGAAGGATGGTTAATTATCTATATTGATGATATCATAGTTTGCTCAGAAACTTGGTAAAGTCACTTAAAAAGACTAGGAAGAGTACTACAAAAGATAGTAAAAGTGAATATGAAAATTTCCCTCAAAAGATTTCATTTTGCATATAGTGAGCTAAAAGCACTAGGACATGTTGTATCTGGACTAAGCTTGGGAATAAATAAAAACAAAGTAGCAGCAGTACTACTGAAACAAATGCCCCAAACCAAAAAAGAAATGCAATCATCTCTAGGATTTGATGGTTACTACAGAAAGAATATAAACGACTTTGAAAGAATTTCCAAATCCTTGTATAAACTCTGTGACCAACAGAAAGTCTATCAAATGACTGAAGAAAGAGTCAAAGCATATGAGGAATTGAAAAATGCCCTCACAAATGCCCCATTTCTTCTAATTCCAGATTGAAAACTACCTTTCAAACTATACATTGATGCTTGTGGAGAAGTATTAGGTGCTGCACTACACAAGACACAAATCATCAATGATAAACCTGTTGAAGGACCAATTTGCTTCATTTCAAGACAAATTAAGCCAAAAGAAGCAAGGTATGGGGAAAGCCAAATGGAATGTCTTTACTTAGTGTGGGTCTTAGAGAAATTACACTATTATCTTGATGGTACAGTGTTTGATGTAATTAAAGACTGTAATTATTTAAAATATTTGTTAAACATGAAGACACCAAATAGAAATATGCTAAGATGGAAAATTTCTATCCAAGAATATAGAGGGAATATGACTATAGCTCATATATCTGGAAGTATTCACAAAAATTCAGATGGTATTAGTAGATGGGCTTTAGCAAATACACCTGAAAACCCGGCATGGGTACCACAGGAAGAGCACCATATAGAAGGCATATGTGTCACAGACATTGGCACAGAATTCCTTTAAAAATTCAAAGAACACTATAAGATGGATAAAGACTGTCATATCCTATGCCAACCTCTGATAAAAGACTGAAAAGACCCATCACTCTCATCCAAACTAGATGAAATATGGAAAAAGGCATATGAGAAAGGAAGATTCCACCTCCTTGATGGAATACTGTATCATAGGACAAAACACACATGTGTTATGGATTTAATATATAGAACTATGATAAGAATTATACTACATGAATGTCAGAATGGTGTTGCAGCTGGACATCTCTCAGAAGACAGAACACTAGACAGCATAAAAACATGCTCTTGGTGGCTGAATTGGAGAAAAGATGTTGCAGAATACTGCCAAACCTGTGAAAGATTTTAAAAAGAAAACAGAGACACAGGAAAGAAATTTGGAATGATGATCCAAATCCAAGAACCAAAATCCCCATGGGAAATAGCTCACATGGATTGGGTAACAGCCATACCTCCATGAGGAGACAGGTGTTATAATGCATGCCTAGTACTGGCTGACAGATGCAGAAAAGCTACAATGTTCTTACCATGTCATAAAGATGACAAAGCTATGAGACAGCCATAATGACATGGAATAAAGTTATTAGCCACACAGGTTTATTCCCAAATATCATAAGTGACAGAGACCCAAAATTAACATCAGAATTATGGACAAACCTCCATAACATTTTTGGAACAAAGTTATCATTCTCAACAGCTTACCACCCTAAAACTGATGCTCTAGCAGAAAGAATGATACAGACCTTAGAAGAAATGATCAGAATATTCTTTGCTTATGGACTATAATTAAAAGAATCTGATGGCTTTACCCATGATTTGTGTACCTTAATACCAGCTCTTGAGCTGGAATATAAAACATCAATCAATTCTTCAACCGGCAAAACACCAGCAATGCTAGAAAAAGGTTGGAATCCAAGACTTCCATATGATACCCTCAAAAAGGACTTATTGGATATACATCCAACAGCAAGCAGTTTTAAATAATGCTTAACAAAGCAAGACATCATGCAAACAGATGTATGCAAGACTCTTTCAAATATGCAAAAGAGAGATGGGATAAAAGTCATAAACCACCTGACTTTAAAGTAGGAGACTTGGTCTTGGTATCAACTCTAAATTTTGATAATATCAAAGGCCCAAAGAAATCAAACGTTTCCTTTGCAGGACCATTTATGATGAAAGCACTACATGGACTTAATGCTGTGCAGTTACAGCTGACAGGTAAGCTCATGAACAAACACCCAACTTTCCCTGTAAGTCTGACAAAAACTTACAGCTCAAGTGACAAAGAAATAAACTGCCACTTGACATCCCTCCTCTAGAAGAAGGAGAAGAAAAGAAAATTGTAAAAGTCCTTGAAGAAAGAAGGACAAGAAACAAAAAAGAAAGGAAATACCTTGTAAGGTGTAGAAACCCAACTAAAGAGGATGAATGGATACTTGATACAGATATAAGTGATTCTGATAAACTAATTAGAAGGTTCAGACATGAAAGAAGACCTAAAGAATAGAAGAGCTAAGCATTATTGAGCTTCAAAACAAATAAAAGTCTAATGAAGAGGTATGACAGTGGATTATACCCTAATTAACTATAGCAAATTGTGGTACAATCTTTTTTGGCTGTAGGGAATCTGAGCATTTGAGATATGACCACATATCCCAAAAGTTCACGAGAGAACTTTACAATAATTATTCTTTTGAGTAATTATCTTAAAGTAAGTAAAAATACCATAAAAAGGCACAAATGGTGAATTCACTTAGAATCTGATGAACAAACACGTAAAATAAATTACACCATTGGATTCCTAATGATAAAACACACATATAGCATTCTTATGGCATATCTGGAAAGTCAATAACTAATGAGTAATAAGCACAAATGCCATAAAAGGACATAAATTCTTATTTATCTCAGAAAACAATAAAAAAACATGTGGAATAAATTGAACCATTGGATTCCCCATGAAATCTTACACATAAAACAATTTTATCTCATTTCTCTAAAGCTAATACTTAAGTAATTAAGCCGAATATATGCACTTTTATGATCAGCACATACATTCATAGTTTTTAGCTAATATCTCCTAAAATATATATGATAGATAGTTAAACCAAAAGATAAAGTTAAAATTTAATTACTGTACAAATACAGATATGAACTTTATTTGACAAGTTATAAACAAGGTTATAACTTGTAAGGGTTTATTGAACAAAATTGTTAGAGTTGTTGACCACTTTGTTGTGAAAGTAGTCCAAAATTGAAATAAAGTGTATATTCCGGCTCTACTAGCTTATATGTGAAGAATGATGTATTTTTTATCATAATATTCAAGTTACAACCCCCTGAAATCATGGCTTGAAGTTTAAAATATTGAATTTTGACAGAAAAGATGAGATACAAGAATCATCAAAAATAGAGTTGTTATGATGTAATGAAATGCTTGTGGAATTTTAATGAGAAAACTCCAAGCTATCAGAATTTACTCTCTAAATGGCTTTAGCATGTATAACTCCAAAGGTATTAATGATCAAAGTTTAAGCCTAAAATTCATCATTTATGATCACTCACTGTAGTCTCATTTTAAGCTTAACAGTTATATAAGTGATACGACTGGTGAATACTATTAGATTATGATTAATACTAGTAAACTCCACAAATTTTAGGCTTCTTCCAAGGCTATGATGTCATTAAACTTAGAGCTATAGTGATATATCTAAATAATGGCGTTATAATAAGATAAGATGGTTTGATTATGATGTAATAATCACTAAACCTTAAAATACTGATCAATTCCAGTGAATACCATCATTAAAACTCCCCTAGAAGCCCATTGGACTCTAGAAGGGAATAATTCACTATAAATAGAGCTCTTTTTACTCTATTTCCCCCTCACACACATCAAAAACAATAAAACACTAAATAAAAAGGTAAAATCTTTCTTCTTTATATATAAATCATTTATATTATCAAAGACAAAAGATAATATTCATTATAATAATAAATCTTGACATGATTAATCCATTTGTTTAATTGTTTTTGTTATACTTCTCTATAAATCTTATTTTCCATGTAAAATTAAGAATATTTGTAACTTCTCTTATTTTATTTTGTAAATACAATTTAAATAAGTTTTATTTACAATTTTTGGCATAAAGTATTTCAAAATTATTATATTAAGTGTTAAAACTAGGTTATTTTCTCTTTTTATAATAATTTCTCTCTATTATTACTCTTAATAATTATTTTATTAATATAGATAGTATTCATATCAATATATAAAATTAATATTGGTAATATTATTGTTGTTAATTGTTTTTTATTATTAAATATATTTTTTCTATGCCTTTATTATTTTTTGGTAACAATAATAAAGAGATTTAAATATATTAATCATTATATATTAATATATTTAGTTTTACTGTATTATATTTTTATAATATAAATTCTATCGTCATATTTATCTAATAATATAATAATTTTATGCCATAATTACAATAATTCTTTATTTTATTCATTTAGTAAAGACATTCATAGTAAAATAAGTGAAATATTAGTAATATTTACTTATTGTTTCTTAGTCAAACCTTACAGTGGATCTCGCCCAAAGATATGAAGCTTGATTGAACTCTGTTGGCATTTGAGGTAAGTAATTTACATTGATTACAATATTCCAAAATTTCATAACTAATTTGGTATACTTGTAGGAGGTTTTGGGAGTGCATACAGGTGAAGTATCAGCCAATTGCTTTTGGATTGAAATTGACAAACAAGGAGTTTTGTACAATTTATTTACAATTAAAGCAAATAATGCAAGGAAAAATAAGATAATGATCAACTACCTAATGAGAAAGTGTGCCACAATTTGGATTAAATAGCCTGAATCTGATCAATATCACCAAAGTGGATGTAATGTCATATCATGAATTGCTGAAGATTTCTTGGAGCAAATGGGCAAACTGAATGAAGAGGAGGTCAAGTTTGAATATCATTATGAGAATTTCAATGCTGAGTCACAGGTGTCTAGTGAAAAAGAGTAATTTTTATTGTCCACAAATAAAAAACGTATGTAAAATATTTTTTCTTATACATCCTTTAGGATGTTTTTGTTTCATGATAACTTAAATTTGTTTTTCAATTTTAGATTGTACTAAGAAGAGAAAAAATGTCTCATCCAAACTTCAGGCCCTAAACAAACCACTATTGGAGACTCAGTAAGTAGGAGGGAGTTACAATCTGATTAATTAAACCTTGAACCAATTGAGAGAAAAAACAAGTAGGTTTGATATTTATTCTCTCCATTATGTCAGATAAACTGTAAAAAATTCATTTTAGATTCCAAACCAAACTCTGTTGTAAAAATGGTACAAGATCTATTCTCATTTATTCATGGTTCAACCAAGCAGCATGAGAACTTCCAAAATATTCAAAATGAAACATCCAATACCAAACTTTTTCCAATTTCAATTCCCACACCACATTGGATTTCTTTTTCTGAAACAGATCATTTGTGTGAAATGCCTTGAAATGTCTTTAACCAAGTTCACCCAGACTTCTGATGGGTATAAATATGAACTCTCTGAGCTATTATGGAAAGCAATTTATTTCATGGAGCCAATATTGAGCTTATAAAATAGTGGCTGCATAATGTTTGAAAGAAATGGTCATAGAATTTTATCATTGTTTAATGCATAAACTTCATCTCCATTATGAATCCACAACACATTCAAATTGGAGACATGCTTCAATGTCTGCTTATGATAACTCCAAAAAATATCATTAAATTGAGATAAATAATAAAGACAGTATCATATCAGAAATATTGGATTCATTATTAAGGAATTTATTGTTTAAAAAGCTAGGCCTCCCACAAGAGTGAGCAGAATCTGCCATTGAAGCTTTGACACTTCAATATAATACACTCACATCAACACTAATGCAAGATACTGAAATAGATAATGAAAGAAAACTGGAGGTTTTAGCCTCAAAGTCCAACCCCAATGATCCATTTATTAATAAAATACCTATTATTTCAACTGCTCCTCCCAAAATGGGAGAAAAAAATAAAAATCCAAAAAAACTGAAAGCACATTTAAATAATCTTCATTAATCTTCCGAAGATGAGTCAATAATTTATTATTGGAAGGTATAATTAAAATCACAGCCATGTTTGTAATTCACTTGTTTAATACTTATATATATCTCTTTCAGTGGCAGATGGTCAATAATATATTCCCCAAGTTGGGAAAAATAGCTCACAAATATTTGCCCATTCCAGAATCTTCAGCCTCTGTTTAACATGTTTTTTACAAAGTGGAAAGAGCAAATCTCCATGGAGAGGTTCTTTGAGCTCTAGAAGTATTGCTCATTTGACATGCATCAAAGAAGGGCTGAATGATGTTGAAAATGGTTCTTTGCATTTAAATTCAATATGAGGCTTAAATTATTACCCCCATTGTCAAATACCCATGAAATTATTTGTATAATTAATACTCTTACTGGTAAATTAGCACACATGTTTCTGTGGCTTATGCCATTACTCCCATTGTTATTATTTCAATGACTTTTCCAATGTCATTAAATAGATTTATCTCTGAGATATGGCTTTCATCTAATCCTTGATTGTATTGGGATTCCTACAATTAAAACTTGTTTTACTCAAATATCTGTGGTTTGGAGAGTTCCTATTTTTATTACTCAAAGGTTTTGAAATTATTTGTGGATATTACACTATAAATATGCCATTGGTAAGTAGTCCGACTCCTTGATTGTGCAATTATCAAGTAGATAGATAATATTTCATACTATGAAATGAGTTTTACGTGTACTCCATTGTTTTATTTAAATTCCATCCTTGTCCAGATTCGAACTGAATAAAATACCGTAACTTTGGGTGAAACTTACATGTTGAGTGAATGAGTCAAACTTGGTACCCAACTGGGACTTATTTTCCAGCCTTGAAATTCACTATGGGTGTACCAAAACTGTATTTAATAATACTGTAATTTTAAGTGCCATAAACATGCATAAGACTATTCTTAGTGTATATGTAACATGGGATTTCCCACATTCCCACCATTTTGGTTTTAAATTGAGAAAAACAAGGAATTTCACAATTATTTTATGTGGCGTTGATGTGGTGTTGAAGTATTTTTCATATTACTACCTCATAGAGCTGATTTATGCTTATTCACTCTATGGAGCTACCCCAGGTAAATTTTTGTGTAGAATCCAAATCTGGACTTTAATTCATGGACTTACTTACTCAAAAATAAGTTTTAAATTGTTTGTAGAATAAAGAATGAATAACTTTGAATATATCACTAATTTATGAGTTATGCATAGTTCATAATTTATTTTAATATTAGCTGTAGCCTGTTGATGTATGTAAAATATTCCTGAAGGCTCACATTCCCTCCCACCAAAAAAACAAATTGTACTTGCAATTTTATTAATGATTTAAAGAAGAAAAAGGCCCCAAAGGGGGTTAATTTCCACTGTCCAACCTCTTTATATTACTCATATCAAGTAATTAAAGCACATTTTTTGGCATATTCAGGCTTGTGGCCTTCTTTCTTGCCTAAATATTCTCAAAAACCTATCTGAGTCAGGTATGTATGATTTTTGCAGACGTTCATCTTCATGTACTGTATTCCTATAGTTGAAAATATATTCTCTTTGATTTTTAACCCCAGGTCTCCTTGTGTTGATGAATTTCTTGATTTTTCTTCCTTAATTACATTTCACTGGTGGTACGGTTAATGGAGTGGGGTTTCTTAAAGGAAATAATTCTTTTGCAGCTGACTGATAAGGTTTAATCAAGCTGACTGGGGAGGTGGGGTGTTTTTTTGAATTTAAAACTAAATTTAACTTGAACTGCATTGGTTTCATGTAAGGAAACAAGAAAAGGGGGTCTCAAATAAGAATCTTTGAGTCTCTTTGGGCCTTTGATATTATTAAAGCTCAGAGGTGAAACTAGAACTAAGTCCCCTACTTCAAAGTCTGGTACTTTATGACTCTTGTGCCAATTCTGTTCTTCATATTCAAAAGCATCATTTATGCTTTTTTTTGCATTATTTTTTACTTTATCAAGCATTAAATTGAACCTGGAAGCTGTAGGATGAATGTCAATCAAGTCTTTCCTTAGTGTATCTTCTGGGAGTCTTTAATTCCATCCTTTTTTCTAACATAGAATGAGTCTGACCTGTGTAAGAATAGACAGAGGTATTATATAAAATCTCTAATTAGGGTACTAAAGTGCACCAGTCCTTTGTAAAGCCATCTGAGTCTCTGAAATCTAAACCATAGGAACAGGATCTCCTGATCATTTCTTCTAAAACTTGAATCATTCTCTCTGCTAGACCATCAGTTTGAAGATGGTATTCTGTAGAAAATGATAGCTTTTTCCCAAAAAATCTATGAAAATTGGTCCAAAGTGCATATTTGAAATTAGGGTCCCTGTCACTTGTGATATTCTTGAATTACCCTGTATCAGAAATAACTCTATTCCATAGAAAAAGGGCTGTATCCATAGCAGTGTCATCCTTATGACATGGTAAGAATATGAGAGTTTTTCTATATCTTTTTAAAATGACTAAGAAAGAATGATAGCTCTTTTCACCACTTGGAGAGAGTGCTGTGACCCAATCCATGTGAGCAACTTCCCAAGGGGCTTTTGTTCTTTGAATATGGATCATAAGTCCAAATTTCTTGCCTGTAATCCTGTTGTCTTTTTAAGATCTGGCACAAGTATGGAAATATGTAATGATATCTTTTCTCCAAGATGGCCACCAAGCATAGTTTTGGACTTTTTAAATTTTTCTGCCCGATGACAGGTGTTCAGAATAGATGCTATCATGAAATTCATAAACAATGGTATTGCTAAGCAATCTGCTGCATAATGTCCATACACAAGAATATTTTGTTCTGTGATATATTATGCCATCAAAAAAGTGAAATTTTCCATCATAATATAAAGTCTTCCATATTTCATCTAGTTAATTTACCAGAGCTGTGTCTTTACTTTTTTTTCCAATAGGTTTGTCAAGACATGGCAATTCTTGTCTTGTTTGTATGGCTCAATGAATTCTTTAAAAAATTTAGTTCCAGTTTCAGTGATATTAATTTCTTCAATTGGGACCTGTGGTTCTTCTTCTAAAGGCACAAAATCTGGGTTATCAGAGATATTAGCTAATTCACACTTGCTAAGTCCATCAGAATTTTTATGTATATTTCTTGACTTATGAACTATAGTCATATTTCCTCTATATTCTTTAATGAATATTTAAAATCTCAACATCTGTATGTTGGGTATATTCATGTTCAGAATTGATTTTACTGCATTAAATTCATTTATCACTTCAAAAACACTTACATCAAGATATTAGTGTAATTACTCAAGTTCCCATACCAAAACTAAGAATTAAATTTGGCTTCTGTAGGTTTTATTTTTCTTGAGATATAAAAATCCTGTCCTTCTGTTGGTTTTTAATCAATAATTTGGAATCAATTTAGGGCTTCCCCTAATCCATCTCCACATGCTTCAATGTACAACTCAAAAGGTATATTCCATTCAGGAATTAGAAGTAAAGGTGCTTCTTTGAGGGATTTATTTATCTTCTCATATGCTCTAATTATTTCTTCTTTCATTTCAAATAATTTCTGTTGATCACAGATTCTGTAGCTTGACTTGGCTATAATATCAAAGTATTTCAAATGTTGCCTATAGTAACAGTAAAATACAAGAAAGGACATCATTTATTCTTTATTCTGTGGTATTGGCTTAAGTAACACTGTTTCTACTTTATTTATGTCAATACCCAACCTTGATTCAGAAAAAATATTCCCTAATGCTTTTAGCTCTTCAAAGCCAAAATTGCATTTTTTGAGTAAAATATTCATATTCACTCCTTCAGCATTGTCAAGTACTTTCTAAAGTCTTTCAATGTGCAAAGAACTCCAGTATCAACATATAATTATATAATCAATATAAATAATGAGCCATCCTTCAGATAGTTCTGTGGGGAAGATGGTATTCATGATTCTTTGATAATGAGATGGAGCATTTTTAATCCCAAAGGGAATTCTAAGATACTCATAAATACCACAATGAGTGATAATTATAAGTAATTTCTTGGATTCAGGTGGAAAAAACTTCTGATGAAAGCCTTTCAATGAATCCATTGAGTTTATGTACTTGGCTTTGGATGATTGGGTCAAGTTTTCTTGGCCTTTAGGAATTGGATACCTCTCAGGAACTGTGTAGGTATTCAGTGCTCTACTTTCCTCAGGAAAAAAAATTTTATGAGCTCTATAATATGTTTTTCCAAGGCTTCTCTATCTCTGGGGCTTCCTGGGTAAGGTGGTTTTCTGGGTACTGGAGGGTATTGTCTGTCAACATTAGGAGTAATATCCACTTTATGACCTCTAATAGTGCCTAATGGTTCATCATCTGAATAAAAAGTATTCTTATATGTGTATAACATATTAATAAGCTCTTTCCTGATTTTGGATTATAATTCTGAATTAAGTTGTGCTTCAAAAAGTTGATTTTACACAAATACCTTCAGTTGTGTAGTTTATTTGAGGATACTACTAATATTTCTTTGGGTATATTGGAAAAAGGAAATTTTTGTCTTTTGTTATCTCTAATTGTGAATCATCTGTTTTTATGGATACTTATTTCCATACCATAAATGCTGAAGTAGTCATTTCCAAGAATGATTTGTTGAGAAGTACGATTTTTCATTGCTACTATCTCTGTTTTCCTTCTCACATTTCCTTCAGGGTGTGTAAATATCATGTTGGTGTATGATATTCCCAAAGGGTAAATTTTATTACTTGAGCTACTGAATTTCACACATTATATCGGTAATAGATGGTTTTTCAATTGGGGAAGTATGACTTGAAGGTAGTCCTTGCCTACATGTGTGCAAAGTGCTCCTGTTTCCAAATCTACTTTAGCCTCTACATCATTCATCAATATTGATGTGATAAAATATGCTCCAGAAGTGTAACCTTTGCCTCTATGAGGTTTAGTGTTACATATTTTGGCCTCTTGGATATTGTTCAGGTTTCAGAAATCTTCACTATATTGTGGCAAGTGAGTATGGACTTCAGTGACTTCAAAAAAGGCTGTGATGTTCTCAATAGAATGTTCCTCTGATGGTGTTTCCTCAGAGATTGCAGCATCTTGGTCAGATTCTTCTTTCTCTTCTGAACCCTGAAGATCTTGAATGACTTGAGCTTCATCAATTTTTATATTTTTGGTACAAGTTCTGGCTAAATTTGAGGTGCTTCCACATTTGCGGAGCTTTACAGAAGGTCTTTCAGGTCTTCTATCCTCTCTAGAAGTATTTGGGAGACTCTTGGAATCTATAGGGCTTCTAGTACAGGGATTACTTATTCTTGTCCCAGTAATGATATCTTCCATTGCATTGATATAGTCTTCTGTTGAGCAGTGCTCTACACATCTGCACTTGATAGCATATTATACTTCTCCTGCAAATTTCCTCTCAATTTTCATATAAATCATTGAGTCAGACATATCTGGTTGTAAAGCAGATAATCTGTCTCTTTATTGGAGGAACCAAGTTAGTGGTTTATCTTTTTATGAGTTAAAAATTGAACTTTCAAAATAAATTTCAATTTTAAATATTTAGGAATTGTTGGCCCACTTGGTGACTTCTCAGATTTCTACAAAAGCCAATCATTTTTTCCATGTTCTTGTCTCATCTTGTAAAACCACTTCTTTGCACTTCTGGTAAACAAGGAGTGCAATTTGGCCACTATTATTGTGTCAGGTATGTGAAAATATTCCTGAAACATATGAATTGTTCTTATGAACTCAATATGATTATATTCTCCTTCACCAGAGAATTTTTGCCATTCTCTTGGTCTGGAACTATCCTTTTCAGAAATTTCATTTTATCCTAGAAAAGGTCTCAGACTTTCTTTCACAGAAAATTTTCCTTCTGTTAAAGGTGTGTAATGTCTTGGCATATGTGAATTACGCTCATAATTTTTATGAATTTGATCTACATGTGCAATTATTTCATCTTATAATTTCTTCCTTTCACTGTCACTTCTTTCCAGATGTGTGTCAAAATGATTTGTGTTATCAATTATTTCTAAAAAATTATCTTTCAGAGTTTTATGTTGGTCATCAACTTTATCACAGGAAAGATTATCCAATTAATCATTTTGTACCTCACATTCACTCTCAATTGTGTCACACGTATTAGAAATTGACTCCATTCTTACAGTTGTAGCTTCACACCATTCAGTAAAATATCTGTCATTTTTTCTCAAGTAATTAATATTTTGTCAATTTATTTAATTATTTATCAAAATTGTTAAGTTTATAATCAATAATGGATTTAATATGTTGAATTTCATCCATCCTTTGTGCAGAAAGGTCCTGTCAATTATTTCTTGTTCCTTGGCTGTGAACTCCATAAGAGTCCTGGCCATTTTGAGCACACTTTCCACATCTGAAGGCTCCAATTTGGGGATACTGTACCCTTGTGGGTAAGGTATGTGCCAAATGGATTTTCTTTTCCCCTTTCCTTGACTTTTGTTGGGACCTCTCTTCTTCTTCTGAGGTCCTTTGGGCTTTTCATTGGGGATTTCTAGAGCTTGTTTTGAGCTTGTTGATGCTACTGGTCCTTCTTTCTCCAATGCTGGGGTTATTTATAATTACTTCTTCTGGTCTACTGATAAAAGACTTTGGTTATTCAACCAATTCTTTATTTTTTTGACCTTGTCTTTGAAAGGAAATGGGATCCAACCTCCTAAGAGCTTTATGGTCTTCTCCTGACTCAGAAAGCTCTTCATGTGTAAGTAGGAGTTCCTTTCCCCTTTCCAAATGCTTGCAAAAATTTCCCATTTCTGTTCCTTGGCTGCTATGTACCAATTTTTCTACTGGTACTGAGATATTTCTACGTCTGCCACTTGGAAATGGTTTAACCCTCAAAAAATTACCTTTAATAAGTTTGGGATCAGAGTTAATGTCAAATTTTGTTTGTATAGACCTTGAGGAATGGGGGCAACTCTGCATCCTCCAAATTTGCCTTTTTTGAGGAAGGCCTGCTAGGTCTTGCCCTGGTCTTGCCTCTCCCTTGTCCATATCTATCCATATGGACTGAATAGTTCCTTCCATTTCTGGTATGCACCATTTTAATGTCAATTTTAGAGAAAATTGATAATAAAGACAAAGAAAACACACCTTTTTGTTGTTTCTTGGATAGCCCTGCTTGAAATAAAGTGCCTCTTTTGGAAATTAGGACTCCAATACTCTCCTTGGATTCTGGACTGGTAATATATTTTTCACTGAGCTGATTATCAGCTGAAATATATTTGATTCAAGACACTAGAGAAAATTATAAAAGAGAAAAATTATTTTTTATACTTTTGAAATATTTTTGAAGCTTTTCATAAGCTTATTATTTCTTTAAATATTGAAAATTTATTCTTTTTGAAGAAAAAGAATCAAAATTTAGTATTTTTAATCAAAGAATGATTCAAATTAACTCAAATAAGCATTTTATAAGCTCTTTTATGTAAAGAGGCCATGTGTAAAACATGATGAAATTGCCCCAAATTCCTCATTAAAAAATATTTTAAGACAATTTCACAAAATAAAAATAATTTAGATCAAAATGGAAGAAAAAAAAATTTAATTAAGATATTTGAGAGATTAAGAATATATTGATTATGGGTACAAGGTTCAAAAATGTGGCCAGGCCCCCAAATGTAAGATGTTTCTATGAAACCCTTAATGATATTACTATGAATCAGGAGCACTGTTACTGCTCTTATGAAATGTAAAGAATGAATTTATTATAACCCCAAATAAATAATCAATTTCTCAATTATTTCTTTTAATTTTTATACACTACTAGTGAGTATAAAAGTAAGAAGTAATTGCCTACTAGAATCAATTACAAGAAGTATTAAGAATAAAACTACTTTATTAAAACAATATGAAGCTGTGTTAATTTATAATTATAATCATTTGAGAAAACTACACACTAGAGAAAAATTTAAGAATTAAGATAAAACACTCACTAATACTCCAATAATACCTAGAAAAGAATTGGTAGAGTGATTTGACAGATTATTTGTGGATTCAAATGATAAAAATTGATTTATAGAAGTAATGAAAAAAAACATAACAGTTAAGAACTATTAATAATAGTGTATTTATTTGATCTCAGGTCTCTCTGATTTATTCTGAAAGAATCAACTAATAATTACTTGTTGGCACTAATGATATAATTGAATAATAAAATGATTTGAAAAAAAAGCAAGAGGAGGCCTCTTTTAAGTTGAAAAAAGCTGACATAGGTGTGCCATGGAGCAAAATGAAAAACCAATTAGTGAGAAACCATTTATCTTATTTGGATTACTGATTACATTGCATGTTGTCATGTAAGATTATCATAATTACTCCATTAAGTCATTTTACATGGCTACCAACCCATTTATTGTTAAGAAATAAAGGATTGAGAACTGTAAATATTCTTTTATTCAAAAATGAAAATTGTTTTCTCAAATTCCTCAATTTTATTGGAAATGGAATCACAGGTTGTATTTTATGTCATTTTTTGAAGATTCAGTGTTTGACATGGAATCATCAAAAATGGAATGTAAGTAAAAAATTTGATTTTAATTATGAAGTAATAATTCCTTTTGTTCTTATATGGATAATCCCTTTCTACATTAGGCCTTGAAGTTTCAGAGGGATTAATTAGGAACTTTATTTTGAATAGATTTTTTGAAGTTTTTACCTTATTTCTACATAGAAAAGCAAATAGCACAGTAATAACTGGTTTCCCTGAGATAAATCCATAGACACTAGTAGAAAAAGGGCTTTAAGTAATATTTCAAATTTTATCCATGGAAAATGATTAATAATTGCCATGGTTACTGGAGTCAGAGCTGCTCATTACCTCCTTGTCATGTCAAAATAGCAGCTTATTTTCTATTTTTACATGATTTAATGAGACTTTAACTTGGTAACCAAGTTCCCCAAAGCTTTCAATAGACTAATTGGGCAATGATCGGCCATGTATCACAGCTTTAGGGCTATTAACACCTCAGAGGCCTCAGAAGCTGGGTACCCCAGCTCTCTTTGATGTCTTTTGTTCCCCTTAGCTATTTTCATATCAAAAATAGTAATTCAGGCTTCAAGACTGAAATCCATCATGGGTGTATCAAAACTGTATTTAAGAATAATGTAGTTTTAAGCTCCATAAACATGCATAATGCTAGTCTTAGTGTATATGTAACGTGGGATTTCCCACATTCCCATCATTTTCGCGTGAAATAGAGAAAGAAATATTTGACAATTATTTTATGTGCTATTGATGATGTAGTGTTGAAGTATTTTCCATATTACCACCTCATAGAGTTAATTGAATCTTATTAACTATATGGAGCTACCCTAGGTAAAGTTGTCAGCCTGTGACTCAAAACCAGAGCACAAGCATGACAGCTAAAATACCATAAACCAATGGTATAGCCAAAATACCACCAAAATATGGAACTGAGATAAATTATCTCAAAAGGTATCAAAAGAAAGAGGAAACTCACCTCTTTCTGAAAATATAAGTCCCATCACCATAGGACAAGAAATAACAAAGTTATTGCTAAGCATAAACCTTAATTTTCACCTCTCATCTAAAATCTAGAAGGAGAGGCTTAACCCCATCAAATGGGTATTCAAAATGAAGCTCTAAGCCAGGACTATCTAATGGTGCTAGCCAAACTGAGCTAGCACCAGTATTACTTGAGTTATGGTCAAATTCAGACCAAATAAGGGTGAACAAAACATTCACCTCTCATCTAACTTTTACAGTTTTAGTGTGAGATACCTAAAGTGGGGTCTTTTTGGAAAGAGAACAATCAGGGCTATCTGATGGTGCCATCCATTTTCTCATAGCTCAACTACAACAGAAGTTATTGGCCAAACAAGCTTAATACAGCTTTTGCCCAGACCACGCCAATGTACAAAAATACTTGTACATGGGATAACTTTGTCATATTTAATGATAACCATGTCAAGTTGGGTACCATTGTGTAGAGCTCATACAGAGCTATTCAATGAACCAACTTTGAGCTTGATATCTCAAAGACTGACAGAGTTATGACCATTTTAAGGTCAAAATCCCACCCGCTGTCAGATACAGCCTTCCCATGGGATAATATCCCATAACCATGAATATGAGGTGTCAAATAGACAAAGAAGCATGTTTTTACTTCAATACCTCATATGTCAGTCAATACTGGGGTCCCATACAGTTTCTGTACAGCATTCTACGCGTCATACACGTCAGAATCAGGCTGTGAGGTCCCCAGATGAAAATTTTCACCCTGTATTGGTGAAATCCGCCCAGATGTGGTTTCAAAACCACATCTGAGCCCAATACAGAGTATACAGGCTGTTTGCAAACCACAAGCCTGTCATAGAGAGTGAAAAATCTTCACTTCCTCTATGTGCAAAGGTCTAGCAGCCTTTCCACCTCAATTTCAGGATAAAAGGAGGGCTTTTCACAGCCAAAAACCTTTCCTCATCCTGCTCTTGAATAACCTACGTAGTAAACTGTCAAAAACAGTTTTACTCTTGGTTAATAATCAGGTATAATTATAAACTTAATTATTGTAGTCTTTATTATTGTAACCCAACAGATAAAACTGCACCCAGGGCTTTCAGCAGCGCTCACCACCACTATATTTCCATAGTAAAGCCCTTAAAATCTCAATTCAATCATCTTTTATCAACCTTTTATCTTTAAAAATCTATTTTTTACCATGTCACAGTCATAGTTTTAGTTGTAAATAGCCTTATTACCTCTTCAACATAGACTCAGCCTGACAAAAGTGTTGTGTAGAATCCAAATCTGGCCTTAAGTCCATGGACTTACTTGCTCACAAAAAAGCTGTAAATCTTTTGTAGAATAAAAAATGAATAATTTTGAATATATTACTGAGTTATTAGTTATAAATAGTTGATAATGTATTTTTGAATTGATTGTGGCCTATTTGGGTATGGAAAATATCCTTCAAGACTCACAAGGAGTCTTGAAGTGGCCTATTTCTGGGGCTCTTGGTCTTGGTAGAGTCAAGGATTTTCATCTTATAACACATGTCACAATAGTGGCAGAATCCCAATTTCCATTATTAGTCCTAATAAATCCACTTGAATTTATAAGAGGTTGGTCATGCAGCAACTGATAAGAATATCACAAAAATGCTAGAAGACTTCTTGCAGATCATAGTCTTAATCCTCCTCCAATTGATGACAGGTGAGGACAGGTAAAGGCAGGGAATAAAAGCTGTAAGTTAAATTAAAATTAGACATATGTGGAACAGTATATTCATCAAGAGCTTTGAAAAGGTACAAGAATTCCTTGATAGAAGGGCATGAGAAGGTGCATCATTGTGGATGCCTAGATTGTAAAAATTGTCATTAGGAATAAAGAACCTTTCAGATATCACAATTCTTATTATAAAGGATCACTGTATCTCCTGAATTCTCTCCTCTTTAAATTGAAAGTAATTTGGATTTCTGAGATCTCAAAGAATTAATTTTTTCAGAATAAAAGTTATTTCAATCTTATTCACCTTTTATTTATCCTTAATGTCCCTTATTGATGTATTCACAGACATATTTCTCAAATTATTAAGCATTTTTTTTATCTTTGAAAAAGTATCCCAGACTGATCCCACCACTCTTCTGCTTTATGGTATGAAAAATAGACAAAACATTTGGTGGGGTAACCTCATTATCATATACTCCTAAGTTTTTCTTCATCCATCTTGGAATTCTTTTCATGTGGTAAATGTATATACACCTTCTGTACAAAACGTCAGAAACTATAAAAAGCCAATTTTTTATTTGACAAGACCTCACTGGGAATTTAAGACCTATTCCTTAGCTCATAATCTCATTCAGGAGCCACAATTCTCAGACAAAAGTATACACCCAGAACCTATGTTCCAGTATCAATTCAGACTACAGTTTCCTTTCCATATTACCTAAGCTTCTTTTGTATGTTTTTCATCATGAAAGTATATTATTCATTTCCAATTGGAGATTTCCTTTTCTCTAAACAATAAATCTCTTGATAAGGAAGAGAAAACAAATCCACTTTACATTCTCAAGATTTTGGCTTTCATTCCTCTTAATTCCCACCAGATGATAGTAGCCCTTTATCTCTTTTCAATTACATTGAATTTACCTCATTTAATTTCAAAATATCTTACATTTGGAAATGATATACCTTTTTCATAAAATTTCATGAAAAGGCCCCATTATGATTCTCATGAAAAGATTAAAAGGGACTGTGGCTATGGTTTTTGGAAAAATACTTCTGTGTCACAGGCTTTTGGATTTTCTGAAAGAAGCTCAGTAATTGATATCATGAGAATAGTATTGTGAAACTGACTCAGAAAACTAATTATATATATAATCAAAGCTCTGATGTTTTTTTCAGAATACAAACCTTTTGTGACATATTTCCCTGCGATTATATTTTCCCTCTTCTTTCCATGTCTCACAAATACTCCTGTTTCTTTGTTAGTTTTAATCATTGAAACCATACTATGAATAAGGGTTTGAATATTCGTTTGTGCTCTTACCTTTGAATATCAGTATTTTTAATTCTTGTGAAGCTATTTTAGGCCTGTGGAAAGAGCCATTAATGTATTTTTGGGTATAAAAGCACAAATATCAATTTTTGTAAGCAGTATTTAATAAAATGATGTTGACATATAAAAGTATCATATTGGCCCCTGCATTAATCACTTATGTGGAAAATATTAAATTTTCCTTTGAAACTGGGATCAAAATTATCAATGAACAAACCCTCAGCTTCTAGCCCATAGAAAATGTAATAACCCATTATAGTTAAAAAAATGATCTTCTGCATTTTTTGTAGCTATTGATAGGGGTAAAGGTTTGTCCAGTTTCCTTAAATTAGAGAATTAAGATAAATTCTCAGTGATTTAGTTAGTGCTTCCAGTATAAAATAACATAAACATTACATTTTACTCAAAATCAGCCTGAAACAGGCTCATTAGATCCTTTGCCTCTCCCATGTATTAAAATATGAGGCTAATCGGTAATATGGGTTGCTTATGATGGTTTAGTTGGTATATATTGAGCCTTTTAGGCATTATACTTGAGGATTTCTCACTATTAAATTTTTTTGACTGTTTGTTTTCTCATAAATTTTTGATTCCATAATTAGGTGAAATTCCCCAAATTTACCACCACTGTGATAGCAATGGTCTCTTCTATTTCTGGTGTTTCTGAATATTAAATTTATCAGGACATTCCATTGAGAAGTGACCAAACATTCCATATAGAAAATCCTTAATCACATCACATAGGGAACTGTGTTAACCCTTAACTTGAGATCAACCTTTTCTAAGTTCCTGTGAGCCTTAGAGGTATTTTCATATACCCAAAAGACCACAAACAAAAGGTTAATATACAAACATAAATAAAATGAATTTATTTATATTTTTAAAATAAAAATTAAAATATAAATATGAATTTATATACAACATCAAAAATTAAATTATAATTTAAAAATAAAAATACATCAAATTTTAAAATTGTAAAAACACATTTTTACTTGGAAAAATTAAGTAAAAATGAATTTTCAACAAAATTACCCAAAATAAAATAATTTTGGAAAAAGGTTAAATGAAATTTATCATAACTTTTTATTTAACAAGTAAACATATGAAATTTATTTCACCATTGGATTTCTTATAAAAAATTAGGTGGGGTCACCTCTTAGTGAAATTTCTGTAACTCAACTTTAAATAAGCTTAAATTAAGTTTTTTGTATTTTCTGTATGAAAGTTGAAAATACTCAAAGCCTTTTTTTAATTCACATCACATTTAGTGTTAATCATCAATTTTTGTGTTAAAATTGAGGTGTTGTGTATAGTTTAGAAGTTATGAGGAATTGAAGTATTTTCAATTGAATTCAATTGAATTGTCAAAATGTGCGCGTGTATTACATAAGTGAACTTGTGTTTACATGTGAGGTGTCAATTGTTACAGTAGTTTACTGTAAAACTCAATTGAATTACATATGTAAATTGTAAGTATAATAAATGATGAGGAATTAAAGGAAAAAATAAATTGGAAAGATTAAATTTGGGGGGGGACAGGAACTCTAGCTCTAAGGGGGAGCCAGACCCCCAAAATCCTTGTTAACAGGCATGAGATGTCAAAATCTACGCAAAAGTTCATGACTTTTGGCCTACAATTGAGTCACAGGGTCTGTGACTCAATTGATGATGAGGTTTTGATACCAACCAGGGCAGTTTTAACTGTTGCCAAGAGGGTAAAACTACCCTTAAGATAAAACCATCTTATTAAAAACAGCTTTAACTGGTTTCTACGTCTCTTACACTCATCCTGACGTGTTTTGAAGGCTCTAGACCAGGTATTACTATAGTAATGGCTGTTTTAAGGGTCTAAAATGGCTAAAACCAGCCCTTTTTTGGTCTAAACCAGGGTTCAATGATGCCATAATTGGCTTTTCTGTTGTTAGAGTGTTTTCCACGACTTACAAGAGTAAATTTTACTTTTGGAGTAAGAAAATTTATGGCTATAAAAGAATGTCTTCTTTGCCCCACTTTTCTCTTCATGTTAGAGTCTTTTCCTTTTATAATTAGTTTAAACGCTGTTAAGCCAATCAACAAAAGATTCCAACCACCCTTTTAATATCATTTTGAACCTTTTAAACATATTAAAAAATTATTATAATTAATCATTTTTACCCCTGAACCACCCCAAAAGTGAACTAAAGCATCTTCCATCACTGTTAAACTGTGTCACTTTGTTTCCAAATTGGCTCTGGTCACTTTTGGGTGTGTTTTCTCTTTAAATATCTTTTTAAAGACTTTGTTCTTGAATTAATTTCTTGCAGTTCTTTGCTCAATCAATTCCAATTGAAATTGCTCTTGAAGAAAATTCTTTTGTAGACTTAAATATCTCTTGTAGAGTATTTTTGGATAAATCTTTATTGTTGATAAAACAATAAATTTTCATTATATTATTGTTTTATACTTACAAAGTTAAAAGCAATAAAATTGGCAAGTTTTCTCTTTGAAAATACTATTTCTTACTATTTTTAAATAATTTTACCTTATACAAATTTTGAGGACAGGAAAAGTACTTGATATTTTATCAAAGTTTCATATCCACACCTTACAATTCCTCAGGCTGTTGAAAGCCACTCTTCTTACCGTTTCTTAAATTAGGGATGGTTTTAAAGCCAAGGATTTTTGAAAAAATAAGACCAGTTTTCTAAAGAATTTGTTAAATTTCAGTATGGTAGTGTTTAGGGACATTGTGATTTCAAGTCTTTCCATCACATATTCAGAAATATCATTTCTCTTTATGCCATGTTGAAGGATGAGTGACTTGATTTTTTGTAATCTAATTTTTAGAAATCTAGCTTTAAGTATCTATTGGAATCCCACATTTTGTATCCATAATTGAAAGACATTTCATTTAGATCTATATACATATTGAGATTTTTTCATTCCATGAGCTACACTGCTTGATTTGGGATGAAAAATTTATCGCAAAAAGATTCTTATAGTCAATATCAAGGAATGAAGGGAAGTACTTATTACTGAAGAACGTCTATTAATTGGCAAAGAATTATCCCCTGTAGCTCTTTTTGTCTCTAGTTAGGTTTGTTCCAGTTAGATACATGAGATATAAGCTTGTTTTATTCAATAATAATAGCTTTAGCTTGGGAGATAAGACTTCTTATATGTGGCCATTTATCACTCCCATAAGTTCTTTCGCTGTCTCTTTCATGTTTCAGTGAAAGTGACTCTAGTTTTCTTCTTTGAAGTTGGTATGGTGGCCGAAAAAAGTGTAGAATTCAAGAAATTTGTCACAAGGGTAACACCTTCAAATGTAATCAGATTTATCTCAGAAAAATAAATATGTGAGGATATGGAGGAGAATCAACGAGTTCTTATTTTTTTGGTTTTTTATCTTGGTAGAGATAAGGTAAAAGAAAGTAAAATATAAATAAATAATAAAGAATTCGATAGGGGCCTACGCGGAAAAAATGTATTAAAGGCCCATAAGCTTTGTCGGAGATTATATTATGCTTTTCAGTTATGAAGGCAAAGATTGTATTTTCTCCCACATTTTCATAGAACACGTTGGTCACTTATTCTATTTACAAAGACATAATTATAGCTTCATGGCGAGTAGATTTGGAATGGTCTTCCAGTATTTGAAATAACTTCAATAATTATATGTATCTACAGTTTTTTTCAATTATCAATTTAAAAATGTGTCTTGTAAATTAATTTTATGGTTTGTGAAATACATTATTATAATTCAAAACGCTTTTTAGCATTAAGAATAAAATGACAAACGATTATATCATGTTTGTCGAGAAATTTGATGGTGAATTATCGTCATTTTATTCTTTGAAGTTCTCAAATTGAATGAAATTTTGAGCTCGGAGTTATTTTTTTCATTTATAATTTATCTCACAACCAAACTTTTTTTAAAAAATAAAACATTTAAATCAAATTGATTCATATAGCCTTCTTATTAATTCAATAATCTATCAAAAAAGTCTCCTTTCAAATTCTAATATATTGATTTTCTCACACATTTCCCTCTGAAATAAATTAAATCTTCAAAACAAATCTCTAGTTTAATTCATTCCATTTTCATTTAAATTAAAATTATGTATTTAAGTCGAATTCAGTCTCACATTAAATAAAAAGCCTTATTTTATTCTCTGGCTCGCTAATTAAATTTGACTCCTTGGTGTTATATGGCTTTTCTTTGTATTTCTGCTATCTTCTCAAAATTAGGCTTAATTTACTGATCTATTTTTAACTACTATTTTTATTTAGAGATTTCAAATTAAAACAAATCTTTTTATTTCTTATTTTTTTTACTGAAATTTTTTTCATTTTTTTCTTTTCAGGGTTGCTAAATTTTCAATAATATTTTTATTTATTCTAATTGATCATTCTGGAAATATCAAAAAACTGATCATTAGCAAAAAACCTTTGATCACCATAATAATTAAATTATATTAATCACCTTCATAATCTCTTTTATGGGAATATTTATCTTTATAATAATTTCCTTCATAATATTTATCATCCTCATCTTAATCATCTTCATTTTTATTATCTCTGTTATATTATATTTGATTATTCCTCATAGAATAACACATGGAATAAAAACAATTTCTAATTTTTGTATCATACTTTTTCAATAAAATTATTATCAAAAAGGATTAAAAGTTAATTTGTTATCATTTGAAAATACTACATAGGAAACTTCCCATCACATTCCAAATTTATACAAAATTCCTTATATTATCTCATTTGTTTTATAAAATAATTATATTTAGTCTATATCATTTCATTTTTAATTTTAATTAATTCTTTTCTTTCATAATTATTCATAGTGGCTAATAAATTTGTTTTTATTTCTCTTGTTTTAGAGGTGGATTTTTGGTTTGTTTTTGGAATTATTACTCAGCCGGGCAGTTGATCTTAACCAGCATATTCCCAAGGACTTAATCTCTAAGAAATAATATATTGAAGATTATTTTATGAAAAAAGAATCAAACTCTCTTTCATATACCTTCATGGTCTAAAACTATCCATTTTAAGTGAATAATTCCTAAGTAGACAAAGAAAATTATGATTATTCAAAACTTATCTTTTCTCATGAAATCCATCTATCTGAACAAAGCCAAATGATGCGATTAGAAATACTATAAGAAAAATATTTCAATCAAGATAAAAGATTTCGTATTCACTTGATTATACAAATAAAATATTCAATATATCCTATTTATAAAGAAAATTATTAAATTTCTTCCTTGTTAAAGCTTCCTCCTACATCACCTATTCACATTTATACATCATTTTGGACAAAAAAAAACAGAAATAATTCCCAATATTAACTTCTAAAATTGATTCTTTTTCTAATCCATCTTCAAAATTCCAAAATCTTAATCAAGTTCTCAAAAACAGAGAGCCAATTTAATCTCAAAAACAATTCTTATCTTGTGTAATGACTGGAAGTGGATTCCATCAAGAATCAGATTATGGTAGATATTCAGGTGTTTAAGCTAGAAGAAATGGATTCAACTTGGGTATCATTCATTCAAAATAACCAATATTGGAATCAATCATATTCCTATTATCCATTTATTAAAATAAAAATTCTTCATCTTTTCAATAAATAAGTCCAAGAAAATTCAAAAATCATTAACAAAGCTTAGCTCCCCAGCGTTAGTAGGTTAGATAGGAATTAAAAAAAAGAATATAATTCACAAATATTTTACCAATTTAATGGTTACTATGGATTAATTCCTCAATAAAAACCATGTTTATTTTAATAATTCCAATTATTGAGATTATTCAATTCTAACTTCTATCAACAAATTTAATTTCACTATAATTCCTCCTTTATTTTTTCCAGCTTGCCACAGTATCAAATTTTTAAAATTAAAGTTTGAGATTTATTTATCCAGAAAACCTTGTATAATGGAAATCCTCTGAGAAGATAAGAAATAATTTGATATACATAAGATCCATCAGAACACATGTTAAAGCATCCAGAAACCACCTATTTTAGAGCTTAATCTCAGGTAAATGAAAATTTGGTCAGTTTTGGTAAAATATATCAGAATTTATCACTTAAATAAATAAATGAAAGTTACTCTAAGAATGGGATAATAATTTCCAGTTTTCTAAAAGGTTCAAATCTTTTGCATTATACTGTGATTGTTCTTATGAATTCTTAATTTCTATATTATTTTCTTTAAATTCTCATAGAAGGAATTAGATTGAGAGAAATTGTTTTATCCAGTTTTAATTCCTTTTTATTTTCTTTCAAGAAAGTTCATTTAAAAATAAAAATTGAAAAATTTCATTTGAGAAAATATTTCATTGATTTATTTTTAACTACTTGAAAGCTATTGAATTAAATATATAATAAATGCTTATCAATTAAAATAAACTACATAACAAAAATTCAAGAAATAATTATTCCTTATTTTGGTACCAAGTGAAGCTGAAAGCCTAAATATTTCTATGGTTATTCGAATTTGAATTAAGATTCTTAAAATTATTAAAATGTTTTAACTCTTTTACTTAATATTACTAATACCATCAATTTAATTAATCTTCTATTTCTTCTAATTAATTGGGTAAGGAAACACAGATTGGAACCCAGTTTTAAAAAATTCACCTCATTTTCACTAAAGATTTGGTTTCGCTTTTCCCTCAATTATTATTAGCACCATCAAAAAATTCATACATGATTTCCAAGTAAGCCCCTTTATCTTGGAGAAAAACTATCAGAAATTTTATCAGACATTTTTTTTATTAAATTTACTACATATGATTTAAAATCTATGGTGATCATGCATGGGCTGAGCTGGTCCCAATAGTGAATAATTTTACTTTGAGAAGAAAAATTTAGGGAAGTTCAAAATTTTGAGGTTCTAATAAACACTTAATTTATGGAGTGAACCAATAAATACAGAATGAACTCTTATGAACTCTTTGTTTATAAAACTAGCTAACTGGACAGATGTTGAGTACCTATAAGCTCATTTCAATTATAATTAAATAAGGGTGATGGTAAACACATGTAAGCCCTTACGTGTTTTTACCAATTTATGTCCAAAACACATAATTTTATGGTAAAAACATTTAAGTGCCTTATTCCTTTAAAAATAATTTCCTCAGCCTCAGTTTTTAGAATTTTTATAATTTTTTCTGACATGGGATGTGAAGGTCCCCAAATTTTTTCAATTTTTTTTTTTGCCCAATTTCTCTATTTTGGCCAATTTGGCAAAATGGCCTATTTTTTTAAAAAAAATTCATTAAAAATTCTCCCACTTATGAATTTCCAATTTTTTTTATAATGAAGAGGAAAGCCTTGAGAATAAAAGACCAGAAACCCAAAATTTTGACATTTTTTTTGTCAGGACAATTGTAGGCCCAAAAAAGTCCTTTTTTTATGTTTTTTTGTTCATTTTTGTGAGTGAATTTAAAATTCCATTTCTGAAATTAATTTAATTGAAAATTTACTTCATTACATCATTGGAAGTTAAAAATTCCATTTGTGGCATTAGAAGTGCCATTTATGGTATTAAAAGTGCCATTTATGGTATTAAAAGTGCCACAAATGACATATAGATGCCATTTATGGCCATAACATTGGAATAACTGACAAAGCCTCAGAAGATACCAAAAGATTAGACATACCATTTTTTACATAAAAATCAGGACTTCCTGTCTTTTGGTGGTTTTTGAGGTAAGGGAACTACCCTACTACACATAATTCCCACTTAATCTGTAAACCCTTCATATTTAATTACTCCTTCTATCTAAATTTATTGATTTAATCTTTACAATAAATGAAATTTTTCTTAAGCTTCAATAATTCTGACATGAAAAATTTGTTATATGAAACAATTTCTGCATGGCTGATCCCAAAATATCAATTTAATTTTCTTGAATTCTGTCCCATTCCTTTTATATCAAAATTGTTCAAATTTAGCTCCCAATTTGATATACCTCTCTTGTTGATTTAACATAGAGGAATAATAAAGCACTCAAGAATTTGCAACCATAATGATTAGTTTTCAAAAAAAATAAATTGTTTTTCTTTATAATTTCTTGACATTTTTTGAAGAATTGCTAATGATATAATCCAGCTTATAGATATATGGTGAGAAAGCTATTTTCCTTCCATTTAAATATCTTCATTCACAGATATGATTTAAGATTAATATATTATCTTCCAGTTCTAAATCAAGATTACTTTTGAATTATATTTCAATATGATTGATAAGTGGCCTTGATTATGAGAGCTTGTGGGCTTTGAGGCTGTATTTGGAATTGAAAAGGGGGGAGAGAGAAAAATTCACTGAGATGATGATTATAAAAGAGCTTGAACTTTTTTAAGTAAATTATTTTGTTGGAAAATGCTGGATTTCCAAAAAATAAAGCATCATTTGGCATAATTTAAATCAGGATTTGGAACCTTGAAATACCACATTTTTTGAGGTATTTTATTCCTGATATCCCAGAATTTGAATTTGGGATTTTTTTCCAAAATAAATTCAAGATTTTTAATTTTGGATTTTCTAAGTTTGACACGCCCTGACACAACCCTTTTTTCTATAAAACTAAAAGTTATTCAGTTCTTGAAGTTTTTCTATTATTTCTAAGATTCATTAATAATTATATATTAGCTAAACTATTATTTATTAGATTACCTTCAAGTACCTTAAAGATACCTATTATAATTATTTAGAATTATAATCATAAGAATAAATGATATTTTAAACTGAAATTTTCATTCTTTTGCTATTTACTTCAATAAAAATGATTTATCAATTGAATCTAGAAGCTTTTATTTTTAAGCAAAAACTGAGTATTATGTTGATTGCAATTATTGTGTCTAAATCAATAATAATATTTTTTAAATTTGAATAATAAATTTTCCTCTATATATTTTAATGAATTTTTTTGTTCTATTTGATGATTCAAAGAAAGGTTCAAGGCCTATAACTATTATTATTTGAGAAATAATTTGATATCACATGAAAATTCTTTGATATAATATAGAAAATTATTCAATATAATATAAAAAATCTATATAATATAATATTCAAGATCATTTCAATGACCATAAAAAATGGTATAATCTCTTTAATTTTAATTGAACATGAAAAAAATGGTTCTTTGGTCTCAAAAATGATTTTCCCACAAGAAATTATAAAAATTCAATTCATTTTAAATTTCTCGGAATCATTTTAATTTAAACAATAATTAAATACAGTAATTTTAAATTAATATCTAAAATCGTTTATGATGCGAAAATTTGGAGAAACCATTTTTCTCTTTTTTATTAAATCTTTTTTTCTTTTCAATTTTAAAAACATAAAAATATCATGAAATGAGATTCAAGGCAAACCATGAATCTATAATTACAAAAAATTAGATATTCATATTTCACTTAATTTTGATTATTCAAGATTTAGTTTATTAAAATTACATTAACATCAGCACTTTATTGGAATTCAATGGAATACAAACCTATTCAATTCAAATATGCATTTTATTGAAAGGTGTGTGCTGGTGAAATAATTTAAAGGTGCAATTCTTCATGACAGAAATAACAATTTTGTTCATTTACTTATCTTTCCTTTTATATTTCTATAATAAACTATCAATATTATTGCTCATTCAAAATTGAAAATACAGGATTTGTCATTTTTAATCAAAAAAGAAATTTCTAATTCCAACATTTTCATACTTACAAAAATTTCAAATTATAAAAAAATATCAAAATGGCCTACAAAAAAAAAGATTTTTGATTAATTTTAAGAGGTTGAAGTATTAATACTAACTAAATTTCTCATTAATTTGAAAGAATAACTATGAACTAAATCATATAATTAAAACTGAGATTTTCTATTTTATTCTTATATATTTTTATATCTAAATGATAAATATTTTTAAAATATCATTCTTAGTTTATTTTTTTTTCAAAAACAAAAATTTGAGATTTAGAATTTCATAAAAAGTCAAAAATAAAAAACAAAGAAAAATCCCTGCAAAACAAACTTATTAAAAATTTGAGATTATACATAACAATGCAAAAAAATCAAAAAAAGAAAAGAAAAAGAAAAGGAAGAAAAAACTTATGTAAGTTTATCAATCTTCATATATTTTAAAAGAAATGAACATTTTCAAAAATTAATTTTTTCCATTTAATTAATTGACAATTAAGATTTGATTTCTAAGTATTTTAAATAAAATTAATAAGCTCAAGTTGTTTAATATTTTCTTATTATTATTAAATTGATATTTAATTCTACTTTTAAAATTATAAAATTCAATGATTATTATTTTTTCTTTTTTTTTTTTTTGGGGGGGGGGGAGGGGCTCTATCGACTAGTCATGGCTTCAATTGTTTATGATTAACAAATTTCTCTCACTCTCAAGCTTCATAAAATTTTCAAATCATAGTTCAACTGTTTCTTAAAAGCTTATGAATTTTTGATAGATCACATTTTCTTATTATAGGTTTTGGGAAGGTTAAAATTTCAAATAGGGAATACTTATTTCAACCCATACCTTAACTTAATAAATATTAAGGAGTTTTTTTCAAAAAAAGAAAGTTTTACCTGCCCAAACCCATCATATCAATTCATGCTTGTCTAAAAATTTCATATACTCTAATTGTAAAAAAATGGAAAGTTTGGGGAAAATCTTAGGGGGTTGTTGAGGTAAAAAACTGATCTTGTGGAATTGTTGGGCATGGGGTTCTTGCGGACAACAGGTTTATGGGTTTCAGGTTTTCTTTGTTACTGACCTATTCTTGCGCATGATTCTTTCAAAGTTTTGTAACTCGTTGCTTGAATGACCCAGTACAATAGCCTGAGTGAAGGCAAGCTAACTCATTTGTCTAGTTCTATGCAGGATTTTCATAAAACATTTATATTGGCGATCCCAATTATCTTTTTGGTTACATAATGCGAGTTCAACGTTTTTATTATCCAATTTTTGAATTGACAGAAATGCATGTCATTTTGATTTTTTCAATGAGACAGAAATACAACAAATTGAGCTCATGAAGAAAAAGAAAAACCTTCAACGCAATTTTTTATTATCGTGAAGGGTTTACAACCAAATAATGACCGTGAAAAAAATACACAATGTTCTTGTGTCTCGAAAAACACATATAATGTTCAAAATAATGTGAAAAATGTAACTCAGTGTTGAAAGAAAAGGTGCTTTCTTGATAAGCCTAATTGTTAAAGGATATGAGTATCAACTTGTCTTAAGAAGTGTTGAAATCTCTTCATGGAGTTTTATAGCCCTGTCGGCGGTGTCAATGAGCCCAGGTGTAGACTATCAAATGATAAAACAAAAAGTTAAGATAAAATTCGATGCAAGTCAAATTAATTATTTTTGTTTGACTTACTTCTATCAGGCTCAAAATATTTTTGTTTGCATCCGTATAGTCTTCTTGAATGCGCGTCATTTTGGGAAGCTCGGCTAATATGAAGAAAAAGCAAGGTTAGTAAAGGAAGTATGAGGCGTGTTATACACGACATTTAATGAGGAAATATGCAGATGGAAGTAATGTCAAAAAAAGGAATCTCCATAGATTTACCGTTTAGAACTTGCCATCTTTTAAAAGGATCAATTTTGCTTTCAGCTTGATGTTCTTCTTCAGCGCGTTCAGCCTCCTTGACACCATTTTGAAGATTTTCATTAGCTTTTTGAGCCGCTTCTTCGACCCTTTGAAGAATATGCGCAGCTAGATCTTTTCGCTTGCGAGTATTTCCAACAGCAGCATCATACAACGCGTACTGTTGGCGAATGACGCGTTCATTCAAGGCCGTATCACATGGTCTCGTAGGTGGTTGTTTGTCGTTTTTCTTTCTGTGATGTGATTTAGTAGCTGGCTTTTCAGCCATTCCATTCGGATGTCGAGATGAATCAGAAGTTGCGAATTCGGGTGATGGATCGATAGGCCTTCCTTCCACTAAAAAATTCTCTCGCATAAACTCTAGAGTATATTTCATAAAAACCTAAACGAACAAAAATAAATTTAAGTTATGAAGATTAAATAAGTATTAAGTAAAATCAAAGAATCGTTAGGAAATGTTTTATGACTCAAAAAGCAAGACATAACTGACATCTAATAGAATACTTTCAACCAATTTAGCATCCTCACTACCGATTTCAATTTGATTGTCTTGACAAGCTTTGATTGAATAATTTTTTAATTGATTCTTGAGCTTTTCAACAAAGTAATCATAATCTGATTGAACTTGAAATTTAATAAAACTATCATTGCCTCTTTCAGGAAGGGATCCCGAGGTTTGCATGCTGTTTTTGTTGGCGAGATCGAGGCTGCTGAAAAACAGGAATGGAAGGCTTTTCGAAAGATTGATTGATGTTTCCTAGTCGAGTGAGGTAGCTTTTGAGTCTCAATCGATTCCGAAAAATTTGAATAAAAGCAAGACAAAGATGTTGGAAGAGCTGAGTTCTGGAGGAAGACGAGTTATCAGGCTGGTGTGGAATTTATTGGGTGTGAAGGCAAATCCCAGATTAGCCTCAAATCAATGAACTACTCATAATCAAGGCAGTAAATTTTTATGATGATCAATTCAAAGATGATTAAGATCTCTTTCAAGACTTTTTAAGATCATAATACCATATTTTTCCATAAAATTAAGTCCTCAAAGCACTTTTTACTTGAATTTTGGCCTAAAAAATGATCTAAAAAGAGGATAATTGAGATAGCAAAGAGTAAAAAATAAGCAACAAAATGCTGCTTTGACAGTTTTATTGAAAAAAAAACTCTTCAAAGAGATAATATATACTTACAGGATTAATTATAGAAATATCTTCAGGTTATTTATAAAATAGTCTTCGTTAAAAAAACCAATGAATTTTATTTTTGGATTGAACTTAGGTCATCACTCTAGTTTTTTGAAAGTAAGTTTTATTTTTCTCAAGAGTTTTTCTTCCAATTCCAATTTTTTTGTTCAAATAAAAGATAAAAAAATTATAGAATTCAAGAGAGGAAATCAAGAAAAAAGATTCCATATTTTTGAGATTTATAGTGATCTAATATTATTTTTCAGATCCTTTTAAAAAAAGCCCAGAAGACTTGTATGTAATGATAAAGAATTTTAATAGACCTGCAGGATTATTAAATGAGCAAGACATGCTATTATTTATATCAGGAAAGTTCAAATGTCCAAAATCCTGAATTTTATTTATACAACATTTTGACAGAAATGTTGAATTAAAAACCTTGGCTTTTTTCTCAAAATCTCAAATTGTTTTAGCTAAGTTCCCTTGGGAGTTCACCCAAGTCCTCCTTGCAAAATCAAACAGGTGAAATCCAATTCTTTGATAAGTTGATTTTTTTATTTCTATTTATTTCATTCCCAAATAGTTAAAGATCATTTGTTTAATTTTAGAAATCACTATGCCATTCGAAGAATCATCAATTCAATCACACTCATCAAAAATGACAATAACACCTGATTCAAAATCATCAGGTCATTTGATAACTTCCAATCACTTGTGTATGATTAATTGGATTTCAGTGAAGTCCAACTTTTATTCTTGTTTTTGGAATATAAGGAACAACCTCCATTGATTGGCAACCCTCCTATAAACGAAAGGGATTTCACCAATTAGCAACCAAGGTGAATAAAAAGTCTTGCAATTGATTGGATCTTAGTGCAACCAACCTATTGTACATGAGTAATAGAGAATATAAAAGAAAAAATATATTCTTTCAAAATTCTCTTCAACAACAACTGAATTTGGAATTACTCCTGATGATCTTGAAAAGGGTATTGAAGCGATAGCTCAAAATATTGAGTCTATTTGTACCTGCTTCAAAGAAATGGATGTTCTACTTGGGAAACCTGTGGACTCCTTCAATGCACAGGATTAATCCTCTAGTTATGAAGTTCCACAAAAGTAATCAACCAATCTTCAAGAGGTAATCCAAATAAGTATTAAATAGATAGTGTATTTATATTAATTAATCATCTATGTATTAGGTTGATTCTATTGAAAGGAGAATGAGCAGGGCACCAGAGAACAATTTTTCCAATAGTAATATTGTTCCAGAATTAGAGATAATGGAGGAAAGTAGCCTTTTTTCTGAATCTGTAAGAATCGTTCATAAATAGAAATTTTTAGAATACTGAATCATCACCTTGACAGGCTGAAGATTTAAACAAAACTTCAGCATCAAAGGGTATTAAAAATAATAAGAATAATATGCATAGTCACTCCATGAAAGATACTGAACCCAATAATGATAATGAGAGAATAATTTAAAAATTAAAAAATCAAATGACCAGTACTTCAGGAATATCTTGTAATAATTTCAATATTTTTAGTGGGTCACACAAATCATCACACGATACAGTAGCACAAACATATATTCATTTACTGTATTCCCATAAACAACGTGAGTTCTTTCTTGAAATGATTGAATAGATATATATACAAGATCTGTTTTTAAAAATCTTCAGTACATGATATAAACCTCAATGCATGCTTTGAATGGGAGAAATTTAAATTGAAGGAGGAAAAGAGAATCCGAATTGTTGAAACTGAATCAAGGTGAAGCAGAAAAAAGATTGGACATCTAATTTGAGAAAGAGAAAATAAACAACAAATAAAATTTTCAGGAAAAGAAAAGGATTTCACAAAGAGAATTTGAAGAATCCAAATTTAACATTTGGAACAACTCCAAGAAGAATAAGTTGGATGCGGGGCTAAAATTAAAATAAAAACAAAGAAATTTTGATTTAACAGTGGCCATAGTGATCTCAGGAAGATCTGCATCAGAGCTAGAAGGAATTATGAGCCTTATTAATAATTCTTAATTTGTGTTTTTTTGATCAATTCTTTAAATATTAAGAATGATATGTTCAGAAATGTATCTCAATAAAATTTAAATTACTATTAAATTAGAAGGCTGCAATGAAGTTGTGCTTTAACAGAGATACATGATGAGATTCAATCTCAAGGGTTCTAATTTTTTTCAATTTTCATCAATTAAAAATCAATTCCCACCAGTCAGATGATATCAATTTAACAAAAATCATCATTTAAATAATCTTTTAAGAAGAAATGATTCATTTGACTTAATTCCATCATCTTAATTATAGCCTCTAAGGTTTAGGAAAAATATTACCCTTTTGTTAAACCCAAATTAAATCCTGTTACCATTTGTAAGTTCCCCTTTTAGATTTGACATAGTTTGTAGCCAGGATGAGAGACTAAATGTGAATCAAAGTCATTTTAATCTTTATTTACGCCTTATATCATTTCCTCTGGGTTAAAAACTAGCTACAATTTTGCTTCTCACACATTCTTGTTTCTTATTTTTTCAAAGATATAATCTTAATATTTTATTTAATAATTACTATTGCTACATAGTAATTTAATTTCAATATCACTGATGTTTTTTTTTGATTTAATTTCCAAATTGACATATAGGACTATTATTTTTTGATCATATTTAAGCTGTTACAAATTTCTTCAAAATAATAATCAATTGAACATGCCAAATTGAAGTAAAAACAACGGCCCATTATTAGTCTTTATCATTATCATTACCCTTTAACCCTTTAATACTAATAGATAACCTGAATTGAATTCGAAATCAATTAATTTATTCCATAGTAAATCAACTAAATCATTCTGGTGTAATTTAAATCAGCTCAAGAGCTTAACTCATTCAATTACAACAAAATTAGATTCTGCATATAACATAAAAAGATAGTTTTCCTACAATAATAAATTTTATCAAGTTACTACCAATGACTAAGAAAAACAGTAGTTTTTCCTCAATTGGACAACCAAATACATTCAATTCTAATCTTTCATAAAGAGCACCTCCTGTACCATTGATCATGGATTCACTTTTCTACATGATGAATCATCCAATATTAATTCTGAGAATTTTTTTCAAGCTATAGAATTCCAACCTTTCAGTCAAATCAATCCAGAGAAAATACACTAAATCCAGTTTCTTTCAAAATTATTCTGAAAGCAGAAAACCTGCTTGGTAAATCACAACAATGTGGAAGCATAATTCATGGTTCAATTTATACATTAGGATGGTGCCTCCCCAGGATTGTCAAGGTAATGTGTTGATATTTCTTCTTCAAGAAAATTACTTCAAATATAAAGAACTATCAAGAAGTCACTTCTTTAATTCAAAAGGCCTTTTTTATTTTTGAAACTTACTTCAAATGTTTTTCACTCACAGTATTCAATAAATAAATAAATAATGTTGAAATATAAAATACCCTAATTTCAATACCTTCATTTCTCTAAATTTCTCAATGATTATTCTTTTTCCAATAAATTCAATTCAAATTTTTCTCACATTGAAAATTTTGACTCAGAATTCTGATATTTTCTCTTCATTCGTATCAATCAATAAGCTGGTTTACTTTATCTTAAGGATTATAATTTATTTGATGATATTTTGTATTTAAATTTAATCTTTAAGAGTCCTAGAGTTTTTCAAATGGTATGGTGTTCTAGAAAGAGGAGATGATTCACTTCATATCTTAATTGTGGCCCTAGTAGAATATCAGGCTCTCAATGTCAATGAAAATCTCCCACAATACCTTCAGTATTTCAAGTCACTCAATAAAAGAAGAATTTCTGCATCAAATGTTAACGATAAGAAATTAATTTTGAATAGGATTCCTTCTATTTCTGAGAAATTTCTATTATATTGGCTATTTCAAATCACATCTGAAAAATAAAATATAACAAAATTCAATATATGGATTCAAATTTGATCATCAAAATTTAATTGTAAATAGATTTGTTTGAAGCCTTAAATAATGTTTCATTTAAAAATTGAAATTGGAGTTTAAATCTCAAAAAAATACCAAAAGAGTTGAATATAAATTTGATTGATGATTCTTATTTCAAATATTATGTTTTAACACCCTGCTAAATTGAAAAAATGGCAAGTTGGATTTTTTCAACTGATTCCAAAATTTAATATTAATTCCAAATTATTCTTTCAAAAATTTTTGTGTTTCAATTTATTACTTTACTCCATTCCAATCTTATCTGCTCTGCATCTTGGAGACTTTTCCATTACTGACTAAATCAGGTAAATCATGAATATCTGGTGGATAATTCTTTAAATAAAATCTTTAAAATGAATCTCCAATATTTTCCAAAAGGGTTTGAAGATTTGAACAACTAAAAAAAAATCATTGAAGAATTGGACTTGCTTTACATCTTTTATTTTTTTGAGGGATGAACATTGACCTTTAAGTATTCCAGTTATATGAGCTTGTTTGGTATATATGACATACCCATAAGGACAAGAATGACTTCTTATAAATTGTATTTAGTCATAAACTGACTCATCAGATGAATTCAAAAAAATATAACAAACAATAAGTATGACTTCATTTTTGATAAAAAAAGGTATAAATATTATGTCATTTTTGCATTATAAACCAAAAATAACCTAGGATTGATCCATAGGTTGTTATACCCAAAAATAACTATTTCTAGTGTTATTAAAATATTAAAGAATCACACTGTAAAATTTCTCAATTAGAAAATTTTTACTAAAATGTTTGGATTATTAAATTTGAGCTTAAATTTAAAGTTTCATGTATTTTATTCAAACTTACAAGAACTTAGTTCAAATTGAGGTGTTGTGTATATCTACTGAATTTGCTAATGAGCTGAAATACTTGTGGTAAATCTTGCATGGGCTCAATTTTAATTGGATTAAAGCCATTTTATGGCCTTAAATGAATAAAAGGGAAAAATCCACACAAAAAGGTTGGACAAAGGAAAAAGGGCAAAAGGTGCCAGGATACCAAAATTATGAGATCTACAAGAGCCAGAAATAAGGTTTCCCTCCTTTATTGAAGTATTTTGATCCTTATTCAGAAATTAAGATTAGAATTTAATTTAATATTAAAGCTTAAGCTGGTTTTTCCTCCTTTTGGACAGGAGCTACAAGCTTTCAAAGGGTAAATCACTATATGCAGACTCATAATGAAGGTTTTAAGGGATTTAAAAGCTTAATTAAGCTTAAATAAGTTAAGAATAAAAGCTAAAAGAATTGAAACCTTATAAAAAGTAAATACTTAATGTGTATTGCTACTTTTAAATTGAAAAATTGCAATGAATTTAAAAATTCCTTAAAAATCCAATTCTTAATGGATTTAATAGGAAAGTTCACACAGCTTACCATTTACAGTTATCTGTGTATAAGTCAAGTTTTGAGTATCTTTTATCAAAAATATCATTGGTTATTGAGCCTTGAAAATAAAATTTTAGTTATTCTTAAGGACGATTAAGTTTTTTTCAAAATTTGATTGAAAATCTTAAAAGATTTTTGCTTGAAAGCTTATTTTTAGGTGGTTCAAAAGATTTACTTGGATATAAATAAAATTAACTTATATAAAAACTTAAAATAATAAGCTTCAAAGGGATTGAAGTTACTTGGAGTTAAAAATAACACTGGTAGACTTAAGTTTACATAAAAAATAAGTTACCTTAAGTTAAGAGCCTTATTTTTAAGTGTTGTTTTTTGGTTTTTATCTGACCATGCCCTCAATATCCATTATTCATCATGGGAGCTTCTCTGAAGGAATCAAAAAGGACTTTACATCACTGTTTTTTTTCCATCATCGTAATAATCACAATAAATTAGACATTTTAAATAGGTAATATTTTATTCAATATAAAATAATATATTATTCAAGGAATTACTAAGTTATTTTATACTTTATGAATTTTGTATAGATAAATGAAATAATAGAGCTCAGATTATGCTGTTTTAATCACCAATAAATGATTATATTTTATAAGATTATTGTTTCAAATATCTTTTAAATCCCACAAATCCCTCTAGAAATCCTTGAAATCTTATTTTATCATAAGAAGTTGTTTTATTCTTGAAAAGAGTAGTTTTTTGAATATTATTAGCTTATGAGTTTTCTTTTTTACTTTTAGTATCAAATGAATATTATAAGTAAGATTTTCTCTGAATTTCTATATCTTTTTTATCTAGTATTGTGGGAACTCTTCTGCATGTGGGATACAATGAAGCAGTACCTGGAAGGAGAAATTACAGAAAAAAGTTTGAGTTTTCTTTTCAAGACTTGTAAAGCTTGCTCTACTTGAATGCTAGAATAATTTAGACTTTCCATCCTAATATGCTAATTTATCTTTACTGAGATCACAAATCAATTTCATTATCTATAGTAGCTTGATAAGAAAATATTGTACTCAAAAATTTCTAATCAGACTTTCCTATATTCAAAAAAATGGTTATTCAAAACCTTAAGAAATAAATTATTTTTAAAAATTACAGAAGGATGATTTGATTCCACCAAAAAATTGTACAACAATATCTAAAACAATATAATAACCAAAATAAATAAACAACAGAAAACACTTTTTTATAATACAAAAAAAACATTAAAAAAATTCTTTTTTATTTATCATTATTCAGTAAATGTGGAAAAAAAACTAAAATAACATCAATCTTCAAATCTCTGACATAATAAATTGAAAGGATAAAAATATATTTAAAGACCTGTTTTTGATGTGGTGGATAGGCTTGTTCTCTGATAATTGTTAATATTATGATATAATGTAGGTAATTAAATGGTATTTTTGGTGTTATTTTGTAATAATGAGTTGCATAATTTTTTTTGTGTTTTTGAGAATACTTCTAAAAAGGTGCTATCAATTAAATACTAATTTCAACTTAGCAACAAATTATTTGAGTTAATTTTTGTCCTTTTCTTTCACTTTGATGATAATTTATTAGGTATTATCTAATAAATACAAATCCAATTTTGTTGTAAAAGTAGTAAAACTACTTCAGTTTGTACAAGTTTTCTTTGAAAAAAAGCAAAATTACTTTCTTTGAGAAGATTTAAAACAAAAAATAGCTCAAAACTAATTAAAAATGGTTAGAATTTATTTTAAAGCCTACAAAATTACTTTGGTTTTATTTTTTGCGATAAACCTCTCTAAAACCTATGCTTGAGTCATAAACACTAAGCTCCAGAGACACCTTGCTCATAAGATTCAAGCTTTAAGATTCTAATTAATCAAGAAAATTACTAGTATATCTTCTAGTTCCAGATGAATTTAAGTCTTTTCAAACTATTGGCTTTCTTGATCTCTGTCAACAAAAAACATCAGTTACTGGGATTGATTTATCAAAATAAATTGCAAGTATAGCATTATAGAGGAGGGATCAGAAAAAATCAATTGAATTTTCAATTTCTAGATTCAAAAAGGGAAAAAGTGGGAGAGAGGGCCTCTACTTATACCCATGGGGCCCTTCATAGAAGTACAAAAACAGGGGCCTCTGGTGGCTGTACAAATCAGTGAAAACTTCAATTTTAGATTTCCAGGGTCAACCTGTTGTGACGTGACACAAGTATAGATTTCTGACCAATCAGATTTCTTCTCTTCACTTTGAATATTGACATGATGTGTTTCTGACCAATCAGGTAAATACATTTTTATCTCCCTTGTTCACATGACATCTTTGTGCCATGTGGCTGTGAAATACAGCCAAGCCGTGATTTTGGCCCTGGAGCCCTCAGCTTCATGTATTACTCAATTGATTACTCATCAATCAATAAATAGAAAATTAATATCAAATTAAAATCTTTCTATGAATCAAATTTTTTGAATAATGAATCAAAATGAATCTTGTTGAATCAAGATTGTGAATGAAATGAATTTTGTAATCAATGTGAAAACTAGAATTAACCTGTAACCTGAATTTAAATTTACTGGAGTAAAAAAGTGACTGGAAATGGTCAGCCACACAATTTCAAGAGAAAAGAGGTTTTTTTATAAAGATTGAAAGAAAATCATAAAGAAAAGTCAAACTTTAAGAACAAAATAGTGATTGAAAATTTGAAATTTTGAATAAAAGATCAGTAAATTCATAAAAGTGTCACAATTGATGAATGAATAATTTTGAAGATAAAAAATAAAAAAATAAAAAAATAAAGAATGAAAGAATCAATTATGAGTTAATAAATATAATGTAACAGGGCATCTTGGGGATAACAAGAGTAGCCTGGCACTCAGGAATCAGGGAGCTCATTTGGAATATTTCAAAAGAATCAAAGAAATAAGAAATAGTGTATTTCTTCAATAAGAATAATGCAAGTACAACAATGAGATGAATAATAAGAAAGAAATCCAAATGACCAAAGAGAAAACCAATTAAGTACTTTATTACCTGTTTAATCCTTCCAGAAAGAATAATGTAGTTAATAAAGGATATGACCACCAAATATCCACTGAAAGGCAAGAAAATAGGTGCAAATGACTGACTTAATAATATCAGTATTCACTATAAAGATGAAAGAAAATGAAGATAGAAATAAATTCTAGTTTATTAACTAACTGGGCTAAAAAGCCTCCCAGGGTTGAAAAAGAGGCTGTTATATATGAAAAGCTGAGATCCTGACTCCTTCAGGCTGACAACTTGTCTGTATTGAGTTTCTGAACCTGTATTTATTGCTTGAGGAAATTCACATATGGCCAAATCGGGAAACTCACTTGGTTGAATGATCTTCCCAGGATCTATGATTGAAATACAGGTTTCTATGGAAGAAGAATTTATTGAATTAATGTGCTTTTCAAGGCGGATTGATGGAGAATTGACACTTTAAAGCTTACTTAGAGCTTCCTCTTGAATATCACTTTAAATGAACTGCAAGTATTACCTTGAAGTAATACTTCATTATTTAACAGAACCAATACCTGATGATTGAGGTGATTAGTATTGAATGAAACACTGAGCTTAAGCCTTGATTAATAATCCTGAAACTATTTAGCCATACATGCTGAAAGGTATTTCCAAAAATGAAGGATGGCCCCTTGATTTGGTCACCATTGGATTTCTTGTGAAAAATATGCTTGATGGTGTATAAAACCATTTATGACACTTTTGGTCCTTTCAGGGAGAAGGTGGCCAATAGAATTTTGGAGGATGGCCTTGAAAGAAATTGGAAAAGGTGGTTTTGAGGGAATCATAGGCATTCTGTGTGTTGGTTGACAGTTTTTGTGTTTCTAGTCAGCACAAGCCTATACAGGCTTAAATCTGTATTTTCACAAAGTGCACCAAATGCACAAATATTTAATTTAAGCCCCAAATGAACTGATATGGCTATTTGGGTATATTTGTCATATTTTGTGGGAAAATGGCATAATATGGCTAAATGTGCAGATTGTGAAAAGCTTTATTGAAAGCTTAAAAAGCATAATACAGAATTTTGGGCTGTATTTACCCTGATTACTGGGAAATTCCCAGAAGTTCCCAAAGTACTGATAATGGTGAAGGGGCCAGGTTGGCCCCAGATTATGAAATGGCTATAAAAGGCCAAAAAAATGAAAGTGGCCAATTTGCCCAAATTGCCACAAATTGGATATGGCATTGATATGCCATGTAATAATTCATGGTTGTGATAACTTTACAAGTACAGTTTTCTTGCTTTTACTGTAGGTTGTGGACCAAAATATGACTGGAAGTCATAATTTTGATATTTTGAAATTCCTAAATATTTCTTCACTGTATCTAAAGACCCTAGGTTTTTAATATTCCAAACGAAGCTTCTCCTTTCCTGTGAAGACATAGGTACCTTGATTTTACTGTATCTAGTGGACCAAATTATGACCAGAAGGCATAATTTTGACACTTTGAACTCGTTTTGTCTTCTTTTACTGAATCTGAACAGCTTAGGTTTTTACTCTTTTAAATTAAGATTTTTTTATTGAAATGGTGCTTTCATTTATTTATTAATTAATTCATTTTAACCATATTTGTGGCCTTGATATGATCTTCATTAATTTTGGCTTCTGTATCTATACATCTAATAAGGATAATGAATGTGGCTGTTGAATCTTGTTTCTTCAAAATATGCTGCGTTTCAAAAAAGGTGATTTTTTTACTATATTGTTTGGTGATTAATACTATGTTTGTGTTTAGTAATTCATAGTGTAGCTTTTAAGCTTAGAAAATATTTTTTTTCATTGTATTTATTCCAAATAATGTTATGATTTTCATTGGCGGCTTTCCTCTTGCATTCATTACCAGTATCAAGTTTGTGACTTTACGTTTGTAATTAATATGGATTTTGTGTCTTTTATTAATTTTGGGCCCATCTGGATTAACTCCTGATCTCCCTATGTTTTCTTCAAAATCCTAATCAAGGATTTGTGTTTCTATTTAGATGATCTGCATGAGGTAAAAGGTACATCACTTCTTCTAGTATTCACATCTTCAGTACCAATCATATATTTTCCTCTCTAAAATTTCCTTCTAATAAAATTATTTAATAATTAATTAATCAGTTTCATATGAGTATAAAAATTGTTCATCAACTTTTATTGATATTTTTATTAGAAGGAATCTTTCCATAAATAGATTTATAGAATTTCCTCCAGCTTTTAATTCTACAACTCCACTTGATACTCCTTCTTATTGGCCCAGTTTATCATACTTTGAGTGTGATTCTTTAGAATTGGACCCATTATACAATAGTGAACCTATTTCAGAATATGTTGAGAACAGGTTTTCCCCTTATTTGAAGCTTTTAGATATAGCTTATGAGTCTATAAAATATGTTAATGAAAAGCCTTCTTCAATGTCCTCAATTAGTGATGCATGAGTCACATTAAATAGCATCAAAACCTTCTCTTACATTTATTCTAAATATTCTAAATGTTATAATTGTGAATTAAATTCATCAGATAATAGTAACTTTTATTTTGAACTTATTTAACAGGAATCTTCCCCTGACCTCAATTCAGAAAATGATGATAAGCTTGATTCTCTGTAAGAAAAGTTTTTAACCTCATATTCTCCTAGTATTGATAATTCTGCCCTATTGAATTGTCTTGATAGCTTTTCTTTTTTAACTATACGTCCTTTTAATTCTGAATCTAATTTTGGATCTCTTGAACAACCCTATTCTCCTATTCTAAAATTTAGCATTGATGATAATGTTGATATTTCTACAATCAATATTCCTGATATCACTTCATCAAGCATGGAGATTAAAAGTGATTCCCCAGAGGAATTAAAATATCCATCTCCTTTCTGTTGTTTTCCTACCCAGAGATTTTTACTTCTTCTTTTGAAGCGATCTACTGTATTATAATTGGCTTCTGATTTCAAATTTTCTGCATCCAGTGAAAGAGTTATCAAAACAGAAGAAACTAGTGCTGAAATAGATCAGCTAAATCCTTTCCCTTATAAAAGGAAGTAATATCTATTTGGTCCCCATTAGAAGATTTGTTATGAGTATTTTTTTAATGATAATTTTGATGTAAGCTTTTTTAGTAAAATTTCTTCTGGTTTTACTCCAACTAGATAAGAAATATAATAATTTTTTAATATTATAGTTTGTGATTTTGGTAATTATTTTCTATTTTTTAGCCTCTTTTTCTCATATGAAAGCTCTGTTCTTTTTAACATCTTGGTAATCTAAAATCTAAATTTTGATTGGAATAGTTGAGTTTTGAGATGAAATAAATTAAGTTCGGTTGACTCTTTCTATTATACTGTGTATTATTTTTTTCCTTATTAGTCCAATTTTATGGTGCTATTTTTTTCTTTTAAGACTTGCTTGAATTTTTATAAGAGCTTTGAATTTATTATTTAATATTCTTTTTTCAAATTCAATAATAAAAAATATGATAGGACTTTCTTTTTTGTTTCAATAATAATGAGCTTCAGATAGTAAGAGCCATAATACTAATGAAGAGTGAACTCTTTTATTGCTATACTGTTAATAAAATTCCCTTTCATTTTCATTTTTTATTGTGGCTGGCAATATCCATTTTTGAATTGATTTGAGTTGAAACTGATAGATAAGTTTCTGAATAAATTTGGGCATCATTTGTTTTTTGCATCCATATTTTCTTTCTTCCTGCATCAAAGAACCAAATTATTACCAGAAGTCATAATTTTGACATTTTGATCTTTGAGCTATACTTATCTTCTTTTTCTGTATCTGAGCACCCTTGTTTGTTTGATTTTGTTTTTTTTAAAAAAAGGAGAAGAAATATTAATAAAGGCCTATTGGCTCGCAATTCCCCAAACTTGTGCCATTGTCTTAGTATGAGGTATCATAAGAGCAGATAACCACACCTGTTATTTTTGTGAATGAAGTAATGGTATTTGTACAATAAGAACCACACTTGAGAATTCTGAATTTGGAATCTTGTACTGACTACTGTTCTGTATCCTGAAAGTTTTTTTTGGTTTTATCATTATCATATATTTTCTTGCTTCCATTCAGTCTTAGTGAGAACTTTGAGAATTCATCACAATTATAGCCTTTTTGTTTTGAGATTATTGCTTTTATTTATAATTATTTTCTGAATCATTTTTATGAGATTTTCTTTCAGTGTTGAGGTAAATCTTGTTTTTTCTTGATTGATATTCTTTACAAATACTCCTTTCAAATTAAATTTAAATCTTCTTTATTGATTCTATAACTATAAAATGTGAGGCTGAGAACCCCCGGTACAAACACATCTTCCCATACAACATTGTAATGTCAGAGGCTCTTCTAAGTGAAGAGGGCCTGGCACTCACTTATGGAGGGCTCAGGTATAATAAGAATGAATACACTCAATACTGCAATAAGAAAAGTATCTCTAATTAAAGTGGATATAAGAAGGAAGCAAAAAATAAGAATAAGAGTAAAGAATAAAATTTAAAACCACAAAAAAGTCCAAGTTCACTGTTTAAACCTGTCAGAAAGAAAGAAAAGGGTTAATAAGTATATGGCTACCACACCTTGACTGAACAGGTGGGGAAAGGCAAAGACCAGCTTAATACCAATGAATAATACATTCCAAAAGTAAGAATAAGAATATTTATAAAATAATTAATCAAATATATTAATGAACTGGGGAAAAGTCCCAAGGGGGAGAAAGCAGGGCTGCTATATGTGAGAATCCACCACTCCTGATCCAAAGAGTGAATTCTCTTGAGAGGAATATTGATTTAAATTGATTTGTATAATAAATCCCCCATATGGATGTAGAGGGTCTGTACAAGAGGTGTTATGGAGTTAGGTGATCATACAGATTCAGACTTGTGAATTAGAAACTTTATTTGGTGAATCCAATCTGGAAAATTCTTGACAGGCTGTATTGATGAACCAGACTGTATGTATGTTTCATGAAGAAGATTTTCTGCAACTGATTCCTGATAAACACAATGAATTTCTGGTTTGATGAGTTTGATTGGGTTTAATGCTGAAGACCCTTACCCCTAAATAGTGGCTGTGAGAGTATCCCCCTCTTGAAACTGGTGGGCTCCTTAACACCATGATAACCTGCCACTGTTAAGTGTCATCCCCATATCCCCACATTTTTTTAAAAAAATTTAAAATTAAATGTTCTTTCCTCTTGATAATTATCTGTACACTCCCCTTCCTTCATTTTCTTGGTTATTTTTCCATTAACCAATTTTCCCCTTTCATTAAGTAAGGAGTTTTTTAATTTCTTCAAGTTATATCTTCATATTGAGTCAATCTGTTCAAGTTTTTTTTTCCTTCATTGGCTTTGAGATGTATCCCAAAATGAAGGCTTCCAAGCTCTTCAGATTGAAAATTGATGAATAATGGCCATATGATTGTATAAACTTGCAAGAGCTGGCCAAAATTGTATTCTGGGTCCTTTTCTTGCATCGAATACAAAATATGCATATCTTCATGTCCTGAAATGAGATGTCCTGTCCCCATGATGCTTGAAGAAATTTCCCCAAATGCCTTTTGAGGCCATTTTGGGCTGTGTTGGTCTCTTTGATTCCCTGCTATTTCTATGGAAATTTTGGCCAATTTGTGTTTTAAGGCCCACAGACTGTAATATGTGGCCCATGGTCTATGGGGGTTATTGGAGCTCCCTTTATCCCAAATTTTCTGGGGTTCCAGGGGTTCCAAGGGAGCAAAATGGGTCATTTTGACCCATTTAGAGTGGTCCAGGACCATAAAAGGAGTGACTTCCCCAGAGCTGAAGGGGAGGTCCTGACTTGCTGATTGGGGCCCCATAATGAGGAGCTTGAGGGGCCATTAATGAGGTTATGGGTCCAGAACCTTGATGGCCTTCAGGATTGATATGCATTTATGACTGAATTGACTATTTTGCTTACATAACTCTAGAAATGAGTTCCAAAGTGACTGAACTCACTGAATCTTCTCATTCTGTCCTTCTGACTTCTGTCCCTTTTGGGTATTTCATCTTAAGTCAATTGGGTTCACCCTGGTCCATGGCTTCTTCAGGCAAATCTGATCCTTCCCAAGTATATGATGGGTACAAGGCAGTTGAAATTTTGTATCCTGGCTGTATTGAGTTCTTGAAGAAGGGGAAGCAGTGTTTCCAACACTTGAACCCTAGGTGTTCAAAGTGACGTCATTGCTTTGTTGAGAAAAATCCATTTCAACATCCAGGAGTGCTGCTTTCCAATGTCAGAAGGTATTTGTGTAGACAGAAAGATGAGCCTTTTGGAAAAGAAAAAACCCCACAACATGAAGATGAGTGGCTTTCAGAAGGTAAGATATCTGATACCCAAAGGTTTCTCAGAAGGTTCAGACATGAGAGAAGAGAAATTCCTCAATAAAAATATTTAATTGTGTGCTTTAAATACTTGAAAGCATGAATAGAAAGGTTGGAAAGTGGATTATACCCTCCTAATTCAATTGGGGTTATAATATTCAATGAGAAACTGTAGTACATTCTTTTTTTGGTGGTAGGGAATGTGAGCCTGTGAGGTATGTATGACATACCCATAAGGCCACAAATAAGATTTTTGTAAAATTGATTCAGTATTAAACAGACCTATCAAGTAAATTCAAAATAAAAAATTACAAAAAAAGTAGTACTTTATTTTTGATAAATGAATTTTTAAATATAATGTCATTTTTGGATTCTCCACCAAAAATAACCTAGGGTAGACCCATAGGGCATATACCCAAAAATGGCTTTTTTCAAAACTATTAAGAGATTTTAGAATCCCACAGTACAATTGCATCATTTAAGCATTTTTTGAAAATTGCTAAATTTAAAGCTGCACAAGGTTTATTCAAACTTACCACATATTTAGTTAAAATCAAGGTGTGGTGTATATTTAATGAATTGGCTGAGTATTTTCTGTACAGGGTGTAAATTGTGTGTGGGCTTAATTCCCATAGATTTAAGGCCATAGTATGGCTTTAAGTAAATAAAAGGGCAAAATACACATAGAAAGGTGGACAAAGGACAAAAGCCAAATAGAGCCAGGGTCCCCAAATTTTGGGATTTGCATTGACTCAATTAATGTTGTCCACCTGTATTTGAGGATTTTGAAGATTATTCAAGCTTTAACATTAGACTTTGATTGAACATTAAAGTTTAAAATGGTTTTGTCCCAATCTGGACAGGAATTACAAGCTGCCAAAGGTTAAATCCCCATATACAGACTTGTAATGAAGGTTTTAATAACTGTCAAAGCTTAATTAAGATTGAACATTGAATTTATAAGTGTTGAAAACTTGACAAAAGCTAAGTGTTGGGGTGTATGCCTATTTTGCATGAAAAAATAGAAATAGCTTCAAAAATTTATTGAAAATCCAATTTTTAATGGATTTTCTTGAAGATTTCACACAGCTTACAATTGAATGTCATCTGTGTATAAATCAAATGTTATGTGTCTTTATTATTACAGGATTAATTGTTAATTAACCTTGAAATTTTTTATTTAATTATTATTAAAGAAGAAAATTGAGCTTTCTTTGAAAATTAATTAAAAATATAGCTTAAGAGATTTTGACTTTAAGATGTATTATCCAGTTGTTCATGTAATGAGCTTCAATATAAATACACTTCTTTTATATTAAAACTTCAAATAATTAACTCAATTGAGGATTAAAGTTAATTGAATTGCAAATGTTATGGTAATTTTAAATTGGAATGAAAAATAAGTAACCTTTAGATAAGAACCTTATTTTTCAGCATGTTTTTTCAGTTTTGACCCGACCACACCCTCTGCATCCATGATGGATCATGAGAGCTTCTCTGAAGGCATAAAAAGAGCCTTTGCATAACTGTCAGCCTGTGACTCAAAACCACAGCACAAGCATGACAGCCAAATACCATAAATCAATGGTATAGCCAAGATACCACCAAAAGATGGAGCTGAGCCAAATCATCTCAAAAGGTATCAAAAGGAAGAGGAAAATTACGTCTTTCCAAATATAAAAGTCCCATCATCATAGGACAAAGAATAACAAAGTTATTCCTGCTCAAAGTTGTTGCTGAGCATAAAACTTAATTTTCACCTCTCATCTGAAGTACAGAGGAAGAGGCTTAACCCCATCAAATGGGTATTCATAAATGGAGCCACAAGTCAGGGCTATCCAATGGTACTAGCCAAACTGAGCTAGCACCAGAATTACAGAAGTTATGACCAAAATAAGGTCAAATAAGGGTGATTAAAATATTCACCTCTCATCTAGCTTCTACAGTTTTGGTGAGATACCTAAAGTGGGGCCTTTTTAGAAATGGCACAATCAGTTCTATCTGATTGTTCTATCTGTTTCCCCATATCTCATCTAGAAAAAAAGGAATGGGGCAAACAAGCTCTATACAGTTTTTAAGCAAATCATACATATGTACAAAAAATCTTGTACATGGAATAGCTTTGACATAATTAATGATAGACATGCCAAATGCAGTAGCATTATGTAGAACACATCCAGGGCTACAGAATGAATCAACGTTGAGCTTGATATTTCAAAAACTGACAAAGCTATGGCAGTTTTAAGCTCAAAATCTGACAATTAGACCAATACAGTCTTACTGTGGGATATTCTCCCATGAATATGATTATGAGGTGTCAAATAGACAAAGAAGCATGTTTATACTTCAATACCTCATAATTAATTCAATACTGGGGTCCCATAAAGGTTATGTACAGCATTCTATGCGTCATACACTCAGAAGAGGGCTATGTGGTCCCCAGATGAAAATTTTCACCCTGTATTGGTGGAAACTGCCCAGACGTGGCTTCAAAACCACGTCTGAGCCCAATAGAGAGCATACAGGCACTATGAAAGCCACAAGCCAGTACTCTGAAGTGACAAACTCTTCACTTCCCCTATGTGGATGGTCTAGAGGCTCATTCTACCCCATTTTAGGATAAAAGGAGGCCTTTTCTCCACCAGAAAAGGTTTCCTCATCCTGCTCTTGAATTCCTACAAAGTACAACTGTAAAAAAACTTATAATATTGGAAAATAATCAGGTTATACTATAAAATTTATTATTGTAGACTTTATTATTGTAACCCAACAGGTAAAGCTGCACCAAGGGCTTTAAACAGCACTCACCACCACTATTTCACAATACTGAAGCCCTTACTATCCAATCTTAAAACTTTCATTCTCCATTACAAAACTTTTTTAAATTGATTTTACTGTGTAAAAGTCATAGTCAAAGCTGTAAACAGCCTTATTACACCTTCATCATAGACTCAGCCTGACAATAACTGTATTGGCTCATCATCAGTATCATCATTATTCAATCAATTAGATATTTTAATAAGGTGATATTTTATTCAATATGAAATCTTACATTATTAAAGTAACTCCAAAGTTGCTTCAATCTTTCTAAATTATAAATGAAGAATTGAAATAATGGAATTTAGAATACATTTTTTTAATCACCAATAATATATCTTATTGTATAAAATTGTTATCTTAAAATATCCTTTGAATCCACAAATTTCCTTTAATAAGTCTTAAATCTTATTTTTCCATGAAAATTTTGTTTTTTTCCTTTGAAATCTTGATTTGTTGCATTAATTTAGCTTATAAACATTATTTAATACTATAATTGCTGTTTTTGACTTATTGTATTAAATAAATACTATAAGTAAGTTTTCTCCCAGATTATATATCTTTGCTTATCTAGTATCAGGTTTTCTATATAAAATGTTCTGAAAGATTTATCTCTGCAGAGTGTGTGAGTTATTTCTCTTATAAAGAATATCTATATTATTTATAAATGGACAAATATTATTATTTTCCACATAGAATTGTCTCATTAAGAGCTTTTATATTTCTTATGATTATAACTGTCAGTGACTATAATAATAATAGAATGATTTTAATTTATTATAGTTATTAAAATTTTTGATTATTAAACCATTCAATAAAAATTTATTCCTTTTCTTTATAATTATAATAATTTGTGGTTATAATTTATGATATATTCTATTTTCTACTAAGTAAAGTCATAGTACTCTTGATATATTTTACCATCATCATGTGTCTCATTAAGAAGCCTTACATTTTGGGGTCTTGCCATGATTTTAACAAATTTTTGGAACACAAATTGTCAGGCTGAGTCTATGATAAAGGTGTATAATAGTGTTTACAAGCTTTAACTATGACTGTGACATGGTGAAAATAGTTTTAAAAGAGTTTAATTTATAATAATAAGGGCTTTCATGATGATACAAGGGCTTTACTATTGTATAATAGTGGTGGTGAGCACTTCTGAAAGCCCTGGGTGCAGTCTTACCAGTTGGATTACTATAATAAGAGCCACAATCATTAAATTTAAAGTATAACCTGATTATTTCCAGGAGTATAACTGTGTTTGACAGTTTTACTACATAGGAATTCAAGAGCAGGATGGGGATTCCTTTTCTGGCAGTGAAAAGGCCTCCTTTTATCCTGAAATGGGGTGAAAAGGCTGCTAGACCTTTTCACATAGAGTAAGTGAAGATTTTTCACTCTCAAGGACAGGCTTGTGGTTTGCAAAAAGCCTGTATATCCTGTGTTGGGCTCAGATGTGGTTTTGAAACCACATCTGGGCAGTTTTCACCAATACAGGGTGAAAAGTTTAATCTGGGGACCACACAGCCTGATTCTGACATGTATGACGTGTAGAATGCTGTACAGAACCTGTATAGCACCCCAGTATTGAATGAAATATGAGGAATTTAAGTAAAAAAAGCTTATTCGTCTGTTTGACACCTCATAATCATGGTTATGGGATATTATCCCATGGTAAGGCTGTATTGGCCAAACTGTTGGATTTTGACCTTAAAACAGCCATAACTTTGTCAGTTTTTGAGATATCAACCTCAAAATTAGTTCAGTGTGCATTCCTGTGTGTTCTCTACACAATGGTACCTAATTTGATATGGGTATCATTAAATATGGCAAAATTATGCCATGTAAAAGATTTTTGTACATATGCGTGTTTTAGGCCAAAAGCTGTATTGGTCTTGTTTGCCTTATACCTTTTCTTCTAGATAAGATATGGGGAAATTAATTGCACCATAAAATAGCCCTGATTGTTCCCTTTCCAAAAAGACCCCACTTTAGGTATCTCACACTAAAACTGTAGAAATTAGACGGTAGGTGAATATTTTATTCACCCTTATTTGGCCTGAATTTGGCCATAACTTCTGTAATACTGGTGCTAACTAAGTTTTGCTGAAGCCATTAGATAGCCCTGACTTAGAGCTTAATTTTGAATACCCATTTGATGGGGTTAAGCCTCTTACTCTGTATTTCAGATGAGAGGTGAAAATTAAGGTTTATGCTCAGCAATAACTTTGAGCAGGAATAACTTTGTTATTCTTTGTCCTATCATGATGGGAGTTGTATATTTGGAAAGGGGTGAGTTTTCTCTTCCTTTTGATACCTCTTGATCTGATTTGGCTCAGCTCCATGTTTTGGTGGTACCTTGGCTATACCATTGATTTATGGTATTTGGCTGTCATGCTTGTGCTCTGGCTTTGAGTCACAGGCTGACACAAATGATATTGAAGATGTTATTTTACTCTATTTTGACATGAAATAGCCATATTAACTTCAAATTTTTTTCCTATATAAATAATCTTTAAAATATTAATCAAGCTATCCTTCCTAAGAATATTGTTTGAAGAAATATACTCTTGAGTGATTTGAAATAAAGTTCTATTGTCTAACTACTGCCTTTTCATATCACATCCTTGAAATTTATTCTTTAAGTTATTCTAGTATAAAGTGAATAATAATATAATTTTGATTAATAAGTTTCTAATTGAATCATTATTATTTCTTCAAATGAAATGAAAAATTAAAATTTAAAAATATTCACTTAAGAGAATTTTCCTGTACTCTTTAGATAATGTCCTCTATTTTTGAAATAATTTTCCATAAATCACTTTAAAACAGTCTCATTAAATAATCTGAGTCAATAATCTATTTTTATTTTCAATAAGAAATAACTTATATTCCTTTTTGATTTCAGTTTCATCTATCAGAGAAAGCTCCTCTGACTCTAGCATCTCAAAGTCAGATGTTCAAATTAAAACAAGCTCAAGACCCAGAGTTTCTATTACAGAAGAACCCTTGAAAAGATGCAGTAGGTGAATTTAAACAATTTCTTAGTCAAATTTTCTCTAAATTTATTTGACATTACTCCTACTAATAGTTGAAGAAACTACTCCATCCAATCAAATGGATCTGGAATAGGAAATTCAAGTCATAAATCCAAAAAGGGAATAATTTTAGCTCAGAGGAGAGAAACAAATGGAGGATTCCAGAGCTTCCGCCAGTTTCCAAAAGGATACCCATAATATTTGACACTCTTATTGAGGATCCAGAATCTCAAATAACTGCTATTCCTATTGTAAGATTTGAACAATTTCCAACAAGAAGCAGTAGAGATATACCAGTATCAGTAAAGGAACTGGTTTATGGTAGCAAAGCAGCAGGAGTGGGAACTTTTCTCCAGCTTGTGAATAAGGAAAATGAGCTCCTACCCTCAAGTGAATTAGCTCTTGGGCCCAGAAAAGAAACCCATGGCTTTCAATGGACAGGTCCAAAATAGAAACGCTTGGTTGTAAATCTAAAGAATTTTTGCAGAGTATCAGAGGAAAGAGTTAGCCCAAAAAAAGGACAGAAGCCCTGTGGAAGCCTCTCAAGCCTCAGAAAGTGCCAAACATATGAAAGAAAGATCCACAGACCACCAAGAAAGGAAAGAAAAGGCAAAGGGAAAGGAAAACCCAAATGGGACAAGCCTTACCCCCAGAACTAAATAATTCCAAAGAAGAAAAAGAAAGCCATGGTAAATGTGTTCAATATGAAAAGAACCTTGATGGAATTCAAAAATAAACAGGAGGATAATGAACCAGTCCTTTTCAAATGGATAGACCTTGTAAAGATTGTATCTCACATTGAAACTTGCAATAAAGAAATTTTGAGCACCTCCAAAAAAAGCTGGATAAAGAGATTTTTAAGTAAAAGAGTCAAAAAAGACCATTATAGGTCTAGAAAAGGTAAATAAGGACAATATATTGTCTTTTACACATATTTGTGAAAGAATTTAGTCAAAAGTTACATTTCTTAATCAGCCAGATGATAATTCTATTTCTTTCCTCACCAAACAATTGTAAGAATTAAGATCACAAGTTCAGAAATTGGAAACTTCAACTGTTCATAATGCAGCTCTTTTCCAAGAACAACTGAAAAAAGCTGATAAAGCAATACCTGAATTGAAAGAAGATATTCAATAAATTATCACCAATATATAATTTTAAAATGAACTATCAAGACAGTCTACACTAATTCTTGACAGAAATGTGTTGACACTTAATAATGACTTGAATAATAAAATTTCAATCAATTCAGAAGTGGAGACTTCCTTTAACTTCAAAAACATCCCTAGATTAGAGGGATGGCCTACCTTCAGTGCAGAGAATATAATCATATGGAGTTTATGAAAACAATTGATATGTTTAAAGAAGACTCCAACATACCAGATGAATACATAAGTGCCAGATTACACTAATTATTTCCAAAATCAGTCAAGAAATGGTATTATAAAATTAGACAAGACCATGGTAAACACTTATTGCCTTTTTGTAAAGAACAGGTTATTTTCAAATGGGTTAATGACACCTGGAGATTTAGAATGGAAAGTTCTTTTGAAGAATCTGCTTTTAATATTGAGAGGGACAGGCCCATTCCCTGGTTTCTTAAGCAGAAGGAAATAATAAATGCCCTTCATCCTGATATGTCTGAACTAATTCTACATAAAAGGTTATTGAGGAAATGTGGTGGTGACCTTGAGAATGCTATAAGAGGAAGATGTATTGAGCCTTTCTCTACAGAAGATTAAATCAATGCCATTGAGAACATCAACACCAGAGCAAAAATTGGTTTAAATTGGTATAAGCCCCCAATTGACAATAAGACTAGTAGGAAACCAATTTCAAGACCAAACAAAACACAACCCAGAGATCTTTTGAGATTTCATAAATGTGGAACTACATCTCATTTGGCTCATACTTGTCCAAAAAAAACAAGAATTAATGAGATAGAAATTGACAAAACTGGAGATAAAAAGAAACAAATGATGTAACTGTACATGAAAGTGATTCTGAGCCTTCTGACAAGGAGGAACTACCAGATTAACTTGGTGTAGAAAAAATCAATATATCCTTTGAAGTGACAAAAGGTATGAGTCTTATACAAGTGCAAGATGCTAAAATTCAGAAAACCAAACTTGCTAGAGGTAAAGGATATACAGCTGTAGCAGCTTGTATCAGTAATATTGTGATAAACAACAAAGAATACAAGATTCAGCTTGAATCAGGTGCTTTCTGCACTTGTGTTGGTAAACACTATCTGGACAAAATTTATGCCAATTGGAAAGAGAAATTGATTCCAATTGAATTTATGAAATTCAGAAGTTCTGGCCTGAATATGCACCCTTTGGGCATTCTTGAAGCAGCAATGATATTTACTCACCTTGAAGGAAGTATCAGACTGAAAGCTGAATTTTTTGTTATTAATAACTGCACTTCACAAAATTTCATACTTGGGACTGATTATTTTAATATTTATGGTATCAATATTAATAATCATAAAGACAGATATTTTGATATAGGGGAAAATAAAAGACAAAATTTCTCCTTTCCTCTAGAGAGAAAAAAAGTAACTGTCATTACAAAAGTGAAAAACTTTGATAAAGAAAATTTTGTTACAGATAAATTGATTGAAGCACAAATCAGTCCTGAATTAACATTAGAAATGAAGGAAGACCTTATTGAAATATCATTTTAATTTAGAGAGGATTTCAGTTCTGATAATAAACCACTAGGGGCTATTAAGGGCCATTAAGTGGAAATTATACTTAATGTGGAATGTTGTTATCCTCCACTATTAAGAAGACCAGCTTACCCAGCTAGCCCTAGCACTAGAGAAGCATTAGAAACTCATATGAATGAGCTTATGAATTTTGGAGTTATCAGAAAATCTGGACATAATGAGGAAGTAGAAGTCAAAACCCCTGTTATCATTACTTGGAATAATGGAAAATCAGGGATGGTTGGTGATTCTAGATAATTTAATATCTATATCATTCCAGACGAATATTCAATCCCTAGAATCCATAAAATCTTGGATCAATTATACAAAGAAAGATCCATCACTTCCACAGATTCCCTCAAAGGTTTCCATCAGAATTTTTTGAGACCTCATTCTAGGAAATTATTGAGGATAATTTCTCATTGTGGAATTTATGAATATTTGAACATGCCATTTGGAATAAAAAATTTACCCTCTCATTATCAGCAAATGATTAACACCATCTTCTCACGTGAATAATTAGAAGGATAGTTAATAATTTAGATAGATGTTGTAAGGTGTGGATATGAAGCTTTGATTGAAAATCAAGTAATTTTCCTGTCCTCAAAATTTGTGTAAGGTAAGAATTGATTAAAAATAGTATGAAATAAGATTTTTGAGGGAAAAAAATCCAATTTTATTCTTTTAGCTTTATTAGTATAAAACAATAATATTATAAAGACTTATTGTTTTACCAACAATAAAAATTTATCCAAAAATACTCTAGAAGAGATATTTAAGGCTACAAGAGAAATTTCTTCAAGAGAAATTTAAATTGGAATTAATTGAGGAAAGGACTGAAGGAAATTAATATAAGAACAGAGTCTTTAAAAATATTATTAAAGTGAAAACACTCCCAAAAGTGATCAGAGTGAACTTGGAAACAAAGTGACAAAGTTGACAGTGATGAAAGATGCTTCAATTCACTTATTGGGTGGTTCAAGGGGTAAAAATGATTATAAGAGTTACAAACAATGATTATAGTAATGTTTTCATGTGTTTAAAAGGTTAAAAATGATTTTTAAAGGGTGGTTGGAATACTTTATTGATTGGTTTAACAGTGTTTAAACTACTTATCAAAGGAAAAGATTCTAACATCAAGAGAAAAGTGGGGAAAAGAAGATATTCTTTTATAGCCATCAATTCTCTTACTCCAAAAGAAAAATTTACTCTTTTAAGTCGTGGAAAAAACTCTGACAACAGAAAATCCAATTATGGCATCATTGAACCCTGGTTTAGACCAAAAAGGGGCTGGCTTTGGCCTTTTTTGACCCTCAAATCAGCCATTGCTATAGTAATACCTGGTTTGAAGCCTGCAAAACATGTCAGAATGTGTGTAAGAGACGTCACAATGTTTCTTTTATATTAAGGGTAGTTTTACCCTCTTGGCAACAGTTAAAACTGCCCTGGTTGGTATCAAAACCTCATCATCAATTGAGACACAGACCCTGTGACTCAAGTCCAGGCCAAAAGTGATGAAACTTTGCATGGACTTTGACATCTCACGCCTGTCAGCAAGGAATTTGGGTGTCTGTCTCCCCCTTGGAGCCAAGATTCCTTTCCCCCCCAGAATCAATCTTTCCAATTTATTTCTTCTTTAATTACTCATCATGTATTATACTTATAGCTTAAATATGTAATTCAATCAATCTTTTACAGTAAACAACTGTAATAATTGACACCAAATATTAAATATAAAGTTCACTTATGTAATACATGTGCACATTTTGACATTTTAATTGAAAATGCTTCAATTCCTCATAACTTCTAAACTACACACAATACCTCAATTTTAACACAAATATTTATGGTTAACACCACATGTGATGTGAGTTAAGTTATATTTTCGAGGATTTTGAACTTTTGTACAGAAAATACTCAAAGCTTACTTTAAGCTTATCCAGAGTTGAGTTACAGAAATTTTACCCAGAGGTGACCCCACCTTAATTTTTATGAGTCAAATGGTAAAATGATTCTCTTATGTTTATTTGTAGTATTAATAGCTATGATAATTTTTATTTGAATTTTTTCCAAAAATATTTTGATTTTGCTATTTTTGTTGAAAATTCATTTTTACTTAATTTTTTCAAGTAAAAACGGGTTTTCACAGATTTGAAATTCAATATAATTTTATTTTTAAATTATAATTAAATTTTCATTTTTGTGTATAAATTTATATATATATTTTGATTTTTGTTATAAATAAATTTATTTTATTTATAATTGTATATAGTTTTATTATTTGTGGTCTTTTGGGTATCTGAAAATACCTCTAAAGCTCACAGATGTCATCATCATTTGTTCAGAAACCTGGAAATGCATTTAGAGAGACTTACATTGGTAATTAATAAAATCCTTCAAGTGAACATGAAAATATCTCTTGAAAAATTTAATTTTTTGGGTTTTATGAGCTAAAAGCTCTGGGACATGTATTTTTAGCACTAAGCCTTGGTTTTGATAAAGAAAAAGTGGCTTCAGTATTACTGAAAAAAATGCCACAGAACAAAAAAAGAGAAACAATTTCTTTCTTAGGCTTTTCTAGTTATTACAGACAACACCTTAAAGATTTTGCAATCCATTCCAGATCATTTTACAGAATTTGTGATCAACAAACTGTCTTTTCAATGACACAAGAAATAATTCAAGCATATGAAAAGATCAATTGTTCCTTACCCAATTCACAATTATTTTTTATTACAAACTGGAAAATTACTTTCAAGTTATATTTTCAAGCATGTGGTGAACATTTAGGGTCAGCTCTTCATAAAGTCCCAATTTACAATGAAAATCCTCATGGAGGTCCAATTTTTTTATTGCAAGGCAAGTAAACCCTACTGAGGATAGATATGGAGCAAGCAAAATGGATTTCCTTTGCCTTTTATGGGCCTTGGAAAACTTAATTATTATCTTGGTGGTGGTGTGTTTGAAGTAATTACTTTTTGTAATTTTGTTAAATCACTTCTTAACATGAAAACTCCAAACAGACACATTTAAAGAAGGAAGATTGCTATACACAAGTATAGAGGAAATATGAAAATGGTACATAAATCTGGAAATTTTCACAAGAATTCTTATGGTTTTAGTAGATGGGAATTACCTAATACACCTGAAAACCCTGCCTATTTCCCCAAAAATGGAGAACCTCAAATCCCAATTGAAGGAATTAACATCACAGATGCAGGAGAAGAATCCTTTCAGGAAGTTATAGAAACTTTTAAGAAAGATAACAATTTTAATATTCTTAATTCTCTACTTGACAAGGATTGAAAGATGCAGCCTTGGATGGCTCTCTGGATGAGATATAGAAAACATCATACAATAATGGAAGATTTCATTTCTTTAATGGTATCTTATATCAAAGGTCTGAACACACATATGTAATGGTCCTATTTAGTGGAATGTTGAGTAACAAACTATTAATGAAGTTGCATGAAAAAATTTATTCTAGATATTTGTCTCAATACAGAAAATGGAAAGAATAAAGACATGTTCTTGGTTGCCATTTTGAAGAAAATATGTCATTGAGTACTGTCAGTTGTGATAGATGCCAGAAGGCCAATAAAGCTACTTGTAAAGGATTTGGTTTGATTATTCATATCCAGGATCCAAGTACCCCATGGGAAGTGGTTTATATGGATTTGATTACTGCCCTATCACCTGGTGGTGAGAAATATTAGAATGCATGCCTTGTTATTCCTGAGAGATATGGAAAAATCCAAGCTTTTTACCATGTCATAAAGATAACACATCTATGGATACAGATCTTTGAGTTTGTAATAGAGCTATACCTCATACTGGTCTCTTTAAAAATATCATTAGTGATAGAGAACCAAAATTTACATTAGCCTTATGGACAAAGCTACATAAGCTTTTGGGTACAAAACTATTATTCTAAACAGCTTACCATCTGAAAACTTATGGATGAGGAGAAAGAATGATTCAGAACCTTGAGGACATGATCAGAAGATTTTGTGCTTATGGCCTGGAGTTTAAGGATTCTGATGGCTTTACTAATTATTAATGTACACTTATACCAGAATTGAAATTATCCTCCAAGAATTCCATCCATTCTTCAACAGGAAGAACTCCTGCAATTTTGGGAAAAGGATTGAAACCCATACTTCCCGTTGATATTCATGCAACTGCTTCAAGACTTAAATTACTGCTTGATAAAGTGAGGCATCATAAAAGTCAAAGCATGACTGATGCCTTTGAATATGATAAAAAAAAGTGGGATAAAAGTCATAAGAACCCAGAGCTCAAAGTAGGGGACTTAATATTTGTTTCAACATTGAAAATTTAATAATATTAAGCCTCTAACAAACTTGAAAGATTCCTTTGCAGGACCATTTATTATTAAATCCCTTCATGGGAAAAATGCGGTACAAGTAGAACTGACAGGAGAAATAGAGAATAAAAATCCAACTTTCCCTGTTAGTCTGGTAAAGCATTATACTTCAAGTGGTAAGGTATTTTTTCCTTTGAGAAAAGAAACACCCTTGGAAGTATCACCACTTGATCAAAGTGAAGAGAAAAAGGTGCTGAAAGGCTTGAAAGAGAGAATACTTAGTGGAAGAAAAGAAAAAGAATACTTTTTCAGAAACAGAAACCCACAACATAAAGATGAGTGTATTGCAGAAGGTAAGATATCTGATTCCCAAAAGTTTCTCAGAAGATTAAGACATGAGAGAAAACCAATTACTCAAAAAAATATTGTATTTTGTGCTTTACATAATTGAAAGTATTAGTAGAGAGGTTGTACAGTGGATTATAACTTCCTAATTCAATTGGGGTTATACTATTCAATGAAAGCTTTTAGTACATTATTCTCTTGGTGGTAGGGAATGTGAGCCTGTGAGGTATGTATGACATACCCATAGGGACGCAAATGACTTTTCATACAGTTGATTTAGTCTTAAAAAGACTTATCAAGTGAGTTAAAAGTAAAAAATAACAGAAGATAAGGATGTCTTTATTTTTGATAAACAAATCTACAAATATCATGTCATTTTTTGGATTCTACACCAAGAATAACCTAGGGTAGACCCATAGGGTGTTATACCCAAAAATGGCTATTTCACATGTTATTAGAAGATTTAAGAATCTAACAGTATAATTGCACCATTTAATTTTTTCAAAATTGTTAAATTTAAGCTTAAACAAGCTTAAATTTAAATCTGCATGAGGTATATGCAAACCTACCAGAAATTTAGCTAAAATTGAGGTGTGGTGTTTATTTACTTAATTGCCTAAGGATTTTACATACAGGATTTAAATCCTGTGTGGGCTTAATATAAGGTTTTTCAAGGCCATAGTATGGCTTTAAATAGAAAAGTGCAAAATCTATGTAGGAAGGTGAGACAAAGGAAAGAACCAAACAGAGCCAGCATCCTCAACTTTTGGTATTTGCAAAAACACAATTAAGTTTTTCCACCTGTATTGGAGAATTTTGAACCTTAATCAAATTTCAAAATTATACTGTTATTAAAAATCAAAGTTTAAACTGGTTTTATCCCAATTTGGACAGGAATTACAAGCTTCCAAAGGGTAAATCCCCACATACAGACTTTTAATCAATGCTTGAAGAACTTTAAAAGCTTGATTAAGACTCAAGTTTAAAGCTATAAGTGTTGAAAACTTATCAAAAGTTAATATTTTGTGTGTATTGCTATTTTATGTGGAAAAATAGCAGTAACCTTCAAAATTGATTGAAAATCTAATTCTTGATAAATTTGCTTGAAGATTTCACAAAGCTTACAATTCAATGTTGTCTGTGTATACATCAAATGTTAAGTATCTTTTTCAAACAGGATTGATTGGTAATTAACCTTGAAATTAACTTTTTAATCATTCTTTAAGAAAATTAAGACTACTTTGAAAATTAATTTAAAATAGAGTTTGAGATATTTTGACTTGAAAATTTACTTTTAAGTTGTTCATTTGATGAACTTTTATCTAAAAGACCTATTTTATACTTAAGCTTAATTTAATTAAACCAATAGAGGACTAAAGCTACTTGGAGTTAAGAATAACACTGGTAACCTTAAATTGGAATGCAAAATAAGCTACCTTATTTTTAAGAATGGTTTTTCAGCTTTGATCTTAGCAAGCCCTCTATATTCATTATGAATCATGAGAGCTTCTTTGAAGGCTAAAAAAGAGCCATTACATCACCAAGTTTGCTAATCATAATCATCATCATTAAACTAAGCTTTTTAAATAGGTAATATTTAATTCAATATAAGCTCTTGTATTATTGAATTAATTCTTAAATTAACTTACTCTTTATAGAAGATGGATAAAGAATTGAAATTATAGAATTTAGATTATATTGCTTTAATAGCCAATAATAGATTTTATTATGTGAAATTGTTCTCTTAAAATATCCTTTAAATCCACAAATTCCCTCTATATGGTCTTAAATATAATTTTGTCATTAATTAATTTGTTTTATTCCTTCAAAATATTCAATTTTGGTGTGATTTTAACTTATAAACATTATTTAATACTACAACTGTCTTTGTTTGACTTATTGTATTGAATAAAAATTATAAGGAATTTTTCTCTGAATTTCTATATCTTTTGTTAATTAGTATTAGTTTTTACATAGAATTTTTTCATAAGATAAATATCTGCACAGGGTTTGTAATATTTCTTTTATAAATAATATCTATATTACTTATAAGTGGACAAATATTATTATTTTTCACATATAATTGTCTCATTAGCAACTTTCATATTTTTTATTATTATAACTGTCAGTGGCTATAGTAATAATAGAATAATTAAAATTCACTATAAGTATTAAGATGTTTTTATTATAAAATTATTCAATTATAATTAATTATCTTCTTATAATTATTCTTAAGAATTATGATAATTTGTTGTTATAATATTCAATTATATTCTATTTTCTAATGATGAAATTAATGATACTCTTTATATTTGCTACTATTATCAAGATTTTAATAGACAAAACCTAAACTACCCCTGATGGTATGTCTGGTTATTCCATTTGTAAGTGCTGTGATTTTCTTGTTTTGACTAGATACTGATCTCTTGATTTGGTGACTGGATGCAGGCAGAGGGAGGTTTCAAGATGGACCAATGTTGGAGGGCCCATTCCCACTGGCTTTAGGCCAATTTACTCCAGTTCAGAGCTCCCCATATCCAGAATCAATGATAAATGTGTTTTGAAGAGAATAAGAAGGACCTCTGATTCAACAACCAATCCAGATTCTGAAGGAAGTGAGAAATTGGATGGTGAAGGTGAGGTGGTAAATCAATCTGTTGGCCACCCTTCAAGTACTTGGCCTACTCAACCTCCTTTCAAGAAAGTTTCTAGTCAAGTCATTCCTAGGACCTCGAGAACCTTCCAAACTGTCCTATCCACTTTCCAATCTTCAATTCCTCCTCTTTTGCCTAATCCATCCACTCCCAGGCCTTCCCCAGCTTCACCAATAAGGCCATCCCCCATTCCACATCCCAGGCCATCACCAGGTCTCACCTCCCAGAAATTGCAATTTGTGGCCAGCACCTGTAGAAGAAGAGAATATTGGTTATCTTTTCCATTCCTGCTTCTGAAGTGTTTCAAAGAAGGAAAAATTGACCTAGCTGGGTTACCAGAGAGGATAAAAATATTGCGAAGGAAAGTAAATATTCTGTTGCCAGGGTATTAATAAGAGTTGATAGAAATAGCAGGGAGCTAATTATGTATGCAAATTATATAATGATTCCTAGTACTGCCTCTGAATAGATGGCTCCCAAGTTTGCCTGGTATGAAGAGGAATTGATACACAATTTCCAGAAGGGTTTTGATGATTTTGGTAAATATAACTAGTTTTTGAGCTTTTTTATGTTTGGTTTGTCTTTTATCCCCACTCTTATTGATATAAAATAAAAATGGACCCTCCCAATGCGTGTTATGGGATGGGATGTTTCTGCTTTTATAAAGAAATGAAAATAAAACAAAAATTATACAAGTAAAAAAGAAAGCAAGAAAATAAGAGAATTAAGAAAAAAATTAGAGAAAAGAAATAAAAAATTTCTGAGAGGTGTCCTTCTTGAGGTGAGTTGCTTTATTTTGGCCATAAATTTCCTGAAAGATAAAAAACAATCATTTTATGTTCACAGAGTGGCCAAGGTGTTGTTTTTCAAAAAGTAAAAACCCTCAGAGATGCATATCAGGACATGAAATTTACTTTCATAACTTCCACTCCCCACCAAGCACCATAAAAGATGTGAGCCTTAGAGGTATTTTCATACACCCAAAAGACCACAAATGATAAATTAAGATACAAATATAAATAAAATAAATTCATTTATATTATAAAAATAAAGAAATTGAAATATAAATACAAATTTATATTTAAAAATCAAAATTTAATTATAATCTCGAAATAAAATTACAATAAAATTTAAAATTATGAAATTACATTTTTTACTTGTAAAAATTAAGTAAAAATGAATTTTTGAGAAAAATTGTGATATTAAAATTTTTTTGGTGAAATTTTATAGTAAATATATTATAACTTTTTATCCAATAAATAAACATAAAGAAATTATCACACCATTGGATTCCTCATAAAAAATAAAGCGGGGACACCTCTGGATGAAATTTCTGTAACTCAACTCTAAATAAGATTAAATTAAGTTTTTAGTATTTTTTGTACAAAAGTATGAAAATCCTCAAAAACTTAATTTAACTCACACCACATGTGGTTTTAACCATCAATTTTTGTGTTAAAATTGAGGTGTTGTGTTTAGTTTAGAAGCTATGAGGAATTGAAGTATTTTCAATTGAATTCAATTGAAATGTCAAAATGTGTGTGTGTATTACATAAGTGAACTTTAATTTACATATGAGGTGTCAATTATTAAAGATGTGTAATCAAAAACTTAATTGAATTACATGTGTAAATTATAATTGTATTACATGATGAGCAATTAAAGAAAAAATAAATTGGAAAGATTAATTCTGGGGGGGAAAGACACTCTAGCTCTAAGGGGGAGCTAGACCCCCAAAGTCCTTGCTGACTGGCATGAGATGTCAGAATACACGCAAAAGTTCACTTCTTTTGGCCTGGAATTGAGTCACAGGGTCTGTGACTCAATTGATGATGAGGTTTTGATACCAACCAGGGTAGTTTTAACTGCTTCCAAGAGGGTAAAACTACCCTTAAGATAAATCAATGTTAGTAAGAACAGCTTTAACTGATTTCTACGCCTCTTACACACACTCTGACGTGTTTTTAAGGCTCTAGACCAGGTATTTCTATAGTAATGGCTGATTTAAGGGTCTAAAATGGCTAAAAATAGCAAAAAATGGCTTAAACCAGCCCTTTTTTGGTCTAAAACAGGGTTCAATAATGCCATAATTGGCTTTTCTGTTTTCAGACTGTTTTTCACGACTGAAAAGAGTAAAATTTACTTTTGGAGTAAGAAAATTTATGGCTATAAAAGATTGTCTTCTTTGCCCCACTTTTCTCTCAATGTTAGAATCTTTTCCTTTTATAATTAGTTTAAACACTGTTAAACCAATCAATAAAAGATTCCAACCACCCTTTTCAAATCATTTTTAACCTTTTAATCACGTGAAATATAATTATAATCATTGTTTGTAACTCTTATAATCATTTTTACCCCTGAACCACCCCAAAAGTGAATTGAAGCATCTTTCATCACTGTTAGCTTTGTCACTTTGTTTCCAAATTCACTCTGGTCACTTTTGGGCTTGTTTCCTCTTGAAATATCTTTTGAAAAAGACTTTGTTCTTTAATTAATTGCTTGCAATCCTTTGCTCAATTAATTTCAATTGAAACTGCCCTTGAAGAAATTTCTTTTGTAGCCTTAAATATCTGTTGTAAAGTATTTTTGGATAAATCTTTATTGTTGGTATAACAATATATTTTTATTATATTATTGTTTTATACTTATAAAGTTAAGAAAAATAAAATTGGTGTGTTTTCTCTTTAAATATCCTATTTCTTACTATTTTTAAGGAATTCTACCTTATACAAATTTTGAGGACAGGAAAAGTACTTGATATTTTATCAAAGTTTCATATCCACACCTTAAAAAAGAACAGAAAATATTTTTCCATAAAATAGCTTGATGTAAGGAATTTCTTGCATAATGCTTAATAGCATAATTAAGAGAAGAAGCAAAAATAAAAGTAATTTGGCCTTATCTTGGTGAAAGTCCAAATTTGAGGGTATTGATATTGCAGGGCCATCTGAATCTCTCCAAAGGAATGAGAAGTGCTCACAAAGTGGCAAAGGTAATTATTACAACAAATTTGGGTAGAGTACCCCCTTCAAGGTGCATTACAGTACAGGGACTTACTTTCATAAATTTCAATCCCCACAAAGCATCATAAAATCAAATTCTTGAGGCATTTGGTCCAGTTTTGCCAGGATACAGAGTGTGGAAATCCTTGGTGAGGTTGGAATCTGGTTTCCAAGTTGTTATTTATGGGTCTTCCCTGAATCTTTTCCACTCTAAAAGATACCATAATTTACCTCTTTTGAGTTTAGAGTCCAGAACCTGAGCCACTTCTTATTCCTCTTGCTTCTCAACTATGACCAGTGGTGGTGGCAATTGATGTTGGTTTGAGATAGTTGATTTCTTGACTGGTTTCAACAAGGACACATGGAATACAGGGTGAACTAACTTCCATTGTTGAGGAAACTTGAGGTGATATGCATGGCTCCCAATCTTCTTCAGAACTTCAAAGGGCTCAAACCATCTTTCTGAGAGCTTCTTGGTGGGTCTTGTTGTCTTGATCTTCTTGGAAGCTAGCCCTAAATTTTCCCCAGGTTGGAAATCAGGTTTCTGAATACTTCTTAAAATGCTTCATTTCTGACTCCAATTATTATTTGAAAAATTTCTGTACTTATTGGAGCTTTGTTGATACATTTCAAGAAGTTGTTTCTTGAGAAATTTGAATTGAATAAAAACTGGTATTTCTTCCATAAATAGTCAAAAAAGGTTATTGTTTTTGTTAATGAGTGTTCTGCATTATTCTGGGCAAACTCGGCCAGAGTGAGCCAAATTCTACAGTCACCTTGATGGTAACTGAGATAAATCCAAAGAGACTGTTCTAGAATCTGATTTATCCTTTCTTTCTGTCCATCTGTTTCAGGGTTAAAGGCAGTTGAATAATCTCTTTATATCTTGAGCTTCTGACATAATTGGGTCTAGAATGATGAAAAAAAATAAGAAGCCTCTATCACTGATAATACTGAATGAAAGTCCATTCTTGGAAAGGACATGGCTAATGAATACTTTGGCTAAGTCCAGGGAAGTAATTTTTTGAGAAGCTGGAAAGAAGAGTGCCATCTTTAAGAATATTTACACAAGTAATAAAATTGAATCAAAGGTGTTGGACAGGGAAAATTGAGCAATAAAGTCCACTGATAATGAATTTCAAGGACCAGATGGAATTTGAGGAGGCTTGAGTAATCCAAACCTCTTATGGTTGATGTTCTTGTTTCTTGAAATTTTCTGACATGAAGAAACATAGTCCTTGATTATTTGATTCATACCATCCCAATAAAAATCCCTCTTGAAGAGCTTAAGGGTCTTTTCCTTTCCAGGAGGGCCAGCCAACAGTGAGTCATGATTATTTTGAGGAATATCCAATTGAATTCCATAATTTGTTGAGATAACTACTCTATTTTTGAATAAGAAAAAATCAGCTTGAGGCTCAAGATAATAATCTGAAACTAATTCACCTCTTTCTAGTTTCTTGATTATTTATTTTCAGTCTTTATCTTGCCATACTTCTTTTTGAATGTGGTCAGCAAAATCTGAGAAAATTTCCACCTTAATTGAGAAGAATATTTATTCTTGAATTTCATCTTTCTTGAGAACTTGATAAACATTTTGAGGATTTTTGCTGATTAAATCCACCCCCCTCTTTAGGTACATGGCATATCAACATTACAAGTAATCTGGTAAGGTTTCCAGCTTTACTAGGCAGTAGTTGATAGTGGAATGTAACTCAGAAAGAAATTCAGCCCAGTGGGCTTGACAAAAAGTAAGAGCTTTGGAAGACATTAAATACTGAAGAGAGGCATGGTATATCAAGACTTCAAAGGAATTAGAGAGAGAAGGAAAGCTCTCCAGCACTTGAGAGCCCAAAATATGCCAAGGCGTTACTTGTCCTCAAACGCATAGTTGAGCTCATCTGGGAGAAGCTTACAAATATCAAATACAACAAGAGGATTTCCTGAGTCATTCACCTGACTCAGTACAGAAACCAAGAAATAATCAGGAGCATAAGTATCTACAATAGCCGGTGTGGGAACTCCTTTTGGTGTGGGATGAAATAAGGCAGTACCTTGAGGGGGAAATTATTGGTAAGTCTGTTTTGAATTTCAGAATTGTCCAATAACCATGGGTGCTAAGGTGTATTAGCTGCCCCTCTAAATAATACTGAATAGTCAGCCTACAGAGAATCACAAAATAAAGTAAGATTTGTGGCTTTAACAGATAGAGAAGACTTATCAGCAGTCTCTAAATAAGACCTATCAATAACACTACAGTAAAAACTCTGATCTAAAATTTCTGATAAAATAAACACTAGATTTTTTTTATTTTATTTTAATAAAAGTGATGATAATATATATACATATATGTTTTGGGTTTCTGTTATTTTAATAACACTAATATGAATATTTTTTTTGTTTTTTTTTAATAAGAATGATTAAAATATATATTTTTTTATGGTTTTAGGTTGATTATAATGATTTTTTTTGATATGAGTACTAATAATAAGACTACTGGATTTGATGTTTTTAGAATTTTTTTTAATACTGAGTTTATATCACTACTACTTCTCTTTGTTAATAACACTAAGCTTTTGAGCAAGGCTACTAAGCTTTAGCTAAGGCTATACTACTATTCTTCACTAATACTAAGCTACTGAGCAAGGCTACTGAGCTTTTCACTACTAAAACACTACTACTATTCTAGATATCCTGCTAGTTCAGGGATGGTGGTGATCCTGGATAGTGGGAACTTGCTCCATGATTGGGAAAATGAGGGAGAGAGGACCTCTATTTATAGCTTTTGGGCCTCCATAGAGCTTCTTAAAATAGGTTACTTAGAAAAAATAATAGTTGAGAGGTTCTAGCTGGTGAGACATGTAGTTTTGGTGTAGCAGCGTGTTTGCTGAGAGAATTATGCTGGTGGTGCTTTTTCTTATCAAAATCATGTGATGTATTTGAGATAATTTGGCTGGTGAGATTTTCTTTTTTTGGAAGAAAGTGGAGAAAATACAGCTCCTGACAATTGAAATTTCTTCTAGTCATATGATATATAAGAGAGAATTATGCTGGTGTTTCTGTTTCTTATCAAAATCATGTGATTTTTTCAAGATAATTTTGCAAAATCATGTGATGTCTTTGAGATAATTTTGCTGGTGAGATTTTCTTTTTATCAGAGTCATGTGAGGTCATTGAGATAATATAGCTGGTGATGTTTTCTTGAAGGTGGGGAAAGTATCTTTTGTTTCTATTTTTACGTATGCTATGAGAGAATTATGCTGGTGGTGCTTTTTCTTATCAAAATCATGTGATTTATTTGAGATAATTTGGCTGGTGAGATTTTCTTTTTTGCAAGAAAGTGGAGAAAATACAGCTCCTGACAATTGAAATTTCTTCTAGTCATATGATATATATGAGAGAATTATGCTGGTGCTTCATTTTAGTATTGTATCATTTCATATGGAGATTGCATCATTTCTATCAATTTTGATGCATGTCATTATTACTAAGCAAAAATTTGTTCTTGGAAAATATATTGAAATTTTATGCATAGCCTTACGGTATTTCTTCTTTCAATTGAATTGAGGTGGGGAAAATACAGCTTCTGATGCTTTGGTCCATCTTCATATACCTTTACTTAGATTAACTGCCTTTAATGATGTAATTTGTTATTGATGATGCAATAAGGTGGATATATCCTTTGATACTATACTGTTTTGATAAGATCTTGAGGCTTTGTATTTTATATTTTTGTTTGAAACCTGTTGTTGTAATGTGTAAATATGTTTTGCATAATTTGTTTTATTACCATTTTTTTTGTTTTATTGGTAAGCTTGAAACTGACACTCATGGTATGGAATACCACATCCCCCTCTCCATTTAATGCTGTCCCCAGCATTCCAGTTGAAAAGCTTTCCACCATCAATCATATTTATTTTGTTCAATTTCTTCTTCCTCCAATATTTACTCTTCATCTTTAATTTCTTCACTGCTTTCATTTTTTGACTCTGAACTTGATTGAACTTTCTTTCCTCTGGGATAAAACCTCTTGATGTGACTTGCTGCAAATTTTCTTGTAAGTTTAGTGCCATCCAATTCTTCAAGCTCATAAGGTCCATTATTAATTTGATTTATGACTCTATATGGTCCATTCCAACGGTTCTTGAAGAGTAAACCCCACCATGACTCAAGTGGTTTATTATAAACTAATACCAAGTCCCCTGGTTCAAGTGGATTTCTCAGTCTATGTGCCATCTTTTTGTCCAAATATTGAACTGATTTGTGTCTTGAATATCTTAATTTCTCTGCTGCTGCTACTCTTGTTTCCTCTTTTGCTGCAATCTGTATTTCTCTTGCTTCCAATAGCTCTTCTGTTGTTGAGATTTTATTCCATTCTATGGCCAGGTATGTGTTTGTTTCTGTGTCAATTGGTAAGACAGCCTGCTGACCAAACTGAAGCTCAAATGGTGAGTATCCTGTTGTTCTTTTTACCAAAATTCTATCTGCCAAGGTTACAATTGGTAAGTATTCTTTCCATTTGGATCCATTTTCACCACACATTTTTACAAGTGCATCCTTCAATTGCTTATGGCCTCTTTCAATCATTCCTTGTGCTTCTGGGTAGTAAGGTGTAGTTATTCTGATTCTTGATCCTGCTCTTTTGACTGCTTCTTGTAGCTCTTTTCCAAATTCTTCTCCTCCATCTACTGTGACTTCTTTGGGTGCTCCATATCTACAAATCCATTCTGAATTAAACCATTCTGAGACTGATTTTTCCGTTAGCCTAGTTAATGCAACAGTTTCTGGCCATCCTGAAAAGTCATCTCTTGCTACAACTAAGTATTTCCATCTTTCTGCCTTAATGTGAACCACATCCATGCTGACTCTTTCAAACAAAGTAGATGTTACAGATATCTTTGCTTCTTCTTTTTGTTGCAAATGAATCCTTTTTTGACATTCTTGAAATGATTTTACCCATTTTTTAACTATCTTTTTCATTCCTTCCCACCAATATCTCTTCTTGATTCTCCTGTGTGTTTCATTTTCCCCTCTATGCCCCAGCTCTTCATGCATTTTCTTTAGTATCTGTTTCTGAGCTTTTTCATTGTATACAATTATTTGTGGATGTTCTTGATTTCTCCTTTTTAGCTGCCCTCCTTCTAAATAGAAATTCACTTATCTTCTCTTAATTTTCTTGAAGTATTCTTCCCCAATACTTTGTGACTTTTTTAAACTATTCGAATATTCCTGCATATGTTTTCCAAATCCTTCCTGTTTTATTGGAATTTCAATATTGTTTGTTTCATTCCTTGATAATTTTCTCACTTTGCTTGTATTTACTTCTTTTAGGCCAAGTCCTGGATGTGTTTTAATCCAATCTTCCTCTTCATCAAAATGATCCCTTTCACTTTCTTCTTTATCTTCTCCTTTTGGTCTTCTTGATAACCCATCTGGCATAGTAAATGTTTTTCCTGGTTTGTGTACAAGATCAAATGAAAAAAGTTGAATAAATGCTACCAATCTTGTCATTGGTTCATTTGGTAAACATGGTGTGTTGATCATTTCTATTAAAGCTTTAGCATCTACTTGAAGCTCAAAGTGTTGCCCCCATAATATTGTTTGAAGTTTTTTGAGTATTCTTGCTACACCGCAAAGCTCTAATTTTGGCTAAGAGTATTTAGATTCTAGTCTGGAAAATTTTACTGATTCATATAGTACTGGTCTATCCTTTCCATCTTCATCCTCTTGCATAAGAACTGCACCAGCTGAAATATAACTTGAATCTATTTCTAATTTTATTTTTCCTGAATCTTTATCATAATTTAATGTCTTCAAAGTAATCTCTTCTCCTACTATTTTCCTGAGTTTTATAAATGCTTCTTCACATTTTTCATCCCATTTCCACAATACATCCTCCCTTGTCAATCTTCTCAATGGTGCTGCAACTTGTAAAAAGTCCTTGATAAACATTCTGACATATGCACATAGTCCTAAGCTTCCTCTAACTTCCTTCTTTGTTGTTGGTCTAGGCCAGTTTTGTATCTTGTTTATCTTCTGTTTTGAAATCTTTCTTCCTCCCAAAGACACAACATGCCCCACAATATTAAGTGCTGGAACACAACATGCAAATTTTGATCCTGAAATTGTGAGTCCTGCCTCTTCTATCCTGAAAAGTATTCTTTCTAATGTTACTGCATATTCCCAAACAAGTCTTATTATGAGTGGATTCTCCTTCAATTCTTTGTGCTGATACGTTGATCTGGGTCCTTTAATTCCTCCATCATCTACAAATATTCCAAGGTGCTCTGGTATTTCCTCCTGAAGTATCCAAGTCATTTGTGCTTGATAAACTGCCACAGAGTTTGTTGCTCCTTGAGGTAGTCTTGTAAGCTGAAGTCTTCCAAGTGGTGTTTCAAATGTTGTAAGGTGTCTTGTAGTAATATCCAATTCTCTTTCATTGTATCCTCCCATAATATCTCCCAATCCATAACATGCTCTTCCTGAAAATGATCCTACAAACCCATCAACATTTGGTGGCAACCCTGAATCTTTTATTGTTACTTTATTGAGGTCTTGAAGATCATGAACTATTCTAAGTTTTCCGTTGGGATTTGCCACACAAAATACTGGGCTGTTATAGCTTGATGTTGATTTTTCATAGAGTCCTGTACGTATTCTTTCTCTGACTAGTTCAATAAATTGAGGTAAAATTGATTTTGGTATTGGTATTGGTTTCTTTTGCCATGGTTCATGTGGTATAACTGGTATTGTATAAGGGTTTCCATAAGAATGTTTTAGTACGCCTCTTTCTTCTTCACAAAATGCTATAGCCTTTTGCCTTAGTAATATAGAATTCTTTAATAAATTAATCTCTTCTTCTGATAACCATCCAGATGGTCCAAAGTTTATCATTGCAATTCTATCTTCTGTAACTTTTGATTTTTCAAAAAATGAAAGTGGGTTAGGTGATGAGGATGTTTCATATGGATCTCTTGATAATTCAGGTCTTTCCAAAGGTGGATTCAGATCTTGAGGCATATCTTCATTGACTGGTATACCCTTCTTGAGTACTGACTTATATTTTGCAGCATTGGCTTGAGCTTCCATGATTATTAGTCCGGTTTAAAGTATAAATTGATAATATTTTTTTATTTTATTTTTTATTTTTTATAATAATTTTTTTTAGTTGAAATAAAAACAGTCTTTTTAGTTCTTTCTTTTTTTTTCATAATTGAATTTGAGTTGTAGTTTTAACTCATGCAAGGACTTTACCTCTAGGTGGATAAAACCCAGTATATTAGATATACCAAATCCTGCAGTTTAATGTCATACAAGGAAGTTTGTGAACCCTAGTCCTGGGTTTACTGTTTTACTTGAAGCTTTCATTATTCTATTATTCACCTTTTTTTTACTCTTTATATCTTCTTTTTTTTTCTTGATTACTTGATTTACTTGCATCTTCAGCCCTCTGGTGTGCTACCCCAGTAGTTTGAGTCATACAAAGACTAAATTTTGGCTGTCTGGGAAACACCCTGTAGTTTAAAGTCATACAAGGACTAATTTTAGCCTTCAGGTTGCTACCCTGTAGTTTAAAGTCATACAAGGACTAATTTTAGCCTTCTTTTATTTGGTCTGATCTTTTATCCTTAATTTTAATCAATACTTTTTATTTTATGTATCTTTATTATTATAATTTTATTTTTATTTTATGTCAATGTCAAATTTTTTTTTTATTTTATGTTGAAAAAGTTTTGTAATGTTTTTTTTTTTTTATGTTGAAAAAAATTTTTTTTTTCTTATGTTGAAACAATTTTTTTTTTTTTTCTAAGTGAAAATTTTTTTTTTATTTTTTTATGTTGAAAATTTTTTTTTTTTTTTTTTTATGTTGAAAAAAAATTTTTTTTTTTAAGAGTGATTAAATTGATGAGTGATGTTGAATGAGTTTTCAATTTGAGGAGTGATGTTATATTTTGAAATGGTGTAGTAATTAGCACTACAAACATAATGGTGACGTTTCACATGAAACGTCACCCTGACCTTTCAGCTGTCACACGACAGACCCAGCCTGTATGTTGCCAGGGTCTTTGACAACCCCAGCCGCAATTTTGTAAACGTCACTTCCACTTAGACACTCCACAATCCACATCGTTCCTGCTACTACCACCTTTTCCACCATCCAATCCGATCCCTTTTCTTGAACTGTATCTTCTCCTTTGAACAATCAGTTCACTTTCTTTTTAAATTTGCTGCGCTTATGGAGATCTGTACCTGCAAGAAGTGCTGCAACTATCAATGCACTCAACCAAGTGGTTCAGTTGTTCAGGGGTGTCTCATTTCATCTCGCAACAAATGAAAACATTTTCTAAATCAATATCTTCACGCAAGTTCGGAGCTTGCAAATGAAACCTCCAAAGAACCCAGTTCAACAAGTATGGAAAGCAACACACAAGCATCCAATGCATGGGAGTGTTCAGTTTCTGATGATGATCCATTCAATTTAAATGTAGCTGATAATTTGACCAGTAAGTCAATCTTTTTTTTAAGGTACCATAGCTCAGCTAATTGTTTCCTCCTCCCAGTCTTAGTGACCATATTCTTGTGTTGGCTCCACCTACTATGCTCATTGAGTTTTCAAAACTGTCAAATCGCACAGAAATTTATAGTTTCTATCATTTTGGCAACTCAAAGAGAATCAAACCCAAAAGTCAAATATCCTAAAGACTTGCGCACAATGATCAAAGCCCTATGGATTCAACCTCAGCTAAAAACATACATTTGCTGTCAATCATGCTACTCATTTTATGATGGAATTCATGTACCAATGACCTGCACCTATCAAGACTTACAATCCCAACGTATATGCAACCATCCTCTTTTTGAAGCATGTGCAAATTACACTTACATTCGAGATCAAGGAACTGCACCATGGCTAGTTCCAAAATCTAATGTTCATCAGCTAAGCAGCATTAATGTACCAAAATGCAAGTATCATGTCCATCGAATCATGACATGGCTTCAGGGGCTTTTAGATATTGAAGGTATTGAACAAGAAATTGAAGATTGGAAGAATGAATTGAGCTGTAAGCCACATATCAATGATATACAGCAAAGTCAAGCTTGGAAAAAACTGCATTGGTCAACACCCTTGAATAATGATGATAACCCCCTGTGTCTGGTTTTTTCACTTTTCATCGATTGGTTCAATCCACGTGGGAATAAACAAGCCAGAAAACAGCAGTCAATGGGAGTTATCAGTCTCACTTGTCTGAATCTCCCTCCTTCACTTCGCAACAAGCCTGTTTATTCCCTAGTATTTTGTATCATACCTGGCCCAGATTCCCCCAACACTACAACAATCTCACACATCCTTAAACCACTTGTTGATGAACTTCTTGATCTTCAACATGGGATCATGATTCCTACCTTTCAGAAAGAAGATGGCCGCTTAATTTTTGTTCAAATTCTACCATTAGTTGGGGATGTTGTTGCAGTTCACAAGACAGCTGGGTTTGTGTCACATTCAGCGAAGAAATTTTGCCCATGGTGCAATCCTCAATTGCAAAATCTTCATAATCTTCAAATTGGAAGCACAAGAAGTGGCATTGAGATTTTGGAAAGCTCAAAAAAGTGGAAGAATGCTAAGACAATGACCCAACAGGAAGAAATATGCAAAACCACTGGAGTACTATGGTCTGAATTAAATTGCTTACCTTATCGCAATCCTAACATGCACATGGCTCTTGGGATCATGCATAACTGGCTGGAGGGTGTTTTGGCTTAACACTTCCAAAATTGGTGGGGTTTTCAAGATGAAAGACAAGAGAGAAAGAGACTGAAAAATGAAAAAGTTAAGAGAAGAAAAAGAATCAAAATAAATGATGAAGGTGACAGCAATGACCCAGAATCACTAACTGAAGAAAGCCCTGAAAGTGGTGATATTGAGTTAGGGCAGGGGGTTGGTGGGTGTTTTTGGACGCAGGATCAAATCAAGATGTTTTGGTATATCATGAAGGATATAATACTTCCAAAGGGAATTTCAAAACTTCCACATAACCTTGGAGAAGCCAAGCATGGATGGCTGAAGGCATCTGATTGGTTAACTCTATTCACCTTGGTCATTCCTTTGATAATCCCAGAGATGTTTTTGGAAGGCACAAGTGAAATCAACCCAAACTCAATTCGAGCGAAGTTCCTCCAGAATACTCGTGATCTAATACAATGCACCAGAATTGCATGTGGAAGAGTGGTGCGTGAGGGTCATGCAGCACGCTTTTCTAAAGCTTATGAACGATACATTAATTCATCAAAAGAACTCTACAACAATCCTCAAATTAAGCCAAATCACCATTTTGCACTGCACATACCTTATCAATTGAAAATTTGGGGTCCATTAATGGGAGTGGCTGAGTTTTCTGGGGAGAGACTGATTGGATTGTTGCAAAAAATACGTACAAACAATCGAATTAGTGAGTGATTTTTGTTCTTGAAATGGGGATGTTTTAAGGAAACTAATTGTGGTGCAAACTTAGATGATATACAAGGGACTCTAATGGAGCGAGTACACCAAACACAAAGGTTGCTTGGTAAATATGGGATGGCCAATGAGTTTATGGAGAAGGAAGGAGACTCAAAGGGTGAAAAGCGAAAAAAGATGATCAATTTGGCAGATGAAATATATGATTTGATGTTAATGATGGTGCGAGAAAAAAGAGTTAACACACGTGATTATCGCTGGCTTCCTCACCCGCCAAGGTCAGTGATTCTCAGTCCCAGCGCAATACCTATCCGGTCAACCAAGATAGCAAACCAGGTCATCATAACAACAATGGCTCCAAATAATGTTGTTGTCTTTAAACGCAATGGCCATGTGAAATCTATTTATGCATTCAACATTGAAACCAATCAATCAGAGGTGGGAATACTCATTAGCCAAATCTTAAATTTCCACCCACAGCAAAAGCTTGCAAACGCGCAAATGGGCTACTACTTGCAACTCCTGGGGGCTGTCTTAGGAATTCTGAAGAGAGACTCCATGGTAATGCTTCAACCTGATGAAACAACCCATGTAGCTTCCTATCGCTTCCTTCCTGATGACACCTTTGGCATTGATGGGGAGACTTTTCCCTTTTGCCCTCACTCACGTGAATTAGATTTATAGGTTTCTACACATGTATTTTTTATTATTCCAATTCAAATTCCTGCTTTCCTTCATTTTTTCACAGTTTTTCAAATCATTTTCTTTGTGTTTATTACCAATATCTCTTTGAAGAAATATTTACAAGCCAAATAACTCAACTCCTTGCAGCTCCTAATCCTCCACACCATCCATCTTGTCCTCATCGTTGTCCTCCCCTTCTCCTAGAGAGCTTTCATTAACCTTGTCCTCTTCATCTGAGTAATCATATTCTCCAGGCTCATAGACCCCATTGCTTTCCTCTTCTGACACATCTGGGCTAGTCCCCTCAAGATCAATACTCTCACCATTGCTTTCCTCTGAGCACTCATCATTGCTCTCTGACATTTCCTCTATGTTGTAATCATCTGAAATGATATCATAATATTTTCTGGTAAAGTTTTTATCAGAAATTTTCTCATCGTCATTCCGTTTGGGAAGCAAGGATTCCTCTGGATTTGGTAAAAAGGCAACCTTGTGAATATTCGGGATATTCCTCCTCTGGTTCTGATCAAGTGATTTGAACCATTTAATACTGTAGAAGTCGAGCGGAAGGCCTTTTGGTGGCTGTGTATTCTTGGATGCAATTGGCACCTTTGGTGGCTCACAGTTCCAGAGGCCCTTTCTGACTTGGCCATGGCCCAGTCCAATCAACGGAAAAATATGTTTGCTTTGCGAGATCTGTATCTTAAGGTTTTTATGAGGTAGCGTTTTTTATCTCCATCCTTTTCATCATCACTATGTGCCCCAATATCTTCAATTATTTGGCGGGTAACGTGTTGGAAACTTGTTTACAATTGCATAATCCAGACGTGCATCCCTGAGCTATGAAGCAATTCAATTTCTGTGAGCTGATTTCAATCAAAAATGTATCTATATGTGTATATAAACTTACGCGTGCACAATTTTTGTTGGCCAACCCCTTAATGCATCCATTTTTATATGCACCATTAGCCTTTTCCTCTTTCTCCACATGAGCTTTCATCAAGTAATGAACAAAATGGTCATATGCTTTTTGAAGCAATGACATTTCCATTATGTATTTTGGGTTTATGCTCAGGTAATTGTAAGCACCACCAACTGCGACTTGCTGAAAAGTGACCAATGCTGCAATCCGGCATGCTACATTGTATAGATCATCACTGTTTTGGGCTAATTTTGGGCTCCAGATTGTGATTCCTAAGCGTGCTAATGTTCCACGAATGTAGGCAATGTAGGAATCACTCAAATGAGAGATCCCACGTGCTAAATTTTGTTTTCTTAACTTATCTTTGGCCAACGTAATGACATCTTGATTGTTTACCAATTGTAAGGAAGATGAATCTTGAACAGCTTTTGTGATATCAGCCTCATCTGAGAATCGTTGATAAAACTGTATGAGTGCCTCTTCAGGTGGTGGTTTAGGAATGGTATGCTTCTCACAAATACCCCAAAGTGCCTTAATGTGAGCAAACAAAGCAGCCTGTGTTTATTAAAGAAATAAGTCTTAAGTAAAATTATAATGGCTCAAAATTATGCTAGCCTTTACACCTTTGAATGCAGGCGGGAAATCAGGGGAAATCAGCTGAAGTGGACTGCGCCTGACAGTTGGGGCTGTGACTTCCCTGATGGGTGAGGACTTTGGCAACTGTGCTATTTCCTTTTTCTTTTTGTGTGTGCTAATAGAAGGTGGGGGCTCAGATCTTTCTCTTTGAGTACCCTTTAGATTGTGGTGGGTTTTCTTGCAAGTCGTCTTGGAAGTTTCCAGAGCTGGTGCTTTTTTGGGTGTATTGGTGCCAACCTTCAGCTTGTTCACATCATTTTGAAGATTATTTATGGTGGCTAAAAGAGCCTCTTGTGTTTGCATGAGTTGTGACAAGAAAGTGTCAATTTGGGAAGCTTGTGGTGCTGGGCTTTGATTAGTTTCTGTATTAGTGGGTTGGATGTATTCCATTGCAATGATGATATTGATTGATTTTTATTAGTTTCAATGACAGTGAAAGATTTGTAAGGTTTGTTGTATATTACGTTTTTAGAAATAGTAGAAAAATGAGTGGGGGAATGCAACGGCTCTGATCTTGTGCAGTAATTATGGAAATTCATAAAATCAGTGGACCCTGTGTGAAGAGAAATAAAACCTCATACGGATAGGGTGGTGAGGCTACATGGTCATTAAGAGATAAGAAGAGCCTTGGAAACGTGAGGAGCCTAAAGGTACAGGAGAGGTGGTTGACAGGATCAATCGGATCCTGAATTAATTTGTCATAGAAACAGCCCATCTTTGATGTTTTGGGTGTTTTTAAGGTAAATGACGTTTACAAAATTGCCGCTGGGGTTGTCAAAGACCCTGGCAAAATACAGGCTGGGTCTGTCATGTGACAGCTGAAAGGTCAGGGTGACGTTTCATGTGAAACGTCACCATCATGTTTGTAGTGTAGTGATTCCGGGTTGCTTTCAACTTTCACCAAGGTCCTGGGTTTGATTCCCACCTCTGGCAGCAGTGTTGTCAAACTACAATCATGCTGGCATTATGTTCATCACTCTGTGGGGGGTGCTCTGTACTTATGGCCTAGTATCTGTTGCGTTATGGTGATCTGTTAGGACTAATTGAATGATATTCTGGCTATGTTTGGGGAGCCCATGCCCTCTTTCATATCTATGATTATTGTGTTCAATTTGAATTTCTGAGGTGGATATATGGGAGTATGTCAAAGAGTGGCTAAACCAATAATATTGGGCTACTGTTTGCTTCCTTTTTCTGAATCCAAATTACCAAATTATGACTGGCGGTCATAATTTTAACATTTTAACTTCTTTGATCTTCTTTTTCTGTATCTGAATGGCCTAGCTTGTTTGGTTGGTCTTTCTTCACTTTCTTGATATAGTTTTATTGCTTTTATGGAAAATTATGACCAGCGGTCATAATTTTGACATTTTTAACTTCTTCTATCTTCTTTTTCTGTATCTGAATGGCCTAGCTTGTTTGGTTGGTTTTTCTTTCTTCTTGTTTTCCTTTCCATATTTTATCTCTTCCTGTCTCAAAGAACCAAATTATGACCAGCAGTCATAATTTTAATATTTTGAGCTATCTATATCTTCTTTTGCTGTTTCTTCACACCATCTTTTCATTGTTTTTTTTTCAAAAAAGAGAAATAAGATTAATAAAGGCCTAAGGGCCCACACTTCCCCAAACTTGTGCCATTTTTTTTATGAGGTGGCATAAGAACAGATAACCACCCCTGTTTTTTTTAAAAATAAAATCATGATACTTGTACATTGAAAAAAATTTCTTGGAAAATTTTGAGTTGAAGTCCTTTGTTGAATACTGATTTATAGCCTTGAGTGATAAGATGCTTGCAAAAAAATTGAAAAAATTGAAATTCCTCTTTGATAAGGCAGGAGGTCACTGCCCTGATACTAATACAGATATGAAAATAATTCTCTTTTTTTTAGGTTATTTCTTTGATTATTTTTTGCTATTTTTTATGGTGGTTTTTTTTAATTGGTGATTGAAATCAGATTACTTCAGTTATTATTGAGAAATATTCAACCTTCTGTTGTGAATTACTGAAAGACATATGTCCTTCAATATTTCTCCAAATATCTTGTTGCGTTGTTTTCTTTGTGTATTTCCTTTCCATTCTGAAACAAAACCTTTGACTTCATGAATAAACATGTACCCAAAATCACACCATCAAAGAGTTCCTCCCAAGATTTCCAAACCATCTAGATTCAAATCTTCTTGAGCCCATAACATTTTGTGATACAGTCCTTCTATTGTCATTTGATAATATCCATAAGGCTTCTTCCAGTAAGGATTCCTTCAATTTCCTTTGATTCCAATAGTGGTTAGTAATTCCAGAAAATCAACATTTGTAAGATTTGATCCAGGTAGTTCTGAAATATATTTGGTTTGAATTATTGGTGAATCTAGCTCATAATCATACAGTTCTTTAGATGTTATTATTGGAAGTATTACATAATCTTCCACTCCTTCATATTCTGGTATGTCTTTCTGTATGCCATTTTGATTCTGGGAGTCATTTGGTAATCCAAATGTAATTCCTTGATTTTGATTAAATAAATCAGTTGAGCTTGAAAGGCAGAATATTCGATTATAGGCATCATTAAATTCTGCTAGAATGCTAAGTCCAGCTAGCCTTTGTGTATTTTCTGATAACTCTTCTTCTTCTAGGTCTTCAAACATTCTTCCTTGCTTATATTTATCTTCCAAATCTCCATTATTTTGTTGGTATAACTTCAAGTCATCTTCTGATTCTTCTGCTTCCATTTTTTTCTCAATCCTCTTGTGAATATTTCTATCCCAAACTTGATCCATTTTGTCTTCAGTAATTATGGCACTTTCCTTTTCCAATTCTTCAAATTTTCTTTTTGCCAATGGATTTATTATGTTGTCTTTTGGTTCTTCACTTAGTAGATCTTTGTCAGTATCACAAATGTACCAAGCTTCCTCCTGAACTAAATTGAAATAATCTTCTGCACTTCCTAAGGAATTTGCTTCAGGTGGCTTCAGATCCATTTTGAATTTCTTCTGTGGACTTTCTACTTTATCTTCTTTATTCATACCACTTAACTCAAGTGCTAGCCATTTCTCTGGATCTTCTATGGCCATGTCCAAATTTCTTCTCATCTTCTTCAGTTCCATTTTTATTTCTTCTATTTCTTCACTATCTTCTACCTTCAATTCATCCTCTTCTGGATCCTTTCCTTTAGATTTTCTTTCAGTTTGAGATGGAATACTTTCTTTAGATGAAGATAATATGCTTGACTTTTCTTCATCTATTATCTGGTTGAAATTTTCAAATACTAAGAAGTCCAGGTAGGTTTTCTCTTCACTTTCAAAAGTGAATTCAAGATTTTTAATTTGACCAATTGGCTTCAAAAGGTTATCTGTTGATTTTGATGTGTAAGGGCTGATTTTTAATTCTGCTTTTAGGGCTATTTCCTGAGCTATAAAATTCAAGTCATTTTTTGCATCAAAAATAGCTGAGAAGGGTATTTTGTTAGGTCCAAGAAATATTGTCTTCACTCTTGTTGAAGATTGACTTTCTGTTTCCTCTTTTTCTTTTCTTTTGGATGATTCTTCTCCATGTATTGACCATTTTCCAATCTCTGAAGATGCACAAAGCTCCATACCTCTTGGTGGAGAAATTTTCCAGCCCATAGCTTGAGGGTTACATATTGGTAAGCATAATTGACTTCCATCTTGCTCCGGATAACTAAATATTTCCCCTTGCTTGTGTGAAAATTTCAATTTAACATTATTATCTGTTAAAAATGGTCTTCCAAGTATGGTGTGTACAGCTCCTTTTGCTATGATTAAATGAATTTCTTTTTCTTCTCCTGTTATCATAGTAATTGGTGTAAGTTCTGAAAGTCCAACCAAAGATGTGGTATGTCCACTAATTCCTCTGAGATTCATATTGAGCTTTCTACTTGTAAGTGAGGCTTTAATTGCAATTTCCTCAGGTATTATATTAATTTCTGATCCAGTATCCACCAATGCCATTGTAGGATATTCTTCTCTTCCAATGAATACTTCCATAAATCCAAGTGGGCATGCATAGTGTAATCTTGGGGTATCATAGTCCCGTAGCTTTACTGAAAGCAGTCTCTCTTGAATATTTGATGTATTGACTGATTTTATTACTTCTTTTTCCTGGGTAGTTGAGCTTTGAAGTTTATCAATAAAGGTTGGTGACATTGATAATATTTCTTCAACAGTAAGATTTATCTTTTGTTCAAGTATTCTCTTCATCACATTTTCCATTATTATCTTTGGGTTATTGGGTGTAAATTTTACCTTGTTTTTTAATTCCATCTTTTGTGAATCCTGTCTAAGTACCTCCTTGTTCTTTTCCTTGGAAATGATTTCAATATAATCATTATCTACTTCCTTTCCCTCTTGTGTTTTCTTGTATTTTGTTGGAATTAGAACTCTTATTTCTTCTTTTGCCTCATCTTCCTTGTGGTAGGCACCTGGTATCTTCTTTTTAAAGGGTTTGTGTGTTTCAGTTTTATCCTCTTGCTGGGTTTGACTTTGACTTTCTTGTCTTACAGCTCTTTGCCTTGTCTGTCTAAGCCCAACATTTATTTGAATATTTTCATTTGCTGGTGATATTTGAGGATATTTCCAGTTCCCCCATTCTTCTATTTGAGCTATAGCTGTTGCCTTCTCACCTTTGCTTTCCTCAATTACTGTTTTTTCTTGCTTATTTGGGGGTGGATTTGATTTTTCCATCATTTTCTTTGTAAAATCCTCCTGCTCTTTGGAAAAATTTCTGACTAATTCTCTTGCAGATTTAGGGACTTCTGTGGGTACTCTTTGAAAATTTGGAAAAAGATATGTTCCTCCACGCTTCAATACAATTCTTTTCTCCAAGGATTCTGTGAGGTGATTACATCTTATTTCAGAATGACCTTCTTCTAAGCAGTAATACCACTTCAGTAGCTGTCTTGAAGCCATTTGTGCTGGAACATATGGTTGATAACCAGAGGATATGGGTGGCCAAGGATATCTTGGCCTGAGTGGCTGTGAGTTTTGCGTAACTTTCTGATCTTGATTATTGCCTTCTTGTATTTTATTTGGAGATTCAACTACTTCTGAAAGGTGTTTGAGCTGATTCAATACTTCCTTAACTGATTCCTTCCCAATATCCTTTGATTGATGCCCTTGCGGCTGAGGATTTTGAACTTTTTGGGTAAGATCTTTCATTTGCTTTAAGACTTCTTCCCAGATTTCTTCTCTAGTGACTTTGGTTGTGAAAATTCCTTCTGTTGAATTGACACTTTTGCTTCCAGATCTTGTTCAATATACAACTTTAAGATTTCCAATCTTGGAATGATATAACCACCATCCAAAACTTGCACCATGGCCTTATCTTTAATCATTTCTTTGTAAATAGATTCTTGAACACTTGAGGAAAGACTTGCCAAAATTTCTTGATTGTGATTGATATCTCCTTGTATATATTGATACCTTCTGAAATAATTAATAATGGATTCATAATCACCAATGAACTTTTTATATTGAGTCATATTTCTAATTCCTCCTTCTTGTTGAATATTTGTAAATAATTTAGTAATGGAGGACAGCTTGTATCTTCTTTCAGGTGACACTATTCCCCATCTCCTCTTCATATCCAATCTTAATTGCTCCCAATTGCCAGTTTCATATCCAGGCATTCCTTAAGTATGGTAGCTAATTTCTTGATCTTTAGTTCAAAAGGATATCTGTTTTGCTATATCCCTTCCACTTGCTCCTTCAATTTCTGCTATATTTTCTACTCTTTTAATAAATCTTTCCAATTCCTTTCCATCAAACCAGGAATTAAAATCCTTTGGTCTGATCTTGACAATGGGTGTATTGTTTCGTGGGATTTCTTGTTGCAATGGGCTTGAAGCCTGTGCATGAATATTAACCCGCTTTGGTAGAGTATTTGGTCTTTGTGAAGTGAATGGAGTTGATGAGGCCATAGGCCTTGAAAATGGTGATGGTGACCCTTCTTGTCTAAAGATTCTCGGAATGCTTGTAGTTTCTTCCATTGGGCTGTTTTCTGGGGTAAAACTTGACTCTTTCCTTTTCCCTTCTTTTTTAAGGAGTTCAATTAATTCTTTTTGCATTTCCAAAATTCTTTGATGAAGTCTTTCTACATAAGAAACATCTTCTTGTCCTTGCATGATCTCTTCATTTATAATTTCTTCTTTGGATTCATCTAGATTGTGTGGTATCTTCAATGATGATGCTGAATCCATATTGATATATTCTTTGTTGATTTCCTCTTTTTCACTTTTCTTTTCAATTTCAAATAGTTCCTTGAGTAATTTCTGAAAATAATCTGTAACTATCTTTTGATCTTTCTTCTTGGTTCTGGGTGTACCAACTAGTATACTATAATCTATAGGTGATTCATCTCCAGGTGGTGTTTCTCCTCTTTTTGGATAATAATAGTGAAATGATTTTGTGGAAGAACTTGATGGTGACAATGATTCAGAATTTTGTGGTTTTTCTGATTCCAGATTGACTTGATAGGTGCTTCAAATTTTTTATTGATAAAATGCTTTTTTTATGGACTAAATTTGATTTTTTTTTCTTTTATAATTGACAGATTATTGAGGATTGAAGTTGTTGTTGGCCACTGTTGGGATACCAGATGTGGGAACTCCTTTTGGTGTGGGATGAAATAAGGCAGTACCTTGAGGGGGAAATTATTGGTAAGTCTGTTTTGAATTTCAGAATTGTCCAATACCCATGGGTGCTAAGGTGTATTAGCTGCCCCTCTAAATAATACTGAATAGTCATCCTACAGAGAATCACAAAATAAAATAAGATTTGTGGCTTTAACAGATAGAGAAGACTTATCAGCAGTCTCTAAATCAGACCTATCAATAACACTACAGTAAAAGCTCTGATCTAAAACTTCTGATAAAATAAACACTAGATTTTTTTTACTTTTTTTAATAAAAGTGATGATAATATATATATATATATGTTTTGGGTTTCTGTTATTTTAATAAAACTAATAGGAATATTTTTTTTAATAAGAATGATAAGAATATATATTTTTTTCATGGTTTTAGGTTGATTATAATGATTTTTTTGATATGAGTACTAATAATAAGACTACTGGATTTGATTCTTTCAAAAAAAATAATAATACTTAGTTTATATCACTACTACTTCTCTTTGTTAATAACACTAAGCTTTTGAGAAAGGCTACTAAGCTTTAACTACGGTTATACTACTCTTCTTCACTAATACTAAGCTACTGAGAAAGGCTACTGAGCTTTTCACTACTAAAGCACTACTACTATTCTAGATATCCTGCTAGTTCAGGGATGGTGGTGATCCTGGATAGTGGGAACTTGTTCCATGATTGGGAAAATGAGGGAGAGAGGACCTATATTTATAGCTTTTGGGCCTCCATAGAGCTTCTCAAAATAGGTTACTTAGAAAAAATAATAGTTGAGAGGTTCTAGCTCGTGAGACGTGTAGTTTTGGTGTAGCAGCGTGTTTGCTGAGAGAATTATGCTGGTGGTGCTTTTTCTTATCAAAATCATGTGATGTATTTGAGATAATTTGGCTGGTGAGATTTTCTTTTTTTGCAAGAAAGTGGACAAAATACAGCTCCTGACAATTGAAGTTTCTTCTAGTCATATGATATATAAGAGAGAGTTATGCTGGTGTTTCTGTTTCTTATCAAAATCACGTGATTTCTTCGAGATAATTTTGCAAAATCATGTGATCTCTTTGAGATACTTTTTCTGGTGAGATTTTCTTTTTATCAGAGTCATGTGAGGTCATTGAGATAATATAGCTGGTGATGTTTTCTTGAAGGTGGGGAAAGTATCTTTTGTTTCTATTTTTACGTATGTTATGAGAGAATTATGCTGGTGGTGCTTTTTCTTATCAAAATCATGTGATGTATTTGAGATAATTTGGCTGGTGAGATTTTCTTTTTTTGAAAGAAAGTGGAGAAAATACAGCTCCTTAAAATTGAAATTTCTTCTAGTCATATGATATATAAGAGAGAATTATGCTGGTGTTTCTGTTTCTTATCAAAATCATGTGATTTCTTCAAGATAATTTTGCAAAATCATGTGATATCTTTGAGATACTTTTGCTGGTGAGATTTTCTTTTTATCAGAGTCATGTGAGGTCATTAAGATAATATAGCTGGTTATGGTTTCTTGAAGGTGGGGAAAGTATCTTTTGTTTCTATTTTTACGTATGTTATGAGAGAATTATGCTGGTGGTGCTTTTTCTTATCAAAATCATGTGATGTATTTGAGATGATTTGGCTGGTGAGATTTTCTTTTTTTGAAAGAAAGTGGAGAAAATACAGCTCCTGAAAATTGAAATTTCTTCTAGTCATATGATATATAAGAGAGAATTATGCTGGTGTTTCTGTTTCTTATCAAAATCATGTGATTTCTTCAAGATAATTTTGCAAAATCATGTGATGTCTTTGAGATAACTTTGCTGGTGAGATTTCCTTTTTATCAGAGTCATGTGAGGTCATTGAGATAATATAGCTGGTGATGTTTTCTTGAAGGTGGGGAAAGTATCTTTTCTTTCTATTTTTATGTATGTTATGAGAGAATTATGCTGGTGGTGCTTTTTCTTATCAAAATCATGTGATGTATCTGAGATAATTTGGCTGGTGAGATTTTCTTTGTTGCAAGAAAGTGGAGAAAATACAGCTCCTGACAATTGAAATTTCTTCTAGTCATATGATATATATGAGAGAATTATTCTGGTGCTTTATTTTAGTATTGTATCATTTCATATAGAGATTGCATCATTTCTATCAATTTTGATGCGTGTCATTATTACTAAGCAAAAATTTGTTCTTGTAGAATACATATAAATTTTATGCATAGCCTTGAGCTATTTCTTCTTTCAATTGAGTCAAGGTGGGGAAAATACAGCTTCTGATGCCTTGGTCCATCTTCATATACCTTTATTTAGATTAACTGCCTTTAATGACGTAATTTGTTATTGATGATGCAATAAGGTGGATATATCCTTTGATACTATACTGTTTTGATAAGATCTTGAGGCTTTGTATTTTATATTTCTGTTTCAAACCTGTTGTTGTAATTTGTTAATATGTTTTGCCTAATTTGTTTTATTACCTTTTTTTATTATTGGTAAGCTTGAAACTGATACTCATGGTATGGAATACCACACCGGCATAGAGGGATTGAAATCAGAGATAATAGGAGCAGCGGTGAAAGCTCCTTTGAGGAGTTTAAACTGTCTACAAGCTTCCTCATTGAATAAAAAGAGAGAATTTTTTTAAGGAGGGAAGTGAGAGGGGTGATTATTTTGGAATAATTTTTAATTAAACAAAAGTAAAAGTTGGTAAAGCCAAGAAAGGATTGAAGGGCCTTGATATTCTTTGGCGGAGGCCAATTGAGGATTTGTTGAGCCTTTGAAGACTCCATCTTGAAGCCATTAATTAGAACAATATATACCAAGTATTCCACACTTTGAGGCTTCAGAAAACAGATTATTTTTGCTTATTACTGGGAGGACAGAGGCCACATGTTTGAAATGTTCCTCCTTAGAACTAAAAGAGACCATAATATCATCTAAGTAGACTACTACAAAAATATTCAAAAAAGCTGAAAAGATATAATTCACAAGATTTTGGAATGAAGAAGGAGCATTGTTCAAGCCAAATTGCATAACCAAATACTCATGAATACCATATTTTGTTCCAAAGGAAGTTCATTGCTCATTCCCCTCTTTCATTCTCAGGAGATTATAAGCATCACACAGATTTGTCTTGGAGAAGATAGTAGAACCATTAAAGATGTCAAGAAGCTGGTTCATTTGAGGAATGGGATACCTGTTCTTCCTAGTGACAGCATTGAGTTTTCAGTATTCAAAACCCAAACAAAGGGCACCATCCTTTTTCTTGCAAAACAGGACAGGTTCTCCTATTGAAGAGGAATTTGTCTTTATGAAAACTTTCTCTACATTCTCTGAAATGTAGGCCCATAGTTTTTCTGACTCATTGCTTGATAGAGAGTAGATAAACCCAACTGGAGGTAGAGACCCCTCCAGTTTGTTATGATGATCACTGATGTGGTGTGGAGGAAGTTTCTCTTCTTTCACCTTGGAGAATGCATCTGAATAGTGGTGATAGGCAGGAGGGACTACCTTCAACACAATTTCAATTTCTTCAGGCTCTTCCAGGGAGGAATGAAAGGATAAAGGAGGAAGGTCCATATCCCCTTGAAAGAGATGAAGTGAAGATATAGAAACATATTCTCCAACATCTTCTATCTCTTTAAAGACATCATCTCTTGATGGAAGAAATGACTGAGGGAATGATGGGAGGAATATGGACAGAAGGAAGGGAAGGTGTCTTGAGTTCACCAACCAGAGCAACACTTTTGAAAGAAGTGGAAAAGTCATTAACAGTAGGAAGAATAGTACCACTAGAATCATTTATAATAATAGATGATCAATCCATTTTTCCAATCAATAATGGGATTAATATGTTAAAGGAAATCATATCCCAATATGAGTGCTTCTCCCTTTGGGGTTTTATGATAAAAAAGTCCCATTCAAAGCTTGGGAAGGAAGGAAATTCAAAAGCCCACTTGGTATAATGGGTGATGGAAAACAAAGTGGATTCATTTGAATCCAAAATGAAAGGAGGAATCCTTCCAGGCAGCTATGACATAGTCAATGAGTACTTGAGAACAAAATCCTTTGCAATAGAAGAGCTTGTATCACCACAATCAATTATAATACATAAAAAATATCAGAGAAAAAATATAAAATAAGAAACTCTAAAGATTCCTTGCTAGTAGTATTCAGAGTGCACAATTGTGCTCTTGAAGGAAATAAGTGAGACCATTGAACACATCATAATTTCCACCCAGGCTTTTCCCTTTTTTTTAGGGAAGCCTCTTTATGACACAGGCTTGTCCTGAGGCTACTTGAAGCATTTGTAAATGGGCTCCTTTCCACCACAATAGGTGCATGAGCCTTCTTCAATTGTACTCTCCTTTTCATAACTAATTATTTTTTTCCTTATTGAGGAGAGAAGAATGAGGTTTATCCTTAAAGCCTTTAAAATTCTTCCCCTTCTTATTCTTCTTGTGATGAGGCTTCTTGAAGGAGGAATCTTGAGGAGGCTTGAGTGAATTAGATTCAGTGACTGGAGGCTTCTTCCCTTGATGACTACCCTTTTCCTTCTGCCTCTCATGGTACCTGGTATCTAAATCCAAGGTAATGTCCATCAGCTCTTTAGGTCTATCAAGATTACCAGAGGGAGTAGCCAATTAGCTTCACAAGCCTGGAAAATACCCCTCTCCTTGGTGTTTACAGAAATTCCAGCCTCTACCAATATATGGCCGATTTGGCCATATCCTCATTTTTATGCCATTTGAACCCTCATTGTGGGAAATGGCCTTTTTGCAATTCATGGCCCCAAGCCATATCCTGCACCGTTGAACTCCTTGGTAAATTCTCAATTCCACCACCCCCTGGGCCTGGGGGGTCATTCACCCTTCCAGGGGCCTTTGGACCACCCCCTTTGATTAGAGGGTTCGGGGCCATTTAGGCCCCCTATGGCTTCTATGGTCTACGTCCTGTGGGCTGTTGTACCAGTTAGGCCTCAGGGGGAAAGTCAATAGCCCCCAAGGCCAGGTGGGCCCACCTGAACCTGTTTTTGGCCAAATGGCCCAAGGACCCAAAACACTCAATTTGGCTATAAACAATAATGGACCCCACCATTCCACCCATGGCCTCTGGCAGCCACCAGCTTGGTACCAGAAAGTTTTTCCCTCAGCTATGGACCCTGTACTGCACAAACCAGGAATGGAGAATATATGGTATTATATACCATTATGCACCATTTTTCCTCAGAAATCCAATGGTGACACTTTCAAGAATCCATTCCAAAAATTCAAATTTTTTCACCAGTTCATCAGTCCATTTCAAAGGGAAGACTTATCTTACTCAAGTTGGCAATGCATGGCATAATCCAGAAGGTCATTTGAGGACCCCAACTTCCTGCTGTCAAGTTATTGGTATTTCATCTCAGAACTCTTCAAAAGGGTTATTCCAAGATTTTTTTTTGAACATCAAGCATTCCTTGGACAATTAAATTATTCCATACAATATGTGTTCAGGAAATCTGTATGGCCTTGACCCTTTTGGGCCAATTCATATTCCACTGTGGGAATTCAAGGCACACAGTTCAAATTTCAAGATGGCCAGATATGTATTGAGCCAATTCATTCAATACAGCTGCGTGACTCACCTTCCAGGATCAGTCTTTCAGCTTTCCACATATACTGGCCACCTTTTCACCCCTGGGGACTTTTCCCCCAGTTGATTGATATATTGGATTTATTTTCACTTTTATTTCCTTTTTCATTCTTAAAGTAAATACTGATAATCTTAAGTAAGTCATTTACACCTTTTTCTTTGCCTGTCAGTGTATATTGGTGGTCATATCCTTTACTAATTCCATTGTTCTTTCTGGCAGGTAGAAACAGTGAATTGAGGATTCATTGAGTTGGCTCTTTGGCCTTTGGATTCCTTCTTATTTTGGCATATCTTGTATTTCTTTCATTTTCCTTTAAAGAAGTATACTCTTCTTTTATTTCTCAATTATTTTGAAGCCCTAAAATTGAGTTCTTGATTCCTGAGTTCCAGGAGACTCTTTCTTCACCAAGAGCCCCTGTGAAAATCAGTTCAATACCTTTGATGCCAGGCTTCTTCTATAAACATGAACATATTCTATTTCTCCCCAATCTCCATTTCCTGAGATTAAGTTTCTGAAATCTGCTATGTACAAAGAGAAATGACAGCTTTTTTTCATCCTGAGATTATCCAACTCTTGTCCAGCTTTCCTGACTTCATTGGGGTCACTAAAAAAGAATGAATAACTGGGCTTCAAATAAATTCCAGTTATTGAGTATATAAGATGGTTATTCATTTGAGATATTTGACACACATATGGTTTAATCCCTTTTTCAGCTCTACAAGTGAAGAAATTTGTTCCTTTAAGAGAATAAATTTTCTGTGTCATTATAGAAGATTAATTTACAGTATTTGATAAATACGCTCAATTTATGGGATTTAGTACCATCAAAAGAATCAGGTTCCTTCATTTATGGAGTCCTTAATGCTTGAGCTCTTGAGTTGTCCCATGAATTGAGTCATCTTCTCCATCATCTTTAGGAAATTTAATTTGGCATGAGAGACAAGAGGTTGATTCAAAAGGGCTAGATTTGGGGCCTCAGGAGCTTAAGGAGAATCTGCAAAGGCAGTTTTCACTTCAGTCTCCTCAGACTCCTCCCCCTCTTAATCTTCATTTTCCCCCAATCTGCTCCTAGGCCCATGAGAAATGCCAGGGTAGCCACCCAACAAGCCAGAGAAAGACCTTGATCTTCTTAACTTCATACCTCCTTTTCCAGAGGGTGCTTCTGCTTCCATTGGTGGTACTCTGTCCATATTTTGACTCATTTGATAAATTGATGGTGTGTGGTCAAAAGGAAGCCTTTCCATAAGAGTTAGAAAATCTTTACTTCTCTGAGGTCTTTTATTCTTGGCTGGAGGGCTATTCTGAACAGGCATTATTTGAAATTTTAGAATAAACTTGATGATACTTTGAGAATAAAAATGAGGCATGAACAATTCAAATCAAATGATAATCTTGAGGAATCCATAAAAATCTTGAGGTGAAATAAATGTGAATAATTGTTGAAGGATGATGATTACAGTTTTAAAATCTATTTAATAATTAATGTCTTGAAGAACTGAAAATCAATGTCAATAAATTCAAAATCAATATCAGTTATGTCTTGAGGAATTAAGTCAATAAGTCAATACATTCAAAATTTAATTCAATATCTTTTAGAATCAAATTCAAATCAATCAATAAAATCAAATCTTGAGGAATCAAAACCAAGTCAATTTGATAAATCAAAATCTTGAGATGCAATCAATGTCATGAGGAATCCCTATTACAAGTTAGCCAATAAATTTTTGAGGAATTAAAAGTCAACAAATAATCAGTTCAAACCAAATGAAAAATTCTTAATTGCTGAATCATTTATCACAATCAATTCCATTTACTAAAACACTGATAAAGACCTTAATTAAGAAAGAAAAAAAGAGGAGTTTAGAAGTGATTGAGAATTAAGAATAAAGTGAAAAGGTCAACATAAATTAAGAAATGAGAAAAAAGTGCAACTTTTATATGAATAAAATGAATGAGATGAAAATTGATCAGAAATTATAAATAATAAAAACTGAAAAATCATTAAGAGATCATAATTGATGAATGATAGAAATAAATATAAATTAATGAAATGAAAGAAGAAGCTATTAGTTAATTAATTTAATGTCACAGGGGCTCTTCTAAGTGAAGAGGGCCTGGCACTCACTTATGGAGGGCTCAGATGGGATAAAAATGATATTTCTAATGAAAGGAAATATAAGAAGGAAGAAACAAATAAGATTATTAAGAGTAAATAATAAAGCAGCTGACCACAAAAAAAGTCCAATTCCACTGTTTCAACATGTAAGAAAGAAAGAGAAGGGTTAATAAGGATACGGCCACCACAGCTCTACTGAACAGGTGAGGAAATGCAAAGACCAACTTATTACCAAAAAATGATATATAGCAAAAGTAACAATAAGAATACTTATTAAATAGTAAATCAAATATATTAATTAACTGGGGAAAGAGCCCCAGGGGAGAAAGAGGGGATGGTATATGTGACAATCCACCATCCCAATCCAAATAGTAAATTCTATAGAGAGGAATTTTGATTTCAATTGATTTGGATAATACAGCCCCCCTGTATGAATGTACAGGGTCTGTAAAAGAGGTATGGTGGAGTTGGGTTATCATGCAGTCTCAGACTTGTGAATCCAAAAATGTATGTTTTGGATCCAACCTGTACAAGTATTGAAAAGCTTTATTGATGAACCAGACTGTATGCATGTTTTGGGAAGAAGTTTTTCTTAAACTGATTACTGATACACACAATGTATTTATGGTTTGATTAGTTTGAGTGGGCTTAAGCTTGAATACCCTTACCCCTTAATAGTTGCTGTGACACCCAATTGGCATTTTCAATTGCATGATTTCCACATTTTCATAAAGTCCTTTCTTCTAGTATTTCCAATTAGTCCAATAAAAGCTCTCTTGAGTATTAAAAATCCACAAAATAGAAGCTTTTTCTACATTATGTATCTGTTAATTTAACCTCTTCTCAGTAGATATGTCCCAGATTTCCTTTGATACCTTTGTATGTAGTTAATTCTAAAAATACCAACATTGAAAGAGAGAATCCCAAAAGATATTTCCATTTTTTAGATTCTTGAATATGCTCAAGTATTCCTGGAAAATTGAATTATTCTTGAAATTTTAAATAAATCCTCTCCTTCTTAAACAATTGGTTTTCCCAGTAATTTCTTTATTCATTAATCTCTTTAATTTTCCAATTTACATCTGTCCAGCCTTATTTATTCCAACCAATATTCCATTCCAATTTATTTTGATATGTAAATTTGGAATCCATGGATTTCTAGGCCCTTTCTGAGTTTTGGTGAGATTATTGAGTTTTAAGATAAATGAATAATTCCCCTTTGATAAGGAAGAAGGTCACTTCTACTGAGAGATGAGATCAATTTAGGTTATGTTCTTTTAATGAAGTAATCTGAATAAATTTAAAGTCCTCTTTGATAAGGCAGGAGGTCACTTCTCTGAGCTATAAGAGTGTTGAAAAAAGGATTATTTATATACGGTAGCTTGAATTCTGTGAAAATCCTCTTTTATAAGGAAGGAGGTCACCGCCCTAATACTGATACAGCTGAGAAAAAAATTTAGGTGATTTTTTTTATGTTTATTCAATTGGTTATTGAAAATGGATTCCTTCTGTTATTATTCAGAAATCCTCAACCTTCTTTTATTAATGACTGAAAGGCATATGTATTCTGTTATCTCTCCAGATATATTTTGGTGTTGTTCTATTTGTGTATTTCCTTTCCATTATGAAACAAAGCCTTTCACTTAATGAGTAATCATATACCCAAAATCACAACAGTAAAGAGTTCCTACCAACATTTACAAAACCTCTAGATTCAAGTATTCTTGAGCCCATAGAATTTTGTGATACAGTCATTCTATTTCAATTTGAGAATATCCATAATTCTTCTTCTAATAAGAATTTTTCAAATTTCCTTTGATTACAATAGTGGTTAGTAATTCCAAAAAATAATCAGAATCATACAATTCTTCAGATTTTATCATTGGAAGTATTACATAATCTTCCTCTCCTTCATACTGTGGTATATCTTCCTGTATTTATTTTTTATTATGTGTGTCATTTGCTAATGTGGATTTGATTTCTTGATTTTAATAAGATAAATAGGATTAGCTTGAAAGTGAGATATTTTAAAAACAGAATAGTTTTTCATAGCCATCATGAAACTCTTGCTTATTGGGTTTTAGAAGGGTAAGTCCAGATAGCCTTTGTGGATCTTCAGATAGCTCTCTTTCTTCTAGGTATTCAAATTTTCTTCCTTGTTTATATTTATCTTCAGCACAGTTACATATTAAGGTTTGTTGAACAGTTTTTGCAGGTGTAATACAGTCTAATTATTATTTCTTAGATGCACAACAGCCTGATAAATAAATTAGAATATAAAAAATATTATTTTTCATGTTCTGTAATATGGTTTCCCTTATCAATATTTTTCTATTGCTCATTTTAATTGAGGAAAATTTGAAGAAGCTCAATACAGCTCATTATTTTGTTTATATATAATAAAATCATCTTTGGAATCTACCAATTTTCCTTCCTCTGGAACTTTTTCTATTCTTTGTGTAATCCTCTTGTTCACATTCCAATTCTAAACTTGATCCCTTCCATCTTTAATAATCATGGCATTTTCATTTTACAATTATTTAAATTTTCTTTCTTCCAATGGCTTGATTTTGCAATATTTTGAGTCTTGACTCTTTACATATTTTTGAATCTTACTAATGGACCTGGCTTCATCTTGTAATTGGAATAATATTCTGCAATTTCTGAGTAATTTGATTCAAGTGGCTTGGGATACATTTTACACTTCTTTTGTGGGATTTCTCCTTCATATGCTTTCTTTATTCCACTTAACTCAGGTGCTAGAGATTTATCCTAATCATCTTTGGCCATGTTCAAATTCCTTTTCATATTATTGAGTTTCTAATTAATTTTTTTTACTGTTTCAATATCTTCTCCTGGTCCCTTCCCTTTAAATTTCATATCAGTTTGAGTTGAAATAATTTCTTCTTATGATGACAATATTTTAGGATTTTATTCAGCTATTATTTGTTTAAAGTTTTCAAATACAAAGAATTCCATGTAATTCTTTTCTTCAGTACCAAAAGTTACTTCAAGATTTTCTCTTTGGCCAATTAGCTTCAGATATTTATTTGATGATTTTGATGTACAATGACTGATGTGTAATTCTGCTTCCATTGCTATTATCTGAGCTATAATATTCAACTCATTTTTTGCATCAAAAATGGCAGAGAAGGGTATTTTTTTGATCCAAGAGATATTGTTTTAAATTTTTTTGTAGATTGAATTTCTGATTCCTCTGTTTCTTATGTTTTGGGTGATTCTCCTTGATCTATTGACCATTTTCCAACTTCTGAAGAAGCACAAAGCTCCATTCCTCTTAGTGGAGAAATTTGCCAACCCATAGCTTGAGGGTTATATATTGGTAAACATAATATTCTTCCATCTTCCTTTTGATAACTAAACATCCCCCCTTTCTTCTGTGAAAATTGAAATTAAAAATTATTTTTTGGCTAAAAATTGTTTTCCAAGTATGGTGTGTACAGCTCCTTCTGCTATAAATAAATGAATTTCTTTTGCTTCTCCTGTTATCATATTGATTGGTTTAAATTCTGAGATTCCAGTCAAAGGTGTTTTATTTCCACAAATTTCTCTGAGATTCACATTGAGGTTTCTACTCTTGCTTTTATTTCAAATTCCTCTGGTATTTTCTGGATTTATGATCCAGTATCAACTGATTCCACTGTATAATATTCTTCTCTTCCAATAAATACTTCCATAAATCCAAAGGGGCATTCATAGTTTAATCTTGGTGAATCATAGTCCCTTAGCCCTAATGAGAATAGTCTTTGTTGAATATTTGATCTATTAACTGATTTTATCAGAACTTTTTCTTGGGTAGTTGAATTCTTCAATTTATCAATGAATCTTGGGTACAAGGATAATATATTCTCCAAGATTAAGATTTATGTTTTTTTCAAGTTTTTTCTTCATCACATGTTCAATTATTGGATTTGGATTATTTTCTTGTGAAAATTCCTTTTGATTAATTAAGACTTTTCCTTTTAAGTCTTGTTCAATATATATCCTCAAGATATACAATATTGGAATGATATAGCCACCATCCAAAGCTTGAGCCATGGACTTATGTTTTATCATTCCTTTATTAAGGTAACCTTGAACACTTGGGGAAAGACTAGCCAAAATTTCTTGCTTTTGATTAATATTTCCTTGTATATATTGATAGCCTTTATGATAATTAATAATAGACTCAAAATTCCCAATGAATTGTTTATATTGGTTCATATTTCTAATTCCTCCTTCTTGTTGATTCTATTTAAATAGTTAAGTTATTGAGGACAACTTGTATCTTCTTTCAGGTAATACTGTTCCCCATATTCTCTTTATATCCTGTTTCAATTTCTCCCAACAACAATCTTCATATCTGGGAATTCCTTCAATATGATAACTAGTATCTTCATCGTTGGTTAAAAAGAATATTTTTGTTGCTATATCCCTTTCACTTTCTCCTTAAATTCCTCCTATACTTTCCACTCTTCTAAAAAATCATTCTACTTACTTTCCCTCAGAGCATAAATTATAATCTTTTGGCCTAATCTTGACAATGGGTGTGTTATTTCTTGGGCTTCAATCCTGTTCATAAATATTAATCCTCTTCAGGATATTATTTGGTCTTTGTTTGTTGAATGGTGTCAATGAGGCTGTGGGCCTTGAAAATGGTGATGGTGATCCTCGATGTCTGAAAATTCTTGGAATGGCTATAATTTCTTCCATTGGGCTTTTTTCTGAGGTAAAAATTTACTATTTAAATTTTCCTTCTTTCTTAAGGAGAACAATTAATTCTTCTGGCATTTCCAAAAAAGTTTGATTAATTCCTTCTTCTGCATACATATATTCTTGTTCATTCATATTTTTTTAGATTCATCAGGATTATGTGGTATCTTTAATTATGATTATGACTCCATATTGATATATTCTTGGTTGTTTTTCCTTTTTTCTTTTTCTTTTTTTAATTTCAAATAATTCCTGCAGTAGTTTTTGAAAATAATCTGTAGCTGTCTCTCCTGGTCTTTCTTCTTTCTTCTGGGTGTACCAATTAATACACTATAATCTATGGGTTATTCTTCTCCAGGTGGTGTCTCTCCTCTTTTTGGATGATAATAATGAAATTACTATATTGAAAAACTTGTTTTTGCTGATTATATTGAGTTATATGGGCTCTCTGATTCCAGATTCAATTGATAGGATTATTGGTTTGACTGGTTGGCAAAAAATCTTTTTACTTATTTAATTTGAATACCTTCTTGGTAATTGACTTATTATTGACTTTCAAATCTGTATGTCCACCTTTGGGACACCAGATGTGGGAGCTTCTTTTGTTGTGGGATGAAATAAGGAAGTACCTCAAGAAGAAAATTATTAGTAAAGCTGTTTTGAATTTCAAAATTTTCCAATACCCATGGGTGCTAAGGTGTGTTAGCTTTCCCTTGAAATAATACCAAATACTCAGCCTACAGAGAATAACAAAAGTAAAAAAAGAATTTGTGGCTTGAACAAACAGAGAGGATTGATTGGTAGTCTCCAAATCAGACCTATCAATAGAAATAAACTCCAAACTGTGATTTAAAACTATAATTTCTGATAAAATAAAGAATAATATTTTCTGTTTTTTTAATAGGAGTAATGTCAATATTTCCCTTTTGGTGTAATGTTGATTATAATGATTTTTCTCAAAAATGCTAATAATAAAAGTACTGGATTTGATACTATAAATATGTCTTCAATAAATGTTTTTGGTACTACATTTATATCACTACTAATTTTTTTACTAATAATAAGCTTCTGAGAAAGGTTACTAAGATTTAATTACAGTCATACCATTTTTTCAATGATCAAAATCTACTGAGCAAGGCTACCTATCTTTAACCAAAATTATACTTCTATTTTTGAATAACACAAAGCTACTGAGAAATGCTACTGAGATTTACATAACTAAAAATACTAATAATATTCTGGATATCCTGCTAGTTCAGGGATGGTTGTCAGTCTGGAATGTGGGAGCTTGTTCCCCTATTATTGGGGAAATGGGAGATAGTGGACCTCTATTTATACCTTATAGGCCTCCATAGATGTTCTCAAAACAGTTTACTTGTTGAAAATTCATACTTGAGAGGTTTTAGCTGGTGAGAAATGTAGCTTTGGTATAGCAGCATGACACAGCCTCCAATTTCTGACCAATGAGGTTGAGCTGTCATTTCAAGTGGTAATTATAGGTATGTGCCTGCTATTAATCTGAATGTTCACCAATCAGGTAAGTTTTTGGTAAGCTTGAAATAATTTGTGGTTTTTATGAAAAAATTTGCAAGCTTCTGTGCAATTGCTGTGCATTTTAATGTCCAACTTGTGGGTTAAGTCAAAATAATTCTGTATAATAGAATTTTTCTATTTTATCCATTCTTCTGGTGTTTTTCATAATTTTCTTCATTCTTATTGAAACTTTCACAAACAACAATTGTGGAATTTCCTTCAATGTGGCTTGCACCCATGATATTTCTTGTGTTTGATTGAAGAAATCCACCATGCCAAGTAATGTAGATATACTCTTTATTTATTAATCCAGTTTCCTTAATTGCTCAATAATTCTTCTATTTCCCTGATTTTGAATTTTTCATATAAATCCTAACCTATTAATCCTACATTTTTTATTCAAAATATGACCATAGGCTGTTTTTTTGCTTGAAGTAATAGTTTTATTAACTGATATTCTTCTAATTAAATTATTTTTCTTTGTAATTTTGATAATGAATTATTATTGGTAAGCCTGAATCTGGTAGACAAGGTATTGAATACCACAACATGGTAAACTGGTTAAAAAACAGTGATACTATTGGAAATTATAATCAGGTATAACTATAGGTCTCAATTATTTTAGTTATCATTATATTAAGCCAACTGACAAGACCTGCGCCTCAGCTTCCAGTAGCTCTCACCACCACTATATCTCTAATATTAAAGTGCCAACAACACTTTAAAGCTATTTTTATCATATTATTGAATTTCAAATTCTTATTAAATTATTTATTTACAATTATCATAGCTTCATCATAAACTCAACCTGACACAAACCCATAGCACAAGCATGACACCAAAATACCATAAACCAATTGTAAAACAATATTCTCACCAAAATGCAACCTAAGCTGAAAGATCCCATTAAGAAATCTGAAATGAAGAGGGAAGCCACCTTCTCCCAAATATACAGCTCCAATTAACATAGTATAAGTATTGATAAAATCATTCCGGCTCAAAACCTCAGCTGAGAATAAACCTTAATCTTCACCTCTCATCTCAAATATTGCAATAAAGGTAAAACCCCACAATGTTGGGATTCAGATTGAAGCTCTTGATGAGGGCTATCCAACAGAACCAGAAAAATTGGGCTTTAATAATAATTCAGAAATCAGATCTAACTATATGCTGAATAATGGGGAATAAATTATTCACCTCTCATATAGCCTCTCCAGTTTTAGTGTGATATACCTAAATGGTGGTCATTTTAGAGCTATTATCATGTAATATTTCCAGTGGTACCCTCTATGATCCTGTATCACACCTAGAACATAGCTTATTGAGGATATCAACTCAATACAGGAGCCATACAAAATGCAAATCTAAATAATGGCATTCAACATCTGTATAGATTTTCCATGCTTATGTTTAGGCATACCTAATGAGTAAGAAATGTGTAGAGCCCATCAGGGGATACAAAATGGGCCACATTTGAGCTCTCTATCTTCAAAACTTACAAATTTAGAGTTTCTTTGAGGATACAATACCACCATATTGGAAAGATCTCAAAGCTGTGGGATAATGTCCCATACCAATGATTTAGAGGTGTCAAGACCCATTCAAAGCTTTTTTTTGCTTCAAAATCTCATAGTATGACCAATCAGGGGCTCCCACAATTTTTATTTACAGAGTTCTATGGGTCTGAGATTTAAGAACACATCTTTGAGGTCCCCTGATGAAATTTCTCACCCTGTATTTGGAAAAAGTAACCATATGTGGCTTGAACATCACATCTGGTCCCAATACAGGCTATAAAGGGCTTTCAAAACTACAAGCCTGCTCTTTGAAGTAAAAATTCTCCATTATTTCTACTTGAAAGGATGCAGATTCCCCTCAAAACATTTCTGAGGATCAAGAGGGCCTTTTCTCTGAACCAAAGAGGAATACCTACATAGTATAAGTGTTACCAACAATAATACTCCTGTAAAAGAATCTGGTATAATTTAAACATAACTATTTTAGTATTTATTATAATTGGGAATCTGATAATAATTGCACCTAGGTATGTCAGTATTTCTCACACCACTATTCCCATATAGTAAGTCCCTTTCTACTTCTATTTCAAGCTATCTTTATAGATCTCAAACCCATAGTATTAGCTGTAACTAGCTCCTATAAAGAGTAATCCTGAAAGCCTTCAGTAACTTAACAGGACTAATGAGTTATATATTTACATAAGATTAAGTTGATAATATTCCCAGTAGTTTCAATTATTTGAAATATTGTTCATTAGCACAAATACATCTCCAGTAACTCATTTCAACTGAGAGTTTGAGCCACAATAAAAAAATCATGGCCACTGGTAAATCCTTATTAACTGGCCAAATTGAGCATAATATCACCCAAGAAAGACCCTAGGTCTATTCAATATAATATTTTGAGGGTTAAAGACACTTCCAAAACATTGGTTGAAAGAAAAACTTACCTGATTAATATGTTCAATCCTATGAAAATCTCCATATGAATCAATCCTAAGAAAAGTCATAAATAGCAAAAGTACCTCACATTAATCCAGAGGGTTAAAGGGCATTCACATATTAGTAAAAAAAGAGCCAGACAGTAAATTATTTTTGGGACCTCATGACTATATCAAAAAACGATATTCACAAATCTCTCCCCCCTTTAACATTATATGTCTCCTAGCTTAGTAACATTTATTAAGTCCCTTTACTGGGAGTTATTCTAGTATCATAATGATTTCCTTAATCAGTATCCAAGCTCTGTCGTATATTGGTGTTGAAAGAAATCCTAGTTCATACCTATTAGTAAATATCAGATCTACAGTAGTTTTGAAGGTTATTTATAATTATTAAGGGAGATTAATATCACAAATGATGTGATGAAATACCTATTTTGCCCATATTTTGAGATTTCTGTGGTGTTCCCTGCCTTTCTGGCTCAGCTCCAAGCTCATTGAGGGTTAAAAATGTCAAAATATCAATATTCAAATTGTTAATTTAGCGCCTCCCATCTTCAAATACACATTCAAGATCACATAAGTCAAATAATAACATTAATCTTATTTAATAAAGGAAGATTTTAGCATTCATTATAGAACTAACCAAAGCATTTTCATAATTCACTGAAAAAACATTGATTCAATTGTATGAAGTTATGCAAAAATGTTTAAATAAAAGCTTTACAAAACTAAACTATATAGTCTGATACATATATAAGCTACAAAATTACATATACAAGGTAGAAATATAACCTTAAATTCACCTTAAACCCACCAAAAATCTAATATTACTAAGCATTACAGTAACCAAAATACATTTTACTTAATAATATGAGCTAAAGGCGTATGAGTACACATCCATGGTATAGAAATATGAAATTGAATAAAGCTTTAATTAACTTAAAGCATAGAAAGCTCCATAAAGTCTAAAAAGAATTCTGAAAATTCCAAGTCATGATATAAGAAAACGATGCAATAATTTTACTAAATTAATTAATATCCATACTAGCACCAAATAAATTTTAATAATATTACATAATAGAAATAATGAAAAATGCTGAAAATTTCCAAATAAATAGTGCAATTATGAAGTCAGGTGACACTGTAAAGCCCAAAAATAACCAGAAAAAACACCTCATATTACATAATCATTCAAGAAATGATCCAATTTACCAAACAAATTTTTCAATATCTCTACCCAATGACACCATTTGAATATTTCTCACCAGCTAAATTTCCTCAAGTATGTGCATAATAATATTAAGTTTTAATAAAAATTTGAATAAACTTTCAAAATTTGGTGCAATATAACAAAAATATGGTGCCATATCTTGATCTAATGACACCATCTCAAAATTACTCTCCAGAAAAATTAGCTCCAAGCTGTGCATAAACATCAACAACGTTCAGAATGATGTAATATTCCAAAAATATGGTGCAATATATTGATTAAATGACACCATTTCAAAAACACTCACCAGCTAAAATATCTTAAGGGAAAAATTTCTGAAGTCCTCTGTTTTCCAAGTGCCTCTATTTATGGCCCAAATAATATAACTAGAGGGTTCCTCTCCCTTATTTTCCCCCATTAACTGAAAGCTCAATCCTCAATTTAAGGGAGCCATTCATCCCTATTCTAGTAGGATAACTAATGCAATAGAACTATAAGCTCACAATTAAGTATTGGTGGTCTTAAATTATTGATAAAAATATTTATTTACAGTATTAATTCAAGAGTGTAATATTTAATAAATAGTATTATAATAATGAATATTAGTATTAATCTTAAATTATTGATAAAAAGGTATTTACAGTACTAATGAAATAGCTTCATATTGAATGAACAATATTATTCAAAAAAATATTAATAGTAGTCATAGAGTATTTCTTAAGGAATTTATTATTGTTAATATTAGTATTAATAGCTATCTTATACTTATTATTATAAAAATTCAATTTATTCAAGGATGAATATTCTTATTGAAAAAATATTATTAGCTATATTTTTCATAAGAACCCTTATAAAATGAGCTACTCAATATAAAATATTACCCTTATATTATTTAGAAAAAATAACACCATTGAAGTAGTATCTTGAGTGTCTTATATATCTTATATTATTAATTAACTATATACTCCATATTATTTCCCTTGAACAAAGATATCACCACATAGATTATGAAAATACCATCAAGCTATATTCTTATATCTTATCAATATTCACATTTATATCTAAAGCCTACCTATAACCTATAAAGTGGGGGTATTAAGCTAGTCTATTTATATTCTAATTCTACACAGTATTTATATGATTATTTAGTAGGTCTGATAGAGACTTTTGAAACTATTCTCTAGTTTTAAAGCCATGATATTAAATATTGATATGTGATATCTATAGTTAGATTATTCAATATATTCAAAGGGGAAGACAATACACCTTAGCACCCTTGGTTACAGGATAATTCAGTAATTAAAAACTGTTTACCTGTTATTTCCCCCTCAAGAAATGCCTTATCCAATCCCACACATAAAGGAGTTCAGAATTGCCTTAGCCTTATATAATATTCATAATTTAGATATTATCTCTCTTATTACTATATAAATCTACCCTATCTGAATTAATTTTCCTTACCTGTTTTCTCAAAAATATATATGCCCCTTAGCAAAACTCATGATGAAGATAAAATAATACTTCTATTATTTTATCAAATTCTTAATCACAGCTCATTTTGAAATAAAAAAAAAACAATCTATCGACTGCTCATCATGAAGTCCATTTTATCACATTCAAACCTCCATATTGGTTTTTTTTTTGTAATTGAGAATTATTTTGTAGGTCTGATATAAACTGATGAGATCATTATTCTATATTTGTGAAGCCAATTTCTTAATTTTATTGTGAAATGGGACCTTGAAGAAAGGTTTTTCATAATAAGAGAAGGGTATATCGGGTTGAGTCTATGTAGAAGCTATGAGAAAGTAATCACAAGCTTCAACTATGACTGTGAGACATAAAAAAAGTGTGATAATAAAATGAAAGGGCTCTACTATGAATAGATAGTTATGATCAGTCTGTTGAAATCCCTTGTTAAAGTTATTATCAATTGGGCCCTTTTAATAAGAATCAAAATAATTAAGATTATAATTAAATCTTGAAGTACTCTAAGTGTTACTTCTGTGTAAGGCAGTATAACCATATTAGAATAAGCTTATAAGATGATTGGGGGTTTTACAAAGGGGAAAATTCTCCTTTTATGTCAAATAAGGGTTGATGGAGGTGGTTAACCTACTTATATGCTGACAGAGTGCAATTCTTCACTCATGTTATTGGTTTGTGGTTTAATGCAGCTAAATCCACCTTTATTGATTCCAAAGTGTGGTTTTGGAACCACATCTAAAACTGTGGTGCCCAAATGATTTGAATCATTCCACCAATGGAGGATTGAGGAGTGTTTCAGAAGCCTAGATCCATTTAATGATGTAAAAATGAGCTCTGGGGGACCCTTCTTAGTCAAGTTGTTAGTAAACAATGTAAAACACCAATTGGATGGGTTTGAAAGCTTGTAATTGAATTTTATGGGAATATTTCCACAGTACCACTCAATAGAGGCTGGGGTCAGAATTTATTACCTGTAAAGTTAGTGAAAAATATAAAGATCCTTTTGTTGGCTTTGACACCTCATAAGTCAATTTTACGGGATAGTATCCCACAAAATAGCTTGGTGTGAGATTATAACCTTAAATCATTAATAGATTTGTCAGTTTTAAAAGAAATAGCTCAAGAATAATCTCAAATGTTAGTCAGAGGTGGGCTCTACAAAATAGTTATACTCATTACCCACTTTGGATCAATTATGCCAAATCTATACATGCCCAAATTATTTTTACTTGTTTCAAGAGAAAAAATACCATGACCTTTTGAGATGTTTAAGATAAAGTAGTAAAGGATATATTTTTGATTATGCCTTCTTGAGACCTTCCATAAAAGATTTAATTTGACAGGTTTCCAATTCAAACTGTGGAAGGTAGAGAAGAAGTGAAAAAAGGGTATTGTTTTTCCAAGTTTCTGAAATAGTATATGTGTAGTAATTCCTGATCCAGTGGTGAAAAAGTCTTTAAAATGGTAATATTAGATAAAGCTCATTGAGATATTTAATGAAATATTCCACTTGGTGGGTCTTTGATCAAAACTATAAAATCTATATGAGAGGGGATATCAAGTCTTATGCTCAAAAAGAGTTTACAACCTTAATAATTTGGTTAATTCTGCTTTTTTGGTAATAAGAAGAATACTTTCTTAAAGGGAAAATTTTTCTATTTCATATTCTCAAGTTCACGAACTAACATTTTTGGTTTTTTTTCTTTTTGTGGCCTTATTGTACCTTCATTTGGTTTGATAAAGGTTAAAGGTGTGTATTTCACTGCCTCTTGTGTGCCATGTTTCTGGTACTCATAGATTTCATTCTTGTGCTCTAGTCTTGTGTCACAGGCTGACAGGGGATAAAAATATAAATTTTCCCTTTGAGCTCAAGGAGTTATTGGTTATCCAAAACTATTTACCTTTTTCTTTCCCCTCTAGGTAATTATTACTCCCATCCCATGAAGAGGGAACTCTTGCAATGGTTTTGCTCATGAATTGATAGTTTTCTCTTGAGGGTTTACATCTACACTTTTGAATTAAGCTTAAGTATTTAATTGGCCCAGTTATCAGCCACTTTGGCCAATAAGTATTCCCCTATCTGGTTCCAACCTAGTTGAAAATGTCTACAGAGGCCAGACCAAACACAAATTTCTGAAGTTTACTGTGACTGTGAGGGTTCATTGTGTTTATTTGAATGGGAAGATTTTTTGGATTTTCTCAAAATCTCTTTTTCATTCTCTTTTGTTACTTGAGCTCCTCACTCTTTTTCACCTTTTTATATTAATGTCTTTTTTCAACAAAACACCTCTTTTCCAAAATCAAAAAATCAAGTAAATTTAGAATTATTCTTTTATTCCAGAATTTCATCTTCCATGTATTGCATAAATTTTTAAGATAATTTCCTGGTCCCTGTGGTTATATTCCAATAATCCCATTCCCTGATCCTATTGATATTTAGTTTCAATTTGAACAATGAAAACATCCAAAATTACTTTTTCCTAGTAAAATCACTGTGTGAAATAATAGCTTTCCAATTTGTCTTGAAGTATTAATCAAATCAAATATCCTAGTATTATATGTAGTTCAATACCATATTAAAGGTTTTTTTGGATAGAATATTTTTCATGATTTTTTAAGAGCCAATTTCTCATCTTACATAATATCAAATTTAATAATATTGTAAAATACAAAAACATTTACAAAGAAAACCTTTTTCAAAGCTTTCTTCAAAAAGGTCTGAGCTTATTCTATGAAATATATGAAAAAACTATAAGAAATACAAAATAGATTTAATTGTTATTATTATTTCTCTTCTAAATTTTGAGCTGTGGTTCAAAATATAAATTCAATTAAAAATAATTCCAAAAAAATCAAATTAGTGATGATAATAATGAATAGATTCAAATTATATTCAAGAATTTTCTGTCTCTTTTTCACATGAAAAAACAAAATAATCTATTTGATTTGATTTTTTCTTTTGTTTTCAGAGAAAAAAAACAAGAACACAGTTAAATTTCCATTTGATCCTTTTTGGAAGAAAAATATACGATGCTATTTGAATCATGAAATATAAAGATTAATTGAAATGAATTTTTTTTCTGAGGGGGGGAGATTGGTGTATTCATAGGAATTTCTTTTATGTATTTGAGGATATTTTCCATTTTGACCAATTTATCAATATATCTTTTTTCAATTCAAATTATTTTTAAATCCCACATATTACCTACAATTTTTTCTCCAACGTTTTTTTTGGGATAAAAATTTCAATTCGGCCAAAATCTATCAATTATAATATACAATTACATGAAATGAGATTTAATTTATGTAATTTTATCCTTTTTCTCTTTGATTGTGAGCTATTAAAGGAGTGGTAATTTGAAAGGGGGCTTATTCAATCATTTCAGCTTGTTATACTGTGACAAATCTTAATTCTTTTTACTTTTGGAACAAAAATAGTATGGTTTTTTCCATTGATATTGACTTAAAATATTTCCACTTAAAATTAATTATCAATTGAAAAATTTCTAAAGTGAATAATTTCTATTAAAAAAATAAAAGCTACAAGAGCTCATGAGTGAAAACTCATATTATATATTCTTATGTTTTAGCCGCAAAATCCATCCACAATTTGGCCAAAAATGGCCAAATTGATTTTTTTGAAAGGAAACCAGCTTATTTTAAAAATCTGGAAAGATATGAAGGGAAATTGGTATAAAAAAGACCAATCAAAAATGGGTATTTGTTTCCCAAAAAACATGTAAAACTGCATATATACTTTTACCAAATCCGCTTTCTTCATTTTAACTAATATATATAAATACATATATTTACGTTTTTGAAAGAAAAAGAGTAAATATAATAATAATTGTAAGATCTTCTAATTATAAAATATTTAACTATTACATAGATTCATATATTTTACCATGGATTTTCTTCAAGAATTTCAATAGATATTAATAAGAATACAAAATTATTATTATGAATAATAAGATGAAAAATAATAACAATCATGAAATCAAATAACTTCTTGATTATTAAGAATTGTATATCAATGTAAATAATGATAATTGAGGTACTTCAAAAATTGATTATAATGTCAAAAGCAGTTTTCATTGATAAAATAGGAATGAAATTGGAATAATGAAATATAATTATAATATTACTATTAAAAATAGATTATAAATATAGATAATTATAATTTTCAAATATAGTTAATAATGAATTATTTAGTATAATAATAATTAATGCGATCAACAATCAACTACTATGTTAAAATCAATATTTTATAATAAAAAATTAATGAAACAATAATTATACAATATTATTATTTAATTTAATATCCAAATATTTTCTTTATCTTAAAAAAAGGATAAAAGTAATTAATAAGAATCAATTTTTTGCAAAATAATAGAAAACATTTTCTACATCAAGAAGTTAATTTGAAAAATTCTATGTGAAAATAAATATTAAAATAATAATTATATGATAAATATCATTTAAAATATAAATATTTCATATTTGAAATGGAAAGAGAGTTTTTGAGTGAAAAAATTGATTTGAAATTATTTTATACAATCATAAATTACAGTCTCAATTGAATTCAATTCCTTAAACACTGTATAATAATTTTGAAATTAATTTATAACAATAAAAAGTTTTATACAATTTCATTATTTAAATTATTTAGTCTGGGAAAAAATATAACAAGGAAAAGCTACTTGTATGATCAAGAGCCTTCACATAGTGGCCATACTAGTAAAAATAGATTTTAAAAGAGTTATTTACCTAGAATAAATCATTTTTTATAATTTTAGTAATCATCTTGGTTCAGAATGAATGGAAATAATTACCTCATAATCTTGAAACCTCTCCATAAATTATTTCTTGTTGTTTGATAGAAAGTATTACATCATAATAAGTCAATTTAATAATCATAATCAATTTCCTTTAACAAGATAGCACCAATGATGATTTAACTATACTATAAGCTTGATCCATCATAATAGTTTTACTTTTTATCCAAATGAATTTTTAAAAGTATATTCCGAAACCTTTCTTTTTTTTGGAAATTCCTTAATATAATTTTATTACCTCATTAAATCTTCAATTTTAATAATTTTTTTTGTGAGTATTATTTGTTTTCTATGTAACTCAAAATCATCAATCTTCAAAATTTAATTTCAAATAGTTGTAAAATATTATTCTAAATAAACCATTTAAATAGAAGAATCTGAGTATTTATGTAAATAATATCAACTTTATTCAATTATTTGTCTGATATTAAGTTCTCTTACTTACAATAACTGCCATTTTCAAACATCTGTAGTGAGGATCTACCAATATTACCAATAATTATAAAAACTCAAGATTACAAGTTCATTCCTCACCATTATACAAAATTAATCAAATTGAAAAATATTTTTGGGTTTAATCAAAAAGATTTCAGACCAAATTGAAGCTTCATTGCTAAAAATAGAAACAAGTCAAGAAAATATTTTATATCTTTCAAATTATTGGGGTTGAAAGGAATTCACAATATGATATTACATTTCAGTTCTTTTTAAATAGCTTAAGCATAATTTATAATTTAATCTTTATGAGTGAAATTATTCATGAAACCTAATATATGAAAACCTTTTCTATTTGATAATAAGATTCTTATTAAGTTATGTATATAGATCACTTCTCAATGATTTTTTACTAGCTTATTGTAATATTTTAGGTTCTGTTTAGCACATAAGAATCTATTAAGAACATGTAAGCCCTTATATTCTTTTACCAACTTTTGGAAAAAAACATTTAAGAGATCCATTTATTTAAAACATAAATCCTCAGAGGGATAGTTTGGGTTTTTCTAAATCATTTTTTTTCTTTTCAAGAAAACCACATTCTTCCAGTATTTTATTTTGAAATTTAATTTTGATTGACTAATTCCAAATAATGGACCAATTATTTCAAAATTCGATTAAGAAATTTTCAAATTATTAATCTTAATTCTTCCTTTTTTAAAAGAAGGGTGAGAATCTTATAAAAATCAAACAAAAGCCTTTTTTGGAATTTTCTTTGAAGGGAAAATCAAATTCCCCAAAAGGAGTTTTATTTTTCAATGAAATCTTTTTATGTTCATATATGATTATATTCAAGTCCAAAAGCACCATATTTAAGGTGGAAATGATGAGAAGACAGACCCAGGATTATTTGAATAATTACAAAACCCTGAGAAGGGGGACAAAAACTTTATAGACAAAAACACAAAAAGTAGTTTTCATCTGAATCAAGTGCTAAAACAATGGTGTTTTCTTAAAAATCAGGAGGAAGTCTTGACAGGTATTACAATACCTAATTTTTTGAATTGTTTCTTCCCACCCCAGGTTTTTGTGGTTGAGCATACAATTAACAAGTCATAGTAATTGGTTTGAGTTGAAAATCTTTAGAAATTATTATACCCAAGGGAGAAAATGAAAGAAACTATTCAAAAGAAAGAGAAAGTCGTTGGATTATCATTGGGAGGGAAGAAACGAAGAACAAAGGAGAAATATTGGTCTTTAGAAGTGAATATTCATTTAAAATTGAATCCTGCATATCAGGAATCAAATTTCAATCTCTGTTTGAGTCCATCCCAAAACTTTAATACCACTAAAGTTTGTGAAAATATGACTTTACTGAGGGTAAAAAGGTATTCATGGCTTCATAAAGGTCTTGATTATTCTGAATTTCTTCAGCCAAGTCACCCTCAACATCAGTCCATTTTTTTTTTGTCTTTAAAATTTAATAATATACTTTTTCATTTCCACAGCTTCCATTACCCTAGAAATGTATTGGCTTAAAAGTGTATTTGAAAATTTGTTTTGAAAGTATCCTGAGCCAGGTACCTAAGAAAACTAATTTAAAAAAGAAATTCAGATTCAAATGGCAAAAAAAACTTTCATTAGAGAGAATGAAAAACTTACAAAAAGCTTTGAGAATTAATCAAGTGTTATAATTTATTTGGAAGCTCTCACAGATTAAATCAATTGCATTGTATATATTCAAAGTGGTAGAAGGCCTGTGGAGCTTTATTTATTATTTTTTTCCTCTCTTGGCCAACCTTCTGGACCTTCTTAGGCTTACTTCTTAATTTTTCTATTCATTAATATTGGTCTCCAAGAGAAGTAATTCTGATGTGGTTTTGGATCTTTATGATGAGTCCTCAGAATAATCCTCTCCTTCAGATTCATCCACTTCCATAGTTTGAGGAGAAACAATTTACTGTGATCTTGAAGTGGGTTTTCTGGTTCTCTTCAACGGTGGTCCTCCTGTCTTTTCTTTGTTTTAAGTTATCTCAAACCTTGAGAGATCACTTTTTTAACTTCTTCACCATATGGTCTTCCACAGGTTTTTTTATTAAAAAGGGGATCCATAATATCTTGTAGCTATTTTCTCTTGAGAATCTGATCAAATGGAAGTTTTGAAGGTAAGACACCTTGAAAATGTCAAATAATTGGATGAATTATGTAATTAGTCCTTGAAAAAGGTCTTCCACAACAGTTTCAAATATTATATGGGTATTAATGTTTCTTTCTTTCTCAAATATTTAATAAAATTCTTGATAGCCATTTCAGAAATAAATATTCAAAAAAAGAGAAGGTTACAAAAAAGGTATAAGATTTATAATGAAAATGGATTACTGGTAAATCAAAAGTCCTTTGTGAATGAAATTCTAATAGCTTAAGCCTTTGTCACTTTGAAAATTATTATTCTTTTTCTTCCTGAATATTATACCATCACAATTAGTGTTGTGAGCCTTAGAGGTATTTTCATATACCCAACAGACCACAAACAACAAAATAAGATACAAATATAAATAAAATTAATTTATTTATATTATCAAAATAAAAATATAAATAAAAATAAAAATTTATATACAAAAATAAAAATTTAATTATAATTTAAAATAAAAATTACATTAAATTTAAAATTATGAAAATACATTTTTGCTTGAAAAAATTAAGTAAAAATGAATTTTTAATAAAATTAATGAAATCAAAATATTTTTGCTAAAGAGTTACATAAAATATATTATAAGCTTTTATCCAATAAATAAAAATGAAAAAATTATTACACCATTGGATTCTTCATAAAAAATAAGGCGGGGTCACCTCTGGGTAAAATTTCTGTAACTCAACTCTAAATAAGCTTAAATTAAGTTTTTAGTATTTTATGTACAAAAGTTGAAAATCCTCAAAACATTAATTTAATTCATATCACATGTGGTGTTGACCATCAATTTTTGTGTTAAAATTGAGGTGTGGTGTGTAGTTTAGAAGTTATGAGGAATTGAAGTATTTTTGATTGAAATTTCAAAATGTGCACATGTATTACATAAGTGAACTGTAATTTACATATGATGTATCAATTATTACAGTTGTGTACTGTAAAAACTCAATTTAATTGTATGTGTAAACTCCAAGTGTATTACATGATGAGGAATTAAAAGAAAAAATAAATTGGAAAGATCAATTCTGGGGGGGAAAGGTATTCTAGCTCTAAGAGGGAGCCAGACCCCCAAACTCCTTGCTGACAGGCGTGGGATGTCAAAATCCACGCAAACGTTCATCACTTCTGGCCTGGAATTGAGTCACAGGGTCTGTGTCTCAATTGATGATGAGGTTTTGATACCAACCAGGGTGGTTTTAACTGCTTCCAAGAGGGTAAAGCTACCCTTAAGTAAAAACAGTTTCAACTGGTTTCTACGTCTCTTACACACATTCTGACGTGTTTTGAAGGCTCTAGACCAGGTATTACTCTAGTAATAGCTGATTTAAGGGTCTAAAATGGCTGAAACCAGCCCTTTTTTGGTCTAAACCAGGGTCCAATGATGCCATAATTGGCTTTTCTGTTGTCAGAGTGTTTTCCACGACTGAAATGAGTAAATTTTACTTTTGGAGTAAGAAAATTTATAGCTATAAAAGAATGTCTTCTTTGCCCCACTTTTCTCTTCATGTTAGAATCTTTTCCTTTTATAATTAGTTTAAATACTGTTAAACCAATCAATAAAAGATTCCAGCAAACCTTTTAACAATTTGAAAAAATCATTATAATAGTTATTTGCAACTATTATAATCATTTTTACCTCTTGAACCACCCCATAAGTGAATTAAAGCATCTTTCATCACTGTTAACTTTGTCACTTTGTTTCCAAATTCACTCTGGTCACTTTTGGGAATGTTTTCTCTTTAAATATCTTTTGAAATACTTTTTTCTTCAATTAATTGCTTGTGGTTCTTTGCTCAATTAATTCCAATTGAAATTTCTCTTGAAGAAATTTCTTTTGTAGACTTAAATATCTCTTTTAGAGTATTTTTGAATAAATTTTTATTGTTAGTAAAACAATAAATCTTTATAATATTATTGTTTTATAATTATAAAGTTAAAAAACAACAAAATTGGCATGTTTTCTCTCAAAAATACTATTTCATACTATTATTTAATCATCTTTTACCTTATACAAATTTTGAGGACAGGAAAAGTACTTGATTTTTAATCAAAGTTTCAAATCCACACCTTACAAGTGTACTTATCATCTCAACATTCATAGGATTAAATTTGGTTTCTTAATTTATAAAGGCCAACTGGGGTGAACAATGAGAGGAATTGAAATTGAGATCACAGAGGTGAGGGAAAATTGTTAATCTATTATTTGAGATTCTGTCAAAAATCTCAATGAATTCTGTATTTAATTCCATTTTAAGGTACCTAATAACCTCTAGAAAAGTACTGCTGGTTTTTCAAGCCAAACTTCAACCATTTCATGTGAGCTTTCAATGCTTGAGTTGGAGTCAAAACCCGGTCAAAATGGTCTTTTGTCCAGGATGGAATAAAATAATCCTATGAAGTAATCCAGTTTTTTTTTAAATATTGAATTAATTCAAAATTAATCCAGGTTTCTCAAAATATTGCACTAATTCAGAATTTTTAACTTTCCTTTTGAGAGTCTTCAATTTTTCTGTGAAAAATATTTCATTTAAGGAATACATAACCTGACAATTGAATCCTATATCTATCAATAACAACATTAATTTTAATAAAAGTTAAAATTGAAGGTTATTCACTTGATTCCAAAGCCTTGTAGAAATTTCAAAATAATTCTTATCCCAACTTTCTTCATCCAATGGACTTATACGTTTTATTTATGTTCCAAATTCATAACATGAGTTTTAATCCTGGGAACAGTCTCTTAAGAGAATTATTTGAGGCAAAAAAAAAAATCAATATAAAGAATTCAATTCTCATTTATAGAAGTATCTGGCTTCATATTTAGTCATATGGAAATACCAATAAAATTCCTTATTGGTGGAACTGAATCCTACAATATGAAATGTGGCATTCTGTACTTTTTTTATAGGTAAAATACATAATAAAAAAATGAGGAAAGCCTCAAAAGAGCTTCATCAACAAGAGATGAGTAGAAACCCATGAGGTAATTTATCCTTCCATATCCTTTTAATAGCACCACACAAGGCTTTATCCCTTGAGGGTTTAAATAAGATAATCAATTAGCCTTCTCCCTTTAAATTTGTCTTTCATGCTCTTCTTGACTTGGTTTTCAATTTCTTGGACTATTATGGGACTGTGAGCCTCTGTCCAGCTGCATAATTGTGCCTTAACTGAGCAGTTATTCAGAAAATTGAGAAATTTGGGATCTCACTTCTTCATTTGATTTTCTAAAAGCAGGATAAGCAATTATATTTTCAGTGGCATCATGACTATGTTCAGGATTATCAAATGTAATAGTCAAAGCTGCACTATTTGAGTATTTTATGAGTCAAAGTCTAAAGGGAAAGTCTAATTTCTTTCAAGTAACGGTCTTGAATGAGTCTTTATGGGAATTGTGGGTCCTAGAACTATCACAATCTATTTTTATTTGATTTTAGGTAATATCTGACCTCAAGGTGGATACAGTATACCCCTTTAGATGGGAGGTTGGGGCATTTTATAGGGAAATACAAGGTAAGAGGGGTTCACTGGAGGGTTTTGTGTGATTAATGAAGGAAAAAAGGATTGGTAATTTTGGTTATTTAAGTAAAAAAGCGGGAAAATGTTTTGAAAGAAGGTTCTTTTAGAAAATAAAGTTTCTTAGGGGGCTAAACAAAGGAAAATATTTTGGAAGAAGGTCTTTTGGAGGGGTTTTTGAGGATTTTACCCAATACAGGTTTGTTTGTTCTTTTTTAATTGAAAGGGCCTAGGGTATTCATTATGTGTTTTTCAATAATTTATGGCCAAAATATGTAAGGGCTTACATACTTTCATCAATGCCAATATTTATTTATTTCAAATATAAAAAATTATTTTCATAATATTTCTTAATTTAAATATTATGGAAATGTATACTTACTAATGTTACATAATTTCAAATATAAAATTTATTTAATAATAATCTTAAGTATAATAACTTTTGTTAATATTGTTTTTGTGACCTTATTGGGTATGTTGCAATGCCTCAAAGGCTCATAACAATAGTACATATGTATCTTCTTATTTTATTCAAAATTCAATAATTATATGAAATTAAATTTCTAAAAATCTCAATGATAACATTGATATCACAAAAACTTATCTGATGATTGAATCAGGTATGAACTCAATTAGCTTTTATGATAGAGAAATAACCAGATTTTGCTCTGACAAGATCCAGAATCAAACTGAAAACAATAAAACTACTGTAATCCATCTTCAGTTCTCTGTTGGAGTATGTGCTTGTTGATAAACATCTTCTAAATACTGTCTGTATTCAGAATGCTTATTAGCATAGGATCATGCCGCTGGGTGAGCTATTTTCTCTTAGTGAAAGGGGAAGACTAAAATTTGGCTTGGGTCATAACTCATCGTGGAGAAGCCTTCCCTGCTTTTTTCGAAAAGTAGAAAAAAAAGCTGCCATGGCAGCCCTCTAAGGCTGTTTGGCAGATTCAACCCAAGAAATAAGCTAAAACTTCCAGTGGGATGGCTTCGCATCACTCTAACGTTGCCCTTAATGTTTTTAAAAAAAACTAAGTTCATCGCTTTTCTTGCCTTTTCGACCTCTCTGATAGCTTCATCTTGAGTTTTTTAGGTTTTACACATCTTCCAGTACAAAAAACACAACTTAAATTCGTTTCACGAAACAAGGATAAAAATCAATGCAAATCAATGTGTATAGGATTTATTAATTCATGAAGTATTTCCAGACAGCCAGAAAATTGAACATCGCTATCTTACTAAGCGGCCAGAAAAATGCATCAAGCAATAAAATTCCTGAATTAGTCTTATTGCGCGTCTATACATACGGTATTCTGGCAATAGATAAATTGCTTTTTTGTGCCACAGATGGCAATTCTTTATTATTGGTGTTGAAGAATAGTGTTGATAGCTTTGCCAGAAAGTTTGAAGTTAATACTACATTACCCTACATTAACTGTTCGCGAAATAAAACCCAAATCCAAGTGTACCGTTTATTAGAAGATTGTTTGAACCCTTTAAGAAAATCATAAAAAAATGTTGCTTAACTATCATTCAAAGCCACAGCGACACAGGGCTTGGAATGACCGGAATATTGCCTAACAGTTTGACCTGAAGCAAGTTCCCAAAGTCTAGCTGAATGATCTGAAGACGCAGAAACGAGGTACGCCGAGTCCGCAGAAAAAGCAAGGTCCCAGACCCATCGCTGATGGCCGCATAATGTTTTATCTAGTGTTGGGGGTTGATGTGGCGACAAGGTCCAAATCTTAATCGTCGTGTCAGCTGAGCAGGTCGCGAGTTGTCTGAGGCGTTGTAATATTACTAAATTATGCGTGTTTCATATTAAAGATGTTAAAAGTAATCTAGTTTTCCCAACTTACCTGACATCAGGGCTCAGAAGCACCTTGAGACAATAGCGTTTATGCGCTTCAAATGTTGCTTCGGCTTGAAGATCGGTGTAGCTACCACCGCTAGAAGTTGAAATATTCCATACGAAAACGTTGCCCTGTACATCGTCCAACAAACCAGACGCGCATCAAGATGTCAATATGCTGATTTGGTGCTTGACATACATTATCGAGACTACAAACCGCGTTGTTTCCGGCCACCAAACAACTATTGTCACTGGCTATGCTGACACTTCGTTGTGGTACATCTTCCTCTGGAAACTGATTAGGGCTTATCAGAGGATTTCAAAAGAATTAAAATAGAAGGAACTAGGATAAGACAACCTAACTAGTTCATGTGTGCATGAATCGGCTGCTAGGTCCCAAATCTTGATGGCACCTGATTGATCGCAGGAGATGATTTCGCCCTGGTTTGGATGGATGGCGATGTCTATATGAAAAAATTAGAGGAGTCAAGTATGAGAAAAGGATTTCGTTGAATGAGAAAGGTAGGATGATACCATTCACGGGACACTTGTGATCATACTATAATAAAAGAAACAAGGATTATTAGAAAAGACGTCTCAAGTCAGAAGAATTGGGACCAACTTTACTCAACTGTCCGTTGTGCCACAGGTGTTCTGGGTGGAATCAAAGATGATATCGGTAAGGAGTTATAATTCGAAATTAAGGAAAGGAGCACTCGTGAAATTTTCTTACCGCGTATCCCAGATTCTCATAGCACCATCTTCACTGCCTGTGACAAACCACTGACATTCTTTTGGCCAGGCCACGCTGGTGACGTTCGCGTTATGAGGAAAGCTTTGAAGCTTTTGAAAAAGAGACAATAAAATCAACCATAAACCTATTGAGCAAGCAAGCACCCCAAAGCCGAAATGCGTACTAGCCCAGTTTGCGTTTGAGCTTGCTGTTGTTGCTGAGCAGTGCGATCTGCAGGTGGGGGTGGAGGTGGCCCAGGAGTCGAGGCCGGATGATGGGAGGCGGTGGCGATGGCGACATCATAAAGTCTAACATGAGCATTGCCAGCAACGGCAAGAAATCGTTTATCAGGTGAAATGGCCAGTCGGTTGATTTGCTACAAAATGCCAGCGATCAAAGCTTCATCAAAACAACGACAAGATGGAAGATCGTCGGGAAAAAAAGAAGATAATAATCTCAAAAGAAATACTGACACTTTGAGGATGATTGATGCTCTTGACACAACTCCCTGACCATGCTTCCCAAAATCTGATTGTGTTATCGTAACCGCCAGTGGCAAGGATAACGTCCAATGGGTCACTCTGACCTGCTTCAAATCCCATCATTTCGGCCATCGATACCCAGCTGGTGGTCTAATATTTATATTGTCGAATCGTTCTGTTTAAAAATCTCTTGATGAGTTTCTTGCTGGTTTTCACCTTGCGTTGTGCTTGGATGCGCTTGGATGGAGCATGGTAACTCTCTGAGACACAACGGTCTAAATCCATGGATTGAAAACTTGTCCGCTCCCGTCACCACTCCTTTTAAGAAAATCCTACAACTCTCCTTTTCTGTCAAGTCAATTCAAGCTTTTTTGGGGCCACTTTCGTGTTTGATTTCTCGAAATCAAATCAATTCCACTATGTATGATTCAATATTACACAAGTTCAAGCAGGAATAAATAATTCACAAGTCAAATCAAAGCATCTTAATCTAAATATTTCTTTATTTTATCATCAAAACAAAGAGAGTAAGTTTGTAAATTAAAAGCTTATATTTAATTTTATAATTGCACTTTTAAAATTTGGTTCACATCAGCCAAAAAGATTGACGATTGGTGGGGCCTTTTTAAGTCAAAAGGCTTTAACGGCACTCAAAGCCACTAAAAGAAGACATGAAAGGTAAAAAAAAGATCTTTGCAAAACATCACTTCAACATAGAAGAGCTTCTTATAAAGACTGCTTAACAATTTCCATTACTTTCTTGAAATTTGAGCTAATAGAGCACAAAATTTATAGAGAATTCTTAAAAAAAAGGGATTACTTCTGTGCTAGAAAGTACTTATAATTGAATTAGAAATTTTCAAATTTCAAATTTTTTCAAGATCTCAAGCCAATTAATAAGGTGAGCTTAATTGGTGCTACTAATATGTCTGAAAGAATTTTGAGCTCAATTTGTTTTTTTAAAGAAAATGAAGTCAATTAAATTAAGGCTCACTTAAAAGGCATATTTCAATGTGAAAGCCCCACAAAAAAAAGGAAAAACTACAATTTTAAAAATATAAAGAATTATATCACTGCTAGTATTGGATATTTATAAATCTGTCATTCAATCAATTCAAAAAAATTGGAAAACAACTTGTAGAAAAATGGTTTACTTTTTGATTTGGATAAAAATGTCATTAGTCAAAAGTTTTGTGGCAAAAAAATATACCAAATCCCAAATTAATGATACCTTTTCCTCAAATTTCACCAAGATACTATTAGAGTAGGTTCTTAAGGAGAAAATAATGTAGTTGAAAGCTTCAAAGAGAGTTCATTTTCAATTTAAATACTAAATTCTATCATAATATTTCTTTTTTAATTCCTTATTTATTTATTTTTGGAGATATATTTGATCACTATATCCCTGAATAATTGAAGTGTTCATACCAAAAGGAAAACTCATTTGAAAGAATAATTTCAAATATATTACACAGGAATTTATCAATTAATGAATTTCTTTTTCTTTATTTGGCACATGTACAATAAATTAATATTAATTTGAAGCTTGAAGGTAATATTATAATGTTACATGAAATCTAATCAACATGTTCATTCAAAACTTGGTAAGTATATACTCCACCATAAATAGAAAACATTTTAGGTGCTTTAATTTCAAAAATATTGTACAAATTACGCTTTATGGTTTATAAATCATTTCAAATACCCAAAATGATTTAAGGAAAAATATCCATAAACTTAATTTTCTCCATGATTAATAAATATTGAGATGCAATTGATAAAAGGTGGATTTAGAAAAAGTAAGAATATTATTTGGAATCATTCAGGAAGCCATTGTTTTTAATACAAAGAACTTTAGTCTTTATTTATTAAAAATTGAGCATAATTTAATTATTCAAAAAATAAATTTGGCTTTAAACTTTTTGTGAGTAAAAATAAATAATTTACTTATGAGTGAAATAAAAAATAACCATGGTGAATTCTTCCACTTTGGAGAATATAAGCAAGATTTCAAAGGTAATTTAAGCTTAATGATTCCAAGGTTTCGTTTATTCTTTTAAATCAAAGACCACTAAAGAATGTAAAATATTACTTTTCCAACAAAAAAAGATAATGTTGGTCAATTTGGTTTGAAAATTAAATATAGGAGATATAAATTAAATTTTTATTAAATATATATAATAAATTTGAACAATATTATAAGGTGATGCCAATAAATAATTTATATTTCTTCATGTTTTCTTTTCTGGTTCACTCATTGATGCATATTTGTACCATAATGCTTAAGGCTCCACAAAGAAGATAGAAAGAAATTTCTCAAAAGACAATATTTCACTCTGAGATCCATAGTATTCCAATCCTCAATACTTTTCTCTCAAGATAAAAAGTTTGTATCAAAAATGAAATAAAGATAAGTTTAATGGTCATAATTAAATGAAATAGGAGGTCTATTTTAGCATTTTTAATAGGATAGTTGGTTTGTAAATTGGGTAGTCACTGGTATTATACTTCAAACCTATTCCAAAAAGGAAGATGTCGATATAAAAATTTGTATAATTAATAATACGAAGTGGAATCAGGTAATATTAATAAGTCAAATTATTCTCTCTGAATATTGAGATTTGGAAATATCATGGTACTATTCTCAGGGGGCTATTACTATATTATGTTCGTTTTAAACCAATAAATCTGAGACTTGATTGTAGTTTTATATGAAAGTATAACTATATTAATTATCTTCCTTATCTATGAATATGATATAAACTCAAAATTTTGATAGAAAAAAGAATAAAAAAACATGCTTTTTTGGGAATTTTTCTTTAATAGACAATATATAAATATATTTTTATTTAATTTCATTTTTTTTATGATACTCTTATCAATTTTGATCAAAAAAGTAGAAATAAAGTTATGAAAATGAGATTTAATTTTCTTTTAAATATTAAGATTAAGGCATGGGTATTTGAGAATCAGGTGGATAATGATTATATTTCCATATAAAATTGAATTCAAATTATTAGGTTCTCAATTATGAAATAACTTGAAAAATAATAATATTTTCATTTTTGATTTTAAAATTTTTATAAAAATTGATTATTAATTATATTACTTTTATGTATGTATTGTGAGAGCTTTCTATGGATTTAATTTTTTTTATAAACTAATTTCAAGCATGATCTGAGTAGATTCAGGACAATGAACGAAAGTAACTTAAGAGTTAGACCATTCCCCTTGGGTTAAAGAGAATATAAAAAAAGCACATAGATTGAGTTAGTAATGGATAGGCGTCCTACTATAGACAAAACCAATTTCCAATTTTAGATAATGTACAAGTTTCTGGCTTGATACAAGATTCATCAAGCCATTTGTATTCAGGTAAAATTTAAATTCAAGAATCATGAATCAAATCTTGATTAAATTGGGGATATTAATAGGATCACTGAGCTCTTATAAGGCTTATTAATTATTAATAAGAAACTGAATTCTTCCATTGATGGCTGTCTCCTTTTCTTTAATTCATAAATAATCTAGAATTATGCACATATAATCCTAAAATAAGTTACAAATATGGAATATCAAGCCTGAAAGATCCCACATTAACAGAATTAAGATTATTTTTTTTTAAAAAAAAAACCATTTTCCCAAATGAAAATTCTGAATTTTCTCCTACTGAGTGACCATGAGTCTTACTGAAGTTTGCATCTTGCAAAATATTTGTGATTTCAAATTTGAAACCTCAGTTATCTTTAAAGTTCCAATCTTCAGCTCTCAACAAATCACACCATTTTTATCATTTTATAAGAATAATCCACTTTTAAAATAACATACCAAAATCATCAATTTTAATCCCATCGGAACTTTTTTTCTGAATTTATATTCATCCACTTAGGCATTAAACTGTTTCTTCTGAAATCCTCCTCAATTTTATTAGTATAAAGATAGGCTTCTTTAAAAATTCCAAATATCAAATCCTAAAGGGTTAATCAATCTCACAGAGTCACCCCAAGAACTATTCCGACCTTCTCATCATCTAAAGAACTTTTATTATAAAATTATAAGAAAGAGGTTAAATAAAAAAGTTAAGTTATGATGTTTGTTTTTGGAGAAGTGGTTTGGATTCAGTTCGAAAGACACCTTCAAGCAAACAGAATGGATTTGAAACTATGGATATGGAGATCAAGAAAATTTAAACAACTATTTTAATATGATTTCATAAATTATGCAATACTGATGGAGAAAATATAATACACATACTTTGGATTTTTTTTTTTGAGAATGCTATCAGATCAGGGGTCACGGAGCATGATGACATAAAGGGTATCAAGAAAATGGCTGATAAGCTAGAAAAATGTGTACTTTTTATAATGAAATGGATATCTCATTTGGTAACAAGCCCAGTATCAAACTATTTTCCACTTTTGATTCTCAAGAGATGTGATTTGGATGAAAATGATGAGGAGAAAATCAATCAAAACCCAGAAGTCAATTTTTCTTGTTGATCTTTGGTTATCCATAATGCTTTATTTTCCTGCGAAGAATGTTATAATCTGACCCTTGAAGAAATTAATCATGAAAAAAAATGAGATTCGGAAATTAGGGGAGAAATCAAATATGGTGGATCAAAATTTAAGCTTAATATATCATGGAAATGAGCCTTATTCAGTTTTCCGTATTTTTACTTGATTTTAATAATTAAATAACCAAGATATTTATCGAGCTTACAATCATAGAGTATTGGGAAATCTCAATATGAATGATCATAATGGTCGGAGGAAAAATACAACACATTTTTTCACCATCTTAAATATCTTTATTGGAAATGAAAAGAGATAGTGAGTAATTATTATTCTTATTTGTTATGAAATTCTCATTTTATTTCCTTTTTTAAAGGCTGTGAGACTTCTGAGACTAAAAAATTGGGTTGAGCTAAGGAAAAATGGAATGACACAAAAATTGTGGAACTCAAGAAAATCAAGTAGGAAAAACGCTTGACCGAGATGAAATGAAAATTTGAATGGGAGAAAATAATTGAAGATCAGTTTTCCAAAGAGAAAAATTTTCAACATCAAATAGCCTTTAAGGAGAGAAAAATTCAGAGCCAATTTCATTTTGAGAAAGATAAATATAACAAAGAAATGTATTTTAAACGGATGAAATGGCAAATGGATTTGAAAAATTGCAGACGGAGCTCTACCAGACCTCTTTACAAGGTAGAAAGAATTTTTTTCTTTAATTGATAAGTAATCTTTCCTTTTTTGAAAATGAATCTTTGTCAGCTTCATAACTTCTTGTTGAAATAAATCGTGATTTCTTTTAAGGACAATGTCATATATTTGTGGAAGAGGATGTTTTAAGATATATGTAAAAACAAGATTTCAGAGGTTCAATTTTTTAGACTGTGAAAAGTCTCACTGGAAAACTGTAACTTCAATTTCTCAAAAACTAAACATTTTTTTCAAAAAGAATATCTGATTTAACAGTTTCCAGTTAAGTTTTTTTCAAATAACTTTTTTTCAATGTTTTTTAATTCAACTCTTTTTCAACCAAATCCAGCATTCTTTCTTAAATATGAAATTCTTAATTAATACACATATTTTCTCACTAACTCTACTTCAATTGAAAAAGAATTCATCTTAATTTCCACCTGTTTCCTAAGTTCAAACTCATTTTTGAAATCCATCTTCCCTCTTTAATCAGGCCAAAATAAATTTCATTCAATTGAATTTTTTTTCATGCCTCACCCATCAAAAAATTTCTCAGAAATGAATTTTTATATTTTACTTCTTACCATTCACTCTGAACTGATATGGTCTTTTTTCAAAAATTCTCTCTAGATTGCCCATCCATACCTTTTTTTAAAAGAATATTTTTGGGTTTAAAATTAAATTCTGATTCATGCTTCTTAGTGAGTCATATTTTTTTCTTTATTTTTTTTAAATTTCCTTCCTTTCTTTCTTTCAATTTTTATCAATAAATACTTCATTAATCCACCTTATAACTTCCAACATAATATTCAATAATGTATCCATTTTCAATTTCTATTATTTGATTATTATCCCCACCTCACCAACCATCAAGCACATACAGTCATCTATCACACCCTCTTTCACCCTTCAACTAAAATTAAATACACGGAAATTTTGAAACCCACAAATAAAATAAAAATTATTTCAAAATTCTTTTGGAACCCGTATTTCCAATTATATAATTTTTTAAATAAAATAGTTTTTTATTTGATTTTTTTTTGAAAATTTAATCATTCTTATTTGAATTATTATAGAAATATAAAATTATTCAAAAAAAAAATGGAGATTATTTTAAATTGTTTTCAAAGAGTTTTTTTCAAATATTTTGATATTTTTAATATATATTCTTATATTTTCTAAATAATTTCTATTATAATTATAAAATGAATTCATCCATATATATATATATATATATTATGAGTAATTTGAAAAAGAATTGAAATTGATAATCAAAGTGAAATCAATCCTATTAATTAAATTAAAAAAATATTTAGTAGTTTTAGCTTAACTTGTAGTCTAATTTCTTTGCAATCATGATCATACATTTGAGATATGATTGCAATCATATTTCTCATTTTTTTATTGATTAAAAATAAAAAATTGTAACTCATAATAAATCATAAAAAAATACTCTGAAAATAATATTTAATACTTTTATCTTAATTATTAATATTATATTTCGTCCTCCGGATTATCCTCATGAATCATATACTCCTCTAATCTCATTCTTTTTAATCAAATCACAAACAATATCGATGATTTTCATTTGACTGAAATTTACTTCAATAATGATGAGCTTGAACATAATCTAATTAAAATTGTTCATTCACTTATTTTTATTACTCTAGGGGTTAATTTTTTTAAGGGATTTTATTTTAATTATTGATTATTTTTCTAACTCTACAAAAGATTCTGAACCTAAAAAATAAAAATAACCCTCTCATCTATTTAGTAATCATTTTAAGTGGTCTCATGATGGAATGGTTGCACCAAAACAAATTTTAGTCCATAATGAGATGCCTCAAAACGATTTCATTCCTCCTTCTTCCAATAAACTTAATCATTCATTGAAATAATTTGATTATGGCATATTTTCCCAGAAAAAAGGCTAGCCCATAATCCAATTATTAAAATTAATCATCAATCTTATTCCAATAAATATTCATCTACCTCAGCCACAAGACAACAAGACATTTAACAAAAACTTTGAGAGATGCCTTGAGAATCTCTGGAACAGAATATAAGAAATTTAAGAATGTCACCACTTTTCAACAAGACCCAATAAGTATAATAAGTAATGGTTTAGAATTAAACCCATTAATCATAATAAAAGTCAATATTTCCTAATTGATTAAACCATTAAATCCAAACTACCTGTCATCATTTATAAATTCCATTAACTCAATAATTGTTCCTCAATTTTTTGAACTATCAATAATATTATCATATTTTTAAGTAAATTAGCCAATAAAAAACAAATAATAATAAAAATAATAATATTTGGGAAGGTATTTTGAGAGATTTCGGATTTAGACAGGGTTCTCATGAAGGCAGATCAGCTGGGGTATATGCTAGAAAATTAGGATTAACCATCAAAAAAATTAAAAGGATAATAATGAATTCAAGAAACTTGAAGACTTCGATAAGCTTAATAAGTCCATAATTCAATGTTTATCAAAATTTTCACATGAAGAAAACTTTAAGATTATTAATGAAAAAAACCCTTATATCTTTACTCAAACTGAATGGGCCACAGAAACTGATTTCAAATTTTTTCAATGTAATCAGCAACAAAAATGGATTCCATAATGAGATTCATTTAGATTAAAATGATATCAGTTAATGGATATATAAAATTTTCTCTTTCATAAAGAATTATGAATTTCTTCCAGTCCTCAATAAAATAAACACAGATGGCTATGGAAGCCATTTTCCAGCTCTGAGAATTGAAATAGACTTTTAAACACAACCAGGAATAATTTAAGTACTTGGGAAACATAAGAGATATAACCTCAAACCACAAAAACACCAATTTAGTTACAAGTTAATCCATAAATTACTGATTTTAGATTCTCATTTCAAATTCACAGAAAATGATTTCATATTTGTGAGTGTTTTATGTATTTAACCACTCGAAAATTAGAAGAATGACTTTTTAACAATAAGGTAAAAATGAAAAAGGTTTTAAATGGGCCGAAAAACATAAAAAAATAATGTAATTACTCTATTCTTCCTATTTATATAACCTCAAATGAATTAAATTTCATGTAAATTGAACCAAGCTCAATGTAGCTTTGTTTATAAAAATTATGTATTAAGAAAACTCAAAAAGTGGCAATTTGCGATTTCTAATACCAAATCTTCTTCAAGATTCATGAGGAATTACAATCATAATAGATAAGTAGAAATGTAAAAAAAATCCCCAGTATAGAAGATTTAATTATACATTTAACAAAATATCCTCACTGCTAAAAAAAACCTTCCATAAATGCACCAGATTTTCTAGAAAATTATTACTTTAAGAAGCTTTCATATATAATAATTAGAAATCAGTAAGAATTTCACCATTAAATAAGATCAACTTTGAAACTTTCAATATAAGTATAAATGATAGAGATAAATTGAGCTTACCCAAGAGAGTTTTTTTTTCATATTCAATGAGAATTTCAGCGCAAAAATTTCCTGTTAAATAAGTCTGAATTATATACCTTGCAAAAAAAATTTGATAATACCAAAAGCGATTTTTAAAACAAACCAAAACCATAATAACAAACAATTTCATTTCTTTGTTATAATTTGTTTTTTAAAATAAAATTGATTAGTAAAAAATAATCTCACATGTAGCTCAAATTACTTATTTTTTTCATGAATCGTATCCCTTATAAAATTAAAATATAAAGAAACCTGACAAGAAATAAAATTTAATAGTTATATCAATGAAAAGAAAATCAAATTTAATAAACATTTATGTTTTTTTTGTACAAAAATATATCATTTTTATAAAATATCTTTATTCAAATAAATAACTCCTTTATTTAATACTAAGTCAAACAAAGATAATTGATTATTATACCATAATAAAATTAATGGCTAACCCATTTCCCTAATATTTTTATTTCAATTCTCATGGATGTTATGACTCATCTTTTGCAGCTATGGAGGATCTTAATCATAAAACAGAACCTCCAATGAATCCCAAATCTGTTCAAACATGTTGAAAATAATGATACAAAAAACAAAAAAAATAAAAAATTCTCTGAATATTAACCTTGTTCCTCGTCTGATAACACTTACCTTGTAATGATTACCTGTGAACCTTCAAAATTTCAATAACATTCTCAATTAAGACTCTTTATCATGCGAGGCAGAAGCTAAAGCTACTATTATCATCATAATTAGCTGAGGGACCATTAAATTCTGGTGCTTTACATGGAGAGCTGTAATAAAGCTAATTGACAATTAAATAATAATACTTTGGATAGAACTATTGGGGCTAATCCACCATTATCATATTTTAATACAAATCCAAATAATTCAATGAACCCAAAAATAACGCATTTAATTCAATAAACTGCTTGTTTATATCAAATAATAGATTCAGTTAAATTGAGTACATAGAGTCAAATTTATATATAAGGTCGTAAAATACTAATTAAATGTAAAAACATAAAAATACCCCAAGAATCACCTGTTTTATTATCAACATATGATTTGAAATTCTTTTCAGAAAATTGTAAAAATTTTATTAAGCTCCCATCTATAAATACCTTTTTTTAATAGCTAACGGAGCTTTTTTTTATTTCATTATCATAAGGACGCTTAATCATACTTTGTTTGTGTTTTACCAAACATGAATTAATTCTATGGGTATATAACGCAATAGCCCCCTGGATAGCTTCAAAAATTATTCCATTTTTTCTCAATTCCACCCCAATCTTAACAATTTAATGGAAAATTGAATCAAATCATCACATTTTTTGAATTTAGAAGAAATTTAAAGCTTTTGATCTTTCTTTATCATCTGAGATAATCTTTGCAAAGAGATATATTTGATATAGAATATTTGTGTAAGTTTATTTCAAGTAAAGTTTATTGAGTCAGTTTTCATATATATGTATTATGCAATATTTAATTTACATGTTTGAATGTACCTTTTCTTCATATGTTTCATGTAAAAAAGATATCTTCTTCGATTTAATCATAATTTTAATATCCAAACAGGTATATATGAAATAAAGCTGTTAACTGATTGAAGAGCTCATAACATATTTTTCCTTTGGGAACTATCAGGGATGGTTGGGAAAAAGGCTAGCTGTGATAAGGAAGTATAAGATTTAAATATTAGTGGTTTATTTCATTGGGGGATTTCCAAAAGGAAATTTTGGATTTATTTTTCAAAATTTGTGATTTGGTACCCAGAAAATTTAGGGTTTTGTTTACTCAAATTAAACAGCTAATTTGGTTTAGTATCTACAAAATATCAAATATTAAATGTGGGATTCAGTGCAAAAAAAAACTCTGAATTTTCAATGTGGGATTTGAAAGGTTAGATATACCCCAATATGAGCTCATGAGATTATAAATATTGAAGCAAGATTTTTTTCATATAAATAATAAATCATTTAACAGAATCATTAATTTTGAAAGCCCCTCTTTGTGTAATAAAAACCCACAATTTCTTTATTTTTGAAGAATTTTTTTACCTATTATCAATGCACCTTCTGAAGGAGATGAAGATTTTATTAATAATATTGATAAAAGGTTGCGTATGAACAAAGAAAATTGTTGTTGTATATTTTTATGGGTAATTGGTCACTATCAATAAGCTGGGATTTAGGGACCAGGAAGGCTCTGTTAACATGATAAAGTAAAGAGTTGTTAATTATGACCTTATTGAGCTCTGATATATGTTTATCCTTTCTTTTTTATTGATAATTGAAAAATTGAAAACTTTCTCATATAATTAACCATGAGCAAATTTTCTACACCTGACAGCAGGTTCTTCATTTGGAAATTAGCTTGGAACCAGCCTTGAATCAGCTTGGAACCAGGGTGTTAACTAGGTTGAACCTAGAGTTAAGATATTTTTAAATCTTTGGTGTTATTCTAAGCCACTTGAATATTTCAGAATTTCCAAGTTTGATATTATTGTTTTTCAATGAAATAAAATAAACACAAATGAGATTATATCTAATATATTCACAGCTTGGGTTAAGGTAAATATTCTTCTCATTCATCTTTTAATCTTCATTGAAATATCATATACTATAAAAATTCACTGTCAAAAATTTATTGTTTCTTTATACACTTCCTTTTATCTTTTTAAGGAATCACTAATTCAATCCTAGTTTTTGAAATGAAGAAAACCTTCATTATTATTTGCTAATAATTTCTCATCAGATTATAATAAAATTACTTCTTATTTTTTTCTTTCAAAAATTACTTACAAAAACCGGCTATTTCAAACAAACAACTTCCCTCAAAGAACTCAATTATCCTATTTTTTTGGTATTGCTACTGCAAAGTTATTATGTATTAAATAAGATATTCTCAAATGTACTTTAAGAGAAATCTTGAAAAAGAAGAATTGAAGGAAACTTATATAATTTATTCTTTATTTAATTGAATTTTTTGAAGTTCTGTATCATTTTCATTTTTCTTATCTTAACATTTAGTTTATTATTAGTGAGATTTTGATTCAGTCATATGTTTGGAGATGAATGTATCTTTTTTGAACGGAAACATATTCTTTTACCTGTTTTGTTTTGAATGTCTATACTATTGTATTTTGTATACATTGAATTTCTTTCTCAAATTTATCAAAGCTCTATGTTGAATATTTTCTATATGAAAGGGATTTATCAGATTTATACAGAAAAAAACTCCAGTCAATTGATTTTTTTAAATTAAAGTACAGCCTGTAACTGTAAAATTGCTGAAGATTGTAAACAATTTTACAGTAGTGGGCCCTACAGGGGCCGCTAATGTTATATATACTAAAAAATAGATTAAATTAACAACACTGAATAAATTCACAGTAGACAAATATCTCAAGAAAATTTTAACAAAATATATAAAGGAATGCAAATATATATATAAATAGATAAGGATACTGAAAAAAATTTATATTTAAATTAAAAAACACACAAAAAAGATCTTGTCAAAAAAACAGGATCGTGAATTTTCCTACTTATTTCCTTCCAATAAGTACAACAAGAAGCCAACTATGATATTGGGAAAAAAAATACAATATAATAATTAATAAAAAAACACTACAACTCCTCTCTCCAAGACTTTTTAAAATTAATTTTGCAGGATGAATTTATTCTTTTATTTGGAATTTTGCATAAATTTTCATTAGTTTTGTTCCTTTATCATTTCTTGTCCCACAGTTAAAATAATAAATATTTCATTCTCAAATGAAAAAGTATTTCAAGGACTAATAATATATAGATTTCTTCAATATACCCCTAGGAATGTCATCTCAGGATTCACATCTTCCGTTTAATTTTATAAGATGGGGACCAGGTCCCTAATGCCTTTTCAGCTATATGCACATATTACTCATATAATTGAGTCATAAATATTACAAAAGCCTTATTTAACAATAATCATGGTCGAATCTCTTCAATATTAAAACTCAATTGGTTTGAAAAGAAAAAAGGAAATACGAAAAACTGCATTTTTTCAAAAGCTGTCTTTTTCCAAATCTTACTGATAGTTTAAGTTAAAAAAGCATATTATTCCTGATTTGAATTCTACATTCATTAAGTCCATTATAAATAGTTTGATTCATCTTTTTGGGAGAATCATACAGGAATCTTTTGATGAATCAAAATATAACAATTGTTAAAGTGTTGGTTGATTTCTTGAAAAGTTTTCAATAATTAAAGGATAATTTGTTATAAATTATTGGGAAAATTCTTTGAATATGGTTTGACATTGCTCTGAAGTGATATTCATATCACTTCATGCTTTCTGCTAACAAACTTATAACTTATTTCTTAAAACTGTTTTTTTCATAACCAAATTTGGGCTACTCCTTTAAGCCCATTTCCCAACATAAAAACCAAAACTTAAAACAAAATATTTTCTTATATCAGATATTTGAAATGCTGAAATTATCTGAATATATAGTTTAATGAACTAGAGCTTATAGATACCTCATCATTATCAATTGATTCCTCTTTTTCATAAAATCTGTTTCTGTAGTTATATTTGACTCAATAAGCTTCTCAGTAGCTTGAAAATTAATTCTGAAAAGGAATTTGATTAAAAAGCGTCTTTATTCCAATTATTTTAAGACAGAATAAGAGACTAATTAAGCATTCACAAGTAGTTATTTGTCTCTTTAGAAACAATTTTTTGTAATTGATTTAAATATTTACTTAATAGTTATGAATTATATTTTATAAAAATCTCCCACATAAATCTGAGAGATGATCAATTTTGAGAAATGATCTTATCATTTTCTAGTTTTTTTTGAAACATGAGTTTGTTCATTATATAGTATTGATAATCTCACACAATTCTCTTGGAGAAATGAATTTTTCCAAAGATAAAATACATGTATTATATTGAGTCTTTCAGTATGTGGATAACTATTTATAATTTTGAATGCTCACCAGTTAGATAAATAAATATGAAAACCAACAATGGAGTAAATATAACCCAAAAATGGATGAAATAGTAAGCGATCTCAACAGATAGCTTTTGAATGACAGGCAATAAATTTAAATAAATATTAAACATATAACTTTATTCAAACTACCTTTCTTCAAAGCTTTCGCATAACATGTGTTATTCATACTCACTATGGAAGTATTAGGAATTAGAGCTTAAATATCCTATTTGATACAAATTACCTGCTAATTTTATCAGAATAAAAACTTGCAAAATAAAAAAGAGTTAAGAAGTTTTTTTGTATTTCTAATATCAAAAGAATGTACCAAATGATTATGGTTAATCTATAATCAATGATTTACCAACAGGATTAAACAAAGTGATATAAGGATTAGTGTCAGGGAGAAAAATCTTGTGATCTTAAAATCCCTAAAAAGGAGATTTTCATATGTGGCTGTGAAGTAGCTCTTCTATTAGTAAGCCATCTTTCTTTCTCTGAATATCTAAATTTCTCTTAAATTTACCCTTTGAATTGTATAATAGAGAGAAACCCTCAGGTTTCAAAGTAAAACAAAATATTTTCCCATTAAGTGTTATATATTCCAGCTATACATGAGCAAGAATCCTTTTAATTAATTCTATTGATGAAATATAGGTATATTTTATTGATTAAATATCCTATTTTGACACTGTACTCCTTCTAAAAAATATTGTATTTAAACCTGAGGGATTGTTTTGATTGAAAAAAATCATATTACTGCAAGAAGAGGAAAAAATGAGGTATAAGATATCTTTCGAAATATAAATTTCAATTAGAGAAACCAAATTGATGGTAATTTTTTTCTTCTAAATTATCTACGTCTTCAAAAAAGCCTTCATTCTTTTGGAGAATTTATTATTAGTTTGTGGCTAATTTTAAAATATAAGGATTAAAATGTAAATTCTTCTCATATATTTATTTCAATAGATTATATTGATAAAGCTTGAATAGTGAAGTTCTGATATATATGAAGAAACCAATAAAACAGTTTTAAAATTTGTCTCTTTCTAGTAACAAATTTGCAGTAAAAGAAAAAAAGAAGATTGATTCAGAATAAATATCATTTTTTTCATAATGTATTTTTGAATCGTTGATCTTGGAGGATCCTCACGAAACACTGATATTGATTCTATTGAATTGAGAGTTTGACGCTTGAACATGTGGCTTGAGTTTCTTCCAAAACTTCTTTTTCTAAATTTAAATGCTTTCCTATTTCCAACATCAATTCAATCTATTTCCCTTGTAAAATTCCAAATGCAACACCTGCTTTTAGGTGTAGCCACTTTGCTCATGGTGATTTTGGATAATTTTTTCTGTATTTTTAGAAAGGGGTGATTATTTCTAATTTTTACTTAGTTATTAAATTTCTGTTCCTTAGAGGAGTTAAGTATCATGAGTTATATCCTATTAAGCTTAATGATTATGCTATTAGCCTATTTTATTATTGAAAAAATAAATAAAATATCTTTACTATCAAATTATTAACCCTTTGAAATTTTATTCTTACTAAATTAAACTATTTTATTTATTTAGAAATAAATATCTCTTCCCTGAAAGTAAAGAAATATTCAACTATTAATCATTAATATTTATCATTCATAATAAATCTCAAAAATATTAAAAAAAGATCTTGGTAAGAAAATAGAAAAGTATTCAGTTTTCAAAAAAACAGGATGACAAAAGAAGGTGAGTTAATTTTATTAATTGTATTAGAAAAAAAGGAAGATTCTAGATTTATCATGAATTTTGGATAAATTTGCAACTTAACTCAAATAAATCTATAGGATAATTTATTTATCTTGACTTATTACTTGTGAAGGAAAAGGTTATAGGTGGAGTATTTATTAAGTAGAGAAATTCTGGTGGATAGAAAATTGGATAAGCTGATATCATATTATTGGTAGTGGTTCGAATATTATTTGATTTAAATAAGAAAGGAAGGTTGAAAAATCATGAATAAATAGAAGCTATTATTAGAGAATTTAAAAAAATCAAGTAATAAAACCCTAAAAATGGAAAATATATTCAAGAAAAATTTCAAACAATAATAGGAAATCAAATAGAACTGGATATAGATAACTGTATTCTTTAATAGCAAACTATATGATATCTATTAGTTTCCTATGAGCTAAAAAAATAAAAGGAATCATTAAAGCGATTAAATTAAAAAGATTCATTTTATAAGAATAATTTTCTTTTTTCTTCAAAATAATATTCCGAATGTAATGCTTTAAAGTTCTTTGTATATTATTTTCAACTTAGGCTTAGAATAAATACAGATTGAATTTTTTCTAGAAAAATATATATTGAAATAATTAGTACTATTCAAATCCTACCCTATATTTACAATGTAATCATAACATTAAACAAAGATTATTGGGTCATTTATCAATATATTTTATACTAATAGCTATAGTAGCTTTGATTCATAAAATGAAAATCTTTAGAGGAATTAGGGAAATCACCTCAGTTTTTCAAAGAGGGTGGGTAAGCTTTAACTATTCAATAGTAAGGCACATATGTCAGCTTTCAATTCAATTAAAATACCTCAATAATTTATTGCTTTATAACTTTTGTTTTATATTTTTCTTTTTTTATAAACAAATGTTATTGAATGAAACTTTTTACTATTAATACCAATTTTATTCTGCTTTTGAGCCTTGAGGAATTCTTTAAATACCCAAATAGACCACATATAACTCTAGAGTAACTTTTTAAGCATGAAAAATCCATAAGCTATGTGCATATCTAAAATTCATAATTTTCATAAAGAAAAATACAAATAACTTTTTTGTGAGTAGGTAAATCCATGAATTTGAGGCCAGATTTGAATTCTACACAAATTTTCACCTAGGGTAACTTGATGAGGTGAATGAGCTTAAATAACTATAAGAGGCTGGAAAATACTTCACCTCTTCATCAATATCACATAAAATGTTTTTGGAATTTTTTTTCCTTTTACACTAAAATGTTGTGATTCTGACAAATCCAATATTGAATATACACTAACTACAGTTCTGTGCATGCTTGTAGCACTTAGAAATACTTTACTATCACACCCATAGTTAATATCAGTCCTATTTTCTGAATCACTATTTTGATGTAGAAAATAGTCAAGGGGACAAAAAAATCTCAGAGAGCTGGCTTACCAAGCTTATGAGGCGTCTGAGACATGGCCAGTGCTAGGGCTTGCATACATAATTGATTGTTTATCATTTATTCTATCAAAAAAATCTGGGAACCTTTCTGCTAATACTATGTACCATTAAAGCATAATAAAATAGAAAATAGGCTGCTCTTTTGACATTCCAAGAAGTTAATACACACCTTTGAGTCCTGTGACCATTTAATTTCTTTTATACTTACCATTAGAGCCTATAAAGTATGATTGAAACCCTTTTTGGACTAATATCCATATAATTACCTCATTACAACCAGCTATTACTATACTATTTTCCTGCCCCACTTAAAAAATGAGATAAAAATTCAATAATTCATCAGAAATGAATTTTTGAACCAATATCTCTGAAAATTCCTGTAATATTGGGAAAGGTGGGAATAAACTTCAAAACAAGAGATAATTTTCACTTACTAATACCAATAAATAATTTTACCTACAATCAATTTTTGATGATTCCATGTGAAACATTCAATTTTCAAAATTTCACAGGAATTACATCCTGTGATGAAATTTCAGATACGATTGATATATTTTATAAATAAATGTTCCTTTTTGAAATAAAAGAATATTTTTTGTGGTATCTTCATGATTTCTTAACAATAAATGGGTTTGTATCCATGTAAGCTCACATAATCAAGCAATTATAATAATTATACATGACAAGTGATGTAACCATAAGTCCAGATGATAAAAATGGTTCCTAATCTACTTGTTTTTATTTTACTCTTTTTCAAGCCTCTTTGAGTTTTTTTAGACTTAAAAGGAGCATAATATTGCTGTTTTTTCCAATATTCACCCTATCATCACTTCAGTCTTATAGACCTATAGTAATAGATCACTAAAAGGTATTATAAAAGCATCATCAGGAATTCTTATTCTTTTTAAATCACAAAGAAAGATAATATAAAAAATATACCTTCAAATTATAATAGAAAGTTAGTCCTTATATGTTTATATTACTTAAATTTCTAATCAATTGTTGTAAATCTACAAGTACTATCTGAAATATTACTAAAAAACCTGTAAGTATTTAATTCTATGTTGGTTGAAGTTTTTTACCTTTTATTTTGTGGTTTTATTTACTCTTAAAGATTTTTTTTATCAACTTTGGACTCACAATAATTGCTTTGGATCAATTTTATAAATGGTAAGCTTAAAAATTCTTTTACACTCTATTTTTTTCTAAGCTTTTTATGAAAAAATATCTTTCAGATATTATTCTTATGGAATAATATGCTCCAATATTTTCATTCATTAAAGCTTTATTTTCACGTGAAAGCTTTGTTCTCAGTATTAGTGACTCTGGTAGAGAAGTAATACCCTTACCTTCATGTTTTTGGTATCATATTTTAGTAAGAGAAGAATAATCTTAATAAGATTATTAAGTGATATTACCCTTTCATTTGGTATAATGTATTGTGGTCTATCAAGTGTGTTTGGCAAATCTCCCAAAAACACTGAAATCACCAAATGTGCATGTCTGCTTGCAAAGAATACTTGGAAGCTTGTCAGACAAACTTTCCCTGGTTGTAAAGGAGGCAAGAAAATTTTTCAGTTTTTCTCAATACAAACTTTTCTTGAGATAAAATTCATATAAAAACAAGTTACAACTAAACATATATATTCTAAATTTTGAGAGTCTTCTCACAAAATGAACATCAAATTTCAGCTAGCAGACTACCAGTGATAGGCTGCATCTCCAAGCAGCTAAAATATAATTTTCAACAACATAGCAAATATTACTGCTTTTTTAAGCAGTGATTCTTTTATTCATACCATTTTGTATCTCTATGACTAGCTCTTCTCACAATTTTGGCTCCTTTGAGTGCACATAGCTTTTAATTGAGTTGAGGCTCAGCTAAATAGGGTGGAAAAAACTCCAAACTAATACCTTTTGAGGATTTGAGAAGGTCTTTGACTTCTTTGAATAGTTGTTGTTGATGGATAGGCTCATTACCCATTATTATAATTGACTTTTCAGGCACTTTTAATTGAAGGGAAAGTAAGAATGATACAAATTCATTTCTTCCAATGCCCTTAGTAATCTGACCATTAGAATTGAGGATCTCATTATAGCCAAATCCTTCATTTAAAATTTATGCAATTAGTGTTATTTGATTCCATTTGGAAACTAAACTAGGAACAGAAGGCTTTCCTGAATCAAAGCTCAAAAGGTTCAAAAAATAAACAAAACAGACAAAAACCAAACAAGCCAACCAACCTGATGGAGAGTAAATAAAGACTCTTCCTGAGTGGAGGTCAAGGCCTGACTCATCAAAAAAATATTATTTTGGAAGAAATTTAAAAGCCTCATCAGTTCACAAAATTTGCATGTTGTAATAATAGGTTTGTTTTTTTTACAATATAATTGAATGTTTGTGACTTGCTTCTGAGTGATGTTAATATCACTTAGGAGACTGCCTATAGATTGCTAAAATATTTCAACCAAAAAGTTTTCTTCTAAGAATACTTTCATTTCTTTGAGAGTAAACTTTGATTTTTTGTTGATGAAATAGAGAATATTGGTTTTAATTTCATAGTTTATTTTTCCTTCACACTTCTTGTACTGTTTTTTCTCCTTGGAATTTTCATGTAATATATAGTAAACTTTCCAAGAGGAAATATAAAATGCCTCAGAAGATTCCTTTTGAGAGATCCCTTTCTGCACAGCATTCTATCACACTAGACTTCCAATTTTTGAGCTGAAAATACCCTTTGCAGTATTCTGCTTATTAGTTAGATTTCCACCGATCTTGTTTATGTTTTTTTCTAATCTAGATTTTTCATGTAAGATTATTCTTTTACAAAATATTTCCTCATTTTTCTTATAAATTCTGGAGCTAAAAAATTCCTACTTCTTTTTCAGCATGAAGTTCTTCCTCTTCAAAATCTACTGTTTCATTTCATGAGGTTTGATTATAGGTGCTCATTATTGGTAGGAAGAAATTTAAATTATAAAGAGATTGTGAGAAAGAATAAGGGAATAATTACTTATTCAATTTCTTAAGTGAAATTTTTTTCTTGATTTTTGGAAACCAGAAAGGAAGTTAATGTGCTGTGAATTGGCTTTTAAAGCCAGTTTAACCTCTTTCCAAGCTGTGTTGGCTTGTTAAGTGGCCAAAAAAGCCTTATCACCAATATGTTATTCAATCAATAATTTTATAATTTAGATTTATAATCAAGAAAGAATAGAAACTTGTGGCTATAATAATTTTCTCTTTATTATAATTATTTTGAGGACAGTAATAGTATACTAGTCTTAATTGACTAGTTTTTTAATTGAAAAATCTGAAGCTGATAATAAAACACTTCAAAAATATTCATTTGAAATTTTTACTTTTAATTCTTGAAATATACTTCTTCAAATATAACTTATTTTATGGTGTGGATATGAAACTTTTATTTAAAATCAAGTATTTTTCCTATTCTCAAATATTTTTTTAAGGTAAAATTATACAAAAATAGTCATTTCAAGAGTCTTATGAGAAAGAAATTCCAAAATTTATCTTTTCAGCTTTTTTAGTATGAAAAAATAATATGATAAAGATTTATTGTTTTATAAACAATAAGACTTTGTTCATAAATACTCTATAAGAGATATTTCAGGCTTCAAAATAAAGCTCTTCAAGAGAAATTTTGATTTGAATTAATTTAGAAAAAAACTGCAATAAATTAATATGAGGAGAGATTCTCTAAAAATATTACCAAAGAGAAAAACTTCCCAAAAGTGACCAGAGTGAATTTTTAAGCAAAGTGAAAAATCTAATAGTGATGAAAGATGCTTCAAGGTTTTAAATGATTCTAATTATTTTCTCATGTGGTAAAAAGTCTTGAAATTATTAAATATTGGTGGTTAGAATATTTTATTTATTTCTTTGACAGGGTTCAAACTAATTATAAAAGGAAACTTTTATAACATGAAGAGAAAAGTGGGGAAAAAGATATTATTTTATAGCCATCAATTCTCTTACTCCACAATTAAACTTTACTATAAACAGTCATTAGAAACATACTGAAAACATGGAATCCAATTATGGAATTATTAAGGCCTGGTTTAGACCAAAAAAGAGCTGTATTTAGCCATCTTAGTCCATGAAGCCAGCCATTGATACAGTAATCACCATGAGTAAAGTTGTAAGGTGTGGATATGAAACTTTGATTAAAAATCAAGTACTTTTCCTGTCCTCAAAATTTGTATAAGGTAAAAATCAATTAAAAGTAGTTAGAAATATTATTTTTAAGAGAAAACACGCCAATTTTATTGTTTATAACTTTATTAGTATAAAACAATAATATTATAACAATTTATTGTTTTACCAACAATAAACATTTATCCCAAAAATACTCTACAAGAGATATTTAAGGCTACAAAAGAAATTTCTTCAAGAGCAATTTAAATTGGAATTAATTGAGCAAAGAGCTGCAAGCAATTAATTAAAGAAAAAAGTCTTTAAAAAGAATATTAAAGAGAAAAAATGCCCAAAAGTGACCAGAGTGAATTTGGAAACAAAATGACAAAGTTTACAGTGATGAAAGATGCTTTAATTCACTTTTGGGGTGGTTCAGGGGTAAAAATGATTATAATGATTTTTTCAGGTGGTTAAAAGGTTTAAAATGATTTAAAAAAGGTGGTTGGAATCTTTTATTGATTGGTTTAACAGTGTTTAAACTAATTATAAAAGGAAAAGATTCTAACATGAAGAGAAAAGTGGGGCAAAGAAGACATTCTTTTATAGCCATCAATTTTCTTACTCCAAAAGTAAAATTTACTCTTGTCAGTCGTTAAAAACAGTCTGACAACAGAAAAGCCAATTATGGCATCATTGAACCCTGGTTTAGACCAAAAAAGGGCTGGTTTAAGCCATTTTCGACCCTTAAATCAGCCATTACTATAGCAATACCTGGTCTAGAGCCTTCAAAACACGTCAGAATGTGTGTAATAGGCGTAGAAACCAGTTAAAACTGTTTTTACTAACATTTTTTGAACTTAAGGGTAGCTTTACCCTCTTGGCAACAGTTAAAACTGCCCTGGTTGGTATCAAAACCTCATCATCAATGGAGTCACAGACCCTGTGACTCAATTCCAGGCCAAAAGTGATGAAATTTTGCGTGAATTTTGACATCTCATGCCTGTCATCAAGGATTTTGGGGGTCTGGCTCCCCCTTAGAGCTAGAGTTCCTTATCCCCCCAATTTTAATCTTTCCAATTTATTTTTTCCTTTAATTCCTCATCATGTATTATACTTGTAATTTACATATGTACAGTGCCCTGCCAATTATATTCAAACAAAAAGCATACAGGCAGGGCACTGATTTTCTTTTTTCCTGCGCAGTTTGTGTCTCACACTCAGGGGCCTTTTTTTTCTAAGTCAAACACAAAACAATTTCTTTAAATTTCATATATTTGCTACTACAACTACTCAAGCATGTATCATTTGTTATGTTAAAAAATATAAATAAAAATAATACATTCTAATTTAAAAAAAACAAAAGACCTGATAAGAGATTACAAAAACCAAGAGACAGAGAAAATACAATCAGAAATTGTATTTTCAATGTGAGGAAGCAAAAAAAACTTCCCACTAATGAATGGAGGTCCTAGTAAGAAGTTGGACCTCCATTCATTTCAATAACCATGGCCATGCGTCGTGGCATCAAGTAGAGGAGATTGTTGAGGAGGTTAACATGGAAATCGGTCCACACAGCGTTAATCACATGTCATAGCTTGTCCACCATCTGAGGTTGGTAGAGCTTACTTATTTGACTCTTCATTGTCTTCCATACATTTTTGATGGGAGTCAAGTTGGGTGAATGAGCCGGACAATCTAGCTTCTGGATCTTGTTCCAATTCCTCCAGTTGGTGCTTGCTTGGGCCATGTGGATGGGGGCATTGTCCTCCATCAAAAGGAGGCGGTGGCAACCATGAATCCAAGGGGCCTGCTCCATCCAGGCTATCAATGGAAGCAGGCCCAGTTGGTAGACTTGCTGAACCATCTTGGTCAAGGTCATTTTCCCGTTGAGAAAAACCAAAGGCGCTTGCATTGCCGCACAAAATGCCCCCCATACCATGAGGCTTTGATGACCCAATTGATGGTTGACAGCAAGGTTCTCAAGGTTCCACTTCTGTTGAGGCATCCTCCAGACTTGTACCCAATCAACCTTTTTCCCAAGTTCAAATTCCGACTCATCCGTCCAAACATCCCGGGCCCAATCATTTGTCGTCCAATGGCGGTGGGCTTGGGCAAAGGCAAGGTGCTGTTGGAAATCTTGATGCCGGAGGTATGGTTTTTTGGGAGCAATGCGCGAACGCTTACCCAATTTGTGGACCTCGCGCTGGATTGTGCAAGTCAAAACTTGGTGAGTCATCAGGTTGGTGACCTGTGCTACCATTAAGTGATGATACAGTTGAGTTCTCGCCGGTCTTGTTCTGTCATGATTGGAGGTTGGCCGGTTTTTTTTTGGGTCCTCACAGTGCCAATAATCTGGAATTTTGCAACCGTATTGTAGATGGTCAAGAGCGGTATCCCAACTAAATCCGAGATTGCTCAAAATAGGAGGCCTGCTTGGCGCATCCCAACAATACATCCCCTAGTTTCTATATCAAGGAAAGGCATCATGTTCTGTTATTAAGAAAAATATAAATAAATTCATTTTGTCTTTTGTTAATCTGAGAAAGAGGAATGCTTATGTCCTGATTGTCCTCCTCAGCGTCAGAAGTTTTCAAGCAGGTGAGGTTGTAGTTAGCCAGCACTGGTGAGTGCTGGCCATCTTTTATGCTGTGAGATGAAACAGGCATAGTCATTGTTGTCATTGTTAAGATGACAAATAAGACAAATATTAAAAAAAATAAAAAAAAGGAAAAAAAGAAGAAGTTGAAGCCCGGAGCCGGAGCGCGACCTCTGACAAATGAGAGTTGTCCACGGGAACTCGCAAGTGTACAGCTTCCCTGCCCGCATTTGCATACTTTGGGCAGGGCACGGTAATTCAATTGAATTGTACAGTACAATACAGTAATAATTGATACCTCATATGTAAATCAAATTTCACTTATGTAATACACGCGCACATTTTGACATTTCAATTGAATTCAATTGAAAATACTTCAATTCCTCATAACTTCTAAACTAAACACAACAGTTCAATTTTAACACAAAAATTGATGGTTAACACCACATGTGGTGTGAATTGAATTAAAGCTTTGAGGATTTTCAATTTTTGTATTGAAAATACTAAAAACTTAATTTCAGCTTATTTAGAGTTGAGTTACAGAGATTTCATCCAGAGGTGACCCCACTTTATTGTTTATGAGCAATCCAATGGTGTGATAGTTTCTTTATGTTTATTGATTGGACAAAAAGCTATAATATATTTGATATAACTTTTTACCAAAAATATTTTAATTTCACAATTTTTATTAAAAATTCATTTTTACTTAATTTTTCCAAGTAAAAATATAATTTCATAATATTTAATTTTTATTGTAATTTTATTTTTGAATTATGGTTAAATTTTGATTTTTAAATATAAATTTGTATTTATATTTCAATTTTTATTTTTATAATATAAATAAATTTCTTTTATTTATATTTGTATCTTAATTTATCATTTGTGGTTGTTTTGGGTATATGAAAATACCTCTATGGCTCACAAAAGTGGCTACACCTGAAAGCAGGTGTTGCATTTGGAATTTGATATTGGATATGAATTGGATAAAAGTGGGAGCTATGAAAGGAATTGAATTTAAAAATGGAAGTTTTGGAAGAATTTTTAGTCATATGTGCAAGCCACAAAATCTTAATTGAGTGTCCTGAATATTATTGTTTGGACAGGTTTATCAAAGCTCAGTGGATCAAAAACACATTGTAAAGGATTAATTGGATTCCCTTTGTATTTTAATTCCTTTATTTAATGATATCACTTCATTAACAAAAAAACACCAACCTTTATAGTCTGTATTATAGAAATTTACATCAATATTGAAGGTTCACCACCTCAGTTACAGAAAACCATTGCTAAAGAATATTAAAACTTGAAACACTGTATATTAGGATCATTAATTGATAAGAAAAAGTCTCAATTACTTGAATATCTTCTGAAAACACAGATATGATGAAAGAGCAACCCTAAAATGAAAGTTCTGCATCTTATCAAATTTTGTATTGAGTGGAACATAATACACCTATTTCCCTTCTCTTCTTATACTAAGATTACTTGTTTCAAATTTGAAAAAGAACCTCAATGTTAATTACAAAATTGAAATTTGAAGGTGATATTTGAACAATAGAGTACACATTAAGAATATATTTTCATTATTTTAGCCCTAACAACTCTGTAGAGGGATTTTTTCACTTATAACTAGAGTCTGTGATAGTTTTGAGCAGAATATATTTCTCATATTTTATTTTTGGGAAGCTTTTGTATGAGCTCATCCCAAGATGTAAATGGAGGATAATTTTTGCTTTCAGGAAAGATCCATGGAATACAAAAATCATAGTTAATTTAATTTTTCTCTAAAAAACAGATCTCTTAGATTTATGTATAATAAAATGGTTTTTTCTAATAACAATTTATCTATTAGTTGGTATATCTCTGTTGAAAGATTGATTTTTTATAAATAATAATCTTAATTGAGCTCATTTCAAAACCTTTCAAAGTCAAATGTAATTTCTTTGCAATTTTTTATTTCTTGATATATCATCTTGAGAAATTCAGGGGAGATGCTATATCAAGAGCTATGATATAGATACAACCATGAATACTTCTATACTTCATACAAATCCAAAAAAATTAATGTGCTACATTGCAATGAGTTTTAAATTAATTTATTGATAATTTTAAGCTTAGTTTTAATCATTCTTCATTTTGAAATATGCCATAAAACTCATTTTCTATTTTGCTTCTCTTTTAATTATATTTTTTATAATTCATATGCATTCCTTTTCCCTTTTTTCTTATGCAGGATTAATAGATTCTTTAATAATTGGAATATATGGAGAGCTTTCCATTTTTTAATAAATAAAGTTTTTGGTTTTTATTCAATGGTTTTGTTGACCTCATTATTTTGGAGTAATTCTTCAATTTGTCCAATTTACAACAGTTAAAAAACTGAAATCAATAAAAAAATTGAGAAATAAAATTTCTAAGTTGTGTAAGTTAAATTTTTTTTTAAATTTATGAAGGTAAACTCCAAAAATTATTTTAAATAATATATGATTATTGGATAGAAATTGGGAATAGCTGAGAAATACTTATTTTTGAATAGCTAAAAAAGTGATCTAATTTTTGAAATAACTGATCTCCATGTTAGTTCAAAATGAAATTATTGGGAGAAGTATTCTATCATACCAAATTTATTTCTTGAGTGTTATTAATCAAAAATATTAGAGCTCTATGAAAATTGATTTATGATGAAAAATCTATTCAACCTGAAAAGAATAATAAAGCTGTACCCAAGAGTAATTTCCAAAGTGAACTAAGTAGAGCTATATATTAATATCTTTTGAATATTTTTAAAAGAAACTACAAAAAAGGGTTCATTGTTTTGTTTTCTGTTATTTATTTTGATTAATAGCTTATAGGATTCATTCAATTTATATTTTTTAAGTGAGGCATCACGGAAATAAACTTGAGATTTTCCTGAAGTAATATTGAAGTGATGCAAATATTACTTCAGATCCATATCCAGATGGCTTCAGAACATAGTCAAAATTACATCTCAAATCTATCTATTTGATTTTTGCACATTTCTTAGGGTATTTACTCAGATTTTGAATACTTTTGTTTGGTACCTTGTTAAAATTTCCCTATAAGAAATATCAAAACTAACAATCAAAATAAATTTCATACACTTAATTTATCATCCATGTAATTTATTGATAATCAGCTTGTGTAAATTTAAATGAAATCAAAATTTGCAAAGTTTATCTTTCAAAAGAATAACCTTGGTTGGAATCTTTGAAGAATTATCATAAATCTCTGAATTTGAGGTTTGACTTAATTTAAACAGAATCACATTGAGATAAATTTCATGGAACACTATTTGGATTAATACTGAGACAGGTATATTCAGATATCTCTGAGATATTCAATTATTTGGTCCTCATCTCTCAAGATCCAATATGATATTGAAACTTCAAAGTAAGATGTTAATTAGGGTATTCAATTTATAAATTTCCTATCATTCCTTACCCCATTTTTTTGTTATAAATTGAAAATTTTCTCTCTTTATTTTTCATAGGAAAAGTTGAAAACAGAAAAGCACAAACAAAGAATCAAAACACTTTTCTCCTGTAAAGTTAAAATAAGAGGATAAGTTTACCTCAAAAAATGAATTATAAAAACCAACAATAGAAAATTAGCTGTATTTTTCTATAGCTTGAGTTAAAATTATTTTTTAATTTTTTACTAATTAAATAACTAGAAAAAGTCTTCTTTTTCTAATGTAAATATTTATTTATTTATTCTAGTTCACTTTTTTAATTTGATTATCAATTTTAATGAAGCTTATTTTATTTGATGATACCATGGTTCTTTTTTTGGTATTTGTTTTTGGTGTTGTCTGAGCTCTGTGTAGTCTTTACAGATTTACAAAATTTTACATTTTTATATAATTTTTTTTTATACTTGAATACTGCATATTACAGTAGCAGGCTCTGTAATGCCACTTGAATTGAAGATTATTAAAATTTTCACAATTGTTCTCCCTGTCAGGCTGAGTCCATGATGAAGGTATAATAAGGCTATTTACAGCTTTAACTATGACTGTGACACAGTAAAATCAATTTAAAAGAAGTTTATAATGGATAATAAAAGTTTAAAATTGAATAATAAGGGCTTTACTATTGGGAAATAGTGGTGGTGAGCACTATTGAAAGCCCTGGGTGCAGTCTTACCAGTTGGATTACTATAATAAGAACTACAATACTTAATAATTTAAAGTATAGCCTGATTATTTTCCAAGATTATAACTGTTTTTGACAGTTGTACTATGTAGGAATTCAAGAGCAGGATGAAGAAACCTTTTCTGGTGGTGAAAAGGCCTCCTTGTATCCTAAAATGGGGAGGAATGGCCCTCTAGACCATCCAGATAGAGGAAGTGAAGAGTTTTTCACTTCAGAGTACCGGCTTGTGGTTTTTGTAGTGCCTTTATACTCTGTATTGGGCTCAGATGTGGCTTTGAAACCACATATGGGCAGTTTTCACCAATACAGGGTTAAAGTTTTCATCTGGGGACCACATAGCCCTCTTCTGACATGTATGATGTGTAGAATTCTGTACAGAACCTGTATGGGACCCCAGTATTGAATGAATTATGAGGTATTGCAGCATAAACATTCTTCTTTGTCTATTTAACACCTCATAATCATACTTATGGGAGAATATCCCACAGTAAGACTGTATTGGTCTAATTGTGGGATTTTGGGCTTAACACTGCCATAACTTTGTCAGTTTTTGGGATATAAAGCTTAAAGTTGGTTCATTGTGTATCTGTGGATGTTCTCTACACAATGGTACCTCATTTGATATGTTTATCATTAATTATGGCAAAGTTATGCCATGTACAAGAGGTTTTGTACATATATGTGTGTTGCTTGAAACTGTATAGAGCTTGTTTGCCCCATATCTTTTGTTCTGGATGAGATATGGGGAAATGGATGGCACCATCAGATAGCCCTGATTTTGCTCTTTCCAAAAAGACCCCAATTTAGGTATCTCACACTAAAACTGTAGAAGTTAGATGAGAGGTGAATATTTTAATCACCCTTATTTGACCTTATTTTCGTCAAAACTTTTGTAATTCTGGTGCTAGCTCAGTTTGGCTAGTACCATTGGATAGCCCTGACTTAGAGCTCCATTTGGAATACCCATTTTATGGGTTTAAGACTCCTCCTCTGTATTTCAGAAGAGAGGTGAAAATTAAGGTTTATGCTCAGCAACAACTTTGAGCAGGAATAAATTTGTTATTCTTTGTCCTATGAGGATGGGATCTGTATATTTGGAAAGGGGTGATATCCTTTCTTTTGATACCTTTTGAGCTGATTCGGCTCAGATCCATTTTTTTGTGGTATTTTGGCTTTACCATTGATTTATGGTATTTGGCTGTCATGCTTGTGCTCTGGCTTTCAGTCACAGGCTTACATTCCTTTTGATCCTGAATTTTTAATATTGATCAGAATTTTGAATCCTTTTTCAGTTTCAGGATTCACCTTCAATACCCCACCACTTATAATTATAATAAAAAGAAAATTCAAAAGAGCCAAAATAAGGCATTTTTTCTATTTAAAAAAGAGAGATTTAAGATTTCCTCATAGGACAAATATATGAGATTTGGTAATGATAACATAATCTAGAAACTGAAATTAAACTCGTAATAATAATGATATTGAGAAAATGATTCAAAATTAATGAGATATTTTGTATTGTTTTTATTTTTTTTCTTTCTGAATAATGAAATTCATGAAAAATGTTTGAAGTCTTCCTTATATTTATTTTGAATTTCTAGAAAACTGATCATATAAAGAAAGAAGAATTATTTTTCTCCTTAAGGATGGGAATTTTTTTCAAGACACATTTGGAATAAAACATATAAATTCATATCACTATATATCAAAAATAGTCCAGTATGTAAGGAAAATAAGGGCTTCATTTATTTTTTGAAACTGAACTTTACCTATGAATGCCTTCAAAAGATAAATAAGATTGTTTAAATTAAGAACATATATTTAGGGTAGAATTATTATGGCATGCAATCTCTACATGAAGATGAATATAGAAGGCAAAGCCTTTTTCATAAATCAAAATCTCTAGAGATATCTCTTATAATGAAATATATGTGTACTGTATAGAATCAAAAAAATAATAATCTTGAAAATTCCTTGATATTCTATTGTCTTTGAAGAACCTGGAATATAAATTAAAATTGGAATCCTTGTTACAACCCAATTCACAGGAGGGATCAAAGCTCATTCCATTCTGTTTCCAAGCTATTTTTCAAATGCAACACCTTCTGTCATGTGCAGCCAATTTGCTCATGGTGAATATCTGGTTTATAGACTTCAAAACATTTCAACATGTAAGAGACCTTAAAAGCAGTTAAGAAATTTTTTTATTAAGTTCTTTCTAACTTAAGGGTAGCTTTACCCTCTTGGCATTAGTTAAACCTGACCTGGTTGGTATCAAAACCTTGTCATCAATTGAGTCACATACCCTGTGACTCAATTACAGGCCAAAAGTATCAATGTTTGTGTGAATTTTGACATCCCATTCCTGTCAGAAAGGAATTTGGGGAAGTCTTACACCCTTTGAGTTAAGATTCCTTTCCCCCTCCAAAAATTAATTTCTACAATTTTTTTATTTTGTAATTCCTCATCATTTACTATACTCAAAACTTACACATGTAATTAATTTGAATGATTTCAGTACAAAACTGTAATTATGAATTATACGTATGAAAACTCAAGCTCACTTATGTAATACATGTGCACATTTTGAGCTTTAAATTAAAAATAATTCAATTCCTCATAGCTTCTTCACTACACATCACACCTCAATTTCCACAAAAAAAATTAATTCTTAGCACACCATGTGGTGGAAATTAAATTAGGGTTTTGAGGATTTTCATATTTTCATACAGAAAGTACTAAAAACTTACTTTAAGCTTATTTTGAGTTGAGTTACAGAATTTTCCCTCACAGGTTTCCCCACCTGATTTTTGATGAGGAATCTAATGGTGAAATAATTTTCATATTTTCATTTCTTTGAAACAATTTATAATAATTTTATTAAATTTTTTTCAAAAAATATTTTATTTTTAATATTTTTTTACATTTTTTACAATTCAATGTAAATTTATTATTACTTTTTCATTATAAATTTCATATATATATTTATGGTTTGTTTTTTATATTAAAAAATAAAAGTCTTACTTCAAACTTTAACTTAGTTTAATTTTTTGTGGTCTTTTGGGTGTATGATAATACCTCTAAGGCTCACACTTATAAAAAATCTCTTGCAAATTATCAATATATCTAGTGTATGTTTTTGGAAACAGGTTCATTTTTTTTGAAAAGATTACTATTATAGTTTCAATTAGATGTGGAGTATGTCTTTCCTCTTTCAAAATACTTAATTTCATTATTATTCTGAAAAAAGAAATACAGTAGTAATCCAAGATGAAATTTGCAAAGAATTCTTCCTAGCTCAATTGTCTTTTTGTGTAATTTTCATTTTAAACAAAGTCCCTTTTGGAATTTGGAGAACTTAAATAGATTTGATTTAAGTTCAATTATAAATTTTGTCTTCTTGTATTATTTGATGCAGGATTAAAAATTTACTTTTAGAGCTATAGTAGTATTTTTTACAAGGATAATGTCATACAGCTCATCTTATTTGAGAAAACAAATTTTCTTTGTATAAAATCTTTTAATTTAGTTTATATTATAGAGTCTCAAATGTTTAAATCTTGTTAATTATGAAGCAGACCATCTATATCACTATATAAGTATCCATTGTTCCAATTTTCTATTGTATTTTTCAATTAATTATAATGACCCCCATTATCTTCTTTTCCTGGTTTTATTCAATATTTTTCTAAAATTGTGGAGCTGTTTTTTATAGCCTCTAATTCAAATCAGGTACTTATAGGATTATAATTTAAGAAAAATTAAGATTTTTTAGCTAATATAGCTCTCAAGTCAAAAACTTCCTTTTTCTTTCTTAAAATAATTCATCAAATGTTTATTTTATCTTTAATAGGTTAGTGATGAGAAATTAAATCAAATTTTCAAAGATTATGAAAAATTGATAATTTTTATACTTTAATTTATTAAAAGAGTTAATAGCATTAAGTAAAGTTTTACTAAATAAAAATGAGGTATCATTAGCTTGAATTTAGCCTTTTTATTTAGGAAATGGAAAAATTGAGTGCTTTAGCTTCTCCACTTAAACTCAGATCAAAATTAGCTCTTTGATTTTGGAAAGAAATTTGATTCAATGAAAAACTAAATTAGGAAGACTTTAAATAATATTTCACTGGAAATCTGAATGTTTTATTTTGGATTTAGTAGGATTTAAACCCCCAAAGATATTGAGTAATTCAAAGTGGGTAATAATTATCTTTGTGACCCCATAATAAATTATTACAAAACAAAAAAAGATGAAATATAAAGACTGTATTAATCTGAGATTAAGCTATAATAAGATAATATAATTCTTTAGAAGAAGTAAAATTTATATATAATTCTTTTATAACTATGTAGGAAATAGTAAAATAATTAACAATAATATAGATTTTCTCTTATTTTCTAAAGAATCAACTCAAAGAAAATTTCAAGAAAATTTCTAACAATTAAATGGCTTTATTACAAAATTCAAATATTTCATCCCAATAAGAATTATATACAAAGGAGAAATATTAACTTTGAAAAATACCAAATGAGGTAATCCTTATCCTTTCCATGTGAAAATGGGTTTTTGTTTTATAACTATCTTTTCATGTTAATTTTTGTAAATATTTTACAAAAATCAACTTTTATTTAAAATATTTAGAATTTATATGAAAGTGGGGTGGAGCAGTTTGTCTTAAAAAAAGCTCTCTTCAAATGTAAAATATCTTTTTCAAATGGGGGAAAAAAAAATAATCTCTAATATTAATCTTTGTTTTCCTTTTGAATAATCTACCAGTTCAATCTCTAATAATTAAAGGGTATTGGTAAACCCACATAAGCATTCTGCTAAAAACATGTAAGCTCTTACATGTTTTTGCCATAAATTTGTAAAAACACATAAGGGGTGCTCTGGGCCCATTTTCAATTAACAATGAAACAAAGAAAACCTGTATTGGGCCAAAACCTCCCAAAACCCACCAAAAGGAGGTTTTTTCCCCACAAAAACCCTCTAACCCAATTTTTTTAGTTTTACTTGCACATCCCCCCCCCCCAAAAAAAAGACCAAACACCCAAATAATCTATCTTATCCCCCCAAACATTTTGTTTTAAAAAACAGCATTACCAAAGCAATTTTGCAGGTATTTTTACAGTTTTTTTTCTTTTTTTCCCCAAATACTGCATTTTCCTCCACAACAACCTGCTTCCAAGCCTCTAAAATTCTGATTTTTTACCCTCCCTCATCTATTAATCCCATATTTCAACCACTTGATTTCACTTTTACCCACTTCTATTTATTTTTCACACCTTTTATCACTTCTTTTTCACATTTCAAAAGGTTCTTTCCTCATCCCAAACCTCCAAATTCCCCCTTTTTTCAAATTTATACATATTTTTCACTCAATAATGCTTCAACCCCCCACTAAAGGTGAATTTAAGGCCCTTGAGCTTTTTTGGAAACATGTGCAAAATGCTTCCAGGGCTCAGGGGTATTCTGTGTCCACCTTGAGATCCAATATGACCCACAACCAAGTTGAAATAGGCTGTGACAGGTCTGGGACTCTAAATCCCCACAAAAGCTCCTCCAAAACAGTCACTTCAAGAAAGCTTGACTTTCTATTTAGACTTTATGCCAGAAAATATGCCAAGAGTACCACTTGAACTCTTAAAGTCAAAAAGCCTGAACACCGCCATGCTGCCACTGAAAATATTATGGCACATCCTGCTTTCAAAAATTTAATGAGCAGGAAACATCCCAAATTTCTCAAATTTCTGAGTCACTTCCAAGGCAAATTCAGGCCAAATTATGCAGCCAGAGGGAGTCTGACAGTCCTGGAATTGCTCAAGACATTTACAACCAAGTCAAGAAAATAAAGAAAGACAGACTGCAAGGCAGAAGTCCCATTGATACTCTTATTGAAACCCTCAAAGAAGAAAGATTTGTGTGGTCCTCTGCAAGGGATGCTGATGGACATATTACCTCCTTCTTTTTCACTCACCCCCTTTCCATATAACTCCTTCATGGTGTTCCTCATGTGATTCTTATGGATTGTACTTATAGGACCAATAAGTACAAAATGCCCCTTTTAATATTGTTAGCTTCAGCTCAACCAATAAGACCTCTTCTGGGGCTTTTTTTGATTAAGAATGAACCTGGACCCTCATATACTTGGTAATTTAATCAATACATAGCAAAAGTCCTCAAAAACACCAATATTGTTCCCCCTCCATTCATTGTTATTGACAGTGATTTGGCCTTGAAAAGCTTTCTTAAGAAGCTCTTCCCACACTTGAAAGTCATGTTATTAGTTTGGCACATCAATAAAGATGTATCTTCCCATTTCATGAAGAAAATTGGTCATGTCACTTATTTTTTGAAATTTTATGGGCCTTTGGAATCAAATAATATAATTTTGTCTTTAACTCTTATTCTTATTATTGTTTTTATTAATTAATTTGGGGTTCATTTCTCAGGTTATGTATTCATCCACTGAAAAGTCTTGCAAAGACAACCAGAAGAAGCTCCAAAAGAAATTCAAAAATTATGAAGTCTTTCAATATTTTCCAAATACCTAGTTTCCTCTAAAGGAGTATTTTGTTCCAGCCTGGACCAACCACCATTGCCACCTAGGTGTGGGCTCCACCTCAATATTTGAAGTTTCCAATGCCATGCTTAATATTTGGCTCCAAAAGTCCACTGGTACTCTCCTGGAGGTAGTGAGGGCTCTCCACATGGCTTTCAGAAAACAAATATTTGGAATGATCAACAGAATCTCCAAAGAAATTATTTTTCATGTCAAGAATTTTCCACCACACATCTGTGCTCTCAATGGAAAGGTGTCTCATTATGCCCTTCAGATGGCCTTTGACAATTTCAAAACAAAATTTCCCCACAATGAAAAATGCACCAACAAATACAACAATTATCAAAGTGTTCCTTGCAAGCGCAATACCCAGAAGGCATTTACAAGTGCCAAAGGCTCCAGATATCAGACTTCCATCCTCAATAGCATTTTAATTTACCTGTGAGAATTCTTTGATAATCAAATATTTTTTTCTTATTAGCTGATATTCTTTGTCATATTCTTCTCAGACTGGTTATTAAGGTGATGATCAAAGTGTTGAGAAAGAAAGAAATAATGAAGCCAAAAAAATATTTGAAGATATCGAGGAGGACCTTTTTCAAATACAAATGGCAGAAATAACCCCAATTCTTTAAAATTTTCAAGATGTTTTGACTGGAAAAGTCCCATTTGATAAAATTCCCAAGAGTAAAGAGGATGATCAATATTATCAAGACCCACTAGAATTCAACAATATCTGGGGAAGACCTCAAGGGGCCAAGAATAAAACTAAAAATACAAATAAAAGAGAACCCTCAAGATTTGAAATGTGAATTGAGTGAGTATGAAAAATCAGGAGTCACCCTTAGCAGGACCAGAAGATTGGCAATGGGTAGTAAGACCTCACAAAGAAAGTCCCACAAGCCTGCCACAAGTTTGAATATATATGATGAAGTTGACTTGACCTGTGAGCATTGCAAAAGCAATCATCACACAAGTGATGAATTCTCCAAGCTCTTTGTGAGTTTCTGATTAATTTTAATGTATTTTTTTGTTTATTTGAATATTTATTCATTTTTATTTACCTAATTTTATCAGGTACCTGGCTCAGAAGATGTGCCCAGGTTTATATTGAAATACACCTTCAAGCCCATCAATGTCCAGGGTGATGGAAACTGTGGCTACAGAACAGTATTCCACTACATTTACAAGACTAAAAATCAATGGGCTGATATCAGAGATGACTTTTCTGAAGAAATTCAAGAAAATCAAGACCTTTATCAAGCCATGAACCCTTTTATTCCCTCATTATCCTCTTATTTGGACAGAATTGAGTGGTATGAAGATGTTGGCCAAGCTCCAAAGAGAAAGTGGATGTCCATGCCTGATATTGGGGATCTAATTGCAAATAAGTATCAAAGACCTGTGTCCTTTTATTCCATAGTCCAAAATTTCTCTTTTTACCCTTATTTCTGTCCTCCAAATGATAATCCACTCATTTTCATCTGCTTCTTGGATAGCTGTTCTCATTTTGTTCCATTGTACATCATCATTTCTAAAGTCTATCTAGTCCCCCCATTACTGTGAGTTGTGAATTTCATGCCCAACCACAAGCCCTTGGGTGGGAAGATAAATTTAAGAAACACAGGATGTCATATTTGTCTAATCTTCCCCCCCCCTCAGAAAAAACCAACTATTTTGGAGGTTGATTCAGATTGATTTAGTTTTGTATATAAAATTTATTCCAATTATGCCCCTCCTCAGTCCTATTTATTGCTTAAATCCCACCTCAGTCTCATTTTTTATCAAACATGTGGCACTTTTTTACTGAAAATAGTCATATTAAAAACATGAAAAAAAACCCTTTCTGTGCCTTCACTTGTCCCACCAAAAAAAATTCCCCAAAATTATGGGCTTCTAGTTTTTTATTTTCAATATTGAACCCTTCATTCCAAAAAAAATGAAGGAAATTAATATGTGGGAATATTTTGAATTAAATTTTTGAAAAAATATGCCATTTTGTAAAATTGGCTGAACTTGAGAAATTTGGCAAAAAAAATAACTAAAAATGGGGATATTGAGATCCCATGTTGGAAAAAATATGGCAAAAAAAATAAAAAAACCTCAAAACTGAGCCTGAGGATTTTTTTAAAAAAAAAACAGGTCACTTATGTGTTTTGGCCATAGATTGGTAAAAGCATGTAAGGGCTTACATGTGTTTACCAACACCCTAATTAAACTATAAATAAATAATTAATGAGAAATTTCAAAATATTTCAATTGGGTTCAAGCTATATACCCAAAATTAATCAAGGAATGATCATACTATGATTTAATGGAAGAATAATTTGTTTTTTATCAAATCATAAATTAAAAACTTCAATTAGAAATACCCTTAAATTTAATAAATTCCTTTTCAAAATATAAATATAGTAGAACATAGCAAAAAAGTGAAGATTAATTATGTCCTTTCAAAATTTCAAGAATTTATTCAGTTAGTTGTAAATGAAAGGAGATTTAATGAAGGATCAAAAAAGAATAATTCATTATGTTATGTTTTGTTGATTTTCTATATGTGTACTTATTGTCTTATATACAATTTTCTGGTGGTATTTTTGAGTTTTATTAAAGGAAAAGGTACCAATATTAAAGAGCTTCATGTTTCTTTTGCTCCTGGATATATAATTCATAGAATCATTACCACATAGTACTACCAATTCTGAAGATTTATTAATTAAGTTAACTTAATAATTTGAGATAAATTTCTCTAATTTTTTGAAATAACTTTGTTATTTAAATTGAATATTGGGGTGTTGTTCTTCATAAAATGAAATATCTGTTTTGAAAACGTATTTTTTCCCTTTCAAGGATACTGAATACCTAAAAGTTTAGTACCCCATAGGCTATCAAATAAAAAAATATGGAAAACAGTTCAACCATCAAAAACCATCCTTCTCACCTTTCCTATCTCCAAGAAATCTTAGTATCATAAGTAGTTCCCAAAACGCGATTTCCTTCACTTTTATCAATAATGTTTTGAATTTTTAGGATCATCTTATCATAATATAATTATTACATAAATTCGAAACCTCCTCAATATCTTTAATATCAATCTCAAAACAAGCCATTTTTTCTTGATAGAACTTGTATTATTTTATTTTGGAAAAGAGATAATATTTGAGCTCATTTAAAGAAGAAATCCAGAACTCATATTAGTAAACTAGAATGCAATTTTGGAAAAAAGAGTCTACTTGAGTAATAATCAAAAAAATAAAATATAAAATGAGTAGAAAATCAGAAACATGAAAAATCAGAATTCATTGTTAAGAAAAGCGTTAATCTTATCAAAATTACAGTAGTAAATTAAAGCTTATATACTTTATTTCTGAAATAAAATCTCTCATTATTTATTGGAAATAAAAAAGGCAATATTAAATCATAATAAGGTTAATGAATAACATTCTCCCCAATATTTTATATTTTACCACAATCAAAAAAAACAAATGACACCCTAAAATCAAAATCTCTACAATCCAAAAACAAATTATCATATAAAACAACTGATGATACAGGCTTATGAAATCGAGAAAAACTAGAATCAAAACTAATCAATGAGATTAAGTATTTGTCTGTATTTTTTGAGAAAAATTCCAATTTATTTGAGGCAAGATACAGTTTTTCAAGTATTTCAAAATCTTACAGCCATTTCATAAATATGAAAAGGGGAGAATACATATCAATTTTAATATCAAATTTCTTTGATTAATAGATGAAACTGAAAATTGGATTCTAGGTGAACCTATATAGATTAAGTTTATATTATTATTATGTCCTTGATCTATATCAAAAATCTATCCCTATTATTGATAGTATATTTCTTCCAAAACTTTAGTACGTCACTAAATTAAGCACATAGTTATTAATTAAATATAGCTTGAAGTACATAAAAGATAGATTCATAGCCTGGAAAAAATAATAAAAACAATCTTTGGGAAACTATATTTATCAATTATGACTTATTCAACATTTGAAAAATGAAATGAAAGGATTTTCTAGAATATTATTCAGGTTACTGGTAGGAAAAAATAAGGAAGCCACAGGCACCCACTACAATTCGAAATCCCCAATTTTGAAATAGTCCAAACCCATAACGATTCCCAAAAAGCTCATGATCCCTTTTGAAATTAAAAAAACACACCCTTAATGTTTTGATTTTTTGGTTATTTTAAAACTTATCGATTTATAAAATACACTCCAATACTAATCATAAGAGCTAAATTGAAATCCTACAGCCCCGGTTTTCTAGTAAAAAATTACGTTTATTTAATGCTTTTAGCCACATTTTACTCCCCCACCTTCCCATTTTCATTTCTTCTACTCTTCAAATCCTCAAATGGTTTTATTTTTTCTATTTTAAACTCAGTTTTTTCTTCCTAAAACTCCCCATAATTTTTTTTTCCACTTAAAAAAGCCCTTAATTCATATCTAAATATGTTAAATCCCCCAAAAGAAGTTTATTTTGACACACTTGAGAATTTCTGGAAACATTTTCAGAATTAAAGCAGAGAAGAGGGTAATCATTTTTCCACCGCGAGATTGCATATTACTCACAAGAAAATTAAAAATGGCTGTGAAAGATCTGGTACCCCCCTTCTAACAGCTCACAGGCCAGAAATCTTACAAAGAAAGAAGTTGAGCTGCCCTTTTATAATTTATTACAAGAAATATGTCAATAAACATTTCTGAAACCTAAATTCAGAAATCCCATGACAAAATCATTATATTTTTGAGAATTTTTCATTACCTATCTAATTAATGAAGTTTCCCATAATACTTGAATATCTGCCTCCCTCCTTAGGCCCATTCAAATATGAGATCAATTAGGAAATAAAAGGGAGGCCAAAATATGAGTGATTTCTCAAAAAATTCATAACCAAAGGGAACAGAATAAGGAGATACATTCCTAAAGGAAAAAGGCAAATCAATTTCTTTATTGATATCCTCAAGTAATAATATTCTTTGTGCGCCCGCAAAAGAGACCAAGAAGATCACATTACCTATTTTTTTTAACTAAGCCTCTGAAAATTCAGCTCCTTAATGAGTTTTCCATGTCATTTTTATGGAGTTTACACACAATTAAAATAAATTCAGAACTCTATTATTTGATATTTTTGTATTTTGACTCATAAAAAATAACATTTCTTATTTTTTTTCTCAATAAAAATAAACTGAAAAATACTATGAATCAATCCTCAAAAAAAATAAACATTTCTCCACCTCCTGCTAGTGAAGTTGATAGAGATTTGGCCTTCAATAACCACAAAGATAGTTTCTCTCCCAGCTCAAAATTTACTTATTGTATGTATAATATAAATAAAGATGTGTCATACTATTTTATAAAGAAATGTGGATCTATAAAAAAGTAACTTAATTAAACATTGAGACCAATTAATTAATTATGTACTTTATTCTTCTCTTCCTATTTTTATCTTTCATTCTCAAACCTCTTTTGGCGATCGTTTTTTCATATTATGTATTCTCATGGTTAAAGGGAATTCTTGAATAATTTAAATAAAATGAAGAAATAAATTAAAAACCCTGATTTAATTCAATATTTTATATTTTCCTGTATTCCTTTGAGTGAAAAATTCAAACCTTTTTGGAGAAACCATTACCCTAATCTTGGTTCTGCCATCACTTCCAGAACTAAAGGAGCACATGCCATAATCAAAATATGGCTTCACAAATCTACTAGCACACTCCTGTAAATCACAAGGGCTCTTGAGTTTTATTTTAAAAAGCTATTAATTGATTTCATTGATATCATATTTAAAGAATGATAACCCATGTAAAAAATTACCCACATCATATTTGGACTCTCAATACAAATATTTCTCATCATGAACTCCAAATTAATTTTGAAAATTAGCAAACCAAAGTTTCACATAAGGGAAAATGAACCCACCAATTCATTTAATATAAAATGATTCATTTGAAACACAAAATCAATGGGATATTTAACCTCAGAATAGACTTTGAGTAAAAGCTTTTCACACCCAATTCTATTTATTGGTGTGTCTAAGTACTCATTTATTCTGTTGGTGATTTTTTTATGTTGTTTCTTTGCAGGATGGATATAAATTTGATTATTTCAGTGTAGTAATTCAATTAAAAGTGAAATAAATAATATTTTTTACCTGATTGGAGATGACGTTTTACAAAGACTCGTGGCTGAGGTTACCCAAATTTCTCAATTTTTTCACAATAATCCTACATGAAAAATATCCTACCAACCATCAACCACCCTATTAATAATTTATATATTTTAAAATTATTAAAAGCCCTTTTGAACAAATTAAAAAGAGGTGGACCCTCTGGGAAAGAAATAACAATAACAGTGATCCATCGTAATTCTAAATCATTGAGAAAGTTTTTGAAGGAAGAGGAAGAACCTTATCACAAAATACCAGTTCCCAGAAATCAAGAGTTCAATAAACTAAGTAGTATACCTCCCGGGTCACTGGTATATATTAATATTCATCTGAAAATTTAGATTATTCTTTACCTTCAGCTTTTCAAGCCACCATCAACCACAGAAACAACTATTACAAGCCCTGAAGGTCTCAATTATTGGCGCGAACAAGGAACATTTCAAGAATTCTACAAAGTCCTGATACCATCATTAAATATTTAGAAAAACTTGATATGAGCTGTAAGAATTAACAAACCACTTATCATTAAATTAAGAATATAATACATATTTTTTATGTGAATTCCTATTAGAAATTTTGATAAAGATTCTTCATTTCTTCCTTTCCAGGTGCCTGATCAAGAAGAGCTTTTGTAATCTATTTTGAAGTATATTTTGGAATTCCTCAATGTACAAGGTGATGGACAATGTATTTGTTTAAAATTAGGGAGAAAAATTTAAATCTCTCAGGGGCGAGATTTATGGATAAATTAAAACAAATTTTTATCATTATTAATCAATGAATAATTCCTTTTTATCACCTCAAAAATATCTGAACGGCATTCGGTTATATAAAGGTGGGGGCCGAGCCCTAAAGAGTAAGTGGACTTTAGTGCTGAACATGGGTGATTGAACTTCCAACATTCATCGTATATTAGTATCCTTTTCTTCATTTATCCAATAATTCCAATTTTTTCTTCATTTCAATCCTCCAATTTTCATTCTTTTTTTAAATAATATTTCTCACTTTATCCCCTTGGATATAGTTATGTTTCAGGAACTGCCAATCCCAAAGTTTATTCCTCATCTGGAGGTTTACCTTTTACTACTAGATCTGGTTTAGTATAATAATTACCACAAGAGCCCTTTTTCATTTATAAGACCTCCCTGAACCTTCACAGAATCCACAAACAGCTTGAGAGTTTTACTATGATAAGTGTTCCTGTTATGTTTTTTGATACCTTCTTTTATATGATCTTAACTACATTATCTTTGGCTTTTGAAAACTCACTAAATCTTATTTTCCACTTTTCTTATGCTATTAAATAAATTATGACACATCATCCCCTTAAAAACAGAGCTTTGAAGTGTCCATGACATTTGGATGAAAATTTGAGCCAAAAATTACCAAATCTTAGCCTTTGAAATTGTTCTAAATTGTAATTTCCTGAATTCTCCGAACCCAATTATAGGCAGAAAAACCTATCAAGAACTCAATTGAAAGGTAAAACTAGGTGGCTGTAAAAAATCCCTATGTGGGCCCCAGGTATCCAACCACTAAATCCCCTCCAAAAATTCTGAAAAGCATTTGAGGGAGTCTTCAAATGACGGGGTATTCTTAAAACAAAAAAAGCTCATAAGTAAAAAAATTACTAATTTTTTCCCAAGAAATTATTTTGAAACATATTCCAAAATTCACTGACTTTGTGACAACAAAAAATGTAAAAAAATTGGCCTGGTTCAGTGGGCCCAACTTAAGAATTTTGTTTTCTCTGGAGTAAAATTTGTCAAATTTGTGCAAAGGTGATTTTTTCTAAAAAATGGAAACTATTATGTGTTTTGGCCAGAAATTTGTGGCAAAATAAGCACTTAAAAGTTTTGAAAACTAGCCCAATTTAATTATCCAAAAGCTCATAAATTTCTATTCAATTTAAAATAATTGATATTGGCTTGAAATTATCTGTCAGTTGGTAATCTCTAAAAGAAATTATTGATTTATTATTAATATAATTATATCAATTTGGAGTAATGTGTTTTAAGAAAATAGATTTTGGATGATACTTTAGAGAAAAATCTTTTTCATGTAATGAATGCCTGGCTAAGGAGATCCTTTGAGATAAAACTTATGTTTTAATTTACGAAGAAAGAATTACATTTATTAATAGATAGATTAAACTATAGCAATTTTCAATTACACCAAGAGATTTAAAAAACAATACTTTTACAATCCTCTTCGTGTAGGAATCAATCATTTATATTTTACACATATTCTTTTCATTTATTCTATAAAATCTTTACCAATAATTATTTTTTTTCTTTGCTTTACTTAACTCACTAAAATAACTGAATTAGATCAGTTATAGCTTCTTTTTAAAAAAAATCTTAATATTTAATCTCAATTATCAAATATTGGAAGCACTAATTACGTTTTTAAAACTTAAAAGAAAAAGAATTGCCCTAATTTTGAAAACTATTTGTAGAATAACATAGTTTATGAAATTTTTTTGAGTTTTTTATAAATAAATTCTTTAAATTGTAAATTAAATGCAAAAATTGAATTATATCCTGATCATTGTCTCACTATCTTAAATATTAATACTCCAGTCCATATTAGAAGATTGAAATCAAGGTTTTAGAGACATAAAATACAGCTTTATACTTCATTCTATAATCATTACTCTCTTTTTGATTAATAAAACAACTTTGAATTCTTCTTACATAATGACCATGATTTTCTTAGTCTATTTAAGAAATATTTTAATAAACTGCATATCTATATCAAAACTAATTAAGGTTAGAATTGTGTGGCACTAAAAAGGTTTTATCTTGATATTACATAATTAATTCTATATCCATTACATATATCTAATAATGAAATACAAATTGGCTCAAAAATAAATTCTTTTCAAAAGTTAATTATACCTTCATGTGGAAAAGTTTCTTTATAATTCTGGCCAGAATCATAATATGCTTTAAAACCATGCATAAATAAAATTTTTGGATTTTGGAATTTAAACCAAATTTTCAAATCCATTTTTTAATATATATTGCTTCAAAACTTCCTTTTTTTCATATTACTCTTTACTATATCACATAAAAAATTCAGCCTTATAAATAGCCACAGATTTTAAGTGGAATCCCTTTTTCCTCATTCATTGAGATACTCTTCCCTCTATATCTATATTCTTAGTCAAAAAACCTTAATGAATAAAAAAGAGATTAATATTTCCAATTAATCCCCTCTATTTATTTAATTTTTTAGTATGACACTAAATAGTTCAATGTATCTTAATTTAATCATAATAACATTTCTCTTATTTCCTTTGAGAAAAGAGCCACTCTAAATATCTATACTTATTAGTAATTGATGACATTTTAGCATAAGATAACTTTATGAAAATACAATCATTATAAGTGAATATATCTATATAAGATGATAAATAAATACATATCAATGATAATAATATCAAACACAAATAATAATTATTTATTACCAATAGAAAAAAAATTATGGTAACTTTAATCTACTAGAAGTAATTTCTTTGTTGAAATAAGCTATTTATTGATGAGGAACTGAAATATTATAAATAATAGTAATTCAAGATTAATAATAATAATAAATACACAAAATTTTATAAAAGATCAATATAAATGGAGAAATATTTCCAAAAATTGTATTTCAAAGGTTAATTATAGGTGAGACCTTCAGAAATATCAATAAGAGTGTTTTTTTTGAATTAGAAACAGATTAAAATGATTCAATTTGATTTATGTGTTAATAATAAACTTTTCTTTTTGAGAATAAAGATTTTAAGTATTTTTTATTTAAATTTAGATGGAAGCGATATATAAAAATTATTATTTAATCGATTCTGTTTTATTTGAAGCTGGCTGAATCATGAGAATTTTGGTGTAATTGGAGGGTCTTTTTATACCAAAAAAAGTACTCAAGGTAAAACATGATACCATTATTAATTTTAACTGCCATAATCATTCCAATATTATATGAACTGTATTCAAAAAACTTTTTCAAAAGAAATTTAAGTCTTCTCACAACTTCATAATTGCTATTCTCGGGGATTATGGGGCCAATACAGGCTTTAAAGCTTTGATGAATCAAATTTTAGTGTGAAATAGTGTTCATTCATTTTTTGAAAGTATTGGAGGCTCCAGAAAGTAAGCTCATAATAATTAAAAAAAATTGTGAAATGATTGAATTTGCATTTTATTATAAGCTCAAGAATTTTCCTTAATTTTCAGAATTAAGAAACCTTTTCAATTTCATCTTTAATGACCTCAAATTCTATTTGATCATAGATTACTATGACATTCTTGAATATACTAAGTGCTTTTGTAGACCCAAATAAGCATCTTGGTAAAAAAATGTAACATATGAAATATTCTTACCAATTTTTGGCCAAAAGTGCATCATTTTATGGTCAAAAATCAAAAAATGGTTTTTAAGAAAATCCTCCAGCTAAGCTTGGGGATATTATTTGTATTTATTTCTTCTTTTTTCTTTTTCTGTGGTGGCTTTTCAATCACAGAACAAAAAAGACATTGGATAAATACAAATAATATTCCTATAATTAGTTGGTGGATTTTTTTTAAAAAAAAAACTTTTTTGATGTTTGACCATAAAATTGTGTGCTCTTGGCAAAAAATTGATAAAAAAATGTAAGAGCTTAGGTTTTTTTTACCAAAGCCCCAAATTAATTTTTAGGGGTATTAATAAGTAAAAGAAAGCTTTACTTATGAGGTAATATTAATATTATTTCAAGATTTGGATAAGTTTTAGTATATTTAACCATAAGTAAAATCCCTTAATTTTTTTTGTTTACTGGGGAAATCTTTTGGGAGGAATAATTTTAGAAGTTCAAACTCAATTTGAGCAATATTTTCAAAAATAGATAATAAAATGAACAAATAATTAATCATAGAACAAATTTGGTTTTTTACTTTAAATTCTTACTATTTCAAGTTTTTTAAGATTTAAGCTTAAATTAAAGTTAATGAAGCCGAATTAATACTATATTATTATTTTATTAAGAGAAATTAATCCCCCATCCAATTTAAAAACTAATAATTACCTCAAATTAACAGCACAAATTCAATTAAGGATTTCCAAACTCCAAGGCTAGTCTCTTCAGATTTAAAATGTGGTGTAACCTGGCACCTTTTCCCCCCTATTATGTCTGTTTTAGCCTTATTTTTATTTATTCAAATAAATATTCTTTTTCACTAGTTTTTATATAAGCATGCAAGATTCACCGCCTTTATGGTAATCACAAGGCTGGCTTCAAAGCTAAACACCACACCCCAACTTGAAGAAAAGTTTTGTAAGTTAACTTATAAGAATTGTAGCTTTAAGCTAATTTAGCTTTATTGAAGCTTATTCAAAATTGAAAAGTTATAGAAAATTCTTTGAATTACCTAAAATGTATTATTTGGCCTCTGAGGGACAAACAGAGATTTTTTGGGCTGAATACCCTATGGTGTAACCCAAGGTAAAATTGTGTTTAGGGTCCAATTTTGCAATGATAATCAAGTGTTTAATTATTTTTAAAATAATCCAATTTTTTTGATTTAAAATTACATTTAAAAATAACTTTTTAGTGAGGAATTTATGAGTTATTTGGGAATGTTAAATATTCCTCAGAGATGCGAGCTCCCAAAATTTTGAAATATAGAAGTACTCATTGTTATAATGCATCATTTCCAAATTTTCTTTAAAAGAAATTAAAGCCCAAAATCCCTTAGAAAGCTCTGCATTTTCAAATTTTGAGTTATGTTAAATTCAAAAATTCTCATTAATGGAGCTATCAGTTTTTTTAGATCATCTTCCGAGACTTTTTTCAATTTCATAGAGAAGAAATTACAAGCTCACAAGGATTTTTTCTAGTATGTCTCCTTTCATTTCCAAATACTTTAATTTATTATTATAATAAAATTCAACAATGCAAGTATTGGTGTTTTATATAATTTTCTCCCACATGAAGCTTTTGTAATGAAGATTTATCCAATTGTCAGGTATTTTTATTAATCCCAAAGCTTGATAGCCCATAGTTTGGAGACTTCCTTTCATCCACATTTTTTCTCTTGATTGAGTAAAGGTATATCTTTATTCATTTATTTAAGATGAGCTTAAAAGGAAAAATTGACAATTAAAAGTCTATCATTGACTATTTGGGGTTTATTTTGGGATAACATATCCCTTTCTAGCATAAAGACTAGAATATATACCATTATTTGAATAATTTTACCCATTTCATTTCAGCTAGAAAGGTCTGTTCTGCCTCAAATAATTTGAAACACATATAGAGCCCCTTTAAAATATATTATATGTCTTTGAAGTCATATTTACTAATTTTACTATAGTCTCCCCTGATAAAAAAATATTAATAACTCCCTCTATTGTTATTGAAGTGATATAACTACATTTTTTAACTTGTCCATTTTTTATTTTCCTTGCCAAATAGCAATAAAGCTTTGTATGGCTCTTTACTGTGTAAGCTAATATTCAAATATTGAGGAAGGATGAGAATCTTTGCATTCTTAATATATTTTACCAATAAATATAAATTAGTTCACTCTTCCCTTATTTAACTACGTCTTGAAATATTGGTTCCTTAAACCTTAAATAAACTAAATTTTTACAGACAAAGGGTTAAATCTCTTGTTGTGAGTTTTCTAGCTTCCTTATTCCTATATGATATATTGTCACAATATAAAGGCTTTAGAGTTATCAACAGTGAGATATAATTATGTTTCTTGAAATAGCTATCTATGGTTACATTTTTCCAGAATATTCTCCGCTGAAATTTTTTCTATTACTGTGTTTACATATGTATCTTTCTCCCTTCATGATATTATATCCTAATAAAAACAGAGGCCTTTCTAATCAATTTATTTTGATCTATATTAATAACTTTCACTTTTTACTAATATTATATTATTATTAAATAGATACAGGTAATATTATACTTACCTTATTACATTATAATTGTATACATTATTTATGGGCATGGGGTCATTCATTGAGGTGTAACTTGCACATAAACCTAATAAAGATCCTTAAGGAAATTCCCATGGATTACAATCAGTAATATTAATTTCCCGAATAAACAATGATTATAATGTATACACTAACTATAGCTCAAAAAAATATAACCCTCTATTCATAATTATCTTATTTGATATTGATTATTATACCTCATACCCTCCTTGAATTATTCAAATTCAAAGCTTAATCTCAAAAGTAAATATTCAAAAATTAACTATACCGATCATTGGCAGATCTTTTCAAATCACAGTAACACAAATGGAACTAAGTTTTCATATTTTATTTTATATAATCCTTATTCATTGAAATTAATTATGAAACTAGGATTTTACTTTCAGATTTGATATTAAAAAGAGAAGAATATTCAATGAATTATGAAAGGAATATTTTTTTTATAAATTCCAAATACACCCCAGAAAAAGTAGCTGTATTATCAAGACTAAAGAAACTGATTAAAATGAATGGGTTTGTTTTTTATATTTCATATATCATTGAATAAAAACACAGAGATAATTTAGGTTCCATCTCTTATAAATGAGCTTCAAAGATATTTATTCCGGATTCTCACATCTAATCTCGATGGGAACTCTCAAGCTATAAAGTCTCAAGCGTTTTTTATTTATTTAATGTGAAATCCTATCAATAGTGGTTTTTTTAATAAGTTATTTTGCTCCAATATTTTGTCCCTATAATCCAGCTTATTGAGGAAGGGTATGATAATGTTAATATTAATTTATTTAGATCCTTTCAATAATGATCAACACAATTCTTCAAAATGGTATTCTTGCACAAGCAAAGTCTGAACATGTGGCATAAGCACTCCACAGCAAACTTGGAAGAATGCGTGAGGGCCAAAGGACGAGGTAAAGCGGGCTTGGTACGGCTGATGTGGACACAGGCGTCAAACAGTCCAGCGCCCCAACTATCACAATTAAGGGAGAGGCAGACGGAAGAAGGGACAATTTTTCCGAGTACGGGAATCGAACCCGTCTCTACCGCGCCCTTAGAGATGAAAGGCGGTCATACTAGCCGATATACTAACTCGGATTATGATGACTGACCGGGTGCTCCGAATTCGTCGCCGCACACCCCGCTCCCTTTTTGTCTCCCAATGGCGCCGCTGTTGTGTGTGGCGCGCCGCCTCATTTGCAGAAGTCAATGCATGAGACTTGCTTGATTGGTGTTTGAGAAATTGGGATCTTGGGGCTAATATGAGATCATGACAACAAGAATAAGGATTTTACTCCAAGTCATAAATTTCCAGCTCTCTGTCTCACTCAAGACCTCCAGATGACTTAAAAAGACTTGCACTATAGCTTAATTTCTTGACTTATGTTTTGATAAATGTTTAGATAAACCTTTCTCAATTTTAAGTTTAATTTATTTATTTTTTGACCATTAATCTAATTTTTTATTCCAAATATTACAATATTACAAAAAAAATTAAACTATATAAGTCATACAAATCACTACGATACTATAAACCATGATCAGTATTGAGTTGGCTTTGAGTGCAGTAACCAAAGAAGTGTTTTTTTGCAAATCTATTGCTCTCTCAATCAAACTGACAAACCACAAAAATAAAAACCCACAAACCAATATTTTAATTTTATTTGTTTATTTATCGACTAAAGTTATTTGAAAGCTAAAACTTATTGACCTTTGTTCACCATAATATGAATTTCATCCGGATTGAAAAGATGGTCAAATAGGAATATATTTGACATATCTTATTTCTTTGTTTTGCGTCAGAATCCGTAGTAGCTTTTTCTCGTCAAAATTTTAGCTTCCATAAGCTCTTGTACAATACCTGGCCTCATTCAGTGGCAATTTATGACTTAGAGTAAAATCCTTATTCTTGTTGTCATGATCTCATATTAGCCCCAAGATCCCAATTTCTCAAACACCAATCAAGCAAGTCTCATGCATTGACTTCTGCAAATGAGGCGGCGCGCCACATACAACAGCGGCGCCATTGGGGGACAAAAAGGGAGCGGGGGTGTGCGGCGACGAATTCGGAGCACCCGGTCAGTTACCATAATCCGAGTTAGTATATCGGCTAGTATGACCGCCTTTCATCTCTGAGGGCGCGGTAGAGACGGGTTCGATTCCCGTACTCGGAAGCGGTCCCGATGGTTTAGCTCTGCCTCCCACCTCTGGCATCAATTGCCATGTGGGCCGCTTTGGCTTCCATCAAGTAGCCATTTGGTGCCTAGAAGTGGTTTTTTCGCTTAGCTGCATTTGATTGTTGCCCTCCACATGACTTGCGACTGAGGCCTTTGAGAAGGGATAGCTCATCCTAATAGTAGTTGCTGTACACACTATTACACTATCTACAAAACTTTTATGACGATATGTTTTTTCAAAAATATTTCAATGAAATTTTTGAATCAATATCAATATTGAATCAGTCAGATATTTCAATAAGAATAATGATGATAATTGAATTGTAATTATTTGAAGTAATTAGTTTTATTATTCGAAATTTGAAATATTGATAAGAAAATGGAATAATGATAAGTAAAAATGAAAAACAAATATACGGAAGTAGCATTGAGATAAATTTATTGATCTTTTCTTATTTATCCACAGAAAATAATTAATGGATTTATTTTTCAAAAATCATTTCAAATTGTTATTAATGACTTTTACTATTGATATTACTGATATGAATATTGACTTATTACAAATATCTTAATTTTTTTTCTTGTAATTAGGAACAATTTAAGATCAGGTTTTCAAAAAAAGGATTACATTGAAAAAACTTCAAATTAGATTTTAATATTTTTTTATGAAAAAAAAAACCATAATTTTGTATATCAGAATTATATTAAAATATTTTCATAAACTAATTTGCATTCATAAAAATGAGATTTTATGTTTTTTTATGAAGAAACCATCATTAACCTAGATAATACCATGTCATTAGCTACCTCAACATGATTTATATAATTGAGATTTAAAATATGGCTGGGTCATTTATATCATAATGGTGCATAAACCCAAGAATTACCAGAATAATCAAGTAAAATGGGGGAATATTTAATCAATTTCAATATTAAGAGAGTTAAAATAAAACATAGTTGATAGTTTTTCTTTGAATGAGTAAAAATAATCCTTCATTCTGGTATGTGATATATCAAATAAAAAAAATGAACCATGAAGAAATTCAAGGGTTAACCATTGAAGAGAAAGATAATAAGTCTTATATGATATGGTGGGAGATAAGAAGAAAAAAAGGCATAAAAATCTTCAGCTAAAGAACTTTTTGCATATTTGCATTATTTTACCATAGCATAGTTTAGGTCTTGAAGTTTTGAAGATTTGAATAGCTGATGACTAACCTGATTGAAATTTTTACAAATCTTAAGGATTCTAATGGGTGAAATACATTAAGGGATAAATTTAATAAAAGAAAGAATCTTATCAGTATGAGTTTTTCCATCAATTGAATTCATATATCCAGTTCCCTACATACAAATAACAAGTTTAATTTATATTTGAATAATAAGGGTTGAAATTCGGTTTCAGTTCACTAAAGTTTTTCATCGGAATGGAGCCTTATTGATAAGTCTTTTTCTCAATATATGATGTTAATGAGAAATCTGAAGCATATTAAATATAGGTGGAAGGTAGAGAGTTGGGGTTGGTAAATGAGGAATTATTTTATGAATTAATTTGAAAATTTTCTTCAAAACGTTTAAATGTTGAGGATTAAGAATAATCTTTCTGCTTAGTCACTCTAAATACTTCCAGAAATAATCAATATAAAGAACATGCGTGCTTAAATAAAATTGATACATCAAATCCATGGCGAAAAAACTATTAATTTTATGTAATTATTAAAAAAACTAATTGAAATAGGCTTAAACTATTGGATATCTGTAATTAGAATACCAAGTTAGAAGGTTTTCTAGGAGAATATGTCTAACATCAGAAATTTTAATTATTAGCATAGAAAAGTTATACTTTGTAATAAATAAAAAAAGCACTCATTTTGCTTATTTTTCAAATAAATTGAATCTTATTTTGAAACTTATCAGTATTTCAAGACACCAAAGAAAATTTTGAGCAGAATATTTAAATTTTTAGCCTCTTATAATTATGAGATCAACTTAAAAGATATAGCTTTTATATAAAATATTATTACAAATTTCGGTTTTAAGTACTTCCATTTCATGATCTATCAAATGTGGATATCTAATAATTAGAAATCTTGAAACTATATAATGAAGAAACAGAATTTTTTCTGAAATTCTCATAACATTAATTCAGATATTCCCTTTGATTAAAGGAATTGAGATAACTATTTTCTCAATTATTCCACTGAAATTTCATTTTAATTTTTATCTTTATATCAAGTTCATTGTATTTACTATTTCTTCTTTTGGGACTATTGTGATTAGAAATATATTTTTTGCCTCTTTTAATATTGGCCTGGTAAGGTCTCGTATCTCATTCATATAAATATTCTTTTCTCATTGGACCAAAGAATTAATTAATTATATAATCCCTTTTTAATTGAGATTTTAATATAAAGTATGAGTATTTTAAAAAAAATAACAGCTCTCAGAAACTAGTTACACATAATATTTTGTGAGTATGATCAGGAAGAATATTTATATTTCATGAAATATATGTTTTTGCTTTTCAACCTATGATTTACCCCACTTATAATGAGAGTTAAAAAACGACATTTATGTTAACTCTTTCATTAATGAGGAGCCCTTTTGAAAAAGGGCCAAACCATTAACTTTGGGAAATGGAAAATAATTTTCCTTGTCAGCAGATTTGAAGCTGTAATATTAATTTTTGTGATATTTTTCAATTTATCAAATTTATGTTTGAAGCAGAGATCATGATACTCACCATAAGAAAAGTGGCTACACCTTACAGCAGGTGTTTCATTTGGAATTTGACATGGGAGCTATATTGGGTTCATGGTGGACATAGGAAAGAAACTGAATTTATAAATAGAATTTTTGGAAGAAATTCACGCCACATATGCAAGCCACAAATTCTCAATTGATCTGACTCAATATCAGTGCTTGGTAAGGCTTTTCAAAGCTTAATAATTCAACAATATATGATGAACAGACTTATTTTTATATTCCCTTTGTTAAAAGATTTTTTATCAAGTTTTATCACTTCATTTACCCAAAATTCAACCTCTGGAGATTTTCTCATAGATTTTTACATATATGTTACACTTTGAATGAGAATTTTCTCTCAGGCTAGGGGAGCCTGTAAATCAATAATATCAAAATAAAAACCCCTTAGCTTTTGAAGATGTTTATCATCAATGATAACATCTTTGGGGACTTTGGGATTTCTGAACATTTAAATATCATGAGAAATATACCATAAAATTTAATTTTTTTTCATCATGAAAAGATGTACTTTGAAAGAAATTATATACCTTCCTTTTTCTTTCTTTTATGATTAAAGTTGAAAAAATCTGTCAGTGTTATGGTAAAAAGACATTTAATGCAGAGGAAAATAAAAATGTAGTATATGTTGAAATAATATCACCCCTATCTTAGCCCATAAACTGATTTTAAGAATAATTTTCCACTTATAGCCAGATGAAATAAATACTCAAAGTAGAATATTGGGCTTTGGTTTTAGAATTGGGGACTTTTTTATTATACTATTCCAGGGCTTAATATAAAGGATATTCTGATCTTAATATAAAAAATATTGCTCAATAACATCATTTTAAATCTTCATAAATACAGAACCATAAGATTATTGACTTTTGTGAAGCACTATATTTTTGTTTTCTCAATGCAAATTTAGCTTTAGTATTTAAATTTTTGTGGAGAAATTATTAGTTCTGAAATAATTATCTTGATCCAATGTGCTACTAGAATATGTGAAAAACGCATATAATTTGAATTTCTATTTTGAGGAAATTACGGTAAGAGATGTATAAAGAAATTAAATGAAGCTTAAAAATTAAAGTTTTTCAAAATTTTAAGGAAAGTTAGTCTTCATGTGTAAATTTGGCCAATCACTTTTTATCAATAATTAATTTATATAAAAGAAGCTTATCAATATATATTTCCAAATAATCTCTTTGATTGTGTTGAATTTATTATATAGAATTTCGAATTTTAAATTCAATAATATCAATATTGAATCAATTTGTAATGATGAGGATATATAGAAATACCTCTATTCAAGAAAAAATCTCAAATTTCATATGAACTTGACAGATTGATGCCTTTTATCATTTTGAAATAAATTTCACAATTTATAAATACTACATAATTAAAAACTCAGATTCTCAGGAGTAATTTAGAAAAGAGATTGTTTATTTCTCTGGATTGAAGTTGACCTAAGCTTATGGAGTTCACCTTTTTATTCTATTATAAATAAATCAATTTAGACAGATATATAGATTCAATAGACAATGAAAAAAATAGAAAAAAATATTTTTCAATAATTGAGACAACTCATCTAGCATTCTTTAAGATAATAAAAACACCAAATGATATTAATTATGAATTACTTATATAAATAGGTTCTTTTCACAAGTCTATTTCTCAAATTCTATCTATAAATATCCTTTGAGTTTGTTTAATTTATAATTATGTCAAAAAACTTATGAAGCCTAAAACAATGATAAATTGAGAATAATCAGCTTCTTATGAGCTGAACCTAAACAAATAATATGTGCATCTCTTCCAAGAGCTTTTAAAAGATGATATCAGAATATATCTTGTTTTTCTTTGGTATATATCCTTGAAGAAGGGTTAAAGTAGTGATTAAATTCATATTTCAAAAGTTGAGTCCACAGAAATAAGGTTTAGCCTTTGGGGAATTGAGCTTGAAGTGAAAAAATTATCATTTCAAGGCCTTGTCCAATCATTATAAAACATTAGTCTGAATAATCTCTCAAGTATTGAATTTTCATTACCAATATTTTCTGAAGGATTTGACCCAGTCAATCCTATTTTTTGATTGAAACTTGTGAAAAATGTCTTTTGAGAAATTTTCAAATATATATTTGAATTTTTTCTACAAATAATGGACTCATTATTAAAAAGAATGATTAATCATATTCTTTGATAAATGAAAATAGGAAAAAGATATGAAAATATATCTATTTGAAATTCAGGGAAAGATCCCCCAAGACTCCAAAAATTAAAGAAATATTTTTCATGTGAATCTTTACAATATTTGAACAGGCTTACAGGGAAATCAATCTTTCATAATCTTTTTTTATATAATCCTATGATATATTTTCAGATAGATTTCAGAAAAAAAGTGTACTGGCCCTTCATTCTTGAAAGAGTATTCATAATTCTCATTTTGGATCAATTTAAATAGCATGATATTGAATGCAGAAAATCACATTTGTATTGAAAAGCTTTTTTATATAACATGAATACTCTTCAATTTAATTGTTGAAAGAAAAACAGAAATACCAAACCCACAAACAATATCTCAAAAATTGTGTTTTAAGAAAATATTTCAAACAAAATGACAGAAAATCCTCATAAAATGAAGGTTAAAAAGGTTTATGTAATGTAAGCTGAATTTGTTGTTATTATTATTATAACCAAGTGTTTTTGCTGTATATTTTGAATAAAGGAAATAGGAAGAACTTCCTTTATTCTAACCTAAATATTGTTTTTTATATATTTTTTTACTTTTTTGAATTCTTTTATCAATTTTTGCTGGTGATGTGTTATTTTGATTATTCTAAAACTTTTTGATTTTTTATGGTTGTTTTTAATTTTACTAGGTTCATTTTTTATATTTTTCACTTAATGTAATTTCAAATTTGTATTTTTTTCAATTGAAACTACAGTAGCAGGATCTTTAAGGCCTGCTACTGTATTATTATTAACAATTTCCTACTTTGCTACAGTACAGGCCATGTACTGTAATTTTTCTTGAATTTCTAATTCATAAAGCCCACCACTTGTCTTTTGAATTAAGAAATAATAATCCCCAAAAAAATAAAGAGTAAGGCATTTTCTCTTTAAAAAAGAGAATTTTTCGACCTAATAATAAAAATTGATGAAATTTATTGAGGTTAAAAAAGACTCAGAAAATGAAAAGAAACAAAATGAAACTTCAATTCCAGAAATTGAACTCAAAGAATAAAAGATAAATATATTCTATATATTTTTTGGAAATCATTCTATTCAAAGAAGTATCAAATACATCTTCTTTTACTTCAGAGGTTCCAGGAATTTGTCCTATGTGAAACAAGAATATTCAGCAATCCAGTTTCTTTAAAAGAGGCTCCAATTGAAGGAAGCTTAGTTTAGTATTTTGGAGCTATTTTTTGAAGGAGAAATAAGAATTGATATTGCTATAAAGGAATAATCAGTCATCAAGCTATGAAGATAAAAGATTTATTTATTCGTAAATCTTGCTTTGAAAACTTTTGAACTTCAAAAAAAATTGAATTACTTAAATTGAAAGTATATTTTTAGATTCAAATTTGTTTGTAAAAAAGAATATTCTCTTGAAGATGAAAATATAAATGGAAGCAGATTTACTATTATATACTATATACTTAGTCCATCCCATTAAAAAAGGAAGAAAATCTTTTCAATTATTTAATATTCTTGTGGCTAAGAATAAATTGGAATAATAAAAAGAATTTGAATACTGGGCTCTACCTAGTTCACAGGAGGGGTCCATGCTCATTCTTAGATGGGTCCAAGCTAATTTCCAAATGCAACACTTGCTGCGAGGTGTAGCCATTTTGCTCATTGTGACTTATAGCTTCCTTTTCTGGATAAATTAAAATCTGATATTTGAAAGAAATAAAAAGCTTTAATTATCTTTTTGAAATGCTAAATAAATACTCAGATAGCTTTGGAGAAATGATTTGAAATTGAGAATTTCTCCAAGAAAGTTTGTTTAACAATTTCTATTATCTACAGGGTCTCCCAAAACTTGGTAATATGATCTAAATAAAGACTAAATACTAAGCCTCCAAGATAAAAAAACCCATCTATGAAGTTCATTTTAGGCTTCTTTATTCACAATGATTTTGAAATAACTGTATTCCTCTACTGTTGAGTATAGTCCCAAATAATTTGAAGCTTTCTAGCATTAACAATTGCTGACTCTGATAAAAACAAAAATATTAGCATCTCATTAAGTTATTTCTTAAGTGATCTTTAATATTTTCTTCACTAATACCAAAGGTGGCACTATTCTCCTATTTCCTCTACATACTCTTCAATAAAATTAATTATTATTATTCATGAAATTATAATTGATGTTATATTATTCATAGAAAGCTGTAACCTTTTTTCTTTATGCAGTGCTGAAGATTTAGCTTTAATTTAATGATCCTAAGAAATTTACCATTCATTTCTGAAGATTTTGGTTTCAGCTCTCTATTTTTCTCATTTCCCTCTATCATTGAGAAATCTCCTAGGATTTATCATTTTCTTTATCTGAAGTTGTATTATAATCGCTTTCTACCCGCTCAACTGTTAGAAATTTTGGATTATCCTCATTTCTATCATTTCCATCTTGTGTTTAAGAATTGGCTAGTAATATGTATTATATACAGCCTTCTTAGACTCCCAAATTATCAATCTTCAAGCTGTTGAATATAAAATACACTTATTCACTGTAAATTTTTGTTGATTGAGATTAAATTTATCTATTAGTAGTAAAATATACACCATGTGGTGAATCTTAAATTATTCATTTAAATTCTTCTCAACAATTCACCTTACATAACTCTTCAATAATAATAAATAATAAATAATGAAAACACATTAATTGAAATTATAGATAATTATACTTTAATTAATTTATATTCTTTCATAGATTATTAAGATCACCATTTAAACATCTACAAAGAAAAATAATATGGTAAATAAGATTTCCTCCCAAAACCGTTTTTACAGCCATGAAAATAATTTAAAAATTAAATAAATTCAATATTATAAAAATAAAATCCCAAATAATGTATTATTGGATAAAGAATCAAATAAATAACATCCTTTTTGCTATCTTGAGCCAGAAAAAACTGCTTTCTCAATTTTATTTCTTTATTTCTTGTTGTTCCGTAAATTCTTCAAGATTTTTGAGTATATATGATTTGGAATTGAAACAATAATTAATTATTCCATGGATATTTAGAAGATATGCATGTATCATCTGTTAAGAATATACTTGTACTTCTGTTTATGTACAGTATTATGTATTTTAGGCAGGAGATTTGAGAATCTTGGATGCCATTAATTAGCTGTTTCCTCCCTATATCAAAAATTTTAATTAAATTATTTTAACATATTTTAACTTGTATTTAAGATTCAAAATGACTTTATAGCTACTTTAATAAAACTATAAGCTCAATAGTAGGGTAATCTTTTATAAATTTAATCTATGAAGATCTAACTTTAACACAAAACTCGAGCTAAATAATTCTAATTTTTTCTTTCATAGGTGATCTCAATTATTCACTAATGAAATTGGTATGAATAAATTTTATACAAATTGATGATTTTCATCTGACTATTGTAAAAAAACTAACTGTTTTCATATGAGATTTGTCGAAATTTGCGACTTTTCTTAGAAATTGCGTTGAAGTATAGCAAAAAAATCACACATGAACACAAATGACCAGTCAGAAATAGAGAAAATATCCGATTAAAATTCTGAATACAATTTACAGCCCTTTTACTCAATATGATATTAAGTATTATTATCATCTTTATCTTTTTATTTTATCAAGGAATTCCTTCAAGAATTAGAATTGGAAGAAAATAAAAATCATAAATTATTTCAAATTTCAGTCATTAGTCTTACCTAAAGAAATCCAAATATGGACTAAATAATTCATCTTCAAATTATCGCCGAAAAGAATATCTGGGATCTAAATTAAAATTAATTAAATATTAGAAAAATTGATTATTAAAAATCTATTGGGAATCAATAATTTAGAAAGAGAAAATTTAAATCAAATTGAACTTCTAATATTGAATCTGTAAACTAATTCAGAGAAAATTAACATGGAGATTCAGTTTGAAATAGAAAATATAATTTATCAACCTATAGTAATATTTCTTGGATCATTTTATATTTGAAATAAATAGTTTCCCTCAGTTACCTACAGTTTCAAAAAAATTCTCAAGAGAATGCGGTAAAATTTAAATTTAAAATGAGCTTCAAGAATATAAAGAAATTTTAAGAGTAGCTGTGGAGAAATAAATTTTATACCAAGGATTATATTTACATTGATTCGTATAGATAAAGGATTTCAAAGATGGTCTAATTCAAAAAGAAGAATTAATATCTCTCAAGCTATGATTCAAGAAGGTTCTTATGGAACTACAGTCCCAGAATATCAAAATCTTAAGAAAAGGTAGAAAAAAAATCTTGAAAGGAAAAAAATATACTGAATTAAAACTCAAGTTTTTTGTGCTAAAATGGGTTTTAATTTGTTTATTGATATTCTTGGAACCTATAGTAACTCAAACGTGAGAAAATAGATTATTTTTCAAACCATGATCACATTTCTTTCAAATAATTTAGCTGTTCTTTCTTATATCAGATAATATATATTTTTAGAACTCATCTTTTATGAATCCCAATACATGAGCTTAATAACTTTATTAAGTAAAATAGAATGAAAATTCCTGTTCAATTCATGAATTAATAATACTTTCATAATTTTCCAAGGGCAGATGGGGTAAGTTGATAGAATTAAACTCAATAATTTATTAAATTGAGAACATGATTCTCATCTTAATATGGATAAAGAAATTTTTGTATATTTGAAAAGTTCCTTCCCCAATGCAGTGGTGGGTGACATCAATTAGCTATGTAAGAAACGAACTTAAAGCAGGAGAATCACAATCGGAAATAACCAAACAAGAATTATAAAGAATTAAACTCGGATATCAAAGGGAAATCAATGATAAAGAATTAAATTATTAATATCTTTCCTATATAATGATCCTTTCCACAATTCATTTTTCTATATTTCATTAATGGTCCAATAAAAGAAGGTTTGATTCAAATTTTCATACTTTTCTTAGAGATTTAACAATATAGTACTTTTGGGTCACTTAATTGGCATACAAAAATTTCATCTTAATCAGAAATGGCTATAGAAACAATAGAATCATATAATTCAATGATACTTATAATCCAATAATCAAGATATTTAGAAAATAAAAAATATCATACTGTGATAATTAGCTGACTAAATTTCCGTAAAATAAGGTTCCAAAAGAAAATCAAATATACATCATAGAAACCAATTTATCACTATAATGTGATATTATATTGAAAAGAAACTGTCCAAAGGATAAACTTAAGAGAATGCAAATGTGATCCAAGTGCAGGCTTCAAGGAATTATTGATTTTCTCTAGGCTAGGAGCCTTTTATGGCCATTTTTTACATTGGAAACACAATCTGTATTAATATTGAAGCTACAAGAATTTTCTGAAAAAAATTGAAAGAAATCCATTTTGTGAGATATGGAATGAGTATTTTTGTTTTCCAAACCATGAGTATATTGTTATTAATAGTGTACCTTTTCATTTTGGTTCTCCAGATATTTGAGAATGGACTCATAGTACGGGATGATGAGGTGATTAAATTAGTATAGAATAGACCATCCCTTATTTTTTGATTCACTAAATTAATATTATCTCTTCGGAAGAATCAGAATTCATGATTCATTTTGTTATGATTTTCTATTGGTGCTTAATCAGGAACTAATATGAAATATAGGGTTATACTTGAACCTAAGATATTTCTGACTAAACTTCTTTATTAAAATATCTGTTACATTTATACATTGAATATAATTCATTAATTTTGGATTTGAAGCCAATTTTTTACTAAAATCTCATCAATAATTTTCCATGAGATGATTGTGACTCTTTATTTACTAATAAGAAGAAGTATAATAATTCCAAATTGAATCACATAATATAATTATTTTATGTTTCAAATGGTAGTACATTTTCTCTATCACAAGATATTCATTGCATTTGTTCAAAACATGGAAATTGACTTTATAAGAAATCTGGGAGTGTTTTTTTTCTCTTAACTCTTTAGATCTGATTCAGTATAATTATGCAAGCTAAAATAAGCAAAATTTATATTATTTAGTAAGTCATTTGTGTTTTAAATCTTCAATGTCAAAATTTAATTTCCCTTTTGAATATTTTTCATTAGAATACTATGAAAATTTATCAAAATCCTGAGAATAAGTGAAATTCCTGTAGCCACTGCTAGACTTCTTGGGATTACTAAGTAATTTTCAATCCAAAAAAATAATTGATATAGTATGATTTGAAGCGTTGTATTCCTTAAAATTGAAGCTTTTTTTTCAGCCAAGATATATCAGAAATATGCTAATTGTATTATTTTTCACTTATGTATACTTCTAGGTTTAATTAACTTCAGTAACGCTATTAGATCCAGAAGCTTTACAGATAATCGGAAGTCTTTGAAATAAAAAAAATATTTTGCTCTTGGGTTTTATATATCCTATTAAGCCTCAGCTTTATTTGAACCAAAAGAATAGGATGGAAAAAGAAGAAATTTGCTAGTTAATTTCTTTGACTAACCTATATCATAAAATATGAAAATATTCAAATTGAGAAACCAAAAGAACTGCTATAATGAGCTAAGATATAATAACCAAATTGATTCATAAAATATTGGAAGTTGTAAATGTGTTAATTTTATCCTCATTTGTTATTAAAAAACAGAAGTAGATTATGAAGTGAAAAAGTAGTTTTGATAATATTGAATTTGAGTTCATTTTAGAAAGATTACAATAAAAAAGATTCCGAAATATAAATAGAAAGATCTAAGGAATGATCAAATTAAAAAAATATAATTTTAAATGTTTTAGAATTAGGTACATAATTTTTCAAAATTGGGATAAGACTCTAAGAGGATACAAAATTAACAAAATTTCAGAGAATGTTTAAGCTGAGAATATCTAAAATTCGCTCAAAGCATCTAAATTTAAATCAAAAATTTTCGAAAATTAACTAAAAACATAATCTAATCAAATTTAGTAGGATAATGCCCAGGTGGAATGTTGTACTTTTCTTCAAAGTGTCTGAAATTAAGTGCCTGGTACACAAAAACACCATCAAATTTCAGTTAAATATTTTCTGAAATCTAACCAATTTTATTCCTCAAGCTTTCAGTAGTTTATTAAATTCAAGATCACAATAGTTAAGGAATAGTATAACTCATAAATCAATTTTTTACAGAAAAAATTATTTCAAAAATCTCAGCTAGGAAAAATATAGTTAAAGCTAAACGTGAGTAATGGGAGAAGAAAGATAGTGGAAGAGTTTAGGCTCTCAAATAGACGTTATTAGGACTAACTTTCAAACCAATATAGCTACTGGACTCTAATTAGTTCAATAAGAAAACTATATGGGATTCTGTGAGCCTTGAGGCTTGTTTTGCATACCCAAATATGCCAAAAAGGATTATACATAACTCTTGGAATACCAAAAACCCATAATTCATGTGCATATGAAAATTCCTCATTTTCAAAAAGAAAAATATTGATAACTTGTTTATCAGTAAGTAAATTCATGGATTCAAAGAAATACTTGGATTTAAGACAAAAATAAACCTAACATAGCTAAGTAAAGTGCATAAAATAAGATTAACTATATGAGGTGGTAATATGGAAAATAATTCAACATCTCAGAATCAATAAAGCATAAAATATCTGTGAAAAGTTTATTTTTCATGATCAGGAAGAATGTGAGCCTTGAGGTATATTTCCCATACCCAACCATGTCACAATTGGTATAAAAATGACTCATAGAATATATATAACCCATAAATCACATATATATATATATAAAATTAATTATTTTTCATATAGGAAAATATGAAGAACTTCTTTTGTGAGTGAGTAAATCCATGGATTTGAGGCCAGATTTGGATTACACACAAATATCAACCAAGGGTAACTCAGTGGGGTGAATAAGGTTTAATTAACTCTATGAGGTGGTAATATGGAAAATACCTTAACAAATAATCATCAATACCACATAAAAGACTTGTGAAATCCTTTATATTTTTATATTTTCACACCAAAATAATGGTATTGTGAGAAATGACATGTTACCTATGCACTAAGAATAGTGTTATGCATGTTTATGGAACATAAAATTACTTTATTTTTACATAAATTTTTGGTAAGCCCATAGTGGAGTCAGTCTTGAATCCTGAATTGGAGAATTCACAATAGTGGCTGTAAAAAACCATATTTCACTCATTTCATCCCACACACACAAAAATACACATACAGAAGTGTATATAAAGCTGAAATAACTTTCCCTCAAGTTGAGTCAAGATGTATTTGGTTTCTGAATGTAGAAACCCCATGGATCATGTGAAGTTCTGTTGTTTTCTATGATCCACAAAATCTCCAAAATCTTTGTCAGAAATTAAAAGTCCTATTTTTCATTACAAAATCACACCATAATGAAAAATTTGCTCCCTCTTTTTTTGATGGAGATAAACCTCCCTAGTTAGATAGCTCAAAAATTTCTGATTACTATATCAAACCAATTAATGAATAAAATATAGAAAAAAACAAACTAATTAATCAAATATAGAGAAAAAAGAAAGTTTCTCACCTAATTAAAGCAATAAAAAGTATTCTCAGCTATGTAGATCATGAATTGATATTTAGGAGGCCCTTTGACTGGTCCTGATAATACAAACTTGAGATTCTGGATATTAATATTGAACCACTATCAAAAATTCATACCCTCACCTGTTTATACAGCAAGAAGTTTGCAAAGTAGGCAGAATACAATCCAGAATTCTATAAATAACTTCAACTCCTGTGTTATACAAGTTTAAAGACTGAATCAGAGTGGTCAAAGTACCCAATATTGATTGTAAAATGAAGCAAGAATTTACTCAGAGACATACAAAAAAAATTTATCCACATGTTATCTTACAACATCTTATCAGGATCACCAAAGTAGAATATGCACATGCATTAGCCCATTGGGAAAACCAACCGTTAAGAACATTCAAGAATTTAATGAAGCAAGTGATTATTGAAGGACAAGCTCTCCAATGGATTCTGATTGTGTAAATCCACCAGGAAACAAGAAAATTAAAACGCTCTTAGAAAATGACTCAAGGTCCAGCTCAGCAATGAAGATAGCAAATGCACACTCATGGATAGCTCAGAATACAAAGGTAAAAATTCAGGCTTTGATTTAACAAAACTAAGATTTGAAAGATATTTTTTAGTATTAAATCATGAGAAAGGATATTACTATTATGAATGAACAAATAAAAGAGTACTACATTATCAATAAGGAGGAGATTTTAGGATGGGATTGAAAAATAAGGTTATTCCAAGCATATTAAAATGTTAAAAAAACCTTTTATTGACATAGTAGCCTCATTTGCAAAATTTTAAATCCATTGAAAAACCTTATGTGCTCAAACTAAAATATTTGAGTAATTTTAGTGTCTTTTCTATCTAAAAAAATAAGAAAAGGGAAAAAATAATTCAAAGCTATACAAAGCTTCATTTGTTAAATGAAGAAACTGATTGAAATTAATTTTAATATCCAAGAAGAAAAATCTTTCAAATGATCTTTAAATAATCGAAATTATAAAAGTAAAGCTAGATTTCCAGACTGTTTCCTTTTAAGCTCCAAGGAGGCTCATATAAATCAATCTGTAAGATGTTAGGGGCTGTTGCACTAAAAATATTTTGAAGCTGATGTACATGGTTTTGATAGCTTTATGGTGATGGATATGTTTGAGGTATGGATTCCTGATGTCTCCATTCATTAATCTTTGCTTCAGTTTCATATTAAACAATCATGTTATGAAGGATCACATATGCATGCATAATAATATTGAGTATTTTTGGATTCCACCCATTTTCTGGATTCTCAATCACTTGAAAACAAGCTTTGAGGAACTCAAATTTATTCTCAAAATCTTTGAAAAGTAACAAGAAATACAGAATAAAATTGAAATAAAAGCTATTATTGGAAATACCTTTCTCTATTCATCTTGTGTATTTGATATGGTCTTCACCAATGTTGACCAGTTTGGATATATCCCATCTAAAATATAATACCACATATTATATTCCAAGTCAATTATTTTGGAATTAAATGATGGATATGTTTAAGTAATGATCTTTTTAAAAAGAGGTTATTGGTTCAATACAATGATTTCCTTATTGGATCCTGGCAGGCCAAAAAAGAGCATGCCAGAACCAAAGGTCTTGTGAAGCAAATTTCTCAATAATTAAGCTTGAATACTAAAATGAATATCATCAGTACAAATAATTTAAAAAATTACCTTTTCTTTGCTTTTATACTGATCAAACCTTGCAGATGGAAAATTTTTCCATTGCCAATGAATGCAATCCAGTGATCCCAAAATTACAGGAAAAACACATTTCTCTCCTACCTCAATAATCTGTTGAATATAAACTGAGGTTAGATATAAGATATAAGCTGAATTTTATAAATTAATAATGGATTGAAAAAACTGCTTCAAGAATTTCAGTGATGTTGATTATTTAAAATGCAAGTACTCATACACTTAATATTCTACAATACCATATGATAGCTGTTGCATTTCTGAGGTAATATTCTGTCTCAATTCCAATCTAAGCTTTCCTGAATCATTTATATTTTTAGGGAAATAAGAATACTTTTTTTAATTTCAAAAACAATCTTGAGGAATAATTGTTGTTTCATCTGCAACCTACATCAAAAAATTTCATTGTTAAATACTTAGCCATCACTGAATTAATATGTGTACAAGTGCTGAGAACCATTGTACTGATTGAAAAACACATTGTCTACTCTTTTGGTATTTGATTTGGTGAGGGTTTCTATCATTACTTTATTCAGTCCTTGAAGAATGTCATTGTTTTTATCCATTATTTCTTCTGTGGTTGTTGTTATTATTTTGACTATTTTCAACATCTAAATTCTTGAAGCAATGAGACAGAGGCAGCCCAAAAAATGAAGAATAAAAAAGAGAAAGGAGTAATTATTTCTGTTACATTCAAAAATGGCTTCTGAGCTACCTACAACAAAAAATTCTGAAGCACATTTTGTAGCTTATTTGCAGAAATGGGTAGGAATCACACTATTTAGCTCCCAAATTTTACCTTCACTTGTGCAGATGCCCTTACTAGTTTTGAGATGAAAATAGCTAAGGGGGGAAAAAGACATCAAAGAGAGCCATGGTACACAAATTCTGAGGCCTCTGTGGCACAAAAATCTCCGAAAAGTTTATCCATGGCTGATATTGAACCAATTGGTTCTTTGAAACCCTTTGGGAACCATCTTACCAAGTTCAAACACCATTAAATTATGAGAAAATAGAAAATAAACTTCCATTTGGTCGTGACAAGGAGCAAGTGAGAAACTCTGACTCCTGTAACCATGTTCATTCTTGATTATTTTCCATTAATAAGCCTAAAAAGAATAATCAAAACCCTTTTGGGAGTATTATCCATGAAACTACCTCATGGAAACCAGATATCACTATGCTAGCTGCTTACACCAAATGGAAAATGAGATAAAACTTCAAAACTTAATCAAAAATAAAAATTTTCACTAATCATTATGAAAACTTTGGGACCAATGGAAAAAGGAATAATAGAAGCTAAAGAGAAGAGTTTATTAATTTATAATTAAAATTAAAGGCTTTATTCTCAGTCCATTTTTGATGAGTTCATGTGAAACACTGAATATTACAAAATTTACAGAAAACACAACCTATGCTCGAATTTCCCATAACATTGATAAATTTGAGGAAGAAATGTTCATTTTTGAATGAAAGAATATTAAAAGTAGTAAAAACTTTATTTATTAACCATTGATGGGTTGGTAGGAAAATAAAATGACTTAATTAAGTAATTATGTAATAGTAAGTGACTAAAGTTGATGTGATCAATAAGCCAATTAAGGTATAGGGCTTCCCACTAACTTTTTTTAAGTTTTCTGCATGGAAAAGGTCTGTGAGCTTTTGTATACCTGAAAGAAGCCTACTATTTCTTTTTTCAGAAATCATCTTATCCTTCAGCTAAATTGTTGAATAAATAATACCACTACTAAGTATTGGTTAAATAACCATTATTGAAGCATTTTTACCTTTCCAAATAAATAACAAATTCTTGAAATAAAAGAATACTACTATTAACACCATTATTTTAACTATCATTTCTGTATTACTGCTTTAAATCCACAAATAATCTGCCAAATCACTCTACCAGATCTTTTCAAGATATTTTTGGAGTAATAGTGAGTGATATATTAAATTCCTACTGTTTTTCTCTAAGATTTGTAGTCTTATTCAAGAGTACTTAGAGTCTATCTTAATTAACTTTTTGAATCATTATTGTAAATGCACAAGTGTTTGTTTAAGCTTTCTCCAATACCAGAAACTATTTAGCTCTACATGTTTTAAAGGTTTTTACCTTATACTATTGTGTTTTATTTCTTTTTTACAGTTTTTTACTATCTTTTGGACATATGAGAATTTTTTCTTATTACTTTTATAAAAAATCAGCCTTATAAATTATTTAATACTTAACTTCTCTCAATTTCTCTATGAAAAAAGTTTCTTAATATTATCATTCTTATATTATATATTTAAATAGTGTTGAGTCCATGAAAGGTTTTTTTGATGAGAGAAATTGGTTTGAATTCTTGTTGACTCCAGTAGAGAGAAATTACACTTAAATAAATATTGCTGGTGGAATATTTTGGTGATAGAATTACTTTCTTATACAATTATCAAATAATTTTGCTTTTATTTGATATAAGCACTTATATCTTATAATAAAGAATATAATGAATCAAATTTATAAGTAATAAGGATTTGAATATGGTGGTTATAATATATTTCATTTTATTACATTGATTTTCTAGGACAGCCATATTAAATTATCTCATTTTGAATAGTTGTTTCATAGAAAAACCTGACAGATTTCAGCTTCAATATAGAAAATATGTAGAGAGATTCTATATATACCTTATCTATAGGAAGAGATATGGAAACTAATCAATTTCTCAAGAATAAAGAAACCTTTTATATTAAAGCTCAGACTTCTTTTAGGAATGTATAATTGGAAAAAAATTCATAGCCACCAAGGGAGGATTAATGAATATGAACTGAAAAATCAAAGAGAAAATTTTATTTAAATGTAAGAGCTTCAATAATAAGCTACTAGTTTTATATTTAATAGAAATACCTTTATAGAGGATAGGCTCTAAAAAAATTGAGCATCTATTGGAAAACTTCACAGAAATATTAAGAGTGTAAGAGGAAACATTCTAATTTTTTCAAAAAAGGGGTTTTCTCTATAAATCATCTGGAAAAGAGTATCTAACATGGTCAAGATTAAAAATAAGAGAAAAAATATCTCAAGTCATGAAACCAGGGTTAAGTGATTTCTGGATTGGCTTGATTTATGGAAAAACCAAGGAGACAATTGTTACAGATTTCTTAAAGGAAAAGGATATTAAGAAAATGATTCAATATTTTTTTAGATTGGAAAAAGAATGCTTGTATTGGGCCTTGTGGTGATACAAAGGTATCAAAGGAAATTATTATTCATGAAAAAGACAAATACTGACAGATTTTGGTGGATATATTATATTTAGCTGTATGATCTTGGGTTTATTAAAAATTCAAATTTGGGAAAAACCCTTGCTATAAGACTCCATATATATCAAATGAAAACTTAATCCCAAAATATAAGGCACCTACTTCAAGCTCAAAAGAAAATCATTACTTTAATTATTTAATTCCATAATCACATGTTTCAAGTTAAAATTGAAGTTGTATTTTGAAGGGTAAAGGTTCAGTCTTAAAGGAAGTTTAAATTTTATATATTGATAAAAGCCCATTAGCCAAATAATATATTGGTCCAAGGCATTCTGTATATTACACAAAATCCTATCAGATATCAAATATGGCAAGAAAGATCTAAAAAATGCTGAAAGGTATGTAGATGGAGGAAATATCTTTGTTGAACAAGAGTAAGACAAAAGCTTCCAAATTAGAATTATTAAAAAGCTGTTTTTGGCAACATTAGTGCTCAAGTCATAAGATTTATAATAGGCATAGAGTCAACATTACATCTTAATATAAATAAATGTATAAGAATTGAATAATATATTATCCTGAAGTATGAATTTAGAGATACGATAGTATGTACCATATCATCATACAATAATGATAGGAGATATATATGTGTATGACTATAGAATATTAATAGAAGCTATATGAGCACATTTTTTGAGGGAGAATTTCAAAATATTGCAGATAAGTCTTCACTCTTATTAAAAAACTTACTTATGATAGCACTGATATCAGTTTGTTTTCTATTTTTTTATATTAGCATAATTTAAGCTAATTAGCTACCAAAAGCTAAATCATAAAAGAAGAAATTAAACTGACTAAAGCTAAGAGAAAGTGCTCTTCAGTAATTTTCTAATATTTCTGAGAGCTTCTTCCTTTTGAACCCAATAATTTACTGAAATTCTCATTTTGTTAAATATGAAACTCTTTTTTCTAATTGTAAAGTTCTTTCAGCTAATTGCGTTTCTTGGAAAAATAATTTATTTTGGATTTCACTTAATTTCTGCGCTTCTCAAGCTACATTAACTGGAGCTTCTTATCCTTTTCCAAGGTTGAAATGTCCTTCTCCTTCTGATAATCAAATTCTAAGCTAAAAAGTAGTCTTGAGACTGAAATGGATGTTTGCTAGCCTGAGAAACCCAGTTATTCTTGATTATTCTAGCATCAGGTGAAGTATCTTTATTTGGAACAGAGATCTTGGGTTTCTTTCATTCATGAGTTCTGCCTTCAGTTGAGGCTGGGTTTCAGCTTAGAGAAAGGAGGTCTGTGCCAGAGATTTCTATGGAGCTGTGAGCCTGTGAGGTATGTATAACATACCCATAAGGCCACAAATAACTTTATACACAGTTAAAATTGTCTTCAACAGACTTTTTAATTGAATTTAAAATAAAAAAATAACAAAAAATAAGTATACCTTTTTTTTGGATAAACAAAGCTATAAATATTATGTCATTTTTGGATTCTACACCAAAAATAACCTAGGGTACATCCATAAGGTGTTATACCCAAAAACACTTATTTCTTATGTTATTAGAAGATTTAAGAATCTCACAGTACTAATGTAACTTTTTTAACATTTTTTTAAAATTGTTAAATTTAAGCTTAAATTTAAAGTTGCATAAGGTTTATGCAAAATTACCAAAATTTTAGTTAAAATTGAGGTGTGGTGTATATTTACTGAATTGGCTAAGGATTTGCCATACAGAATGTAAATCCTGTGTGAGCTCAATTCAAAAGGGTGTAAGGCCATAGTATGGCTTTAAATAAATAAAAGAGCAAAATCAACGCAAAAAGGTGGGACAAAGGAAAAAGACCAAATAGAGCTGGGGTACCCAAATTTTTGGATCTGCAAGGATTCAATTAAGGTTGTCCACCTGTATTGGAGGATTTTCAACCTTTTTTAAACTTTAAGATTAGACTTTGATCCAACATTAAAGTTTAAACTGGTTTTATCCCAAACTAGACAGGAATTTCAAGCTGCCAGAGGGTAAATCCCAATATGCAGGCTTTAATTCAAGGTTTTGAGAACTGTAAACACTTAATTAAGCTTAAAGCTTTAAGGCTTCAAGCATTAAAACCTTATCAAAACTTAAGGTTTGGTGTGTATTGCTATTTTATGTTGAAAAATAGCAATAACTTTAAAAATTCATTAAAAATCCAATTCTTAATATATTCTCTTGAAAATTTCACACAGCTTACAACTTAATACTATCTACATATAAATTAAATTTTAGGTATTTTTTATAAATAAATTTCCTGGGTAATTAGGCTGGAAATTTACTCTTTTAATTAAAGCTCAAACAAAATTATTTTTCTAAAAACTAATTAAAAATTGAGTTTAAGAGATTTCTGCTTGAAACTCTATTTTTAAGTTGTTCATGTGATGAACTTTAATATAAATAAGTTTATTTATATTGAAAACTTAAAATAATTAGTTTAAATGAGGATTAAAGTTACATGGAGTTAATAATAACCCTGTTAACTTTAAATTGGAATTAAAACTAGGTTACCTTAAGTTAGGAGCTTTATTGTTAAGCATGGCTTTTAAGTTTTGACCTCAGCACGCCCTCTATATCCATTATGAATCATAAGAGCTGCTCTGAAGACATAAAAAGAGTCTTTTCATCACTGTTTTTGTCCATCATTCATTATCAATCCAATCATATTAGAAATTTAAACAGGTAAAGTTTTATTAAATATAAAATCTTATTATTAAAGTAATTCTTAAGTTTTTTTATTCTTTATTAATTAAAATTAAAGAATTGAAATCATAGAATTCAGATTATTTTTGTAATAACCAATAATACATTTTATTATATAAAATTATCATCTTAAATAACTTTTAAAATCCACAAATTCCTCTTAAAAACTCTTTAATCATAATTTTTATTATAAAAAGTTGTTTTATATTTAAAAATATTGATTTTTGGCGTGTTTTTAACTTATAATTCTTATTTAATATAATAACTGTTGTTGCTTGACTTTCTGTATTAAATAAATATTATAAGTAAGTTTTCTTTAAAGTTCTATATCTTTCTTATCTATTAATAGTTTTTTTATATATAATTTTTATTCTATAAGAATTATTTCTGCACTGTGTGTGCTTAATTATTTTATAAATAGTATTTATATTACTTATAAGTGGTTAATATTCATATTTTCCACATGTAATTGTCTCATTAAGAGCTTTACACTTCTTATTGTTATAACTGTCAGTGACTATAACAATAATAGAATAATTATAATTAATTATAATTATTATTCTTTTTTATTATGATATTCTTATAATAATAATTAAATTTATTCTTTTTATATATTTATTTTTAATAATTATATTTGAATTTGTGGTTATAATATTTAGTTATATTATATATTTCTACTGAGGACAGTCATAGTATTCTTGATATTGCTACTATTATCAAGAGTTTCATAGACAAACCTTACAGGAGTACTTATGTAAATACATGTAAGTATTTCTGGAATGGTACATTTTATCTTGATTATCATAATTATTAAAAGATCATAGTGATACTCTATCAACAAATTTAGTGTTTTGATTTCCCGAATTTGGGAAAGCTTCATCTTGAATTTCTATTGTCTCATTATGACTTGAAGTAATTTATTGAGTCTTGATTAATTCATTTGAAATATGAACTGAATTTCCTTCCAGAATGCCATTATAATACACCTCAAATGGAAAAACATTGTCTTGGTCATCACAAATGCCCTGCATTTGTTGTAGTATGAAAAGTAGCCGACAAGAAACTTAGGAAGGTATTTTCTTCTCTTCGTTAGTTAGTCCTTATCCAGGTTTGTTTATCTCATTGGATTTTTTAAATTATTTTCATTAAAGGTGAGCCAGAGTTGTTGAATCTTGTTTCCAATCACATTTTAATGGATATTATTCGGCGTCTTATTTAAATCAAATAAAAGTTTACAGAGCTCTTGTGATTGAGGCAATGTTTTTACCCCCCAATTTGCTTCTGAGGATCACCAAAGATTTGCAAAAAAGAAAGCATTTGATGAAAGCTCCAATTATTAAATGAAAATTAGAATTGTAGTACTGGAAATTTTTATTATTATCATCTTCAATGTATGTGCAACTTCATTCATAATCCTCTCTTATGAGCTTAGTAATTTTGTCTCATAGTTGATTTTTCAAGCCGATCTTCACCCTCATCTTCAAAAGCCCTCTCTTGATCATAAGATAAGTGTGCTATTTTTCTATGATTGACCTTAATTTTTTTTGACTTTGCTTGAGTTTGAGCTAGAAGCGGTTGATTGATTGTTTTATTTGCATTGTTTAGAGTGAGGAAACATATTACCTCAAACTTCATGGATCCAAAAACATCTTATTTGAGTAATAAATTGAGGGGTGAGATATTGAAAATTGTTGAGTTTGAAATTTTAATGAGATATTTTTGTAAATTTTGGAGAAAAAATAAAAAGATAAAATTGGATTGGGTATGGAGTAATAGGTGTTTTTGGGGCACTTTTCAAGCTTTAACAGGATATTAGACATTTTAGATTGATAAGTGGCAATATTGGCTTTGAAAGCACATTCACAGAAATTGAGATTGTTGTCTTGTCAAAAAGACCCACTTATATAGATGTTAGAAAATAAGACGATAAAATTGCTTCAAATTCTTCATATAAAATGTTTGCTCTGATTATTATCAAAAAACAGAATGAATTCATAACCACATGGCTAGGTTTGTTAAAAAAAGCCAAGTGGTTATTTCTGAATCACATCTTTTCCTTTATTATGGTAAGAAATTTATTTGGCCATGATATAAGTCTTCTTTTTGGGAAGGAAAATTAAGTTGATTGATTTCAGATTCATTCAAGCCGTTTCACAAGTGAAACCGCGCGACTATACCCCAAAACATACCAAATTTGACAAGTATAATGATTAAAATGCAAGAGTTTTAGTTTAGGATGTTTATTGCTTTGATGAACTCAATAAAATCAGTAGCAGTAATAGTAGGTAACACAAAATAAGGTGAGTATGGTATGCTGTACCCTGAGACATAGAGACGGCTGTACCTTTTTAGCGTCTAACAATTAAACACGTATATATATATATGTCTGTAAGAGATATATGGAGGTTTAACAGCTTTTTCTGGTCCTATAACATTTGAAAAAGAAACTAGTAAGTAAGCGGATAAATCAAGAGTACGTGATGGTTACTACTATTTACCTAACAGGTAGGCAATCAGTTAGTCTGTCTACGTGAGGAAGTCAGCCTCAACTGATAAGCGTATTGAATTTACAGTTTAAAAAGAAATTGAAACACATTAGGACCTATACTACCCCTAATAAAGAAACATGGAAAATATCTTTACACTCCTCCTAAGTGAGTAGTTTAATGATACACTAAATAGGCTTTCGATTCGCAGGTAAGAGATACAACAGAGACCGAGATATGTGAAGAAAAAGGTGAATGGAAAATAATTTCTTCTTCCAGGAAGCATAATAAAATGGTTCCTTTTATCCTTGGTCTGTTATCCCTTTCCTGACAAGGATTAATACAAAGATACTCAAACAGGAAATAAGACATAGTCTGAGATGGATAACCATTACCAATTTGGATGGATCAAAAGAAGGGGGGTAAGTGATTTTCTGCCTAAAAAAAATAATTACCATTAGATTGTCCTTCCTTCTCCTGGACTGATCTTGATTACTCAAACAGAAAATATGTCAAATATGCTTAAAGGTTAGATCACAAAAAGTTAATCTAAGCCTCCTTTAAAATAAAATTTCATTCCAATTTTGATTATAGTTCTTTAAATTTGACTTTTTATGGTCTTTCAAGTGATTTAGGCTTAGTTTGAGCTTTAAATGTCCAATAGAAAACTACAATTTACAGATGGACTAAACATCTTTGCAGTTCCATTTGGATAATTTTAATCCAGTTTACAATTTAATAGTTTCTGTTAAAAAAAACAGTCAAAAAATTGTATTAGACAAATTATTTTGAAATTAATGGATTCATTACTATTACATCTTGAATATTGAAAATAGCTAAGATGCATAGATAACTTGTTTTGAATAAATAATGATAATTAAAATATAATTCTAAAAAAAGACAAAAATTCTCCAAATTCAGATAGGTTCATTTTAAACCTTCTCAATTTCATTCAAAGGCTTTTTCAAGCTCACCTCATAGGCCAAAAAATTGAAAATGTCAGTTTATTTGAGATTTATATAGAGAGTACTGAATTAACTACTATAGAATATAGTAAGCTCATGGAGCTTTGTTTTGAACTGGGTGGGGTTTTTTCAGATTGCCTTTTAATTCTTCTTTACTTGTCTCACATTATTATTTCTATTTTACAATAATGACAGAATTAATTGGAATAAAGAAAACATCACCAAAATTGTCTTTTGTGAGACAAAAGAATATATATATATTTTTGAGAGGAATACTAATCCTAACAGTAACATATTTACATGTGATCATGAAGACACGAATAAGGAAAATCAAACTGGCTCAAAGAGTATCTACGCTAAAAAAACTACCACCTTGTTGGTACACCCTCACTATCGTTTACAGATTGGGCTTGTTCTATAATTGAGTTAGTCAATCATCCAAAAGAATCAGGTGTTAATGTTTTAAGATATTTAAAAATGTGTTATCGCAATTGAGCCACGGTAAATGGATTGAGAATATCAACTACCACACTTTTCATTTTTCTCAAAATCTTCTTGATCAGGTTAAGCTCAGGGGAGTTTCAAGGACACAGAATATTTTTTATCCATTTTTTTAAATTTCTAGAGATCTGTACTTTGGCCATTTGAAGTAAGGACTCGTCCTCCACTGAATATAGGTCGCCTTGGCTTTGAAGTCAAAGATCATGATTAATGCAATATATTAAAGGAATTTATTCTGGATTTTAAAAATTTTTATAAATTCAGCTGAAACTGTCTGGTATTTTGGCATAAAACTAAATCTTTAATTTTTCTTTCAATGAAAAGTATTCCCCATAATTATACTTTTTCAGCCAGATCTATGATTGGTAGACATCAATTGCAACTCATACTTCTAACTTCCAGTATGAAATACTTGAGCCAGTGATAATTTCTTTCCCAATTAGTTAACACGCATTAGTCTCTTATAGTTATTCAAAGTCCAGCTCTTTAACTTTATTGGAAGGTTCAGTCGCTGAGCTAGGATCGAAAGGCTCAGGTCAGAACTCCTTATTGCGAAACTAGCTTGTGCAAAGCTCAGGGGACTGTATGCTGAAGGATGCTTACAGCTAATTCATTTGAAATGAGTTCCAGATTTAATAAAAATTAAATATTGAAAAAGAAACCAACTTTTATATTTCTTGACACTGGAGCTTATGAGGATGGCTGGGTTTGGGTTATTTTTTAGAATATCCATTTATGGTCCATTTTTTTGATGGTCTCCCAAATTTTCGAGGGTGTAATTACTAAGTGTGAGGAAGTATTTTGATCTTAAAGTCCTTCTTCCTCCTTAATCCCAACTTTCTTCCCTCAAAATGGTTAATCAAGATATAAATTCAGTTTTTGATCAGAAAAAATAAAAAAAGTAGCCAGATATCATTATCTTTAGGGAGCCAGGGATTCAGAGATACTGAGCCTTTTATCATTCTTCAGTATTTTTGTTTGGAATATTTTTTGAAGAAAAAAATGATATGAAAGGGGAAACCAGTTTGAATAATAATATTCAGCTCTGATAGCTCAGAACAAAAAATAACATGCTCAAAACAAAAACAAATAACAAAAAAAAAACCAAAAAAACCAAACAAAAAAAAAACAAAAACACAAAAAAACATAAAAAAAAAGATAAAAAAAACATAGAAAAACAAAAAAACAAAAAAAAACAAAAAAACAAAAAAAATGATGCCGAAAAGCCAAATAGAATGATTCAGAAGCAATTAATGAGTCAAAAATTAAGAAGAAACAAATTCAGGTGGGAGAAAAAGCCATGTGTATTTCTTTGATAGGTCAATTTACAGTAAAAGGGTGGCTCATTGGGAAGTATTTCTGGAATAAACCAGCTTATTTATAAGTTATCTTCAAATTAAACTGTTATTCATTGCCTTATTTCATATTATATTTTGAGTAATTTTACTCTTAAACCTTCACAATCTGCCACCCCTAATAGTTTTGGATTTGTTTGATATTAAACTGGTACGCAAGAAACAATCACCTTTTCATCCTCATCACTATAAATTTAACACAAGCTCCAAATTTATTTATACTTCTACTAAGCATTGTATTTTGTTTTTTTTACACTTTAATAGCTCCCAATTGCTATTCAAAAGCCCACCGAAAAATCTTGGGTCCCAGCTTAATTTCAATAGTAGTTTTTTTCATTCAATGAAACTATATCTCTTATAAGCCATATAGAATACTATCATGATCTATTGGATTTATTGAAGACAAAATTACCAAAAGCTATAAATAGAAATATTTGTGAGAAAGAATTTTCAGAACAACTGCTAAGCGAATTTAATGCTGTAGGAATCCCTCAGAATCAATCAGTAATTTATGTTTGTCTATTTAATCAGTTCCTGTTCAAAGAAAGATAGGTAAATTTTGTTTCCAATATAGCCCAAACTCTCTTCGCCAGGATGGCCTCTTGAGTCATTAGCTCTGATTAATATTAATATGATAATGATGAATAGAGTGTCCCTCAAAGTGGAGAAGCTTCAGAGTACCCTCTTCAAGCGTGTATTTATGTCAAGGCCACCAAAATGAGACAAATATGATTTTATGTGTATATTCAATATGATGTGACTGTGTTGATCTTATTCTTTTCAACCCTTAACATGCGTGTGTGAGGTGAAAACTCGACCCAAATCGTGGTTTGATTGAATAAAAAAAGTGTATGCCACCATACCCAAAGATGTAGAATTTGAAGCAGAGCCCCGATTTTTCACTTTTTAATGCCATATAACTGAACTAATTATTTAAAAGATTACCACAATAATACTTTTGTGGATATAGGATGTAGAATTATGACCCTTAATAAGCATTTATCAAAGTGTTGCGGTCAATTTCTGGCTTAGATAAGGAATTTCCTCGGATCTATTGACCCCAATCTGGTAGAAAAAACAACTTCAAACCAAAAAACAGGAATAAGCACAGAAGATTATTTTTAAAGACATAGTTTTAATTCATCTCTATTTTTTCAATAATTAAAACACCAAGAATTAAGAAATTCTGCATTGGTTGTCACCAGATTTTGTTTTTCCCCAAGATCGTCCAATTGCCGCAGTTTAATATCAGATTTACTTCAAATGCAAGGATAAACTTATAGAATAAGTGGTAATTTTACCAGAAGGGAGATATAGAATCAAGGAAATAGAACTATGAGAAACTAAGGATTAAGTTTAGAGTTATGTATTCATGGCTGAACAATGGATAAATCCAACCAATTATAATTTTTGAAATTCACTTCTGTTTTTAAAAGGTTTTCTCATATTATTAAATTACTAATCCAGAATCATGATTCTTATCATGATCTATTTAAAAGAAGCTTACTATATTTGGAACTGGCGGTGTGCCGGCTTAGAGTGTTTGCGAGTCACCATCTGAACATGGAATGATTAATCAATTATATAACATCACAGGAGCTAATACTGAAAACTGTTTTATGGTCACTAAACTAAAATGAAAACTCAATGGGATCAATTTACCATGGATTTTAGAAATTCAATTGAATCGCATTCCTTTTCATGTGATTGATATTTTAGCTAATGAACTTATATTCTGCATGGGGGGAATTCACAGATGAGGATTATAAGTTTTCTGCTATCACTTGGAAAATTGATTGGGAACCATTTTAACAAAGTGAAGATGATCAAACCCCTTCAAAAAATGAATTCAAGGTAATTCTTGTGATTTCTAATACCAATTTCATGACATGGACTCATTAAAATCCCTTAATCTTTAGAAAAAATAATAAATGTAAAGAATTGCAAGACTCACGAAAGGCGCAAGAATACAGTTAAGGAATTAAATTAACTTCAAATTAAAAAAATACAAATACGAATAAATTCAATTTTTTATTACCTATTAAGTAAAACTCAAAAAATAGAAATAAAAAAAAATTAAACGCAATCCAGCAAATACATGGGAGTTCTTGAGCTGCGTTTGGGTAATTATGTTTCTAATTAAGTGAAATCCATCTGGGTTCAATTTTTTTCTATGATTGAGGTATTCTTCCAACAGAGTACAGGTATCTTAGGAAAATGAGACCTTTTTATTCAATAACAGACAAAAAATTGAGACCCCAAGGTATATCTGACCAATATCCCAATTACATGGTGGAATTATTTCTTCCATCAAATCTAGAGGGAATAGAACCTTAATATATTGATTAATATATAAATAAATACTCCTCAGGAGAGTAGATACCATATAGTTTAAGTAGCTTTTAGCCAAATAGAATGAATTTATCCAATTCACGAATAATTTGGAAATTCATATAATTTTTTTCAACAAAGATAATCAAAGAAACATTTAGTACTCACATATTATCAGGTTATCATTAAATGACTAAGCCATTATTGATTAGTATTGATATTTTTTTTAAATTTAAATTCATTGAATAGCTCAACCTTAATAGCTAATTTATCCTTCTAGTTTCTCAAAACAGTAAGGCCATGGAGAAGCTGGGCTGAACATAATTATTAAAAAAGGTGGATTTTTATTCTTTTTGTTTTTGTCTTGTTTCGCTCCTCAATCTCAGGGTAGAATATTATATTTCTTTTAATCAACATAGTTTCATATAAGCCAAGAATCTTCAAGTAAAATTGAGCTGGAATTTGAAATTTTTGGGTGCGTGTATAGACAGCTATAGTGGCTATCAAAGGGTTATAAAATAAAAATAAAAAAAAAATAAAAATAAAAATAAAAATAAAAATAAAAATAAAAATAAAAATAAAAATAAAAATAAAAATAAACATAAAAATAAAAATAAAAATAAAAATAAGAATATGAAATATATAAGATAAAAGATAAAAAATAAAAAATGAACCATTTTCAACAAATGAGAAATTTTTGAGCCTTTAATAAGGCTCCTCATGGTGAGAATGTGCAGGTGAGGTGATCAGTTTTTTGATACCATAATGATTAGCTGGTTCTGGGCTGATTTCCGATAGGGCCAAGCCTATAATTTGTGGCTCATACTTGAGTTTAAGTTGTAGGAGTAATTCAAAAAGAATATTATATAAGAAAATTAATAGATGGTTGCTCTTCAGCTACTTAAATTATATATTAATAAGCTTTGGAAAAGTTGCCTCAAAGATTATAGCAACTAAGATCTCGAAAAGAAAGATCTGTCAAGGTTATTTTTCTGGTTTTTATAATTCTGAAATTCATGTCTGTTTTTTCATTATTCTCTAACCATATATTTTCATTTTTTTGGATTTAAATAATATAATAAATAATAAATGATATCTTTTTTTATTAAATAGATTGTGACTTTAATATAAATTTAATTGAATTAATTCTACAGTAGGAGATAAAATATATAATATCTGAAAGTTGTCCTACTATCTAGTAACTAAACCATTATAGTTTTGTGGCACTTCCTTCTGGCTTTACATATCAAAAAGAAGTTTCTCAAGAAATTCTGGTAAGATTTTCTTCCATGTAAAAAAATGGAAGCTCACATATTGGTCATTTTGTGTTTATGGTAATTCTTTGTCACATATTTCTTTTATGTTTTATGAAAATTTCTGATTATATTGAGATCCAAGGATTGTTCTGGCCAGGTTTTTTTGTGAGTTTTACCTCCATTTAATGGAAAATCCCATGATATTTGGGGTCTGAAATAGCTATAATAATCCCGGGGAAAATTCCCACTCAAATCTTCTACCAAGATTTACACTGAACGTATGACTGGCACCAGGATGGCGCGAAGGGATCAACACATTTTCAAAAAGACCAACCTTTTATTTTTTCGGCAATTTTTTTTCTTTCTCCCCCAGTTATTTCTCTTATTTTCAGTTTACTACCCCCCAAAATGCTTTCCGCACATCCTCCTACTTAATTCCTTCCAGAGCCTTTCAATTTAAGCGCTATGGGATTCTATTTTCAAATTTTGTCACAATAATACCTTCACAAAACCTCTTTAAAATAAATTCAACACAGGGAAAGGCTTTTCTTGACTTCGACCAAGTCTAAAACCTCCCAATTGTCCATTATAACCCACCTTATGGCTAAAAAAGAACCACAGAGACATCAAAAGTAATTGCAGCTTATTCTTCTAAGAATCCCTTTACCAATTTCATTTCCTTTGGTTTTTTAACTAAAAATATGTTATTCCCATTGCAGGTTACCTCAGGACCATTCACCCAAAAGGATATCACTAACCCACCACTCGACCTCGCCAAAATGCATCCTTTCAGTGGTTTCCTCAAATTATTGAAATTCGATTAGTCAGAGCCATTTTTCTTCATTTAAAGCTACCTCTCCAATGTCCATTTCTGCCCCCACCATCCACGTTTTTGGGAAAATGCCAAGAACAAGTCAAAAAATTTATATTGAGCCCCTCTAATCCCACTATTTTTTTTAATTATTGTCAATAATATCTTTTTTAATTGTTGAACCGAGGCCCATTCCTACAGATATTATCTCTGATAGAAATCATGGTTGATCCATGGAATTCATTAATGCAAATGGAACTTACTTTTTGGATATAGCTGAACCTCAATTATTTCTTACTAATTCAATAACAACTATACCAAACAAAGTGCCAATTTATGAGCTTTTTCTATTTCTTTACTCTGTTAGCTTTTTGCTCAAGTTTAATTTCGTATTTTTAGTCATTCTTCCCTTCCATTTTTACCTTATCTAGTACCCTCTTAAACATGATGTTGGAAATACCTGCACATGGACTATAACCAACTTTACCGATTGATTTGGAAACCAAATCTCAACTACCTCTTGATGAGTCAACTGCAAAGAAAAAGTGCTCTCGGGTATATTTCCACTTTATCAAAATAATAAACGCCATGGTAGGGTTTCAAGTCAGCGATAAAAGTGGAATGGTACGCAAATTTTGTGAAATACCTGTACCGATTCATCTGAAGGGCTCAAATGAATTTTTAATTTTACTTTTAAAGGAAAATATATGGTAAAATCTGCGTAGTAAGCTCGTAAAATGAAAGCAAATCAGTAGATGAAAATGGATATTACGGATAGGATTAGATTAATTAATCTTGCTAATAATATTTCTCTGCCAGTGTCACCCAATTGTACTATTAAACACAAGAAAAGATGTGTTTAATCATTACCAAATAAACAATGGTCTGGAAAAATGATCTTATTAATTCATAATCCTTTGGCTGAATAAATGGGAGTAATTAATTAGATTCACACTTATTATGCTTGGGGTAAGAGCATTAGGCCACATAAGGGTCAATAAAGGTTGAAGGTATAAAATCAAGCTTACTTGACACATTTCTTGTGGTAATAGTATCTTTTAGAGATAAGAAAGATTTTCTTTGAATTTTAAAAATAAAATTCTCATATTAATAATTAAGCTTACCCCTTGGAATTATAGTTAAAGTAATCAAAAAGCTAGCTATGATTGATTTAAAATGAAATAAACTCACCCAAATTAATATAATAGGAGAAAACATAATAATTTATTTCATTTATTTGCAATGTCTTATGATATCTATCTTTGAGTGAGAGGGAAGCATGCAATTCGTATCAATTATTGCGCTGAGATATGGCTGATTGAAAGCCTTATGAAAGGCTTTAGTGCGATTATTATCAAGTATTGTCTAATATTCACTTTGAAAATAACTTTTAATATCCAAAGACAGGGATATATTTTCAAATTCCTAAAAATGGAATTGGATTTTTCTTATAATCTTTCAAAAAAGGAAATTTTCTCTTTTATAAAATTGGTAATTAAGAAATAATACTTCACCCTTAAAAATGCAAATAAGGAAGTAATTTTTTACCCCTGAGAATAAAAATAAGGGAAAAATTAAGCTACAGATAAAATAAAATCATGTGTAAATAATTCAGAAAGAATACTCGAATATGATTGTTCAGAATCAGATTGAACTTTAAGGGAGTTCATGTCACATAAAAGGTTGGAGTTAAATAATAATTGCTTCTGATTGGTCAGAGTTCAAAACACAAAACGCCTCACCGTGTGTATGGCTCATTCTGATTGTTCAGAATTAGTATGGACATGGAACAGCTACATGCAGCAAAATTGTCGTAAATAAAGAAAATTTCTCCAAGTCCCTTGTTTTGGGGCTCCTAAGGGAGGACCAAAAATGTAGAATTAGAGGCTTTCTCTCCCCTTTTCAAAAACTCCTCATTCCCACAGAAAGAGGCATATCTTCATACCTGATTTATCAGTATCCTCCAATATCAGTACCTTACCTATCCCATTGTCTCAGTAGCACAGTCTGAGTTTTTTATAGATAAAATGAGTTAAAAGTTGGTCTATATTATCTCATAAAATTAATCTCATTGACTATGCTCTATTTCTAATTTCTCAGTGGCCCCAATAGGTAGTGCTGTCTGATTCATTTATTTAATAATAGTGGTTAGCAGCTCTTTGACATTGATCTATAAACTTATTTCATTGGCTATCCCAATGTTTGTAACATTCCTAATATCTCAGTATGCAAGCTCAGTAGCATTTCCTGAATTAATTTTATGGCCAAAAAAAGCCAAAAGTTGGTCTTTATTATCTTATAGTTTCACATAATTTACTATCCTAAAAAAATTATACTACCTATAGTAGCTATTATAAACAGTAAGCTCATACCCAAGCTATAGTAGTATAAGATCCTGTTCTAGTATAAAAAAATCAAAAACAGTATTATTATTGGAAAAAACTAACAAGAAAGTTTTTTCTTACAGTTAGTACTATAAATAAAAGCTATCATCAAGATCATTAATATATATTGGTAGTTTGAAATCAAACCGGTCCTCCATATTTTTTTCATTTTCAAATTAGGAAAAGGTCTCAAAAGAATTATTTCTGTAAAACATATTGAATTCTTATTAGAAACTTCTGAATAGACTTTTCTGATCCAGCCACCATCAAATATAATTAAATTGATTGCGGAACTCCATTAAAGATAATTAGGAAATACAGGAAGGGAAGTTAATATTAAAAAACTAATTCTTGCTAATTCACTTTCCAGGTACTGCATCATTAATACCTTTGAGAGGATTATCAAACATCTAGTGTTGAAAAAGTGACACAGATAAATAGGTTCTACCTCAATATTATTCATATTAATTCTCAAAAATAAATCAATAAGTTCACCAAGATAATCTTAGGGTGTATTAGAGAAATAAAGTTAATTAAAAATAATAATTTCAGTCATCTCAATCATCATTAACATTCTATAATTATTATTATTCTGTCATCAAAATACCATTATATCTCAGCTATCTCATTATGACTTTGGGAACAAAGATAAGTAAAACCTTTATAAACTTATTTTGGAGCTTTTACAAGAATTTAAAATTATTGAAAAAAAAGAGAAAAATTTGAAAAGAAAAAATTGGACTCACACTCAACCTCAATAGTGAAACAACTACCAGGTAATGGTGCAGAGGATTCATATGTGGAAAAGGAATTATTAGATGAAACTAACCAGCAGGGAATACAGAGTATAAGGCTAAAAATGAAAGAATTAAAGCTTGAAATTTTCCAAAAAAAATTAAAATTATAAGTAAAAGCACCTCAATCTCAATTTAATACACAAGAAGGAGGTCCTGATAATCCAGTATTATCTGGGAGTTTGGAATAATATAAATTACCCATGGTAGGACCACATCAAAAATAAACTGCAGCAACCAACCCATTATATAAACTATTTCAAAGAAGGGTTATTTTTTTAGAAGATACAAGAAGGAGGAATAAATACCATGGCTCAGTACACAAAATTCATTGGAGAATATTAATACATAATCATTTACTAAAAATATACAATTACATACAAGGGGAACTAGACCACCTCCATAAATCTCTTGCTAGCCTTTCTTTACCTACTCAAAAATCAATTCATTTTGAAATGATAAAAGATGAGTCTATGGTTAAGATGAAATATGGAAGATACATCACACCTAGTTTGGAGATTATCAAGAACTATATTGAACAAGAGCTGGAGGCCAACTTATTTAAACACAAAAGAAGAATATTTTTCTCAACCCTATAGAGGAAAATAATACAACCATTCAGTACCAAAAGGTAAGACTTTAATAAGAAACCTTGGAAACAGATAGATATAAGTTAAGATAGCTAAACAGAAAGGTCCAGCAGCAAAAACAGAGCCATAATATAGATAATGAAGAGCCAAAAAAATATTTGAGCCTTAGAGATATGACCACATATACAAAAAGGCCGCAAAATACCTTTACAATAATTATTCTAATAATAAGAATTAAAAATATCATCTTAAGATAAGTAAAATGCCATAAATAGGCATAAATTCTTGATTGCCTCAGAATCTAATTAATAAAAATTTGAAATAACTTATACCATTAGATTACCCATGGTAAAATATGCATATAACATTTCTATGTCATATCTGTAAAGACTATACTTATTGTGTAATAAGTAAAAATGCCATAAAAAGGCATAAATAATCTTGTTTATATCAGACACCAATGAAGCAAAATGTGTAATAAGTTGCACTGTTGGATTCCCCATGAAATACTACACATCTAAAACGTTTATTCCATACCTGTAAAGTCAATAATTATGGAAATAACCTGAATATATGCACTTTTATGATCAGCACATATCTTTGAGATTTTTAGCTCATATCTCTTAAAGTATATATGATAGAGAGTTGAACCAAAAGAAATTTTACCATCTCATTACTGTAAGAATAAACATGTAGACTTTATCTTACAAGCCGTAAGAAATATTATAACTTGTAGGGGTTCATTGAACAAAATTGTTATAGCTGCAGACCACTTTGTTGTGAAAGTGGTCCAAACTTAAAGAAAAGTGGATATTCAAATTCTACTAGCTCATACGTGAAAAATAATGTAATTTTTATCATTATATATGAGGTATAACCCCTTGAAATCATGGTTTCAAATTTAAAATAGTAAATTTTGACAGAAAAGAAGATTTACAAGAAAAATCATGAGAAATAGAGTTTTGATTATGTAATAAAACTCTCTTGAAAACTTAATAATGAAACTACAAGCTATCAAAATTCACTCTCCAAATGGTTGTAGGGTAAATAACACAAAATTTATTACTGATCAAAGCTTAAGCTTAAAATTGATCATTTATGATCACTCACTGTAATCTTAATTTAAGTTTAAAAGTCATATAAGTGATAGAAGTGGTGAATACTAGCTTCTTATTATTAAAACCAATAGAATCCATGAATTTTAGTCTTCCTCCAAGCCTATGATGTCAGCAAACTTAGAGTTACAGTGATAACTCTAAATAATGAGATAAGATGGTTTGATTATGATGTAATCATCACTAAACCTTAAAATACTGATAAATTCCTGTTTATACAATCATTAAACATCTACTAGAAGCCTTCTGGACTTCTAGAGGAAGGATCTTGTACTATATAGAGAGCTCTTTTTACCTCTATTTCTGTGAGCCTTGAGGTATATTTTACATACCCAAATAGGCCACAATTATCTTAAAAAGAAATTTTGAATTATGCAAAACTCATAAGTCATGCATATATCCAAAATTCATCATTTTCAATTTCAGAAAAGATGAATAACTTTTTATTGAGTAAGTAAATCCATGGATTTAAGACCAGATTTGGATTCTACACAAAAATTCACCTAGGGTAGCTCCATAGAGTGAATAAGCTCAATTTAAGTATTTGAGGTGGTAAAATGGAAAATACTTCAATACCACATCATTAATACCACATAAAAGATCCGTGAAAATTTTTGTTTTTCTTGATTTTTAGCCAAAATAATGGGAAAGTGAGAAATCCCATGTTACATATACACTAAGGATAGTGTTATGCATGTTTTGAGCACTTAATATTATGGTATTCTTACATGGACTTTTGGTACACCCATAGTGGATATCTCACTTTAAGCTTAAATTACTATTTTGACGTAAAAATTAAGCAAGGGGGACAAAAGACATCAAAGAGAGCCAGGGTACCCAACTTCTGAGGCCTCAGAGGCGTGGATAGCTCCAGAGCATGGATCCATGGCTCATCTTGGCCCAATTGGTAAACTAAAACTCTTTGGGAACTTGGTTACCAAGTTACACCTACTGTAATCATAAGAAAAATAGCAAATAACCTGCTATTTTGACGTGCCAAGGAGGTAATAAGCTATTTAGGCTCCTGTAACCACGTCAATTCTTGATGACTTTCCATGACTAGACCCTAAAAGAGTAATTAAACCCTTTTGGGATCCATATTCATTGATTTACCTCATAGCAACCAGCAAAATACTGCTATTTGCAATTCTACGTAGAAATGAGGTAAAAAATTCAAAAATTCATTAAAAATACAATTCTCAATGAATCTTCCTGAAAATTTCAGGACCAATGAAGAACTGTATTATCTATGGTACAACCAAAAAGAATTATGGTTTTACTAGTAAAATTAAAAGTCTTACTTACAGTCCATTTCTGACCATTCTACGTGAAACACTGAATCTTCAAAAATTCACAGTAATTACAACCTGTGATAAAATTGGCAATAACATTGATAACTTTGAGAAATCAATGATTATTTTAGAATAAAAGAAGATTTACATATGTTACACCTTTTATTCTTAACCATATTGGGGTTGGTAGTCACGTAAAAGCATCAATTAAGTAATTATGATAATCTTACGTGACAACAGATGATGCAATCATTAATCCAAAAAGGATTATTGTTTTCTCACTCATTGGTTTTTCAGTTTGCTCCATGGCACGCCTCTGTGAGCTGTTGTTGACTTAAAAGAAGCCTCTTCTTGCTGTTTTTTCATCATCATCATCTTATCAATTTATTAAATCATTATTACCAACAAGTAAGTATTAGTTAAAGCTATTCTTAAGTGTTTTAAATCTTTTCCAAAAAGACGTGAAATCCTAGAATCCAACTATATATTGTTGTAATACTGTTATAAATCCTTTTGATCCCTTAAATCCACAATTCCACATCAAATTTCTCTACTCTTATCTATCAATAAGTTCTTTGGAGTATTAGTGAGTCATTTATTATTAATTCTTAAAGTTTTTCTCTAGTAATAGTTTTCTTCAAGAATTATCTTTATAATTATTCTTGCAAAAGATAATTATATATTAAAATAATTTTATTATTTTAATAAAGAAGTTTTTATTATTAAATTCTTCTTGTAATTGATTCTAGTAGACAATTACTTGCTCACTGTTAAAATCACTAGTAGTGCTTAACACGTGAAAGAAATAATTTTCTAATTATTTAATTGTGGTTATAATAATACTTTATTATTATATTTCATAAGAACAGACATAGTACTGTTGATTAATAGTAATATTATCATCAGTTTCATAGTCACATCTTACAATTTCCCCCTCAGACACAACAAAAACATTAAATTATTAAAACCAAAGGTAAAAGCTTTCTTCTTTTTATATAAAACTATTATATATTTAAAGACACAAGTTAATCTTTATTTCTATCATCAATTTTGACGTGATTAAATTACTTTTTGATTTTTTTGTTAAATTTCTCTCTAAAATCTCTAATTCCATGTAAAAATAAGAATATTTGTAATTTCTTTGATTTTTTATTAGTTTTATTTACATTTTTGGTTTAAATTCATTCAAAGTTATTATATTAATTCTTACAAGTAGGCTAATTTCTTGCTTTATTATTAATTTTAATAATTCTTTTATTAACATAAATAGTATTCATATTAATTCATAACTTTGATATTGGTAATATTTTTATATAAATTTACTTTTATTATTAAATAACTTTTTATTCCTTTATTATTTGTTTTACGGAATAATAAAGTGCCATAAATATATCAATTATTGAATATTGATACTTTTTATTTTTATTATATTATTTGATTTATTTAATAATATAAATATTTTAGTACATAATTATAATAATTCTTTATTATTAAAATTATATTTTATCTTATTCTGTAATTTTATAAGGGCCTTCATAGTACAATAAGTAAAATATTATTAATATTTACTTATTGCTTCATAGTCAAACCTTACAAAATTTATAAAAACATTTTTTGAGGAAAAGGATCTCAAGAGTACTTTATCAGAACTCTTGATTATCAGTAAAATAAATCAAAAAGAAATTTACCCTTAATCTCAGAAAGACATGTTTCTTATCCACCATCTCAGAAAAACTCAAGGCTACCAGAAAAATTCTATTATTTTCTTCAATGTGAACACTCAGTTAGCAGATGCACTTCTCTCTTAGAGGATCAAAGTAAAACGCTAGCTAGTAGGAAGGGAATCAATTATTTAATTATTTCCGAATTAGGAAAGAGTCCCCACTAATTGAGAATTTCTACCTAAATGTTATTTAAGGGTATTTCACAGTTAGAAAGAGTAATTAAGGAGAAAAATTGAAGAAATTCTCAAGGAGGAGTATTTCAAAAGGAAATAAAGTGAACCACCCTCTTTTCAATGGATAATTGAGGAGATTTTCAGCCACCATTGATTTCAACACACTAAGAAGAACCTTTAGAATACACCCATGTATTATAGAAGACAAATAAAAGGATGGGACAAGAAGAAAGCAAAAAATCACAGTACCAGCCCTTAACCTCAAAAGAAACTAATAAAAAAGATTGAATCCGTAAAAGGACTAGTATTCCTGGTGGACTCATTAAAAATTTAGGAGTCGGAGAATAAAAGGTGACAATACCTAAAGAATGCAAAGGATCATAGCAGCCTAAAGTTTTAAAGTAATAAAATACAATTTTCATAAGGAAATAATTACAAATTGTGGAATTATCAAAGAAAAATCAAATTGAAAAGGAATAAATACCTCACCACAATTCAAAGTAAATTTCACCTCAAGTTGAAAAAGACTAGTCAAATGATTCAAAAGTTTATGGAAATCTGTTTTGATAATAAGGTCGATCTCACCTTGAAGAAAATCCTTTCAATATCACCATAATTCATGCAAGAGCTTCAATTACCTTCAGATCAAGAAATAAAAGACTTATTGGAACTCAAATTCATTAACACTGAAGAACAAACCAGCCCCAAAGAAGAATAAATTTTAAATGACAAAATATTTTTTCCTAAGCATTTTATATTATTGAGGTTATAAGTGTCCAAAAAGGACACCAAGTAAAAAATTGAGTGCACACAGGTTCTTAATTGAAAATTATCCCAAAAACAGAATAAATCAAGTCCGGATTGGCCATGAGGAATCTGAATATTAGAATTAATTGTATAGGTGTACACAGTACTTGAATTTCTTTTTTGGATGTAAATAATTTGCTTAATCTACCATCTATTAATGAAAGAAGGTTTCACTTCTTCATTTCTAGAGGATCTAGCAACACATTAATTGGAAGACCATTTCTGGAAGATAAAATGATCATACTGTAACACTTGAAGGCTCAAAGTGAAGATTTAATTCAAAAAGAGACTGAGGAAAGAATATATTTCATTCAAATCTTCTCACCAGGATCTAAAGTATTTAATTTTTACCTACCTCAAGGTACAGTATTGTGCAATAAGGCCAAAGTTTCTACCATATATATCACAGGGAAGAAGAGGACCAATATCCAGAAGAAACAACAGTAACTGAAAAAACAAAGCACTTCAAAAACCAAAAATTGAAGCAGAACATATTATTAGTAAAGCTTCAGATGAAACAAAAGGAAGCCTTCAAGTTGGGAAATTAGAATAAATGTACCTTAACTCACATAAACTTTTTGAATTTGAAAAATAATGAATTCATGGAAGCTTCTATTAATTTTATTGTGGAACCAGTACATCAAAAGCTCTTTATCCCGGGGAAATTATTCAAAAAAAAATCAAAAATGAATTCTTAAAAGAAAAAACTATTCAAAAAATAAAAAGGAAGCTATCTCTGGAATTTTAAAGCAAATATTTCACCAATTGATCTTTTGATAAAGTTGGCTTCCAATTCATTCAGAATGGACAAACCCTACAGAAATTAAGCAATTAAACAAGGAGTGAAATAGATATCTCAAATTGAAAAAAGGAACCTTAAAGACCTAAAGGCGCAGGAATATCCGGAGCTACCATCCAGAAAAAAGGGAAAATCAATTTAACAGTAGCAATAAATTTCCACACAAAATCTCTATGAAAATATAAATAAATTAATCCATCCCAAAATGAAGGAGTCCAACTTTAGCAAAATGTACTAGGATAGAATCAAATAATAATCAAGTGATCACTTAGTCCAAACTTCTATGTATCTTAAATCTGATAAAAACTCTGAAGAAACTTCACCGGTTTATATTATAGTAGGGTGGGAAGAATTTCTTGTGAAATGATGGATCCAAATCTAGAACACAACACTATTACCACAAAAATGGCTATTATTATTGGAATGAATACAAAGAAGGTTGATGAGGAGAGGAAGAAATATAACTAGCTCACTAATAAAATTATGAAAGAGTTTGAATTTTTTACCGACAGATTGAATAGCTTACATTAAATTCAGGTAAACTGGAAGTTTGAATTATCTAATTTTTGGAAAAGAATTCTGCAAGTACTTTTCCTTAATTGAAAAATAGCATAGCATACAAGGATGGGATTATGGAATTTAAATAAGTTAATTTTAAGGGAAAACCTTATCTTTCAAGGAAAACCAATAAAAAGAATATTCCATAACTTAGAATACCCCAAATCCAGAAAATCTCAAATAACCTTTTTAAAAATCCAGTACAATATTTACAGAGGAATTAGTTACCTCAACCAGTCTTCAAGAACCCCGAAAATTGCTTTGGGAAAATATCATTTTCTTGGAGGAACCAAAAGTTTATTTTTAATTGAATAACAAATTTAGATTAGATTTCCTTTAAACAAGATTTCTGAACAAGATTATGAACTATGATGATAATGGAACTCAAGAAGAATTATTTTTCAAGAAATATATTTTAGGGGAAGTAAACATATAAAGTTCAGAAACTAAAATACCTCCAACCTCAAAAAATACAAGAAGTAATTAGAAATGAAACCAGAGAAAGTATTACAGTAAAGATTCTTTCTAGAATATCTGACAATGAGGTAATTACATCCGATCCCTTACCCAAAAAAATTACTTTTAATGGTAAACCAGGAAATTCAAAATTCAACAACGTAATCAGGAAGGATAGATTACATCAATATTACAATGCACCCCACGAAAATTAATTTTATTCTTGTAAAAGTAATTTCACCTTTGATAATCAAATTAAAAAAGAAATCATCAGTACAAGCCAAAATACGGACACCTGCACTCAACTTCAGTTCAAGTTTGAGGTTTTAATTCGAAAAAACTATCAAAATAACAGCATGTTTTGTTTGGAAAAAAAAGAAAAAGAAGAAAAAATCAGAAAAAAAAGTAAAATAAATAAATAAAAAAGTAAAAAAAAAGTAGGAAAAAGTAGAAAAAGTATAAAAAAGTATAAAAAGTATAAAAAAAAATTAATGACTTTTTTACTTTATTTTTCCGGTCAAAAAGATTAACAAATTATCCTTTTCTTGCTTTCAAAAAATAAACAAAAAAATTAGATAAGAGAATGTTTTAAATGAAGCTTGAGAAAAATTTTCTTTTTCTGCAATTCCTTTGTGTGTATTTTTTAGTTTTTTTCTAAAAGAGAAGAAATTCACTTTTGTTTAATCCAATAGAATAGTAGATCTTAATTATCTCCTTGGAAATTTTATTTTATTCTTTATGAAGATCCATATTGAAAGAAAACTTAAACAAGAAGAGAAGGAAAAAAATTCGAGAAATGATATTCAACCTGCTTTATTTCATTAATAAGAAGTCTCCTGCTACTTTAAGAAAAATGAAATAGTTATTTTAGGAACACGATGCAATGAAATCTCATGGAAAGCTACAATAAGCTTTGTCTGTGATATGGAGATCACATAGAAGAAGCCTACCAATATTCCTTTGTCTTGGACCAAGCTTTTTCTATTAGCTGAATGAGCTAACTTTGTGGACCATTGAGGACATGGTCTGGATCATAAGGTTGTTTTTGTGTATTAATCTATCTTTTATCCGAATTCGAGGAGAGTTTTTTTTGATCTCCCTTAGGTATACGTTTTTGAATTGTTTCTTCCATCAATTTTTTTGATTTTTTGTTAAATTTTCACATAAGAAAACCTACTGTTCTTATGTTGGTCCCAAAAATGAAGGAAATAGAACTCTTTTCAGTAATATCAGATGAGTTTTCAATATATCAATAAAGAATCAATTCCAATGGTCAAATGACAAAAGGTATTTAAAGTAACAAAATCTTTCTATTATTACCTGTTCTTCAATTCAAAGTCTCAAATAATGCAATAATCATTATGGATAGCTCACTAATCCATCAAGGAAGGATGTTTTACAAAGTGAAATTAATTCTTGAGTCCTGAAAGAAAATCAATCGGAAGCTTCTCCCACCATATTCCCCCTTTCCCAGTCCTATGAGCCTCATATTACATTTAATTAAGAGTTATGTGATCTCAAAAGAACAATGGCCAAAATCTTATTTAGTCAGAAAAATTCAAAATTTAATCATAGAAACCATTACCTCAGAAAAAATTCACAATTTATTTTTTTCAATTGTCATATATTTTATGGAATATGTTCATAAATCTATCCTATTACTGGCAGAATGTTCATTTAACTTGAATATTTACTAAAAGGAAAATCAAAAGCAAAAAAAATACAATTAGAAATGATCTTTTTCAAGAAATTAATAAATCTTGCATAAAATTTCTTTTTATTGGAAATAATTTGAAAATATTAAAATCCAAGATAATTTAAATTATTAAGCTTAAATATCACCAAAAAAATAGAGATAAAAAAATAATACAAAATTATTATCATTTTTCAATAAATGAAAGAAAAACTTTTTTTCTGAATTACTTGGTTTATTTTAAAGAAAAACATTGTAAAAAAAGACTTTAAAATTAAGCATTTTGGAATTTAAATCAGAAAAAATTGGTTTTATAAGTTGTCAGGTTTTCTTGCTTTGGAAACAGACAATTTCAATTTGAGAATTTCAGATATTTCATTTGATCAATTTCCTAATCAAACCTCATAAACTGAAATATTTATTCAAAAAATTGGTATCTTAAAAGTTAAAATCAAAATTAGGAGTTGAAATTTGAAATTAAAATAAAATTCAAAATTCAATATTTATCAGTTAATATTCATAAATTTTTTATTTTAGGCTTTTTTCTAGATTGAAGCTGATACTGGAATTAATTTAGTAGTTCCAGGGTTAGATAAAAACCGAATAATCCCTCAAAAGCTTTTAGGTCTCCAACTCAAATATTTTAGAAGAAAAATATTATTTTTCTCACTAAAAAAAATCAACAATTTTTTCAAAAAATAATAATAATCCAATTCTAGTAAGAAAACTTCATTTCTTTTTCTTTAACCTTCTAATTTCTTATTTCTTGATAAAAAAATATTATTTAATTTCTTTTAAAAAAACCAAAGCCCTATTTTGCTTTTTTACAAAATATCCTTTTCTTAAAAAAAACAAACACTTCAACTTTTGTTCCAAAACATGACATTTTTGTCATGTTTTTTTCAAAAAATTTCTTAATATTTTCAAAAAAAATAATTTAATCATTTTTAATTGATCCACAGAAGAAATATTTGAATATGATAAATTATTTCTTTAATATTAAAAGGAGGCTTTCAAGCTTTAAGGCTATGAAATTTCTGAAGAAAAGGAAAGCTATAAATATAACAGAATTAAAATCAGATGTGACAGATGTGTTTCTATTTGTGAGAGTTCTTATGATAAAAGACACTATAAAACAAAAAACACTTATTTTCCTTGTGATTTTTACCCCAAATAATATCCCAATTGAGAGGCTTGGACCCTCAATGTCATAAACTCAGAAGATGATCATGGACCATTTTCCAATACTTTGGCCTCTTAAACATACAGGAATCCAAATAAAGAAGAGGCCTCTCAATTGGCTTTTTTAACTACCTAAAAAATAAAACCTCACCAAATCAAATACAAGATATTAACCCAAAGTAACTATTGAAGACCATTTATGATGAAAGAAATTTATAATAAACAAAAGGAAAAAAAAGCAATCTCCAAGTAATAGATCATCCTTAATCCTTTTTTAGCTTACTCAAAGCTGACAATTTCACTCACCACTCTTTATCTGTTTATTTTTTCTGTAATCCCAAAGATTTTAATATTTTACAAAAATTTTATAATTTCCTCCTTATATGTTCCACTTATAATATAAAACAGTACAAACTCTCACTTCTACACATTTCTGGATTCAACTCAACATATAAAACCCTTTCTGCCAATTTTCATCTTTTGTTGGATGAAGTTAAAATTTTTTACTATTGGGCCCTCAAAAGGTTTGAAACTAGTATTTTAAATAGCTATAAAATGCCGCATTTTCCCGTGTTTCTTATGTACACTCCTGTGCTTTTATGTACAGAGATAAGGTCTTTATTAAGGCTCTTAATGGGGTATTTCCAAGTTTGAATATAGTTCTGTTCATTTGGAATATTAAAAGAAATTCTGCCACATCTAAAAACAGTATTGGGGAATTTCAAAAGGGGAAAAAATATATAAAAAATTGGAATAAATTAATAGTTTTTTATTATTGCACTCATACTGATTAAAATTGATTTGTTTTGTTGGGCTCATTTAGATGCTTTGCTCCTCTCAAGAGAAGAATTTTTTATAAAAATTGGTCAAAATTACAAAAAAAATTCCTTAAGCTATTTTCAATTAACCCAGAAACACATTATGCCTGTTTAAACATTTTTTTTCGTTATTTACCAAAATAATTCCCTATTTATGGATTAATAAACTTCAAGAGCTTAAGGTGCTCATGTCATGTTCAAAGCTTTTATTAATAAGGAAACTGAGACTCTTTTGAAGGGAGTTTAAAAACATAAAGATGTCTATTGGAAGACAATACCATGAAGTTTTGGAAAGTATTTCTCATCTCGCAGGAAGAATTGTTAATTACTTCCTGAAATTTCTCATAATTAAGAAAAATAAAAGAATAAAGAATCATTATAATTGAACTAAAGTTTAAATAATTTGTACTTGCAAACAATTCAAGAATCAAATTTAGTATTATCTCAAAAACATATTCTTATTTATAATGGAGGCTTTCTATCCCAAATAAAATTTGCAGATTATATTATATTTAACTATTTTCCTTATCATCAAATGTCTTACTCACCAAATTCCATTTATACTATGCTTTAAATAAAAAAGATTTATAACTATTTGAACGGAGAGAATAGGCCTTCAATCAAAGGTATCAAAAAATACTGTATTATGTTTCATAAATACCTTTTTATTAAATAATAGAGTAGATAATATATATTCAAGAATTTCTTATAGGTAGTAAAATAGTTTCTCCATACTCAAGATCCAAAAAAACCACAAAAATCAACAAAGAAAAGAGTTTTTAAAAACAAAAAAAAGTTCATCTTTCTTTATTTAAGGTACTGACATCCACAAAAAAGAGAAAAACTAAAGAGGAAGGCAAAAAAATAAAATTAAAAATCAAGAATTAAAAATTCAGAATTAACAATAAAAAATTCACAAAATCAGCCATTCATAGTTATTTCAGAGTAAGAGCCTGATCATCAAGCTTAGTATTAAGCTTTTGAGTTTAGTATTTAATTCAAAGTAAAAAAAACTTTTCAAGAGTATTTTAAGTTAAATAATAAACTCAATATTTAATTCCTGGGGAAAAAAATAATAATTTAAACAAAGAGAATTAATAACTCAAACCAAAAAAAAAATTAATTTAAATTCTATAATGTATCAAATTAATTCTCAATAAGTATTCTATTCTGATTTTCTTTTAAATTAAATAGTTCACTCTACCTAAAAAAAAGTTATTTCTATTTTTTTCAGTTTTTTCTAAAAAAAATCAAAAAAAAAGATCAATTTTGATTTTTTTTAAAAAGTATATAAAAAAACTTTTTTTCACTTATAACATTATTATTTATTTATTTATTTGTATTCAATTTTCTTCAATAATAAATAAGTTTCATTTTTTTAGGAAAGCAAAAACAAAGAAACATGTATATCAATTTAATGAAAAAACAACTAGAATGATTTATTCATTTAATCATGAAATAATTTTGAATTATATTCCTTAATTTGGCTTTTTTTTATGGTCAAAAAAAATTGACCCTTAAAATAATGACTATAATCTCTTATTAGGGGGTGTCAAAGTCACCAAATCCCGCCTTAAAATAACATGGGATTTGGAACCCAAATCCCAACACTAAATCCCGAGTTTTTTATGTGTAAATACCATGGCATTTCAACTGAGTCCCCTGGTATATTGATCAAATCCCATGCATCTGGGATTTCAGCTTGAAACCTAACCCAAATGAGTACTCACGATTCATAATGGTACAACATATTCTTCTACACTCCATTTTGGACAATCTGACTGAACAGCTTACAGTCCATTTATACTTCATTATCCATATAATAATGCCTCAATCCAAAGCAAGACAAATCAAGACCGATATGAAGATCACCTCTGGCCTGCCTCATCCATCAGGTCACTTGATACGTACAGATTATTTAACCATAATTAATTGGCTTTCAGTCAAATCCAATTTTGAGTCATGTTTTGGTACTAGTGGTTCAACAACTATTGGAAGACCTCCTTCCTCAAAGCAGCATGGGTTTCAGCTTATGGCCATTGAGGTCAACAAAAAATCACGAAATCGCCTAAACCTTAGTTCAAGCAGCATCCGAGATTGATGGCGAACATATAAAAAGAAATATATGGCAGCCAAAAAATTTGAAACCTTAACTGGGGCTGGAATAACGGAGGAAGATGAGAGTAAAGGAATAAAATCAATGAGTGAAAATCTGGAAAGTATGTGTCCTTGCTATGTGGAAATGGATGTGCTCTTTGGCCGCAAGCCCAATGTCACTCCCATTGCAAGCTATGATTCGCAAGAAAAAGACAGTTTCAATGGTGATGATGATGATGTTTTGCTTGATAAGGTAAGTTATCATCTCTTCATTTTTTTACCTTGGATAATTAAAGCTCATTTGCTTTTCAAAGGAGAATAATCGTTTGGATTCACCTCACAATCTGGATCCTTTGCTTAATAATGATGATAACTTGGTTCCAGTGGAAAACCTTCAAGATGATTTGGTAAGTACATTCAAGAGTCATATTTATTCACACCAATATTGATTATTTCTCCTTTGATCAGCAAAGTAAATCCATAATGCATTCAACACAAAAGCGTAATCAAGCCATGACACCCAACTTGAATGACAAGAGTGGTTCTAGGAAAAGGTCGCTGGATATGTTTGCACCTACTTATGCAAATTTACTTGAATCACGGAACAAAGGTATGACTTGCATTTATGGTTACTGTGATGAATCCTACTGACAAAAGTCATGATTATTAGCCCGTGAAATCAGTGATAATGCACGTTTAGAGTGGGACAGGGAGAGGTGGAATGAAGAGAAAGTGTGCAACATGGAAAAACAACGGTTTGAAGAAGTCAAGTTACAAAAACAAATGGAGTTTGACGAGAAGCAACATGCAAAGAAACAGGAATTTGAAAAAGAAAAGTGGAATCGGGAATGTGAACTTAAGGAAAAGCAATGCCTGATGAACCTCACTATAGCGGCGTTGTCATCAAGCAGGCCAATTGCGGAGCTGGAACGAATTCTGACATTGATCAATAAAAAATAACATATTACATATATGTCATGTGATCATTTGATACATGGTGATTTGTCATATACAATTGATGATTATGTGGAAATGATCTTATGTGTTGAAATTGGATTGCAATTTATTACACAATTGAACATTCGTGCAAGTTTGGCATCATGATGTTATGTGCCAAAGTTTGATGTCCACATTTGAACCAATTGAATTTGAAGGTGCCGTTGAAATTTGAATTTTGTGGTGAATTTTTGCCACTTAAGAGTGAATGGTGCCTTTTTTTCCTTTATTTGTCTGATTTTCTTTTTATTTGAATTAATTCAAACTCCCTTTACCTTCCTTTTTCTTTAATTATTGATAATTTAGGTATGTCATATTTTATTTTTTAGAACTTTTCCTTGTTTTATTTTTTTTAATATATGGTTATTTTCAAATGTGTTTATATTTTTTGTTTTGATTTTTCTTTTTTTGGATGTGATTTTGTTTCATGTGTTTTCAAATTTTAGATTTTGTTTTTAAGTTTAAGTTTTGTTGGAATTGTCTCAAATTATTATTGCTTATGCTTATTTGTTTGGGATTTTATGGTTTTTTTTTTGGGTGGGTTTATTTTGATTTTCATCTTAGTTGAAGAAGCATTCTTTTTAAAAAAATTTTCATTGGATTCATGCGAGTCTTTTAACTTCTATGGTTTCTTTTCAACAGGATTCAACGCGATTTATCTTGAATCTACGTTCTTTTTAGTTGGTTCAAACTCATTTTTAAATTTTTTTGGTTTTGATCAATGTCAGATTTTTAAAATCTGTGTTTTATTGCAACATATTTAAAACCTCCTCATTCTTGAATCCATTATTTTTTATCCAATTAAAAATTACTTTTAAAGCAGTTCTTATTGGATTGCGCCTAGGTTTTTAAAATCCATTGGATTTTTTGCACAGGTTTATATGCAACTCATTTTTAAAAAACTTCTTTTTTAAAAAGTATTTTTTTAATTGAAGTGAGTTTTTTAAATTAATTTTTGTTTCAAAAGGAGGTGATGCAACTTATTTTTGAATTAATCAGCTTTCTAGTTGATATATCATACTTGTGTAGTTCGGTTTTTTGGATTGAGGTGGGTCTTTTGACTTATAGTTGTTTGTTCAACTGTATGCCATCCAGCTAATCTTTGGATGAAATTTGTTTGTAGTTCTTTACTCATTGTTTTGAAATATTTATAATTGGCACGAGGTGAGTTTTTCAATTGTTTTCTCTTGTGTCATCAGGTATCTCTTCGGCATCAACACCATCATCTCCAAGCCAAGTATTGTGCTTTTGTCTGTGTCTCATAGTCGTCATGGTTTGTATTGGATTCCAATTTCAACCCCTCATCATTTATCAATTGAACTCTTTTGCTCTTTTTGAATTGGTTAGAAATTGACTTTGTTTTTTTTGCAAAAGGATTAGAAGTTTTATTTCACACCAAATGATATATCCGATTTAACTACCAAAGCTGCACTTAATAAAGTTTACCCAAGAATAGTATCGACACTCAAATTTGGAATGGGTATGATTGGCACTGCCAAAGATATAGTGGTAGGATATTTAATGTTTTGTGGAATCATTTGTATTAGAATTAGGTTAGTTATTACTTACTCTAATTCTTCCCAATCTTAAAAACACTAATCGTAACTTTTTTGCCTTTCTGAAGTGATGCCAATTTGGCTTCTAATGTTGATTTTGTCTTAGTCTCAAATAACAATTCAAGTCTGGCTTCAAATTCGACTCGTGAACATAGTTCTTGAGTTGATGCAAGTTTGAGAGGTTGTCATGGGAGTGTGGGCTTTGGTAGTCAAAGAAAGTCATTAGGGCCAGAGGGTATTTCTGTGAGTCCTAACCTATCAAAATGTGATTTATCATTGCGTGATACTTTAAATGCAATTGCTGATTTACAAGTAGATTTCAATGAAGATCACCAAGATGCAACTAATCAGATATTGCCAAGTATCGATCCAGATTTAGCAACTCAGAAATTCACCTACATCCCACCCAATCAACTCAAATAGTATGCCAGTTTGATGGAACAACCCCTTGATTTTGACCTTCAGTCAATGCAAAACGTTGCAGAAGATGAAGGAGGATTACTAAAGATTTTATCTCAAAATCATCCTGAACTTCTAGTGCAAGGTGCTTTGCAATGGAGATTAACGTTACCCTTTCCAGTTTCAGCGGTGTTCAATGCAATTTTTCAGAGATTCAAAGAAGAAGATGTGCCAATCATTGATTGCGATAGCAAGGTGCTTTACAATTTTTTAAACGTTTTAGAAGATATCAAGTTTGAGATGTGGGCTCATTGTGATGTGAGTGAATTAGAGTAACAAAATAGAAGCAGAACAACAAATTAGTAATTGTCATCATTTTGCTTCACAGAAAATGACAATGAAACAGACAACGACGTGACTAATTTGACTCAGCTGTGACCGAGTTATATGACAACATCCCTTCACTGAAACGCGATGGACTCTTGTCATGACAATGTGCCAATATTACCAATGAAACGTATCAGCAGCCCCTTCTTGATTCAATAGATGGGATGGCCATCTATCACAGCCCGCTTTCAACTCAGCTTGTCCCATATCCTCCATTTTTCAATGCAATGCTACTGCGACCTCCTCCTATGATACCCAGGAAATGTGTGGTTGGTTAACCAGGAGGCTGAATCTAATTATTCTGATGTACTAGCTCTCTATCATGCCTTGCTGGAAATCAAAAAAACAATGATATGCCCAACTCCAAGTCGGTCACTCTTTTTTCCTATAGGTCCTTAATTTGGAGAATTTACATCAACTGATTTACCATTCCATTCTCCTGTAGCGTGCCTTTGGTTATGCAAGCCAATGAATTGTTCCTACCTTATGTACAAAACTGGCTAGATGCAATGGAAACCAAAACATGTGATTCGGTTCAATCTGTGATAAGAGCTGACAAAGTGCCAACCGTTGCTCACTACTTTGTTGCTTACTTCTCAGTTGTTTGCTAATTTCAGGACCCACTTGGTTTATTCAAATCTTGTTAACCCTTTACGGCAATGATCGCGATAGTACTTCAATCCCCGTTTAATTCATTTTATACGAAAATGGCCCGTAGGATGGTAGAGGAAGCAAATCTCTACCATCCTACCTATATCACCAAAAATACCAACCAGGCCACGGTAGTGCGACCACTTTTTTTTTAATCTTCCTATTGTTCTTATGTTTTTACCTTTTGATCATTATCATGATCCTCAACACTTAACCCTTCCTTGTCTGAAGATCATCACTGATCTTTTTCTATTTTTTCAAATTCATAGATGATTAATGCTGATCATCTTTTTTCCTTTTTTTGCATTATTTTTTTAAATAATCGTTCTGACTCACTTTTCAATGTTTTATTAAACTCATATGCAATTAATTTGAATCAACAATCATGCTGATTGTTATTTAAATTGTTTTGTACTGGTTTTTTATCATTTCTTAATCTCATAAGTATATTTTTTGCAATGTCATTCCCATTCCGCCCCCTTCCATCATCATTAAAATTCAAAAAAAGTGCTCCCACTCCCTGTAACTCTTCAAATTGTTCTGATGATGTCATGGTTAGGACTAAACCAGTGTCAGTACATTATCAGATTGAATTGAATGATGATGCAAATATTGTTACTCCAAGTGATGTCATGGTTAGGACTAAACCAAAGATAGAACATCATGAAGATAATAATAACCAAACCAATCATAAAAGAAAGCTTACCCGATGCCAAAGACAACATATTCATGATTCAAAACAAATCATGCCTCAGCTTGGACATTCAAAAGCAGCATATAAGAAGTTTTCCACCATTTCCATTGACAAGAAAGCAGAAAATTCCTCATGGTTAAAACTACCATCAATCAATACTTTACCCCACCCTTATGTAATCATTGATAAAACACAAAAGCCATATCTACCTGTCTGCATTTATGAAATCACCCCTTTTGATGTTTCCTTAGGCCACTCTCAAATACTAAAAGACCTTATCATTACATTGATGTCCTTATCTCAAAATTGCCAAGAAATTAAAACAAATAAACAACTCCTAGGTGGCATTATGAAAGGTATTGGCTTTTGTCCTGGATCGGATGCTGGCAAATCTGCAGGTGTGTGAATTTTTTGACTTATAATTTGAATTATTACTAATTATTATCAAGCCTTTTAGGTGTTTACTCCAGAAAGGCTGGTTTATCTCCTCATCAAATTGAATTGGATAATATTCAATGGACCAAACTTCAAAAGTATGACGAATTCATTTACTCCAGAATCTCTCATTTTTCACAATTAGCTGCACAACAAAATCAGTCATTAATGGAGTCCGCCAAATTACCAAACTTCAGTCAACTTGAATGGACTTCTGCCAATCCAAAGGACGAATTCAAATCTTTTTCCAATGTCATTGTCACTCAAGATGGATTTTTCAATAAACCCCACCAAGATTTGAATGATCTCAATCCCTGGACTTATGGTATTTTTTCTTTTGTATCCAAAAAAGATTTTCATCCCCTTCCAACTGTCTTCACTCCCTCTGGACATGGCTTGCACTTCCCCGAATTGAAAATGGAAATTGATTTTTCCAAAAAACCGGGCATCATGGAAATTCTTTGGAAGACATCAACAATGGTTCATCATACAGCAAAACCAACTCCAGAGATTATCAATCATGACAAAATAACTCATTTTGGATGTTCTTTTCAAATAAACCATAAATTATTTAATGTAGGTGAGAAATTCTTGAAAATGCCACCCACTGCAATTAATTCAAGAGTCAATGGGTACTGTGAAAGAAATATGCAGGACCAAAAAAAGAACTAAAAAATATTAATTGTACATAGTTTTATTTTAAGAATAAAATCTCCACTCCATTGTATGCCATTAAATTATGTACATAAATCAATGGTCCTGAAGAAATTTACAATTGACTGTTTTTCCATGCTAAAGTGATTGGTTTAATTTTTTCACGCATATTTACCACATTTTCCCCAATGTTGTTGTTGGCCAGATTTTCTGCATGTGGTGGATCATCATCCTCATATAGATCAAACCATTCATCGCCAATTTGTGCTAACATATTATGTAAAATTGTGCAAGAAATGACCCAACTAACAAAATATTGGATTTCATGAGTATCCCTCATTTGATTTTGCATTTCCCTTAGAGAAAACCACCGCCCCTTCAAAATTCCAATTGCATGCTTGATTCTGACCCTTGATTTTGCTAGACAGTAATTGAAAGAACGGTTGTCTTCATTCTGTGCTACAACTCCCTTATATGCTGGAACAACCCAAGGAGAGCTTGCATATGCCGAATCTGCAAGTAGGTACTGCTCCTTTTCATAAAACTCTTGAGGTGTTTGTGCTATTTTCATATGTTGATAGACATTTGAATCATGAAGTGACCCAGTACAACCAACATGTAGAGCAGTGAACTGTTTGTTAATATCGCAAACCAGTTGTATTGACATAGAATACCTTATATGTAAACCATCAGTAAGATTGAAATAAAGAATAAAGATTCAACAGCTTACCTTTTTTTGCGATCAAAATATGCTTCACCATCCTTGGGAGGACGTTGTGATAATGGTATGAGACTCCCATCAATAAACCCAATGCACCCAGGGAAGCCTTCTGCTTGCATTACTTGAGACATCTCTCTGTGTTGTTCTATTGTTGGCCACACAATCACTTTGCGCTTCAACTTCATTAATATCTGAATGACTCTTTGAGTGTACAGCACAATAGCCCCATGGCTAATTCCAAACAACATTCCAATCTTTCCCAAAGCGGCCCCATTGCCATTTGATCCTAGCCTTGATAATGCCACAGCCAATTGGATGGCAGGATTGCGTTGTTTGTTTTGTGATGAGTTTTGAAACGTTTTATCAGCTTGAATTTGTGCAACCAGTTTTTCAAATGATTCATGTGTGGTCCTACATAGCTGTCGAAACTTTTCAGATGATAATGTTTGTAAGTCATTCATTGTATACATGTAATGTGATGGATATCTTCTACGGGGATTGATGTATCTTTGTGAGGTTATCATATCTAATAAGATTATATCTTCCTGGATATCAGAATCACTATCAGAGTTGAGTGCATCGATGAGCTGCAGTGAGTTTAACGTCTGAAGTAAAGGTAGCCTTTTCAATGC